>OZ018336.1:85620262-86220262 GCA_963969495.1 Ceratothoa steindachneri | reverse complement strand
CTTCCCAACCTAAAAAGAAGATGCATATAGTATCTCAGAATGCTTGTTACTATTTTCTATACAAGAATTCTTAAGTTTGAACCAATTAGGAGGGAAGTTTCTAGAATTTGTATAGGCTACCATTGTTAATCAATATTTACTTTTCTTTTAGTTATTTAAAGAACTCATTTTATCATATTTTCCTAATTTAAAATCATAAGAAATTTAAATATTTAGTATGAAAATGATTTAATAATATAATAATTTTGTGCAAAATTGTAACTTGGATACGTGTTCTATAAATCTAGATATTTATTTTATATTAATAAAATTTACTTATTAAAGAGTGGGAGCTAGAGCCAGACTAAGAAAATTTAGGCCCTGGAGTCTGAGTTAGCCAGAAATGTTTTTACCCACTCCGAAACCCTGGTTCTAAAGGGGAGTTTTGTTGGCTAAATGTATGGAAAAATTATGCTTGGGTGTATAAGAAGGATAACAAGGTTTGATGGGTAATAATCAATTGGAGTTTAGAGGGAGTCAGGTGTATAGACAAAGTATTTACAGACAAATGAGAGCTAGGAGGCGTAAAGTATGCTCGGTTCATGGATCTGGATAAAGCTTACGATTGTCTAGATAGCAAAACATTATAGCTGGTGCTAAGAATATATGGAGTGAGTGATAAAGTATTGGATGGTGTGAAGAGTATTTGTGATGGAATCAAGGTGTGCATTAGGCTGAAAGATAGCCAGGATGATTCTTTTGGCATATGTAGGGGAGAGGATGAGTTTGAGATTTTGAAATGTTGATCGAACCTTTTGACAATGTGTGTGAGAGGAGAGAGTGAATATGGAATGTGCCAGAAAGCTACATAAGAATATGTTAGGGACAATGTTGATGTATATGTCAGTGTATTCATTTCCCATTTCTAATGGGATAGCACTGCAGGATGCAAACAAGCACAACAGAGATATTGTCTCCAGACTACTAAATGCTCATTAAAAGTGGCCCTGATGCATCTTTTTTTGACTCGGCCAAGATGAGAAGATAAAGGCCCTTGCCATCATCTATATTATCAACTACACAGCATAAATCTGGAACCCATTGTGCCCACAAGGAATTTGAAAGATACCACAATTGAGCGTTAGAAATCACACTATCTCCATTAAGCTGGCATTCTTCTCTACTGAAGTGGCAAGGAAGGCACTGGAGGAGTGGCCTCAACTTCAGGATTACTCTGGTGCAAATTCACAATGAAGAATTTGAGGGCAAACTTGAATGATATTCTACCACCTGGAAATCCACATCATGAAGAACTGCCAGACTACCCAAAACGGTGTTCAGAATGCACTGCAAATAGCTACAGTAGATACAAATACAAATTGGAAATGAAGAATGTGACTGAACCCACTCAAAACTAGCAATAGATTGCCCCACAAAAAAACTCCAGATAATCAGGACCAAGAGGAAACAAATGCTGGAAGAGAGAGATAAAAAAAAAAGACAAACATACGCACAAGCTCTGCTCCCCAACCCCAAATACAACAAGTTACAATAGTGAGACGTCAAAGTATAGAAATAAGGACTGCTTATGCATGCCCATGTAGCCAATCCAGAATGCTTAGCTAAAGAGTTTAATACACTCTTAAAGAAAAAGGACATTGCCAAGGATCTGGTTTCTGAATAAACAACAAAAAAACATCAAGTAACATACATACTAAGGTACTCTCAGTAACTACGTCACCAAAAACGCAAAAGGAGCTAGTGATTAAAGATGAGCAAACAGCCAAGAATGAGGAAATAAACCAAGTAGAAGAACCATCAAAATCAGATAAAGCTCGTAGTGCAGCGGCAAAACTAACAGATGATGCAAACACAGAAAATGACAACGAATGGACCAGAGTGAAGAAACTACCGAAACTGAATGTGGAAGACATAGGCATAAGAGTCTTTGCAATCTGTCTCAACAAATTCCCCGAGGATTGGGATGATGAAGAATTGCTGGATATAATAGAAAATGGCTTATACAAATGGAAATACTACTCAGAACATGACTTTTGACACTACCCAAACTGCATTATACAAAGAAGACACTGATATCCCACTCACAAAGGAGTATTTTAATAGGTACATAAAAATTCATAAACTCCATAATGGGAAAAGGAAACGCGAAGCTAAGTGCAAAAAAGAATCGCATAAGAATAAAAGAATAACAGAAGATAATAAAAATAAAGAAAAATAAACCAGAATAACAAAAAAAAAACAGATTAGCCCGATCTGGTATCCGTGCAACTCTGCAACCCTCATGCTTTCTTCCATTTTCACCACCGTTTCCATGCTGTTTCTACGTACTTATCTCACCACTTTATCTAATACAATTGTGATTCAGGGCATCTTTGAGTTACAAGCAGCAAGGAAATTGGTAAGGGGCAGGTAGGCACCATTAATCAGGTGGGTCAAAGTAGTTTAAGTTTTGGGTTATTTGCCTAACAAAGATGTTTAAAGGGAAGCGAGTGGAGCAGAGCTTTCCCTCAGTCTGGTTGAAGTTGGGAATTTCTATGTTGAGTGCCAATTCTACCATTTGTCATTGAATGGTGAATTTGTGCTTTAATTCTTTATTTATTGACAGTTATTGATTCACTGGATCAGCAGAAGAGGGAGAGTTTGGGCGCTCGTGATGCCATCCGCTGGCTTGAGGTGAAGCTGCGTCATGGCTCCCGCTTCATGAGGGCTCAGCGACCTCATGAAAAATCTCACCTTCCACTGGTTAAGTACCCCAAGAGAAAGGACAAGGAAGCATGGTACGTAGTCGGTTTGGGTATCCTCTTTACTACCAGGAGCAAAAGTAGGGCCATATTTTGACCCAAATTTCCAGTTGATTCATTAACTAATGAATGGTTCTACACCATCTCCCTAAAACAGTTCTACATCTTCTTTTTTTCACCTTTTACAAGAGCTTCCAGTTTGAAATCTTGTGCAATAAATATTCGCTGGTGTAGCAAAATAAAATGTTCTCATATTTGGCTGTCCTGAAAGATTGTATGAATGCTTTGTCTGTATGCAAGTCACTCATCTTTTTTTAATCTTGAACTTTAATTTTGGTTTGGGATAAAAGATGCAAATGACTGATGTTTTTAGGAAATTTATTTTTCGAAACTCATTTTGTTATATTTATTACTCTACGGGTGGGGGTGGATAAGCAAGATCCTTGTCAAATTATGACACTTGCAAGCAGCTAGCTTTTTGTGTGTGGATGTCATTTCACTTTCGCATTGCTAACCTCTTGCGTGTGCAAGTTGATGGAGAAATTGGTAAATGTTAGATTAGCCTATTTCCTGGACAGAGGAGGCCATCTGTCTTCCGCAAGTTCCACTCCACGTCGGATGCTCTGCTCCGACTGTAAAATGCCGTCTGCGAGGCTTTCCTTCTTAGACAGCACTACGCCACGGTGTTTTTCGATCTGGAGAAGGCCTATAATACCGCATGGCGATACGGTATCATGGAGACTCTCCACACGATGGGGGCGAGGGGACGCCTCCCAATGTTTATATCTGAATTTTTGCGAGATCGTCGATTCCGCGTACGGGTGGGGGGAGCCCTCTCCGGCCCAAAGAAGCAGGAAGAGGGTGTCCCGCAGGGAAGTGTCCTCAGTATCACACTCCTTGCCCTGAGCATCAACGGCATCACCTCGGTGCTGCCGGAAGATGTTCTCGCTACGCTCTACGTGGACGACCTTTCGATCTCTTTTGGCGCGGCCCAGATGCCACCTCTGGAGCGTCGACTCCAACAGGCATTGAACCGCGTCTCTCGCTATGCCGAAGCGCACAGGTTTCGGTTTTCTTTGGCACAGACTAAGGTGGTGCACTTCTGCCGCCATCCAAGACTTCACCCCGACCCAGATTTGTTTCTTAATGGGGTGCGCCTGGATGTGGTTGAGTCGCACCGTTTCCTTGGTCTTGTATTCGACCGACGCCTCACCTGGGAGGCTCATATTCGCAGCCTTAGGGTCTCTTGTACCCGCGCCATGGACTTGTCCGTTCCGTGACGTTCAGCGCCTGGGGCGCTGATAGGGCTACTGCCCTACTTTTTTATCGATCCTTTGTTCGTTCGAAACTCGACTACGGATGGCTCCAAGTCCGAAGAGGGGGTCGGCTTCCACGCCGTATCCCCTCTGTTTGAAGTCAGTGGGGCTCTACCAGGCGCTGCGTCTGTCTTCACGGCCGAGCTGGTGGCAATACACCACTCGGTACGGGAGATTACGCGACGTGCCCGGTTCGGAGACCGGATTGTGATCTATAGCGACTCACAAAGCGCCCTGAGTGCTCTCGGGGCATTGGAATCTCCGCATCCCCTGGTTCGCGATATCCGTGACGCCACGGTTTTGGCGAGCCGGGCAGATGTCGAGATTATCTTCTGCTGGGTTCCTGGACATGTAGGAATTGCGGGGAATGAGGGCGCCAAAGAGTCCGCGAGGACTTTGCGACCGGACCAGCGTTTCGCTCTTCCTCACACCGACTACATGGCAGGAATACGGGCAGCTATGCAGGGTTGCTTGGCAAAGAAGATGGGAGACGGTCGAAGGGAACTTAAAGTTGCGTGCCATTGCGCCGCGACTGTTCCCATGGACCTATCCCCCAATGCCGCGGCGGCTTCAGGTTGCTTTCTGTCGTCTCCGAATCGGGCACACTCGTGTGACGCATCGCTATTTGATGGAGCGCTCGCCTGCGCCCTATTGCAACGACTGCGTCGTCCCCTAGACTGTTCGGCACATTCTTGTCGAATGTCCCAGTCTGGGTGATCTTCGCGCACGATACCTGTCCCGGTACCGGGATGGGCGGGGTCGCTACCGCCTGTCCCTTGTACTTGGGACAGATTCGTGCACATTCGTTGACTTTTGGGGGGAGGCCGGCCTTCTTCCTTGTATTTAACTTGTTGTTTTTTTGTTATTGTTGTTTGTTTTTGTTTTGTTTTTTGTAGGTCGCAGGCTCCTACGCCGGGGGGAGGGGGACCTCTTCCTGACGCCGGAGCTTGCTCCCTGATTGTTATCCCCTTTTTATTGTTTCTGTTAAAATTTTTATTTTAAAGTAGCCTAGAACTGGGCTGTTTGTTTGCGGCGACTTATGCCCAAGTGGGCAGTCGCCAGATAGCCCCTTGAAAAAAAAAAAAAAAATCTTCGCGCACGATACCTGTCCCGGTACCGGGATGGGTGGGGTCGCTACCGCCTGTCCCTTGTACTCGGGACAGATTCGTGCACATTGACTTGTGGACTTGTTGACTTTTGGGGGGAGGCCGGGCTTCTCCCCTTTATTTAAGGTTCTTTTTTTAGTTATTTTTTTGTTTGTAGGTTGCACTCTCCTGCACCGGGGTGAGGGGGACCTCCCCCCGCTGCTGGAGATTGCTTCCTGATTGTTAAGTTTTTCCAATTTATATCATTAAGTTTTCATATTTTATTTTAAAGCAGCCCAGTTCTAGTCTGTCGTGTTTTTCGGCGACTTATGCCCAAGTGGGCAGTTGCCACATGGGCTCTATAGAATTAAAAAAAGAAAATCACTTTCGCATTGAGGAGGCAAGATTGATTGATAGAGGAAGCTCGCGGCTTGATTGAATTTTACGTGGCTGTCTTCCCTTCTGTTTGTAGCTCAGACTGACAGCTGATAACCTTCTTGAGCGCTTGCACAAGTGTACAAGCTGAATGGCTGACAAAAATCCATGAGGGTCTGTTCCTTGACCAGAGTTCCGTGGTACACTCACATGCCTGCTAAGCATATTGATGGCAGAGGCGAGGGAGGTACCCTGTGTTGTCAGTGAGTGACACTTTGTACATGGAGGAGCTTCATGTCTTCCAATCTCGACTGAATGCTATGACAGGAGGAAGGTCGTCGTTGCCCTCTATTTTAAAAAACAAACCCAAACCTTTATCTCGGATTAATGACCCCCCTTGGAGTGCGCTGTCGCCTTTACTACGAATGGTACCTGGAAGAATTGCCTCTCCAGAGAGACCCCAGTGCTGGGGCAGGATAATAGATATACATGATCATCCACCCTAATCCTTGCAGACCCGTCTATCTCTCCTCTTTATTACATGTCTTTGCTTACCCTTTCGCACTTTTACTCTAATCCCCGAGGGGGGGGGGGGGTTACCCTGTGTATCCTATTACACTTGGTACCTCCTGGAAGAGCTGCACATCCTCCCAGCCTGAGTGGAAATTAGGGAAGTCCCATCTCTAGTTTGAACTCTGATGGGGCCGGGGTAAGCTGTGGGTGGGCTTCCTCTGTGCAACTCTTTTTTTTTTCAATGTTACCCTACAACTATCCCTTCAACCTTTACTCTACCTGCACTTGGTACTGGGAGGAGTGTTCTCTCCCGTACCGAGTGCAAACTCAGCATTGGGTGAATTAAAGTATGCCGGAAGTTGCTAGTGCTCTTCCTCCTCGCTCTTTCTCAGCGCTCCCTAAGTAAGGCTTGCCGGGCTCGAGAGACGACGCTCGCGGGACCTGGGCCTTTGGGTACGATCGATTTGTACCCAATAATTCCCTTCTGCCTGTAATGGGTTGACCACCTCTTTACCGCTCTACTGATTATGGCGGGCGAGCTTTACAGCCTTGTTCAGTGCCAGGCCAACGAAAACCCTCGGGTCCCGTCTCTGGCCCCGCCACAACTCTCTTCATATCTTGGCCATCCTGCCGAGGATCAGTACGTCCTACTAAGGAAATCCGCCCTACCTCTTTGGCTGCTCAGTTGGGAGCTGCGGTCTTTGCAGAGACTGGTCAAATTCTGGTCAGCACAGGTCGCGAACACCACTCATTAATGCACCCAGGGTGGACCCCTGAAAACTCTTAAAACCAGAGATGAGATAGGGGGGGGGGAGTATAGCCCACCAACCCCCTTTTTTTCTTGTCAGTAGTCAAATTCATATTATACTTCAAAAAGCAAGACCTCGCTCAACCTTGGTTTTGTGGTTGGCGAGGTAACCTATGACATCGCTTCAAAGTGGCTTCCAGTTTGCCATCTTCGGATGCCCCTTCAACCTCCTAGAGGAGAAGGGTTTTCCCCCTCCATGTCTACGGGTGAGGCGGCTTTCCTTAGTCACCTTCAGACGACTCTACCTCTCTCCCTTTCACAGCTGACCGCCAAACCACCAGCCAGCAGGAAGTCCAAAATCAACCGCTCCCTGTGGGCGCGACTCGATAAGGAGAACCCCTTTAGAAGTGTTGACCTTTTTGGAAGCGGCGTGCCTGCCCCGCTGGCGGTCGGTTCACCGGCCCAAAGACTACTACAGACCTTGGTCGGGATCCTAGACACCTTGGGGGATGGCAACTTGGATTTCCCTCAGGGGGAATGTCCCCGAGGTCCTCTCGCCTTATAAGGCAAGGTCTTCCAAAGGGGGTGGATGAAGATTCGATGTGAGATCACTCTCAGTCAAAGTCCGCCCATGTGCAAGATCCTCCCGTGACTGCACAGGCCCCGAGCACTAACGAAGAATGAACTCATTCCTCTTTGGTTCCCCCTTGTCAGCAACAGAGTTCTCCAGCTGGGAGAAGGACATGGTTGAGGCTTCTCCGTCCGGCCTTGTGGACCATCCCGTTGGTGGAGATAAATGGACTCACTCCCCGCCCTCCTACTCAATCTCTAACCTCTTGCATGTCCAAGTTGATGGAGAAATTGGGAAATGTTAGACTGGCGTTTTTCTTGGACAGTGGAAGCCACCTGGCTTCCGCAAGTTCGACTCCACGTCGGATGCTCTGCTCCGACTGGAAAATGCCGTCTGCAAGGCCTTCCTTCGTAGACAGCACCACCCCACAGTGTTTTTCCATCTGGAGAAGGCCTATGATACTGCATGGCGATACGGTATCATGGAGGCAAAGGGACTGGTGTCTTAAGTGTCGCAATCTTAGCCCTGAGTATTAACGGTATCACCTCGGTGCTGCCGAAAGATGTTCTCGCTACGCTCTACGTGGACGACCTTTCAATATCTTTTGGCGCGGCCCAGATGCCAATTCTGGAGCGTCGACTCCAACAGGCATTGAATCGCGTCTCTTGCGTATTGCCTAAGGTGAACTTGATCCACCACACCGGCATCCTTCTGGCGACTGGTGCCTTCCGCACGACCCCATTGATAGCCTTCTTGTCGATGCTGGGCTGATTCCACTCGCCTTACGTGTGAGCTCAGCGTCTCCCTCAGTCTCCAATAGCTCTCTGCATCCGCAGTCTATGTTGCCGAGAGACGCCAGTCATACCCTAAGCCCTTTGAGTTTAGGTCCAGGAAACTCCTTCGAGAGCTCGGTGTAGCTCTCACCCTGTTCTGCCCAAGACCCCAACTTGGAGAGTACCATCTTTGACTATTTGTCGCCACACCTCTGCTCCCAAAGCTTCTACAGCGCCGCGAGTATTGCATTCTGCCCTTTTTGGAGCAAACTTCGTGTTACGCGGGAACCTTGCAAGTGTATAGTGTTGGCTCCAAATCTTAATAGGGGGTCGGTTTCCACGCCGTATCCCCTCTATTCAAAGTCAGCGGGTCTCTGCCAGGCGCTGCCTCTTTCTTCACGGCTAAACTGGTTGCAATACACCACTCGGTACGTTAGATAACGCTACGTGCCAGGTTTGGAGACCGGATTGTAATTTATAGCCGCTCACAAACCGCCCTGAGTGATTTCGGGGCATTGGAATCTCCGCATCCCTGGTTTGCGATATCCTTGACGCCACGGTTTTGGCGAGATTAACTTGTGCTGGGTTCCTCCACATGTAGAAATGAGGGCGCCAAAAAGTCCGTGGGGACTGGGCGACCAAACCAGCGCTTCCTTATACCGATTACATATACGGACAGCTTGGCAAAGAAGACGCGAGACGGCCGAGAACTTAAGTTGTGTGCCATTGCGCTGTGACTGTTCCCATTGACCTACCTACCTACCTACCTACCACCACCACGACCACCCCTCTCCCGTGTCGTGGTGGCTTCAGCTCGCTTTCTGGCGTCTTCGAATTGGGAACACTTGCGGGACGCACCGCTATTTGATGGCGCGTTCGCCTCCACGTTACTGCGATGGCTGTTTCGTCCCTTTTTGTTGAGTGTCCCAGTCTGGTGGACACTCAGACTGGGACGAGCGCGCGCTCACTACCGCTTGTTCCTTTACTCGAGACCGGTTCGTGCACACAGATTTATGGACTATCTGACCTATTGGTGGAGGCTAGACCTCTATTTATTTCATTCTTTGGTATTGGCTGCATGTTTGTGCGTCTGGGAGGCAGGTCTCCCCCGACGTCGAAGGGTGCTTCTTGTTTTGTTTCTTTTGCTCTGCTTCTGGAATTTGAGAGTAACCTGGCACTAGGCTAAAATTTTAATTATGGCGACATATGCCCTTGAAGGCATTCGCCAGATGGGTGCCTTAAAATAGAAAAATAAATATTTTTTAAAAACCCGTCAGTTGGCCGTGTGATACCAATATTTCAGTGGTGGTATATTGGTTTGCCTACATTTGTCTTCATATAACCTATTTCTAAGTTCAAGAATATAATTTCATTGCTTGTCTCGTTCCAAATTGCCATTTTCTTTCACATATATGGCGACCAAAACTATACCCCATACTCCCAATAAGGTTTTTGCATGCCACTTGTATAAGGTTCGGAGTGTTCCCTGAACCCTCCTGCTATGAATGCTTATCATTGCTATAGGTTTAAATATAGGTAGTTGATTTATAAAATAAACCTGGGTCCGATATGTTCCAAGACCAAAACCTTAATCATTTAATGTGTTCCCTGGATTCTGCTAGCAAATAGTTGTTCCCAGCCCTGCATGGGTGCTGTCACAGTTAATCACTCAACACGATCTGTAGCTGACACTATAATGCCGGTATCCTCAGGGAGTGGTTCCACCTGGCCGAATGCTGCTACTATTTAGGGGCTCAATTGACGAGGTCCGAGCCCAAGTCTTCAACGGTGACTCTCCTCACATCGGAGACCTCGTCGAATAAGTTGGCCAAGCGCTCCTTCTCCCTGCAGACGCTCGCCGAAGCGGCGGGTATGTATTTCTCCCACCCGCATCTCGTGCCCCTTCAAGGGGCTAACAAAGCCAAAAGAATAGATATAATTTGGTGGGAAGAATAGGACGACTTAAGTCGTGTCTGGACCAGTAGAGTCCTCCGGGTCATCAAAAAGAAATTAGAATTGAGCGAGTTCCCAACCCCAAGTCCCCTCCCCTATCTAAGTCGTATCTGAGCCACTAGAGTCCTCCAGGACATACACAAAAGAATTTAGAGAGTTCCCAATCCAGAGTCAGAGTCTTCCCCCTTCCCCCTCGCATGGTTCCGGTCACATTTAGTTGCATGTTACGACGCAGCTGAGACTATACTACTCGTATTCAAACTCTTGCCCAAATCAGAGGTCTGTGGAGATGATTTTTTTTGGGGGGGGGGAGATGCCTCCATTAATTACTACCTCCTAAAGCTGTTTTAGCAGTTGAAGGCAACTCTACTTCTTTTCGAAGTGGGGCTTGGGTATCCGGGTAGGATTGAACATCTTTCTTTCTAAGTTAGGATTCATAATCTTATAGTATACCCACGTTCCTATCACTTGTGCGTTTCTGATTGGTCATTAAAGTTCCATCTCGTCTGCCAGTTTTGGGTTAGTTGCGTGAACGAAATGCCCCGAGCAGTTGATGGAATTCACATAAAAATCAATGACAATCGTCGGTGAGTCAGAATACAGCAAGGGAAGAGGCAAAATAGTATTGTGTTTTCAGTTTAACCCTCTCTGGCCCAGGGGAGGTCGGACACCAGTTTTGAGTCGGGTATATGAATATGCGTCCCCATTCTGCAGGTTCCAGGGACTGAAGAAAGTTTGTGTGTTGTGCTGGGATTGCAGGAAGGGTAGATAGTGATGTGATTGACTGTCCTGATCACGGAGTTTAGCGCAGCTTTTTGATAGGGGCTCCAGGTTTTGAAGCTGAACCCAGCAGTTATCGGGAGATTCACAGCTTATTGAAAAGTTGGTTGAAGCAAATTAATTTGCAGTTCATTTCTTTGTGTATGATTCACTTCTATCTTAAAAGCGGGGAGATGTGATTTGGGGGCTGAATGACAAGTTAAATGACGCTCGGGTGGGATCCTAGCCTTTTTATTCTCGTTTGTTTCCAGGTGCCGTCCTTCAGTCCGTTGACGAGTTCGTCCGAAAGTGGCAGATTTCAACCAAAGGCCACAGTTGAAGGGATTTCTTCAGATCGAATGGAATTTGGCCGTGACAAGACTCAAACGAGATAACGTTTCACTCGCTCCCACTAGTTTAACTACTTCGGGAAAAGGTTAAGAAGACCCCCACGAACGATAAATAAAGCCAAACACGTCGCTGACTGACATCTTCAAACGCCCTGACCGATGCTACCAGAAATTGGCATCATTTTCTCCGCATCTGTAGGAAACAGCATCATTATTACCATGTGTATTCCTCCCGATCTTCAACTCTAGTAATTTGTTGACAGTATCCAAGACAGATGAATCCTTGGATCCTTCGAAGAGATCTTTATTAGGGCCACCTAATGAATGCAGCCTCTACCCCCTACCCCCTACCCCTCCTCATATAAGTGACATTCGTCCGAACCTGTGTGCTCACAAAACTTTTGTTTCATTGAAAAAATGTACTTAAACCCCTCCCATTTCATTTCTAGGCAAATAGGGTGTATACTACAAGATTTAAAATAATAGGATGCTTGAATAGGTAAATAGGTCCTATTTGCGTACTTAATGTTAAATTGTAATTGGAAACACGGTTAAATTGTGTGTAAGAAGACGTTGCAGGCATAGGTCATTTGGCGATCGAAGCTACCAGTAAATTCCAACCTGGCGCAAAGGCTCTTCGACTCTTTACTCTAATTCTTGAAATGCTTGACATTGGACAACTTGCATAAAACAAACCTAGCAAATTGGATGTTCTTTTTCTTTATTTTTCTTTAGTTCTACATGTGCTTGTTCACACACACTTTTTTTTTTTTCATATCGGTTAAATCTTTCTAAAGCAACTTTCCGCCTTGGAATCTTGATGCTAATATAACCACTGAGATTTGTCTGCGCTTTTTAGTCAATTAAAGAAAAACCCTCTGATTTATTTGATTTGTATCCTAATTCTCTTCGACGTAGACGAGTGCCAGCGCCGCATCGAATGGAATCCGAAGGGGTTTGATTGCACATTAAACGAGGTCCTCGCTGAGAACGGAATAATTATTAACTGCTTTCCCACAAAAGGGAGTTGGCCCCTCCACCATCTTTTTTACACTGAAGCCCCCTCATAGTGATTGGGAACTATGTACTAATGCATTTCGTCGAGTTAGAATTTATCCCTAAGTACAAGTCGCCCTTAGGATTTTTCCTCACTACGAAATCTCAGAAAAATATGCAGATTGGTAGTAAAATATTTTCCCACTAAGTATGAGAGAAGGTATATCTATCAGGTTGTCCGGGGAAAGTTATGCGGGATTTAAAGTTTTCTTTAAATGTTTCATATTACAGCTGTAATGTTGGTACGAGTGATTTGTTGGCATCCCTTGCAGCAGGATAACAGATTGGCTACATTTCGCATAAAAAATATATTGTCAGCCCTTATTAAGGTCAACATCATTAACGAAAGGTTGCATTTTCGGCACAATACTCTTCTTTAAACGGGGATAAAAGGTGTAAAATCATGTACTATTTATGGTGAAGGTGCTTTAGGTGAATCGATAGCTTGCAAAATTCAATCGTTCGGATTTCAGCTTAAAAGAATCTTAAGGTAAACAAAACTACTCCCCAAAATTCGGACTAGGCAGCTTGCAGTGAGAAGTTCCAAAATCACTGTTCATGAACACCTAGTGATACTTGTGTACATATCCCGCTATGGTGTATGGGTCTCTCTCAAATTTTCGGAGAAAACCCGTGGAACGACGCTTAAAACGCATTGAAACACTTTTTTTTTAAAGTTATTGGTAGCAAGATGGGATGGGCAAAGAGTATATATATATGTAAGTGTGATTGATCTTCTACTGGTGAGAAAATTTGCTGAAGATGGTAAGGTGAAAACTCAAGTACTGCGTTATGTTAATGATCACCGTAAAGTTAAATTAATTGGTGTATGAATGAGAAGGCAGAAGATTCGAGGAATGCGGGAAAAAAAGAATTAAAGTGAACATCTGTTTAATCACACTATAAGATGCCCGAGAGTAAGAAAAGAAGTAGGGATAGAGATGATGATTTTTTTAAAAGTAGGTTGTGCAAAAAGCTTTATGTGGGTGGGCTACAACTGAAAAGGGCAAGAATAAAGGTGTGAAACTTGCAGTGAATTAGAACCAGAGATGTAAATGAAGATGCTTAATATTGCAGATGAACATGCAAGAGTTAAGGCAATGGAATGCATACGAGGAGGCGAAAATAGCGGTAGAACTAGTGATTAAACGGAGTTTATGAGCAGATAAGTAAACATTTGTCCTCAAGAGGAAGATTTCAATACTGAAACCCCAAAGGAGAAGAAGTTTGATCTTCAGCCCCAGCCAGACAAGTCCTTGCTCCTAAGTTGCACGAAGGAACTCTCCAACAGTAAATGAGGTACGGGGTCTCTGTGAACCAGCATTGACGGCTTCAGGTCGCTTTCTGCCCTCCGAATTGGGCACACGCGGGACGCATCCCCATTTACTGGAGTGATCCCCTGCACTTTACTGTGACGACTGCGTGGTCGCCCAGACTGTCCCGCCTTCAGCAGGCTCGTGATCGCTTGCACCCGCGTACTCAGGATGGGTTTGTGGACTGTCTTTTTTTAGAGGATGTTGGCCTCCTCCTCCTCCTCCTCCTCTTTTCTTGGTGTTAGGTTTATGCTCCGGCACAGGACGAAGCCCATCTGGGGAATGCCTACTTAGGGCATCCGACGTCTGAGCATGGCTTTTCTTTCTGTATTTTAGTTGCTTTTGTTTTCTTGTTTTAAATAAAGACTAATGTCAGTAGGGAGAAGGGTGATATTAAAAAAAAAAAATAGCAAAGAACGATTTTCGCTAAGAGCGTCATAAGCCCTTAGAGTAGTGTTGCACAAACTTTTTTGTTGTGACAACACAAATTGATTTTGGCCTAGCGACCTCAGAGATGAAATAATATTTTAGTTTTTTTACAATTGAATAAAGGTTACTGAATTTTACTATTAGTTACTAATTAATAAATATAATACAATATTGATTGAAGATAATTGGATGCAAACCTTCAATCTCAAGCATAGATAAACAAACTTTTCACTACCAACTATAATAATGTTTCACGAATGAGCCCTTCTGACTATTCAACTACTATGACTAGTGATAAATCTAATAATTTCTTCACCGTTTCTACATTTTGTTTTATCCAATATATTTTACGGACATTCACTGTTATGTAATAAACTATATTTCTATGTTGATTGAAGGATATTAAAGGCACAATTTCACATTAATGTAATTTATTGAAACAAAAAGCAAGCAAAGAAAATAAACTTTTGGCTGGCGACTTTTTTTTGGCTCTTAGAGTAAAATTCATTGAAAAAAAGTATTTTAGTGACTACCGTGATGTTCCTTCATATTTTGAACAAGTTTCTCCCGATTTGGCTTGATGTTAATGGAAAGAGAACAGAGCAGATCATGTTGAGGATCTTCTCAGCCAACTATCCCGGATCGGGGTTGAGGGGGAAGGGGACAATGTTCCCTAACCCCTGAGCTCCGGTTTGGGATGGTGGGTTTTTTACAACTTGCGTCATCTCCGACCCATACCTTCCTCACATCCCCTTTCCTTCTCACTTCACACTCTATCCTTTTTACGCCGTGCCCAAGGTGGAGCCGCCAGATCACCAGGCGGGAGGAATGGCCTAAAATGGCGGCACCTGGGTCTGCCAGCCCCGTACGCACCCCTTGCAGAGCAGGCTACCGCAAGGGGTGATCAGCGTCTGCATCCCGTGAAAAGAGAATAGGGTCCCCATGCCCGATGATGAAAAGTCTAAAAAATAACCCTTTCCCCCTCAACATCGACGGAGCCGCCTTCGGCCAACTCCACTGAAAAAATGGAGGTCCCCCCCACCCCCTGTGCTTTCACAAGGGAACCTCGAAAGATAGATAGACATGGTCCTTGAGGCAACCCAGCTTCAGACGGTAGGGCCTTCCATGGTGGCGAATCTGGACTCGGCGCCAAGCACCGAACCCGAGTCCCCAACCCTGTGCAGGATCCTCCTCAAATGGCTCGTGTCTCCAATGCAGTACAAGGAGGGGAAGTATCTCCTCCTCCGGCCGGTCCCCGTCCGACCGCCAAGACCTTCTCTATCTCGGAGAAGGACCTTGCTGAGGTCGGTCCATCTGGCCTGGCGGCGGAAGAGAGAAGCAGGTTCATTTCCCGCCCTCCTCTCCTAAGAAGAAAAGAAACAAGAAAAAGACTCCGGGTTCCTCTCCATCTGCGGGGACGGATTGGTCTGGTGCTTCGGTAAGCGACCAAGCCAAGATCGGCACGTCTCCGGGTGCGGAGTCCCTGACAAAGACCAAAGGTACAAGTAGACAGAGCGGAGCCTCGATTACGTCGGGGCCCCTCATTCAGAGACTACCCGGCGTTTTCGAGCCCGTTGGCTTCAAACGCTTCCTCGTTATTCGCTCCACTGATGGCAGCATGTTAGCTAAGGACAACATGATCTATCAGAGGAGAGCTTTAGCTAGTGTGAGTGGTAGAGCCGAAAGTGACCCGTTTCTCGGACGGGAGCCTTTTCGCGAATACGTCGAAACCCTCCGAGGCGCCCATGATTAGTGCCCTTCGAACAGTTTGTGGTACGCCTATGAGTGTGAAGCCGCACTCTACAATGAGTAGTTTATTCGAGGGAACTCGTGGACTACTTCATAGAAGACGTCACCTTAGAGCTGGCCGAACATGGGGAGGTCAAGGGTGAACGCGTGATGAGAAAACAGGGAGTGGCCTCGAGACCTACCCCTAAACTCTTCTTCACGTTCGACTGTCACTAGCAACCTGAGTCGGTGCGTGCCGGTTGGTATCGCTACCGCGTGAAGGCATTCGTGATACTACCGCGAAGATGCTATTACTGCCACCGCTTCGGCCATACTAATCGCTCTCGTCGACGTGCACCCCGTAAGGGGCGCGGCGATTTGCCATCCTGGCCGCCGTGCTAACGGGACTCACCACCCCGTCCGGCCCCAGCTTAGCCTCTCTTCCTTCCTTCAAAACACTTGTTTCCTCTCTTTTCATACAACCTCTCCCACAACTTTCTCTGGTTAGCCTCTAATTTCACAGGGTAGATGCTGACCTTCTTCTCGGCCAACCGTCCTGGATCGGGGCTGAGGGGAAAGGGGCCAATGTTCCCTAACCCCTGAGCTCCAGTCTGGGGTGGTTGGTTTTTAACAACCTGCTTCATCCATACCCATACCTTCCTCACATCCCTTTCCTCTCCTCTTCACATTCTATCTGTTTTACGCCGTGTCCAAGGTGGAGCCGCCATGCCGATGGACTGCCAGGCCACCAGGCGGGAGAGGTGGTCTTAAATGGCGGCGCCGGGCTTGTAAGCACCTCTCGCAGTGCGGGCTACTGCGAGAGGTGATGTGCGATTGCGTCCCGTATAAAAAAGAGGGTCACAATGCCCATGTATGTACAACAAAAAAAAAACAACCCTCAACTTCCCCTGAAACAGCGACTGAGCCGCCCTCGGGCAGCTCCAGCAAAAAAATGGAGGTCCCTCCCCCTTTGCTTGCGCAGGGGACCCTCCATATTTCTCTAACCGGAGAGGAGGCTTACTCTTCTCCTTCGCCTACGGGTGCAGGGGACTCCCCCTCACCCCCTTCTCTGAAGGGGCTTTCGGCCGCCTCCCTTTTTCCAGCGGCAGTCCCCTCTTTTCTTTCCAAGGGGACTGCCAAGAAAGCCAGCAGGCAGCCCTTAGCGAGCCGCTCCCCATCGAAGCGGCTTGGTAGGGCAAACCACCTTAGAGGGGAGAGGAAAGCCAGGCCTCTTCGGTCGCTTCCCTCAAAGGACCTGCTGGCATGGATATTGAATCTTGCCGGGGTTAAGGCCTGTGCCTCCCCACAAAAGACTAGTTACAATACTGCCAACGGGACCTGCGTCGTCTTGGGAAGGGATGGCCAACTGGAGGCCCATCCTGTGACACGCATGGTCCTTAAGGAGCCCCAGCCTCAGATGGTAGGGCCTTCCATGGGGGAGAATCCGGGCTCGGCGCCAAGCACCGAACCCGAATCCGCCCCTATGCAAGGCCCTCCTCAAACAACTGAGGGCTCCGAGCAGTACAAGGAGGGAAGGGATCTCCTCCGACAGGTGCCCCTACGACTACCAGGATCTTCAGCATTTCGGAGAGGGACGTGGCTGAGGCCGGTCCATCTGGCATGGGGGCTTCTGCCGGTGGGGGTGAGAAGCGGGTTTATTCCCCGCCCTCCTCTCCTAAAAAGAAGAATAAAAAGACAAGAAAGACAAAGAAGACTCGGGGCTCCTCTCCATCCGCGGGGGCTGCGGGAACGGATGGGTCTGCTGCCACTTTGGTAGGCGACCAAGCCAAGATCAGCACATCCGAACCCTCTACCCCCCCGTGTGCGGAGCACCTGACTAAGACCAAGAGTGCACTGGGCGGAGCCTCGATGACATCGGGGCCCCTCATTCAGAGGTTACCTGGCGTTTTCGAGCCCGCTGGCTTCGAGCGCTTCCTCGTTATTCGCCCCACTGATGGCAGCATGTTGTCCAAGGGCAACATGATCCATCAGAGGAGAGGATTAGCTAGTGCAATTGGTAGAGAGCCAAAGGTGACCCGTTTCTCGGACGGGAGCCTTCTGGCGAATCCCTGGAGGCGGCCAAGATAAGTGCTCTTCGGACACTTCATGGCACCCCGGTGAGTGTGACGCCGCACTCTACCATGAACTTTGTGAAAGGAGTAGTTTATGCGAGGGAACTCGTTGACTACTTCATTGAGGACACCACCCTAGAGCTGGCCGACCATAGGGCGGTCAAGGTCGAACGTGTGATGAGAAAACAGGGAGGGGCCTTGAGACCCACCCCTACACTCTTCGTCACGTTCGACTGTGACAAGCTCCCTGAGTCAGGGCGTGCCGGTTGGTACCGCTACCGCGTGAAGGCATTCGTGCCACTGCCGCGGTGGTGCTATTACTGTCACCGCTTCGGCCATACGAATCGCTCATGTAGACGTGCAAAGTCGGGGTCACCCGAAGTCTGTGTAAATTGCTCCAAGGTCGCACACGATAAGTCCAAATCGTGTGTGGCTAAGTGTGTCAATTGCAGAGAGCCAAACCCTGCTTCTTCGAAGCAATGTGGTGCATATCTCCTTTAGAAAGAAATCCTGGCCGTTCAGGCCTAGGATAGACTCTCATTTCTCGAGGCTAAGAAATGGGCCTGGCGTGCCCGGCTCTGCCTGAGACGTCATATGCCTCAATAGTTAGAAAGGCACCCTCTGCTCCTAGCTCATCCAGGCCAACGGGCACGGTTGTTTCCGCGCCCATTCGGTGCCCTTCTGCGGGCTCTACTACACCCGGGGGCTCCCCTGGTAAAGCTGGCGGCAAAAAGGGTTCACACCCAGCCCCGGCTAAAACCAGGGCTCCCCCCTCTTCCCCCAGCGTGACCGTTTCCCGCAAGGCGAAACGGTCACGCGCCTCCATCGAGTCGTTAGACTCACAGGAGGCAACACCCCTGAAGATGGTCGCTAGGCCATCTTCCGGGGTTCCTAAAGCTGTCCTTTGAAAGGAGGACAGCAACAAAGGAGCTTCGGCTCCTTCGCCCACGCCCCGAGGTGGAGCGAGTGGCTCGGAGACGGTGGTTCCTCGAAAAAAAGGCCCCCTGCCTCCGAAGCCGCAACGCCTGCCTAAGATTTCGAGGCGCAGGGAGGAAAAGACTCGCATGGCGAGCCAAACCTCCCCTGGTAAGTCCTCGAAGGCAAGACCGCATTGTCCGACAAGCAGTGCCCGGAGTTCTGCCTCCGGGAAGCGTACGGCCATTCCCGTAAGTCTTCTCTTTGAGAGGGCCCCCGCATCTCCTCTGAGCTAGGCCTGGAGGGCATTTTCCTTCAATGGAATTGCCCGCGGACTCCTGACCAACTGGGAGGAGCAGCGGAGGCTCGTCTCGTCCTGTTTCCCGTTAGCTATCTTTTTGCAGGAGACCATGCTAGGCGCGTGCCCCCTGCCTGCCTTCCTGGGGTATAAGGATCTTGCGACCTCACCACCACGGGATGACCGGGCTGGGGGATGCGCGGTTTACACCCAGCATTATGTCTCCATTCTTCTTTTCTCTTCAGATACCTCCTTTCAGGCAGTGGCTGTGCAGCTGCACCTGGATATGAGGTATACTATCATTTCTGCGTACATTCCACCGTCAGCTGACTTCGACGCAGGGGACTTCCGCTGCGTCGTGGCACGGTTTCCGAGGCCCTATCTCTTGCTTGGAGATCTGAACGGCCGGCACCCTCTCCGGGGAGATTACTCCCTAAATCCCAGGGGACAAGTCCTTGCCGATCTGATCGAAGAGCTTGAGATGGGTGTTCTAAACGTGGATGAGTTTACGCATCACTGTCCGAGAACCGCTTCATTTTCTTGCCTTGACCTATCTTTGTGCTCTTCGGATGCACAGCATGATTTTGATTGGGGAGTGTTCGATGACCTCCCTGGTAGTGATCACTTTCCCATTCAAATATCATTTTCAGGGCAACTGCCGCCTGAGAGACCACCTTGGTGGTGCTTGGCGCGGGCGCGGTGGCCTGCATTTCAGGAAATGACTGAATTCTCTATCTCAGTCGAGGAGTTTAGGTCGGTAGATGAGGCCGTTGAGTTCTTCTCCGGCAACCTCATCGCCGTGGGCCTGACTACTATTCCTAGGACGTCTGGCCGTTTTGCACGCCAACCACTTCCATGGTGGTCGGCGGAGTGTGAGACGGCCCTAATACAGAAGCGTTATGCCTATAAGCGCCGCCCGAACGACTTCACTGTCGCTGAATTTCGTCGGGCTAGGGCTAGGTTCTTGTATATTTCGAAGCACGCCCGCCGCTCTTCTTGGCGGGCATACGTGTCTTCATTTAACGGGAAGACCCCTTTAGCTGAGGTGTGGAAGCAAGTCAAAAGGATTCGGGGCAAGTTCTCGCAGGACCCCCCTCCCGTTCTCCAGGAGAATGGGACCACAATCTCGGACATCGCGTCCGTGGCGGAATCCTTAGCGACCGCTTTTTCCGCATTCTCTACTCGTGATGCTGCTCCGCCAGCATTCAATGCACGTCGTGATGTTGCGGAAGGCCGCTGGCTGGACTTTACCTCCAGAGGCGGAGAACCCTTCAACGACAAGTTTACTGTGAGTGAGTTGCGTTCCGCTCTCGCTTCGTGCGCGGACACCGCCCATGGTCCGGACATGGTCCCGTACCTCTTGCTACCGGTGCCTTCCACACTTCCCCTATTGAGAGCCTGTTGATCAATGCTGGGGAGATGCCACTCGCTCTGCGCCGCGTGCAGTGCATCACTCGCCTGTACGCGTGAGCCCGGCGCCTCCCTCAATCGCCAACAGCTCTCACTGCATCCGCAGCTGATCTCGATGGTGCCTATGCCACCGAGAGACGCCAGTCATACTCCTTCGAGAGGTAGATATAGCTCTCGAGCTGGTGGCGCCCCTGGTTCTTCCCAGGACGCCACTCTGGAGGGTACCACATTTGGCTATTTGTCGCCACGCCTCTGCTCCCAAAGCTTATACTGCGCCGGGAGTATTGCGTTCTACCTTTTTGGAGCACACATCGTGTCACGCTGGAACCGTGCCAGTTTATACGGATGGCTCAAAGTCCCAAGAGGGGGTCGGCTTCCACGCCATATCCCCTCTGTTTGAAGTCAGCGGGGCTCTACCAGGGGCTGCGTCTGTCTTCACGGCCGAGCTGGTGGCAATACACCACTCGGTATGGGAGATTACGCGACGTGCCCAGTTCGGAGACCGGATTGTGATCTATAGCGACTCACAAAGCGCCCTGAGTGCTCTTGGGGCATTGGAATCTCCGCATCCCCTGGTTCGTGATATCCGTGACGCCACGGTTTTGGCGAGCCGGGTGGATGTTGAGATTATCTTCTGCTGGGTTCCTGGACATGTAGGAATTGCGTGGAATGAGCGCGCCGATGAGGGCGCCAAAGAGTCCGCGAGGGCTTTGCGACCGGACCAGCGTTTCGCTCTTCCTCACACCGACTACATGGCAGGAATACGGGCAGCTCTTCGGACTGCTTGGCAAAGAAGATGGAAGACGGTCGAAGGGAACTTAAAGTTGCGTGCCATTACGCGGCGACCGTTCCCATGGACCTATCCCCCAATGCCGCGGCGGCTTCAGGTTGCTTTCTGTCGTCACCAAATCGGACACACTCGTGTGACGCATCGCTATTTGATAGAGCGCTCGCCTGCACCCTATTGCAACGACGCCTTGTAGTCACCCAGACCGTTCGGCACATTCTTGTCGAATGTCCCAGTCTGGGTGATTTTCGCGCACGATACCTGTCCCGGTACCGGGATGGGCGGGATCGCTACCACCTGTCCCTTGTACTCTTGACGAGTGCGTGACTTTGACTGGTGAACTTGTTGACTTTTGGGGGAATGCCGGTCTTCTCGCTTTTATTTAACCAGGTTTAATTGTTGTTTTTCTTATTGTTTTGTTATTGTTATTTCTTTTTATTGTTGTTTCCTGTTCAATTTTTTAAAGTAGCCTAGAACTAGGCTGTTTGTTTACGGCAACTTATCCCTAAGTCGGCAGCCGCCAGATAGCCCCTTAAATAAAAAAAAAAATTGTCGACGTGCAAAGTCGGGGTTGCCTGAAATCTGTGTAAGTTGTTCCAAGGCCGCACACGATAAGTCCGAATCGTGTGTGGCCAAGTGTGTCAATTGCAGAGAGCCGCACCCCCCTTCTTCAGAGCAATGTGGTGCGTAGCTCCTTGAGAGGGAAATCCTGGCCGTTCGGGCTCAGAATCGTCTCTCATTTCGCGAGGATGAGAACTTGGTCCTGGCGCGCCCGTCGCTGCCCGGGACGTCCTATGCTTCAATGTTGAAAAAGACCCTCTGCTACTGGCCCCTCCAAGCCTACGATTACGATCGCTTCCGCGCCCATTCGAAACCCTCTGCGGGTTCTACCCACCCCAGGCGCTCCTCTGGTAAAGTATCGGCACAAAGGGTCCACACCAAGCCCCGGCTAAAACCAGAGCTGACTCCCCCGCGGAGTTCTGCCCCGGGAAAGCGTACGGACATTTCCGTGAGGGTCTTCTCTTCGAAGAGGGCCCCCGCATCTCCTCCGAGCTAGGCCTGGAGGGCATATTCCTTCAATGGAATTGCCGCGGACTGCGGGCCAACTGGGAGGAGCTGCGGAGTCTCGTCTCTTCCCGTTCCCCGTTAGCTATCCTTTTGCAGGAGACCATGCTAGGCGCATGCTTCCTGTCCACCCTCCCTGGGTATAAGGGTTTTGCGACCCAACCACTACGGGATGGGACCGGGCGGGAGGATGTGCAATTTACACCCGGCATGATGTCTCCGTTCTTCTCTTCGCTTTAGATACCTCCTTTTAGGCAGTAGCTGTGCAGCTGCACTTTGATAGGATGTATACTGTTATTTCCGCATACAATACACCGTCAGCCGACTTCAACGCGGGGGACTTCCGCAGCGTCGTGGCACGGTTGTCAAGGCCCTTTATCTTGCTAAACGGTAGATACCTCCTCTGAGGAGCCTACTTTATTAATCCCCGGGGTCAAGTCATTGCCGACCTGATCGACGAGCTTGAAATGGGTGTCCCAAATGTAAATGAGTTTACGCATCATTGCCAGAGAACCGCTTGATTTTCCTGCCTCGATCTATCTTTGTGCTCTCCGGATGCATAGCCTGATTTTGATTGGGGGATGGGGGGGTCGATGACCTCCATGGTAGTGATCATTTTTCCATTCAAATATCATTTTCTGTGCCGATGCCGCCCGAGAGCCCGTCTCGGTGGTGAGTGGCGCGGGAGCGGTGGTCTGCATTTAAGGAAATGACTGAATTCTCTATCTCAGTCGAGGAGTTTATGTCGGTAGATGAGGCCGTTGAGTTCTTCTCCGGCAACATCATCGCCGCAGGCCTAACTACTATTCATAGAAGGTCTGACCATTATGCACGCCTACCAGTCTCGTGGTGGTCAGCCGACTATGAGACGGCCCTCAAGCAGAAGCCTTATGCCTACATGCGCTATAAGCGCCTCCCGAACGATTTCAGTATCAGTGAATCTCGTTGGGCTAGGTTCCGGTATATTTTGAAGCACGCCCGCCGCTCTTCTTAGCGAATATACGTGTATTTACTTAACGGTGTGGAAGTGAGTCAAAAAGATTCGGGGCAAGTTCTCGCAGGACCCCCTTCCCGTTCTCCAAGAGAATTGGACCGCATTCTCAGGCCCCGCGTCCGTGGCGGAATTCTTCGCGACCGCTTTCTCCGCATTCGCTAGCCGAGATGCTGCCGGCTCTACTTTACTTCCAGAGGCGGAGAACCCTTCAAGGACAGGGCGGACACCGCCCATGGCCTGGACGATGTCCCGAACGTCATGCTTCTAAACCTGGGTGAGCGAGGCATGGTCTTTCTCTTATATTTGTTTAACAGGATCTGGGTGGAGGGTCTCCTCCCGGATTCGGGGCGAATCGCTACTGTGCTCGCCTTTCGCAAACCCGTGAGAGATTACTACCTTGTCCGATTTCCGCCCAATCTCTCTAACCTCTTGCGTGTGCAGGTTGATGGAGAAATTGGTAAATGTTAGACTAGCCTTTTTCCTGGACAGCGGAGGCCATCTGTCCTCTGCACAGTGCGGCTTCCGCAAGTTCCACTCCACGTCGGATACTCTGCTCCGACTGGAAAATGCCGTCTGAGAGGCCTTCTTCGTAGACAGCACTACGCCACGGCATCATGGAGAAGTCTCCACACGATGGGGGCGAGAGGACGCATTCCAAAATTTATATCTGAATTTTTGCGAGATCATCGATTCCGCGTAAGGGTAAGGGGAGCTCTCCGGCTTAATAGAGCAGGAAGAGAGTGTTACCCGAAGAGGTATCCTCAGTACCACACTCTTTCCATGAGCATCAGCGGCATCATCTCGGTTCTGCCTGAAGATGTCCTCGCAATGGTCTACGTGGACGACCTTTCGATCTCTTTTGGCGCGGCCCAGATGCTAACTCTGTAGCGTCGACTCCAGTAGGCCTTGAACCGCTACTCTCGCAAAGCCCAAACGCACTGGTTTGGGTTTTCCTTGCCCAAGATAAGGTAGTACACTTCTGCCGCCATCTACGGCTCCACTCTGACCCAAACTTGTTACTTAATGGAGTATGCCTGGAAGTGGTTGAATCTCACCGTTTCCTTGGTCTTGTATTTGACCGACGCCTCACCTGGGAGGCTCATATTCGTATTTTTAAGGTCTCTCGTACCTACGCGATGGATATTCTTCGTTCTGTGATGTTCAGCGCTTTGGGCGCTAATAGAGCTGCTGCCTTACTACAGATGTAAGTTTTATGCATCTGCAGCTGAGCGTGTATTGTAGAAGGTGTATTCTATCCCCCACACCGGCTTTCGCCTGGCGACTGGTGCCTTCCGCACTTCACCCATTGTGAGCCTACTTGTCGATACTCGGGAGATGCCACTCACTCTACACCATGCACAGTGCATGATTCGCCTGTAAACACGAGTCCAGCGCCTCCCTAAGTAGCCAACAGCTCTAACTGCATCCGCAGCTGATTTCAATGCTGCCTATTCCTGCCTAGAGACGCCAGTCATACCCTAAGCCCTTTGGGTTTGGGGCTAGGAAACTCCTTCCAAAACTAGCTATAGCTCTCGGGCCGGTTATGTCCAGGACGCCACCCTGGAGGGTACCACCTTTGGCTACTTATCGCCACACCTCTGCTCCCAATGCTTCTACAGCTCCTGGAGTATTGCGTTGACCTTTTTGGAGAATACCTCGTGTCACGCTGGAACTGTCCCAGTGTATACGGATGGCTCCAAGTCCAAAGAGGGGGTCGGCTTCCATGCCGTATCGCCTCTGTTTGAAGTCAGCGTGGCTCTGCCAGGCGCTGCGTCTATCTTCAAGGCTGAGCTGGGAGCAATACACCACTCGGTACGGGAGATTCCGCGACGTGCCCAGTTCGGAGACCGGATTGTGATCTATAGTGACTCACAAAGCGCCCTGAGTGCTCTCGGGGCATTGGAATCTCCGCATCCCCTGGTTCGCGATATCCGTGACGCCACGGTTTTGGCAAGCCGGTCGGATGTCGAGATTATCTTTTGCTGGGTTCCTGGACATGTAGGAATTACGGGGAATGAGGGCTCCAAAGAGTCCGCGAGACTGTAGCGAACGGACCACCGTTTTGCTCTTCCTCACACCGACTACATGGCAGGAATACGATCCGCTCTCCGGGCTGCTTGGCAAAGAAGATGGGAGAAGGTCGAAGGGAACTTAAAGTTGCGTGACATTGCGCTGCGACTGTTCCCATCGACCTACTTTCCAATGCCACGAGGCCTTCAGGTTGCTTTCTGTCATCTCCGAATTGGACGCACTCGCGGGACGCAGCGCCATTTGATGAAGCGCTCGCCTGCGCCCTACTGTAAATACTGCGTTGTCCCCCAGACTGTTCGGCACACTCTTTATGAATGACCTAGTCTGGGCGATCTTCGCGTACGTTACCTGTCCCGGTACCGGGATGGGCGGGGTCCGCTACCGCCTGTCCCTTGTACTCTTGACGAGTTCGTGCATATTGACTGGTGAACTTGTAGACTTCTGGTGGGGAATTCGGCCTTCTCCCATTTATTTAACTAGTTGTGTGGTTTTTTTGTAGGTCACCCGTTCCTGCACCGGGGGGGCCTCCCCCCGACACCGGAGTTTTCATGTTGCCTTTTTCCTTGTTTTATCTTTATTGTTGAGGGTTTTTGGGGTTGTTTTTTTGCATGTTATTTTAATGTAGCCCAGTACTAGGCAGTGGTTAATACGGCGACTAATGCCCAAGTAGGCAGTCGCCAGATGAGTTCTTGAAAAAATCGTTCCCAGAGGTATGTGGTGAGAAATAGAATAAGAACTTTTTCAGCCTCATGAATCACAATAGGCTCACCCTTTAGTTGACTCCAGAATTCAAAGTATGAGAGACTTTTAAAACGTTGTTTCTACACCTGATTTTCCTAGAGATCTAAACGTTCTTAGAATCTTAAAATATCTTCTCCAACATTATTGACGTTCACATCGAACACATTCCCGACCCATCTGTGTTGAAATACATCAACATTTTCTGGCAAATATTTGTCCATTTCTTCCTAAAGTTTCAGGAAATAATATTCGGAAAAACAATTTAATGACAGCAAGCTCTATTTCTGGTAAATCTTTCAGCACTGCACTCTGGAACAGCAACTGTTTTTTGTCGGTGGCTAATTTTTCTTGAATGATGTATTTTTTTCACTGATGTCTACCATAGTTTGATTTCGACCTTGCTTGTCTGAGTTCAATTCATTCAAATACCTGAAGATGTTGCCTAAATATGCCATCTTTGCAACCTAAGAAGCATCTTTGAAAAGTTGGCCAGCTTATGCTTCTTCTCTTGGAGAAAACTTTTATTTCAGTTTTAAGTTCAATAACTTGTCCAAGGATGCAGCCAACGGACATCAGAGTGGAAAATTTCTGGTAATGTGATACCATCTCTTCACACATTTTACATGAAACGTGCGAGTTCAAACCTCTAACCTTTATAAAATTCACAATGTCGATACCATCATTCAGCACAAAATGGAATTCTGGTTGGAGACGTTGAACGACCAAGATATCCCGATGTAAGAAACAGTGAATTATTATGATATTAGGATTTTTTCCTTCAACCCGAGTGACAAAACCTACTAGACTTCCTACCATCGATGGTGATCCATCAGTGCACACAGCCAAACAATGCAACCAGTCTGTTATGTTTCTTGAAAAACCTGTCCACAATAACAAAGATATCTTTTGCGGTGGTTGTTGACAGGGAATTACAAAACAGAAATTCTTCCAGAATTCCTTCATCTCCTCTGTACCTCAGAAAAACCATGAGTCGAGGTTTGTCAGCAATACCCAAAGATTCATCTCTCTCCAATGAAAATTTATCTGCTTTTTTTCAGCGCCACAATTAATTGATACAAAATATCTAATGACATTAAATCAATTCGACATTTGATGCTGTGGTTAGAAACTGGTACAGAGTCAATTTTCTTAGCTACATCTGCTCCACAAGTATTTTTCAACATAGCGAATGCTGCTGGTTTCACCAGTTTCTCTCCAATGTTGTCAGACTTTGTGGATCGTGCAATATACCATGTGCCCTTCAAAGGATGCGAAGGAAGCTTTCTACAAAGAAAAATCTAAGCCTGAAGAAGCATCAAACTGACTTCGTTTTACCTGCTCT
The DNA here is from genome assembly GCA_963969495.1 of Ceratothoa steindachneri. Classification (NCBI taxonomy): domain Eukaryota; kingdom Metazoa; phylum Arthropoda; class Malacostraca; order Isopoda; family Cymothoidae; genus Ceratothoa; species Ceratothoa steindachneri. The sequence continues at coordinate 86,192,897 of OZ018336.1, read as the reverse complement.
TACTTATCCTTCCAGTAACTTAGTGGATTTTCAATAAAGTTTGGATGAACTGAACAAGAGTGACGTTTCAGTTTTTTTTCTTCATTGATTTATTGGCAAGGACTTGCAGACACTGAACACACTGAGTGCGGACATTCCCTGATCTCTCTCTCAAATGTGTGACGCCGTATTTCAGAAAATCAGTTTTATACGCCAATAGTTGCTTGCGCTGGGACATCGTTCCCTATGGAATTCATACCAGAAATGAGTATAATATATATATATATATATATATATATATATATATATATATATATATATATATATATATATATATATATATATCTCAAAGTAGCACGAGAGAATGATGAAAATGAATCCATTAAACCACATTGAAAGAGAAAACGGAATCATTTTTCCTTGCGGTAATATTTTTATTACCTTTTCTCAAAAAAATCCGTGCAATGAAGCGATTCGAACTAGGCACACTGAGGCAGTGAGCACCGCTTTGATCACAGTTAAAAGTATGCCGTTAGTACACTACGCTACGTGTAGCGTAGTGTACTAACGGCATACTTTTAGGAACTCTTCTGCGCGTTCTACGATCTACCCACCCTGGGCGCTCCCCTGATAAATCTGTCGACAAAAGGGTTCACACCCAGTTATGGCTAAACCAGATTTTCTTGCTATGCTCTACGTGGGTGACCCTTCGATCGCTCTTGGCGCGGCCCAGATGCCAACTCTAGAGCATCGACTCGAACAGGCATTGAACCACGTCTCTCGCTATTCCGAAGCGCACTGGCTTCGGTTTTCCTTGGCCAAGACTAAGGTGGTGCACTTCTGCTGCCATTCAAGTCTCCACCCTGACCCAGACTTGTTTCTAAATGGGGTTTCCCTGGAAGTGGTAGGCTTTCGCGTTTTCTTGGTCTCGTTTTCGACCGACGCCTCATATTCGCAGCCTTAGGGTTTCTTTTTACCCACGCCATAGAATTTCTTCGTGCCTTTACTTTCAGCACTTGGGGTTCTGATAAGACTACCTCCTTACTTTTTTATCGATCCTTTGTTCGTTCGAAGATTGACAACGAATGAGAGTTTTATGCATCCGCAACAGAACGTATATTGTGGAAAGTAGACTTGATCCATCACACCGGCCTTCGCCTGGCGATCGGTGCCTTCTGCACGTATCGCATTGAGAGCCTACGTGTTGATGCTGGATAGATATCCCTCGCTCTGCACCGTGCACAGTGCATTATTCGCCTGTAAGCGCGAGCCCAGCAACTCCCTCAGTCGCCAACAGCTTTCACTTCATCCGCAGCTGATCTTGGCAGTGCCTAAGCTTCCGAAAGACGCCAGTCATACACTAAGCCCTTTTGTTTTACGGCTAGGAAACTTTTTCGAGAGCTCTGTATAACTCTCAGGCCGGTGGTGTCGCTGGTTATGCCCTTGACGCTACCTTGTATGTGAATATTTGTCGCCACGCCTCTGCTCCCAAAGCTTCTACAGTGCCGGGAGTATAGCGTTCGACCTTTTTAGAGCACACTTTGTGTCACGCTAAAACCGTGCCATTGTATACGGATGGCTCCAACTCCAAAGAGGGAGTGGCTTTCCAAGCCATATCGCCTCTGTTTGAAGTCAGCGGGGCTCTGCCAAGCGCTGCGTCTGTCTTCACAGCTCGGTACTGGAGATAACGGGACGTGCCCGGTTCGGAGACCCGATTGTGATCTATAGTGACTCATAAATCGTCCTAAGTGCTCTCAGGGAATTGGAATCTCCGCATCTCCTGGTTCGTGATATCCGTGACACCACAGTTGTCGCCAACCAGGCGGATGTCGAGATTATCTTCTGGGTTCCTAGACATTTAGGGATTGCGGGGAATGAGCGCGTCAATGAAGGCACCCAAAAGTCGGCGAGGACTGGGCGACCAGACCAGCATTTCACTCCCTTCCCCCCCCCCCCCCCCTTATTACATTGCAGGAATATGGGAAGCCTTCGGGGCCGCTTGGCAAAGAAGATGGTAGAAGATCGAGGGGAACTAAAAGTTCCGTGCCATTGCGCCGCGACTGTTCCCATGGACCTATTCCCCAATATCGCGACGGCTTCAGGTTGCATTCTTTCGTCTCCGAATTCGCCACACTCGCAGGACGCAACGCCATTTGATGGAGCGCTTGCCTGCACCTCATTGTGACGACTGCGTTGTCCCTCCAGATTTTTCGGCACATTATTTTTCAATTTCCCAGTATGTGTGATGTTCGCGCATGTTACCTGCCCCGGTACCGGGACAAGCGGAGTCGCTACTGTTTTTCACTTGTACTCGCGACTGGTCCATGCACACAGACTTGGAGGAGGCTTGCCTCCTCCTCTTTAATTGACTCTTTGATGTGGGTCGCTTGTTTGTTCCCGCACCGGGGAGAGACGGGCATACTCCCAACACCGGAGCGTGCTTCCTTCTTGTTGCTTTTGCTTTTTGGTTTTTATTTGTTGTTGTTGTTTTTTAACTTTTCCTGCCTTTGTTCATTTTCTATCTTTGTTATTTACTTGTAGTCTAGTATTAGGCTATTATAGTCTAATATTATGCTTTCCTTGAATTAAGGCGAATTTTGCTCTAGTAGTCAATCGCCAGGTGGGATCTTAAAAAAATTAAAATTTTTGGGTGCCCTAAAAATTCAAGTTTGGTTGACAGTTAAACTAAATTAACAATCACGGCTATCAGTGATAATACGATTTCAGCTTTAATATCCTTTTCAATTTCAAATGACTCCCTAGTGCGTTACTTCTTTGATCAATATAATGAATTATATAAAGCCAATAATAAATGCAATGGTCACCCAGTAGCAAATTGGTCTCGTCTCTTAACAACCAAACTATTGAGTATCGTTAGGACATCATACAAACTCTATTGACGGAAAAATAAGATATATCCGAGTAAGTAAGTACTATATTCATCTTCCATTCATTTAGTAAAGAAATCGGAGAGCAGTTACCGCGTTACTTGTTACTGCCGCCGTTCACAATAAAAGACACATTTGCGCTTCCAAATTTTACCGATATTTCTGCCTAGCAACCAGACAAGACGATGTTTTTCAAGGTTGACTTTCGAGATTCTTTCAAATCCCTATGGAACCTTCATCCATTTACAACATCTGCTAGGGTCTCACTTCACTGTTGGGTTTATGTGAGTTGAATCTCCTTCCTTAAGTATGTACATGCAATTCATCGCTAAGAGCTGCTCTCTTTCAAATCCCGATGGAACCCTTATTCATTTAGAAAAAAACAGCTATTATCTCACTTCTAGGCTTATACGAGTTGGATATCCTCCCATAGATAGGTCGAATTCATCGCAAACATTTCAGCTGTACACTAATCATGTATCGCGTGATATATTTATTTGAACACCCTTATTACAACCAAAGACCAAGCTACATATTTGGAGAACCTCGGTCTAAGGTCGACATTGCATGGGTTGCAAATCAAAACGGCAAAGTATACTTTCTCAGAAGACTTCATTAATTTCTTATGATAGAGTGCCAATGCCCATGGAATATACCCGTAAGATTGGGGTCTTCAAAGATTACCATAGTCCAAACACGTTGAAAGAACTATAAAGATTTTGGGGGAGTTTAGTCAACTTCCTTAGATGCTTCATAAAAAATGCTGCCACTACTCTCATTTCTCTCACAAAATTGTTAAAAAAATCAAATAAACATTTCCATCTTTATTTCATTTGGCCGATCAAACAGAATTCGCTTTTAACTCACTTAAAGTTGAGATAATAAAGGCCACCCTTTTGCTTCACTTGAAGCAAACCATCTACTTCGTCTAATCACTGACGCATCAGACATTGGTGTAGGCGCTGTTTTGCAACATTTTTCCGAGGTAGAGTGGGATAATTTAGGGGAGGAGGGTTTGAGAAATGTTTTTAAGCGTCCGGAATTAAATATTTGCATTTAGCAAGGGATTGACCGTCATGGATCGTGCACTAAAACAGTTCAGGGCAACGATTTTCACGTCTTGACCGATTGAAAGACTTTAATAAGAGCTGTCAAGTCCTTTACAACCAGGAACTCCCCAAGGAAAGCTCGTGCCTTTGAGCTAATCAGTCATTACACTGATTGCATGCGGCACATAGCCGGAAGAGATAGTGCTGGTGATCTTTTCTCTCGTGCAGCCATCGACATTTGCAACATGCAATCATCATTAACAATCACTACCACCATAATGTGGTATTTAGCCCATTCATGTTAATACATTGAATAAATAATTCCATTTTTTATAAATCACAAATAATGAAATTTAGCCAAATCTCAACTGTCTGAATCAAAATTGCTTCACATTCCTGAAATCATTCTCGTATTTGTGACTCATTTAAAAGTTTTGTTCTTCCTTTTGCCTCACCACTAATTTTCGCAATATAATTTTCCAATCTTACTACAATCTAGGCCATCTGAGGCTCTGCCAACAATCAAATGAATTTCCCACAAATTCGTATGAAAACGCATGAAAAGGCAGACACGTGAATGATAAATGTTCTGAAAGTGAACGGCCTATATTTTGTGAATAATTCATAATTATTTCTGCTTTAAAACAGTTTTTTTCATTTAGAGACTTTTTTCTTGGGCAAAATAAAAAAAGTGGGGCGTTTTAAGTTAAATTAACTTTATTAAAAGTATTGGAGCTGCCTGCAAAAGTTGACAAATCGGTAGCCATTGTGTTAACTGATTTAGTTTGAATTCATATTTATTTTGCTTTAATATTTTTTAATATAGACTGTTTTACATTGGGTCCGACTCGATCATGAAGGGCTTAGGAGAAGATAAACCAGTGATTACAGCAGAGGTGAGCAAACTGCGGCCCGTGGATGGGATCCACATTTTATTTCAGAATTCGACAAAATATTAAAAATGAATTATTAAACATTTTGACCAAATTTCATCTCATTATTTTTTTATGTAAGTTCTAGATTCTTATATCATTATTTTCAGATATATTACATTAGTAGATAAAATGTTGTTAAAAAATAAGCTACTTTGATTGTGGTTAGTAATTGGATGAGAGAAGCCTAGGCTCTGGGTAATGATCACATGATGTAGAAGTATAAATCGTGGTTCGGACTCCACGTTAAGCTGTAGGTCTCCCCTCTGATATAAGTCTGGAAACAGTGAAAAGGAGTGGCAAAACTAGGCAAAGAACTACCCTTAGTTATTAAAGTATATATATTTATATAATCGATTCAAACAAATGCACAAAGGTAATTGGAATTAACTTATATGTATTTAGAATTTGTATCTAACTGTTAAAGTGCGGCCCGCAAAGCTTTACATAAGCCTCAATGTGGCTCTCAGCTTAAAATGATTGCCCATCCGAGGCCTTGAGCATGGAACGATATTATCTTACCTTTTGATTGATGCTTCGTTCAGGCAGCAGTCAAGGCACACGCCATGACTGGAAAGAAGATTCATGTACAACATTATAGCGTGAAAAAGTATTTAGCCAAGGTTTGTATCATGTCTCAAGCTTATTTGAGGTTGTTGATTAACAATCTATAACTGAAAATTGACTTGGGTTGGCCAGTGATTTACCGAACATTTTTTACCCGTGAATGGGTTAAGAATTGCTTACACTACCAGAGGAAAAGAAATCCAAGGACAAACAAAGCCTCTGCTGGCACAATTTATTGTTCCAGGGATGATATCTCATATAGTCAGTGACGAGCAGTATCTAGAGACATGTATCGGCGATACGTATCGATCGATACATTTGTATCGAAATTATCAGTATCGCGTCAGCTGCCTCATAATGTTTCGGGTGTCGTAATCACTTAAGGTGTTTTTTCCTAAGTGTATCGGCAAAAAAATTATAATTGATATATTTCAATTTATCCTATATCTCATAAATCAATGATATATAGGATAAATTAATGGTTGTTTGCTTTTCTCTTATGTACTGGTATGTTATAGTCACATATATTGAGTCAAATACTATCCTCTCGAATCCTCTATCAATTCTATTCCTATGGGATTTAAAAACAATGTATTTTTTTAAATATTCTCAATAATATAATTTTTACAATTTCTTTTTATTAATAAGGCATGATATAAAGATACTGAATTCAATTTAATTAAAAAGGTAATTTGGTAGTTTGCAAAATGTTAATCGCAAGCTCATTGAAAGTTTTTTCAATATAATACATCCAAATTCGGTATGTCACCTCACCTGTCACTTACAGTAAACTTAGGGATAAATAACTGCGAGTAGGATAGATTGTGTTATTGTCATATTGCTTGCTATCAATTGAACTGTTATTACATGTTGCAACCCGTATCTCGGTTCGACAGCTGGAGTGTGAATCTCTCTAGTGCCACTCATCTTGTAAAGACGTCAAAATCTATCAGGTCGTTTCGCAACTTAAATAGGAAATTGTTTCCCGCTCGTGCAATCGTTCATTAACAGCCGTGAAGTGAGTAACTCTTGGTGTCTTTCTCAATGGATAATTATTTGCATAGTAACCGAGCTGATGTTATTTATGTATATTTATCATCATATTTTACCATAATATAATATTCGTTCTGTTTACTTATCTATATATTTCCTCTATGAAAATAATACGGAGGAATTGGAGATTGTTCATTTGTTCGTTTAGAAAATTTTATGAGGGCTTAATATTTCACAAACAAATTAAATTGTTGAAATCAATAAAAATTTCATTTCAAATGTTTACTCAGTCATTAAAGTATCACCCACGTTCACTTAGCCGCCAAGTGTGCGGTGCCGTATTACATTTACATATTATGATTTGTGTGACTTCAATGATTCATAATTATTAATAATTAGGGATAATTACTGATTTGAATTTACACTGAATATTAGTTACCTGCAGACTGCAGTTAATATAAATTAAATTTATTATTCATGATACTGGAATTATGGTACAGCAATTTAAGGGATTTTAAAGTTCGGAATCAATATTGGCTGGAAATAATATTTGGAAGATTAAACATAGGACGACAAAGATGAAGAAGATGAAGAATTAGACATTTATTTCCCGTGCCCCTGGATTCGCAAGAAGAAGGAGAAATAATTTTCCCCTCCCATTTAAGGTACTACGTTTACAGTCTGAATCTAGTGTGTACGATGGATATTAAAAGTGTGACGTGTGAATTTCAAAATTCAAAATTCCACAATGAGTAAATGCTCTGTTATTTGGAATTCTTCCTGAAGGAAAAAAATCTGCTGAAATAATTCAGTTCTCCCGAGGTTGCCAGTTGAAGCTACAGTAACATGATGAAACTCACTATTTCACACTTTGCCTGTTCTTTTACGGCACAAATGTTCTTTGCATGAACTTTCAAAGAACTTGGGCCCCCTCAATTCAGTCAAAGGGAACTAGAATACCTACAGGAGTATGTAGCGAGCTCAATTGCTCATGTCATAGACAAAACACAGTCTGATAATGAATGCTACTACAATGTTCTTCTACTTATGCTTTTGGCTGTTGAGAAAAAACTACACCTAAACAATGAACCTATATAGTACTACCAACCACTGTTAAACACAAAGATGAAGGGGTTTTCTTCCCGATTCTTTTCAATTCTAAACATAGAAATATACCATGAAAAAATTAGCAATTTTGGCATCAGTTTCAAAATCTAAAATTATAATTGAAATGGATGACACTATAGAATAGACTCAACATAACTCTTTGTCAACTCTATTCCAACTCTTCAGGAGAACAATGATTCTCCTTTGAGGGATGGTGTTGGAGAGGAGAGTGCTGATGATTTTTTTCACGATAAATTGAGTTCTAACTGCAATACAACATTGAAAAGTGAAGATTATGCAGAAATTGAAATACTGAAGTATTTGGGGGAATTCTGCAAAGTCAATAACTTCGCGTCAGTTTCCGTGAGTTATAAAAGTTTTTATTAAATACAACACTCCTCTTCCTTCATCAATTACAGTAGAGAGGCTGTTTAGCTTACCTTGACATATTTATTCTCCCAAGAGAAACCGGCTTTCAGATAAAATTTCCTGCGTAGATAGAGGGAAGTAGGAAAAAGGGCAAAGAAAAAATAATAGCGTAGGCGAGTTTGCGAACAGCTTCCCGCGTCGTTGGACCACTGTTAGGCAGCGGCGAATCCACTCGGCAATCCTGAGTCTGAGAAAGGGCTCATTCAAACGAAGCTTTTAAGCCGCTCGCCTGCACTTCTCGTACGCTATACCTGTAACTTAATATTACTAAGAGTTTTTTAATATGTTAACATCTTAAATTTATCTAGAATATATACTTTATAATTGAAAAATGTTTGTTAAATATCACCCTATATATTTGTGATATTTTCTGATTCACAAATCCATTTGGTTGAATTTCTAATTAAACTCGAAATTAACATAACGAAAATGAACTGTCTTCTTCACTCATAAAATCAGACATAAATGTATCTGGATACATATATTAACGATGCATCTATCAGTATCACTTAAAAGTTGTCAAAGTATCAAAGTATCGGTATCAGTTTAGGATATTTTCGTGTATCTACGTATTTGTATCATATTTAAGGTATCAATTGTCGCAAATTTATGCGCCATTTTAATTAGCCAGTGAGTAGCTAAGACGAAGCAACCGTCAGCGTTTCAATTTCCGTTATACGATGGGACGAGAAGGGGAGTTTTCGGAAGGCCTTCCACTCTATTGTGTATCCTTGTGTCATTCGGTCGTATATACGTTCGCGATTTGATCCCTACACTATCCCATTTGATTGTCTATTTATTTTGTTCTTGTGATCTTCATTAGTTCGCCTTTCTTATTATAAACGCTTTAGAGTGTATAATCAATTTCCATTGCCGGAGATTGTTCCCATACGTCTTGTGCTGCAGGTAAAATTAATTTTGTGTAAGGTGTATATAATTAGATTTAAGCAGTGTAAATATCATTTAATACTAAGACACGTATATATTTAACCTATTCATATGTAAATATAAACTTAAAGGATTCAGTGCCTCTTTCCTTCTTAAGCAGCACAAAAGCTTATAATTTGGCTTTAGCGCTGTGTAAACTTGTATAGTGGGATAATTAAATTCCTACATCAATGTCCATTACTGCATAGTGTCCATATGTACATTTTAAGTGGTTTTTCTAGCTCCAAAAGAAGGCTATAAATATTTTTTGACTGCCATCTGCCTCAATTCTAAATAGATAGAAGCATACCCACTTAAGTACATCGCGTCTGAGTCATTCTTAAGTATTTAAAGAATGTGACTAATGTCTTCCTAATGAGACACCTAACTGCGTCCCACATCTTATATACGCTTTGCAAAGGTTTATATAAGTTTTTGCAAAGATAAAAACATGCTTACACCCTCCGTGGTGGGAAAGAATATTCGTGCACTGCTTCGCAATATGAAACTGGCATACATGGAAGCGCAAACAGATTATCTCTCAGATAACACACTCAAATTCATTCCAACTCACAAATTCCACAAACACAGCCTTAAGGAGTACAGAGATGGACTTTGAGAGCACTAACTCACAGTTCCAATTAACCCCCTTTTCAGGGCTACATTTGATCTATTTTGTTCTAAAATCTCGTTTTTTTTATTTTCTCATCTACTGTATATTTAATCCATTTTGTTCTTTGCTATCATTAGTTATTTTATTAATTCTATGTACTTAATGGTACTTACATTGTTTCAATTCCCCCATAGTCAATTTTATCATAATCTATGTTTAATTTATTATTCTGAGTCAAGCACATCATAACAATGCATAATAACACCATCTCATTAATGAAATATCAGAATTAGATATAATAAGGCATATTATTTGATAGTGTTTGTACATAGCCTAATAATTTCATGATTCAATTAATAATGAGATTGATTTTAATACATGCTTCGAATTTTAAGCTGATTTATTAGGAAATTGGAGCATTCTCATTTGTTTGTCCATTCCCACAACAAATATTCGTACACTTAAAAAAAATTAAGCCGCACACACTTTCAACTTATACAGGCCCTTCCACTTCTCAGAATGTCGGATGTTTGTATCATTTCTCCTCACTCCCACACCTTCAGCTAAGGCTTGACTCTCGCTTGGGAAAATTCTATATTTATACGATTATCAAACCTAGAGTCATAAACCTTAGTTTTTAAAACGCATACAATACACATTATAGCTCAGGCCCGAAAAACGAATTCTTCGATTCTATTCCCACTGATCTTCGTTGTAAGACAAAAATGAATCTCGCATTTTCTCATGAATTAACGAATATACACCGCGCACTCATATTAAAAGTACTTGCTCACAAGACATATTGCATAGAATCCGCCACAGGATATTACACCACCACTACCACATTCACTGCACATAAAACATATGATCTTTCTCGTCTCAGCGTGATACTTTAACTCACGTTAAGAGAAGTCACTTGTCATTCGCAATCTCAATCAGTTCACTGTGCTTCATCCAACGCGGTTATGAATTTGACCTCTCTGACTCAATTCAATCGTTTACTTTACTAAGTATCCCGCGATGGATGGACTGATAATATAATTGTTATTAAGTATTATTTGCATATTACATAGCGTTGGAAGTTGCTTATATTTAACCAGCTTTTAGGAGGGGAAATTTAAGCCCGCTTGCTAAATTGCTGCAGAGAGCTCTTGTCAAGCGCAAGATAAAAACCCAGTCTAAAATTCTTTATAGGAGTTTGAGAAACAGTGTCAATTGCTGATACTTCACACTCATCTGTAACGAAGTGAAAGCAAATGATATTCTCGCTGTGTAAGGTTATTGTCGTAAATATTAGTAACTCTCTTTTGATTTTGATCTTTTAGTTACGCCCATGAATTTTACTAACGTTTTAGGTCTCGTATGGACAGTTTTACTAGTTGGGGAAGTCAATAAACCAACCATGGTAAGGGCAATGATTATGTTAACAAAATGTTATGTTTAGAGATTCTTACAAATTTACGAAGATCCAACGACTGGCCGCTTAGATCATTCTTCGCTTTAAGGTTAAGACTTACGTTTTCATCAAACTTGAAATCTGCATCAATCATTTGTTCTGAAATAGATTAAACTGCATAAGTACAGAACCAACTTAAAAAATAAGAACAAAATACCTAAAACTTCATTTAAAAAACAAAATCGTTGAATTTCCGCAAAAATGAGCAGAATATTGTTTTTGATTTCAATTAATTGAAAACTAGATATTTTTTTTAGAAAAGGAATGTGTATTTGAAGAGACGCTCCATCCATAATAAGAGAACGATAAATATAAAGGTAATCATTAGTAAAAATCATAATTATCTAATGAAAAATATTAATAATAAGTATGCAGACCCTTGTTCTGAATGACCTGAACACATCTTTGGCCGCAGGACTTCGCCAATTTGTTTCATTGTTCGGGTCTGATTTTATTCCATTCTCGTTCCAATCTTTACCAAAGATCATCAACATTTGTCAGTTTCTCAGTCATAGCCTTCTCATTAGTATCTTGGATATTTTTTTAGTTGATTTTAATCAGGGCCCTGTGCACGCCATTTCATCAGGACCATACTTTCAGCATCCAAGAGCTGCTTCTCCATCTTTGATGCGTGACACGATGCAATCCAACACCATAAAATTATCACCCCTAAATGTAATTCATTTTCGTGCATGCTGAATTCAATCTTTCACATGTACAACGCCTTACATGCTGCTTCCCAACAGGTGGGTACTAATTACATTTGCTTTCGTCGCTGAATAACACTTTCCATCTTTGCAGCGCTCCACAGTATATGCTCAGTATCAAAGGCCACCTTAGCCACCTTGTTCTTTTTACTTTGTAGTTTCTTAGGTGAGTGTGCTATGAGTCTCGTCTCTCTCAAGCGACGTAAGGCAGACTGGCGAGACATATTAAGGTATATCTTCTTGGCAGCTAGAAGAAGTGAAATACCGGCTGCTGCTTTCGAAATCGGTCATTCATCATCATCTGTGCCTCGTGTGATTTTTCCTGGGAATGGAATTTCGAGGGAGACACGTTTTCTTCGACTCACCAGATTTGTTTGTTCTCACAGACCTTTATTTTGCGTAAAATCACACTTTTTGATCAACTTCAATGCCTGCAAATGTCAGACCGTATCATTCCTTAACCTTCATCTTTCCTCTGACCAACCCGCATTGTGAAGGATTTTTCGGTCTTAACGAAACTCGCCATCCTGATATATTATTATTAGTTTTGGATGCACGCAACCATTAGAGATTATTTACACCTGCTGCTATAATCCTGAAAAATGAGTAACATCAGGAGGACCAATCTACAATACACGTGAAACAGTTGTCATACTTTACGAATTTTTCCATGTAAACTAAAGGTTCTGTTATCGTTCTCTAATCTTACACTTTTCCTTTCTACAAATGCGCCTCATTTTCCTCATAACTTTTTTATCCGCCGTTATAGTAGTGAAATTAAGCCTACGGAATAGGCTTTTGACTTCATATCATGATGCAAAGGTCCCCTTTTATATGAAAATACATTATATCCATAGAAAAAAGTATATAAATACACAAATGAGATCGTACTTTGTATTTCAACTACACGATTTTTTTAATGGCCGCCAACTGTGCCTACAATACAGCAGACTCGATATTTATATTTCTTTTATTGCCATAGTGACAAAATTCGTGTTAAAATGTGAATTTTGGTGATGGAAGAATCCAATTAAAAAGGCTTCAAATAAAAAAAAACGCATAGTGTTCTGCATAACATGACACTTGGGGGTAAAATACCTACATTTCTGTAAGAAATTACGTGTCCTCATGGTGTGTTTCCATATATTTTTTCTCTAAAAACCATTTATTTTAAATAGTGCAGCTAATTCTATACATTACATGTGTTCTTTAGTAGAATGAGATTTTAACAAATCAATTTCAATGGCTGCAAATCAGTTGCTGTAACACCACATCCTAGCACTGGGGGCTGAGACAGCTGTAGACGATCAGAGATGGAAAACATTTGAGATTAAAGCTAACACTTTAAGGTTCTTATTAGTTTCCCATTTAATACAAATCTTTATAATATTAGATAATAACTCTCGTTGAGCTGCCTTCCCCCTTGATTTTCTGATGCCAAGGGTATTTGAGCTGGATCATATCCACTACACCCAGAACCTGCCTATCCATCTCCTTGATATGGCAAAATTAGAAGTACAACATCCTGCTCTGTTTGTGGAGTTCCGAAGTGGTTAATTCATGGGGCAGAAATCAAGACGAGCATGCTCTCAGATCCCATATGACCTGATGAACAACAATACATTGATTGGCTCAAGAATTATGATGGCACCATAATGAACCTGGATTACCCAAACATAGTTCACCGAGAGCAGGTTTTTCGCTCTGAGTTGGCGCACGCCTAGTCTGGGAATTTGAGGGCACAATAGGGCTAGATGAACAAAGGCATCATGAAGAGTACCCAAAGTTCAAGATGACTATAAGGTAATTTTTTCTTATATTGCAATTTAAAGATATCTTTATGAATTTCAGCGATATGCCTGATTTGCAAATTTGTATTTCCAATTTTCAGCCTGATGTACTGGCAGTAATGGATGCTTTTGACGATCTGAGAAATCCATTCATGAGGGCTAGTGGTGATCTGTTGGACTTAGATGAATCAATCGTTATGCCAGAAAATGTGGTAGACAGTGTAAAGAGGGTTAGAGATTTTGGCATGAAAAGATACACATCATTCATTGACAACGGGTCAGGTAACGGAGTCATTGCCAACGAGTGAGCTGTGCTGGATAGTGCTGTGCTGGATAGTGCTGTGCTTGGTCAAATTCTTCATCCTAAAAATGTTGTGACCTTTAGGCACTATTTCACAGATGCGTTTGCACCATACATCATATACTGAGTTGAAACAAATGACAACGTTGATATTGTCTGTAATGTGTAATACTCAAAGATAAGTATCACATCCGGAACTCGAGAGTATAGAAGTACCGGTGCAAGAAGGAGGGTTCCTCTCTTGACCAAAGTTCCTTGAGACCTGGGCTTTCTTCCTACAAATTTATCTGAACAAGCAATAGTTGTTCTTGAATTTTTATATTACGTTGCAGTTACTGTATACAAACATGGTCACCACATTTTAGATATGACATCAACATGCTAGAGTCAGTACAAAGGAGGGCCAAAAAAATAATACCTTCCCTGCAGCACCTTGAATATGAAGATAGACTGAGGGTACTAAATATGTTCTCATTTGAGAGAAGATGTGTGAGGGAAGATATGATTGAGCTTTTTAAAATCTGTTCTGGGATGAATAAGTTGGATTTTAGCAAGTTATTTGAGATGGAAGGTAGTAATAGGACTAGGGGTCACCACTTAAAAATAAAAAAAAACAGAGGTGCAGGTTGGATGTTAGGAAATATTTTTTCACCAATAGAGTGGTAGATTACTGGAATAGTTTGCCATCTGGGACAGTAGACAGTCTAGACTTGAATGTATTCAAACTCACTCTAGATGATTATATGTGGAGGGTGGGTTATCTTTAGAGGATATTCTGGACTCATTCCTGTGGATGCAGTTTTTTATTATTGTATATTACGATTGATTTGGATTTTGACGAGTCTTTATGATTATGCTTTTTGTTTTGACACATTCCTGTGTATGGGTCGAATTGTCTATTGTAGATGCATGATCGTACACAATCCTATGGATTGTTTAAATTGTATATTGTAGATGCATGATCTGACAATCCAATGGATGTATTTTGTGGGTCGATTTTGACAGATGCGGATGACCTTTGATAGGCCCTTGTGGCTTTTGTCATCTGTGAAATTATGTTATGTTATGTTAGTGCTGACCATTGCCTCCTTTGTGGCCCTCGGACAGAGCATCAAGTAACTGGATTGCCTTTGGAGTACGGCACCAGGAACAGTCATTTCAGTAAGATGTGTTTGCGCTAATAGCTTTTATTTCAGTAGGCCAATGAATATTTTCTTTTTATTCTTACCAAGTAAATCCTAGCACATGACATTGCTCACAGTCTTGTACTAGCCAAGGCAATGGTCCTGCCAGCATCTCCTTCATTATATGTGTGCGACACTACCTCCGCATCCTTTGGCAAGGCAAAAAGGCAGCCTGATCTGTGTGGCAGTCCCTGCCTCAACTCAGCTTACCTCTTCAGCTGTTCTCAGGCTCTGCTCCCACCATTGAGATGATCAGAACTCACACATCAACCACGCTCCAGAGATTTGCCCTGAAACTCTATGGGATATCCAAGGACAACATCACAACCGTGTATGCTGCACGACTCTCCCTCTTCTTTCACAAAAGAAGATACTTCAACCACCTGCCGCCAAGCAGTGGCGAACTCCATCAGCACCTCCTCAGAGTAGCTTATAAGGCAAGACAGATTTGTATAGGTGGATGACGTAAAAATGGCTGAGAATAATGTAGAGCCTAAGCATATTGCTAACCATGTGTTTCTCTTTAGAGTGAACATGAGTTGGGCAATACGCTGGGCAAAGACCATGCGACAGTCTCACCCTCTTTATGGCGATGGTAGTATTATTCCACACTCTGTACCAACTCCCTCCTATACTACAACTTCCACTATTTCAAGAGACTTGCCAATGTTTGGCATTTGCAAGCGTAAGACCTACTGTGAGTCGCCTTATAAATGTTGCATGCAGAAGCTGCCCCGCATGACTATCTGTGTACTTACTGTATGTCATGGTTCATGCTCCCACAGTGGCCCCCATATATAAATTGAATGGAAGTGTTGACCTAGTTATATATTTTTTGCATCTATAATACATATATAGAACATTTTTGAACCATACGTTTTTCAATAAAATGTATATACATATATTACCCCATTTGTCATGGTAAAGAGAAAATTATTGTTGTTTTTGCCTTGAAACTTATTTAGTTGGATTCTATGAGCCCTAACAAAAATGTACAATATGACGACAATTTTGTCATTATAGCTATTAAAACAGCGAAGAATATGGGCTCTAGTGTATTTTCGGCGGCCATTTTGAAAAAAACTTGTGTATTATAGATACAAAATGTGATCTCACTTGTGACTTTAGATCAATTAATTTTTCTGACCCTAAGGTTTCCTAGAAAATTTACAAAAATTGTTTAGGTTAAGGGAGAGCTGACGAATAAAACAATTATAGCCTAAATTAATATAAGCTACATGGAATTCTATAATTAATATAAAACTAAGCTAAGGAATTACAGTAGATTTCAACTGGCGTGAGTTTCGGGAGACTGTAGCTTATCAAGTGATCCCCGCATCGTTTCCAGATTGGGGGGATGGAGATGCGTTTCCTCCTCGAGAAAATTCCCGGTGCGGTTGTGGAAAGACCAACAAGTTCCCGTTTACCAGCAGGACCATAACCGTTTTCACCCAGTTAAACGGAGGGACTGTCGAGAAGGCCTACAACAGGTTCCTCCGTCGCCTGTAAGCCATGGCTGATGCCGATTTAATTGAATAAAATGAATAGTACTCTTTCAAGTCTTTAACCTGTAATTTTGGTAAATATATCTGTATAAAAGAACTCTGTTATTTTCTTTTATATTGCAGTTAGGCGACAAATTATCCACCGCACCCTGTTATAGCCTTGTAGGCTTATTTTCTCAATACTTAGTAGGTACTTCCATACCAAAGGAGCCCTTTGATTCATGAAATACAGTCAAAAGTCACTTAACCTCTTTATTATTCTATAAGTTGAAACTTGGACACTGTCAGAGGCAATTGTTTCACTATATTCTGAGCAATTTTCATCGAAATTTAACAAAATTTAGATTTTTGAATTTTGTTTTCTACTTTTGTGTGGTACCTTGTCTTTGAAGTCTACTTCCCTGTCAGCCTTCTCGGACAAAATCCTTAGATAAGACATACCTGGAATTCATCAACATCGAATAATTACCTTCATTTTGCCTTCCTATTCATATTTAAGCTTGATATGTACATATATTAACCGGTTTCTGTCGACAGTTGCAACGAACCAATATACATATGTATGTACAGTTACAATTTCGCAGATTTTTCTACAGGAATTATCCATCATAAAATTAACTCTAGTCATTTCATAGTCAGTTATGATCTGCACTTTCTATTCACTAATATTCTATATAATGAAATTAAAACAATAATTTTAAATAGGCTTCTTGATGAGTCCCCAAATTGTCCGAATTTCACTAAGTCTCAGTTGATTTGTTTGTTTTTATCTGTTTAATGTGGATGAACCCATAGTAGTCATAAGCACGGGGGTTGAGTTCTTACTTAATTTAGTTTTTTTAAGCTGTTTTACTTTCATTAATCTGATCTACCAGCAAATTCGATGGAAAGGAATGGGGTCATCAGTCGGCCTTTGGTCGTTGAGGTTTAGTGACCAACCTAACCAAAGGACTTTCTCTCTGTTTTCTTCTTTCAGGCATGATTTTATTTTTGGGTGGATCGTTAACAATTCATTAGCTTATTTTTAATTACCAAACTTAACTTGATGGGTTACGATATTTTTAAAAAAACATCTAAACATAAATCCAATACATGTTATAGACATAATTCACCAATCTCATCCTTTTTTTAAATATCTAATTTTGAAAAAAATACGCCTAGAAAGATATATTCACTGGAAGCCTACTTTCACAGCATAGGTTTTAAACTCTTAAATTTGTTCGGCATTAAATAAAAATTACCTTCAATTAAAACTTCTTTAACGTGGTTATAATTTATGTTCATCATATGTATGTCATAATTTGACAATAAAAATCCAATACCTTAAATCTTACTTTTCAAATAATATTTTATTTCATACCAAACTGAGAAAGCCATATAAACTATTTCATTAATATACATAAACTGTAAATATTTATGGAAGGAAAAGTTAAAGACCGGGTTATTTTTTATGAGGTGAATTTTAATTTAATTAACATTTGTTTATAATCATATTATCAATTATATCATATTTTAACGTTCAGGATCCTGTCATAAAATATTGTCGTAGCTCGGTATTAGATTCCCCATAGATGTGCCTACACCAGTTTCAATTCAATTTATTTGTCCATTTCCTTCCCCCATTTTCTACCTTGAATTACCCTTTTTGAATCACATTTGTAATATTTTTTACTGCTATAAATATGGCTACCAGGTCACTTTTTTTCTAGATTAGTATTTAAGAAGCATTCAAGTCTCTCTTTTAATCATTGCTATATTTATGACAAGCATACTTACTGATTGCTCTAAGTAGGGTAATATTCCTCAAAAATGTAAATAAAGAACACTTTTGAAATAGAGTTCAAAATTGCTGTTATTGTCATTTAGGATTTCCAGGATTTCCAAAGAGTCGAAGCATAAAAATAGATATGGCTCCCTTAAAACTTTATTTTCTTCCGTATTGAATCGTTTTCTATAAGTCAAAAGAGAATGGTTGCATACTTGATTTTTTTTAATTTAAACGAAATATATGATAAGTCGCTTTCTATTTTTCTTTAGAAGTTTAAATGCTCCTTAACATAGCTCATAACCTATTTTAAATCTGGTACCAATAAATGCTCGTCCCACTTTTATATAAAACAGTTTTTTATGCGCTTTTATTTCCCTTCTCCGAAAGAATGTCAGTTAAAGACGAAAAAAATATCATAAATGTACATACATTTATGCTTACTATTAACGATACGAAAACTGTTTTCACAAAAGAACTGTATATAGTAATCAAAAAACACGACAAAAAAAGCCACGAATGTCTTAAGAATCGACATTACTCAAGACCGCTCGAAACCTTTTTGTTCGCGCTGCCAAGTACAATATATCCAGTCGCTAAAATTCGGTGCCAAGGAAAGGGAGGTGGAATATTTTTTAGGTCTGTGCTGCATAGCTGACGTCATTCTGCAATGTGTGATGTAGTACGATCAGTGATGGGGTGAATTACACGCTATCGATTACGTCTTTAATTCAAAATGAGTTCTATTAATTTGGAGGGATTAGAAATTAAAGAAGCAACCCCTAGCATCGCACCGAGCATCTACGAAGTAAGATTGACTGATCACTTTTATAATTCAAGGTTATATACTAAGGGAGTTGCCTACATTTCGTAGGGCGATGCAGTCACGTTTGTGTATGTTTTCTCTAAATGCATTTTTCCTTTCGAAATAGATTACCAATAGAAAAATATTTGCCCTTAAAATAACACCAAACTATAATATTGTAATTTTAAATTGAATTGAATTATACTCCAATATTAGGGCCTATTTAAATTTTATTTTGAGTAAATTGGGACATAACGCATAGGAAAGGTTACTTGCAAATTTGCCCTTTCTCCCCCCTAACCTCCATCCTGTATGTAAGCCCCATTCCATCAACATCAAAATAGGCTGTATTACAATTGCGTTAAAGTATCTCTAGCAATGTTAAAATTAACGTCATCCAGACCTAGAAGAGAGGTGGAGATCTCGGTATATCGAGTGAGTGGCACCTTTTAACATTTGGTAGGGTAAAGTAACGCCATTGGCCATGGTCTGCTCTTATTCGCAGAACAGAAGATCCCCCGGCAATACCCATTACCCCACACAATATCGGGCTCAATTTCCCCCTCCCCCATCCCCCAAAATCCTTCTTTTATTCCTGTCTCCACCATATCCCCTGGATCTGCAAGGGGCGTTTCAAGAGAGGGGACGCGTGTCAGCATCGTCAAATTGCGAGGAAAAATGAATCACATAAGATAAATATGCAATATTATTATTATTATTAATATTATTATTATTATAATTATTAATTAATTATTATTATTATTTCCGGTAGGAAGAATGCGTGTCGTAAAAGGCGACTAATCCTGCGAAGTCGCGCACCATACGCACTAGCGCTAATGGGCGAGGTTGTCACTGACCTCGTATAGTGGCGCCGCTAGTAGCGTTGATACACACCAACCATAACTTGTGGGCAAGCGGTTGATAATATTAATAATAATTGATCTGGCAGATCGTGTCGATAGGGAAGGAATCGCTAGGGTAAGTTCTAATAATGCATGGAGTGGGCAGTGTGTATGTGTCTATGTGTGTGTGTGTGTGTATGTGCGGCGGAGCTGTTCACTGTGTGTTTATGGTAATACTACGAGTGCCTGGAATGCTGTGGTTGATGGAGGCTATGTATGTTGCCGTGTTAGTGTCTGAAAGTGAAAGTAAGTTGTAAATGTGAGGTGGAGCCTTTGACGGGGGTATATGAGGAGGGGCTCAGAGACATTATAATAATTATCACTCTAAAAGAGTGTGGTGGGAGCACATCAATGTCAGACAATCTGCAATGAATAAAGGTGCTCCTGGATTTACCCGCGTCTTCACCTTTCTTCTCCACTCCATAATGAAACCCCTAACGTTCCCTACTCCTCCGATCACACCTCAACTTACCCACCATTCATAACCTTATTTATCTGTGCCCCATATGTACAGTGAATCCTACCACACACCCTTACATCACAACTTCACCCACCAGTTTTATTCTCACACCCCCAACACCTTAGTCGTTTCTACATTTAGTCCCTCCAACCCACTCATCAAAGAAACTCTGTCAAACACTTCATTACAAATCTCTCTCTCTCTCTCTCTCTCTCTCTTTCAGCCACACACATAACGCCTTCATCATTTGTCATCAACCTCACACTTCTCCTACTCTGCACAATCGATGTATTTTCACATCGATGGCGATCTGCCAGAGCAACACCACCCGCTGGTGCGAATCCAAACTTTCGGTGTAGCCGTGTTGCACCCTATCTTATCCATTATTTACAACTATCCACATTTCACAACATCCACATTTTAATTTAGAGCGACAGCCAATCAGGGCATTTGTTTGTACTGAAGATAAGTAAAAGTGTGTGGAAGATTTACATAAGGGTCAAAATCCTGTGCGAGTATTTGGGTTTGGAGGACGCGTAATCATCAAGATTGCACATGCAAGAGTCTGGTCCAAGCTGCATCAGACATCCTTTTGCGGGCAACACAATGAGGCAGGGAGGGCACGCCATAACTCAAGGTTACACATGTAACGGTTTACACGCCCCATCTCCATCCCCTGCAGGGGTCTCTTGTGAACAATTTATCTCTTCTAAGTAAAGTAGAAAACGTTCGGGTATTGACCCAATCTATTTTTTAAACGAGGGCATCGTTAGCGTATTTACCCAATCTATTTTTAAACGAGGGCATCGTTCGGGTATTTACCCAATCTCTTTTGTAAAAGAATGCATCATTCGGGTATTGGCCCAATCTATTTTTTTAAAGCATGCATCGTTCGGGTATTTACCCAATCTATTTTGTAAAAGAGGGCATCGTTCGGGTATTGACCCAATCTATTTTTTAAAGCGGGCATCGTTAGGATATAGAGACAATCATTTTTTTAAAAAAGGCATCATTTGGTTATCGACACAATTTATATTTTAAAAGAGGGGATGGTTCGGATATAGACCCAATTTATTTTTTTAAAGAGGGTATCATTCGGGTATAGACACCATTTATTTTTTAAACCAGGAAGTAGTGCGAATATTGAGCCAATCTATTTTTTTTAAAAGAGGGTATCGTTCGGGTATTAACCCAATTTAATTTGCAAAGGAGGGCATAGTTTGTGTATTGATCCAATCTATATGCTTTAAAAGAAGGCGTCGTTCAGGTATTGACCAAATCTATTTTGTAAGCATGGGCATCGTTCGTGTATCGACCCAATGTGTATTATCTAAGAGAGCATCGTTCGGGTATTGGCCCAATATATTTTTAAAGAGGAAATCCTTCCGGTATTGACCCAATCTATTTTTTTTTAATAGAACGTTCTGGTATTGACCTGATCCAAATTTTAAAAGAGGGCATCGTTCGGGTTTTGACCCAATCTGTTTTTGTTTTTTAAAAGAACGTTCTGGTATTAACCTGATCAAAATTTTAAAAGTGGGCATCATTCGGGTATTAATCCATTCTATTTTTTAAACATAGGCATCGTTCGGGTATTGACCCGCTCTATTGTTTAAACGCGGGCATCGTAGGGATATTGATCTAATTTATTTTTTTAAGAGGGTATTGTTAGGTTATAGACCCAATCTATTTTTTAAAAGAGGGCATCGTTCGGGTATAGACGCCATTTATTTTTAAAACGAATGCATCGTGCGGTTAAAGACCCAATCTATCTTTTAAAAGAGGAAATTGCTCGGGTATTTACCCAATCTATTTTTTAAAAGAGGTCATCGTGGGCTATTGACCTCATCTATATTTAAAAAGAGGCCATCGTTCGGGTATTGACCAAATCTATTTTTTAAACATGGGCATCGTTCGGGTATTGACTCTCTCTATTTTTTAAACGATGGCATCGTGCGGATATTGAGCGAATCTATTTTTTAAAAGGAGGTATTGTTCGGGTATTCACCGAATCTATTTTTTAAACGCGGGCATCGTTGGGGTATTGACGAGTGTATTTTGTAAAAGAGGGCATAGATCGGGTATTGAACCAGTCTATTTCTAAAATAGGGCATTGTTCGGGAATGAACTGACTCTATATCTTAACCGTGGACATGGTTCGGGTATAGACCCAATCTATTTTTTAAGACGTGCATCGTTCGGGTATTAACTCCATTTATTTTTTTAACTTGCGGATATTGACCCATTTTTTTTAAAGAGGGTATTGTTCGGGTATTGACCCAATCATTTTTTAAATGAAGGCGTCGTTTGGGTATTGACCAAATCTATTTTTTAAACATGGGCATCGTTCGGGTATTGACCCAATCCTTTTTTTTAAATGAAGGCGTTGTTTGGGTATTGACCTAATCTATTTTTTAAACATGCGCATCGTTTGGGTATTGACCCACTCTATTGTTTAAACGCGGGCATCATGGGGATATTGAGCGAATTTATTTTTTAAAAGAGGGTATTGTTAAGGCATCGTTAAGGTATAGACCCAATCTATTTTATAAAAGAGGGCATCGTTCAGGTATATACGCCATTTAATGCATCGTGTGGTTATTGACTCAATCGATTCTTTAAAAGATGGCGTTGTTTGGGTATTGACCCTATTGTTTTTTTAAAAGAGGGTATCGTTCGGGTATAGACCCAATCTAGTTTTTAAAAGAAGGCATCGTTCGAGTATAGACCCAATCTATTATTTAAACGAGGGCATCGTGCGAATTAGCACCCAATCAATTTTCAAAAACTAGAGGGTATCGTTTGGGTACTGACCCAATCAATTTTTAAACAAGGGCCTCGTGCGTATATTGAGCCAATCAATTTTTAAAAGAGAGTATCGTTAGGGTATTGATTCCAATCTATTTCTTAACGCGGGCATTGTTCGGGTATTTTCCCAATCTATGTTGTAAAAGAGGGCATCATTCGGATATTGATCAAATCATCTTTTTACGAGAGGGCATCATTTGGGTATAGCCCCAATCTCTTTTTAATAAGAAGGCATTGTAGCTGGCCGAAAATCTATGCTCTAATGTCAATCGTTCCTACACGCTTCCTACACTAATGTGGACGTGAAAAATCGAGGGAGAAATGAAACGGATTGTATCTACAGTCCTTTACTTACAAAAAAAATATGGGGTAAATTTTTACAAGAGATCTCGTTACTTATGCACACAGACAAAAAAAAATGAGATTGATAAATTTACAATTACAATATATACAAGATCAAATTAACAGTCCTATAACCAAACGAAGTTATATCTAAACAGTCTAAGAGGGAATCCGTTAAACTAACAAAACAAAGATATTTACAAAAGTACTTACAACCAAACAAAGAGACAAGAAGAAACAAAAAAAGATAAATGAGCAAACAAACGTACACTGGTTCCGAAACCATTAAAAAAAAAAAGGAACAGGCCTCACGTTTTACCCCGTGGATAGTTCTGCCGGTTGTGTGATCACAATTCACGCAGACGTCTTACAAAAAAAAAGCTGGTGCCTCCGAGCTCGATATAATGTTAAGCGATCTTGTCGCAGTATTGAGGCTTTATATAAAAAAAAGCAACCTCCTCTCCAACCAATCATTAACCAGTCAAGGATGATGGCAATTCCAATGATATTACTTCCTAATCCTATAATGTGAGCCACACTCTTTACACAGGGAAGTAATATTTATCTTTTGAAATTTAATAGAGTGGTGACACAAAAATAAGAATCAAATTGTAAATAGCTGGGGGAGAGAAAAAAAAAAACATTTTAGACAAACATGAAATCCCTAATATATTATATATATAAATAATAAGAAGAAAAAATCCCATTCATACACACATTCTTACAGAGGGAGGGAGAGGGTATTGGGGAAGGGGTGGGAGAATGGCCCTTCACACACACACACACACATTCGCTCCACCACAGCACCATTCGGGTATTGACCCAATCTATTTTTTAAGCGAAGGCATAGTGCGGATATTAGCGAATCTATTTTTTAAAACGAGTTTTTTTTTTCGGGGATTGAGCGAATCTACTTTTTAAACACGGGCATCGTTGGGGGTATTGAAGAGTACATTTTGTAAAAGAGTGCATCGTTCGGGTATTGAACCAGTCTATTTCTAAAATAGGGCATTGTTCGGGAATGGACCGAATATGTATCTTAAACGTGGGCATGGTTCGGGTATAGACCCAATCTATTTTCTAAAAGAGGTCATCGTTCGGGTATAGTCCCCATTTATTATTTAAACGAATGCGTCGTGCGGATATTGACCCCAATTTTTTTTAAAGAGGGCATTTTTCGGGCATTAACCCAATCATTTTTTTAAAAGAGAGTATCGTTCGGGTATAGATTGAATCTATTTTTTAAAAGAAGGCATCGTTTGGGTATTGACCCAATCTATTTTATAAACGTGGGCATCGTGCGGATATACACGCAATATACTTTTTAAAACAGGACATCGTTCGGGTATTGAGAGAATCTATTTTAAAAAAAGTGTATCGTTCTGGTAATCACTCAATCAACTTTTAAACGAGGGCATAGTTAGGATATAGACCCAATCTATTTTTCGAATGAGGGTATCATTCGGCTATAGACCCCATTTATTTTTTAAACCAGGGCCCAGTGCGGATATTGAGCCAATTTATTTTTTAAAAGTGGGTATCGTTCGAGTATTAACCCAATCTATTTTTCAAACGTGGGTATCGTTAGAGTATTGACCTAATCTATTTTTCAAAGGAGGGCATCGTTCGTGTATTGATCCAACCTGTTTTAAAATAGGGCGTCGTTTGGGTATCGATCAGTTTTATTTTTTAAGCATGGTCATCGTTCGTGTTTTGACCCAATCTTTATTTTAAAAGAGGGCATCGTTCCGATATTGACCCAATCTATTTTTTAAGAGGAAATCATTCTGGTATTGACCCAATCTATTCTGTAAAAAAGTAACTTCGGGTATTGACCTAATCCAATTTTTAAAAGAGGGCATTGTTGGGGTATTGACCCCATCTATTTTTTTAAAGAGGGAATCTTTCGGGTATTGACCCATTCTATAGTTTAAACTTGGGCATTTTTCGGGTATTAACTCGCTCTATTTTCTAAACGAGGACATCGTTCGGTTTTGACCCAATCTATTTTTTAAACGAGGGCCTCGTGCGGATATTGAGCCAATCTTTTTTTTAAAGAGGGTATCGTTCGGGAATTGACTCAATCACTTTTTTAAACGCGGTCATAATTCGCGAATTGACCGAATATATATCTTAAACGAGGGCATCTTTAGGGTATAGACACAATCTATTTTTTAAAAGAAAGCATCGTTCGGGTATAGGCCCCATTTGTTTTTTAAATGAATCCATCGTGCGGATATTGGCCTAATCGATTTTTTAAAAAGGGCATCTTTTAGGTATTGAGACGATCATTTTTTTTTAAAGAGGGCATCATTTGGGTATAGACCCAATCTATTTCTTAAAAGAAGGCATCGTTAGGGTATAGACCCAAACTATTTTTTAAACGGGCAACTTTCTATTATTGACTCGCTCTATTTTTTATCGTGCGGATATTGAGCGAATCTATTTTGTTAAAGGAGGTATTGTTCGGATATTGACCGAATCTATTTTTTAAACACGTGTATTGTTGGGGTATTTACGGTTATATTTTGTAAAAGATGTCATCTTTCGGGTATTGAACCATTCTATTTTTAAAACGAGATCATCGTTCGAGAATGGACTAAATTTATATCTTACACGTTGGTAGTGGTGTACCTAGGATTTTAGGCACGGAGGGGGGGGGGGGGAACCTAGAATTTTCATTTTGATTAGAGAAACAAAATTCTTCACTTCAATTACTCGATTTCATCTATCTTCGAGGGTTTTATGGTCCAGATTCATGCTATCAGCGGTTAAGTTCACGAGTTTAAAAGTGAAGAAAGGCACAGAACAGAATGAAACAAAATTATTTTTGTATTGTTACATGAACAAGAGATACAAAGCACACGCTTGAACATAGTCTTTATTGTATTAATAATAATCGGCACAAATATCAAATTATAAAATTTGGGAATTAACAACCATTAGTCAGTTAACAAACATTTCACCAAATGACTGCCTCAGTACCTTCTTGAATCATTTTGACGACTGTAGAACAAAAGTTCAAAGCCGGAGCCTTCGAATGCCATTATCACGGAACGCATCAATAACTTCGTCTGGGTCCACCTCAATGTCGTGTGTCATTAGCGCCAAAGCATCGATACGCTCTTGAGTCATTTTCAACCTCAGATAAGTTTTGAGTCTTCGAAGATGAGATAAGGATCGCTCGGAACTGGCGATAGACGACGGTATAGTTCCAAACAGTCGAAGGAGTGTTGCCACATCGGGCAGCAACATTCGAGTCGCTTCCTTGATGCACTTTTGAAGAGTCCAATCCTCTTGATCTTCTACTCCACTTATTTCTGTCAACCACTCTTGAATTTGGGAGTTAGCATTATCTATTCCATCAGCGATGTCTTGTTCGTAGATCTTGAGGACAGGGAGTAGTTTCTTCGAAGTGTCCTCCCGAGCAAATTGGGGTATGAGCTCTTGCAATTTCACTCACTACCTGGCACATGCATTTGTCGTCGAACAGGCTCGCTAGTTTGGCTATCATCGCACCCAGAAATGGAACTAGTAAGGTTCTTTCATAGTATAATTCAGGTGTCGACCCTTCTTGGGCCGGTCGAGTCACATTTCAGTCCCCATGGCGGTGCCCATCTTCATTGCTTCAGTAAACATCGGCTTAAATGCAGTCGATGACTCCTTTCTCATTTTCTCAAGATTCTGCCTGATGACACGGATGCGTTCATACGCCTCCCCAAGATGTGCTGGGTCCTGCAACCCCTGACTCACAGGGAGGCTTAGACGCAAGACTGCGTCTGCCACTGCGAGAAAGCATGTAAAACCAGGTCGCGTCATTGCGCCAAGAAGGGAGACAGCGTGGGAGTGGCCATCCTCCGAAAGATGGTTCATGAAGGATATGACAAAGGAAAATAGCTCAACTAGAACGGAAAACTGTTGTGACGTTCCAACCACCGCGTAGGGCTTTACGCCTTCAGACGTCGTTTCTTGTGTAATGATGCCATCTCATCCTGTTCAATCAGCTGCTCGAGCATGTTGGTGTGCTTTGGCGAGTTGGCGAAGAAATGGCAGATTTGGCTGATGATTCCAAGACTACTTTGAACCTAGGACGGTCGCAGGCCTTCCCGATCACCAAATTCACTTGATGAGATAAACACTGTACGTAGACGGCGAGAGGCTGCTTAGCCTTCACGATGGCTTGACCTCCGTTGAATCGACCGTACATTGATGCTGCCCCGTCGTAACCTTAGCCTCGCAAGTTTACCACATCCAGCCCAAGAGAGTTGAGGGTGTCCAACATCAGAGTGGCCAGCCCCTGGCCCGAAGTATCTTTGCCCTCTACAAAAGTGACAAAATCTTCGCTTATCACACTTTCTGAGTTCACAGTGCGAAGAATGATGGACGCCTGCTCCGTTCGATCCGTATCCGTGGTCTCGTCCATCAGCACTGAGAAAAGCCTTGCCCGCTTGACTTTAGTGACTAACTCGTTGCGAATGAGCTCACCCACTACGTTGATAAGTTCATTCTGGATTCGAGGATACGCATATGAAGCGTAGTGGGGTGACTCGGAAAGAAGAGTCTGGAGTGCCTCGTCTGCTCCGTCAACACGGAAGCGCAAAGCGTTCCTAAACACGCCATCATTTTTTGAGGCCAAGGCGTGTCCGGCGTCGCGGTGGCCGTGAAAAGCAAGATTATTGCGACCCAGAAAGAGTATTGTTGCTACGATTGATCGTAGCTTTGACCGGTTGGCGGCAATCTGGACTTTCCTCTGAGCCATAAGTTTACGGGCAATGGCCTGATCACTATCAGCAGTGTGGAGTCGATGCAGTCGCGTACGCTCAACGCAAGCAAGATGTGTGGCTTATTTGCCAGGCTTTTGGAGTATTCCATTCGCGTTTTTTAGGTCTGTTAGCACACGCCTGACTAGCCCGGCGTGTGGCTGGTTTTTCTTCCGACTTTAGCGATTTCTTTTTGGAATATAATACAAGGAATGCAGAGGAACCCGTTGATTTCTTCGGCATAACCAAGCTAATTGAACATCTCCAGTCATTCCCGGCGAAAGCGTCGCCCTTCTTTGTCCACTAGAAATTTTTCGCCTTCTCCTGGCATCGGACGGTTCTCAAGAAGCTGGTTCACCTGAGGAACATTTAAAGAAGATCCTCCCAGATGTATCCTTAGTAGCTGACCAAGGTTAACTAGTGACGGGGTAGCCATCACATTCTGGTTAACAGACGAAGTAGGCAGAGCCCAACGGGCGGGGACACGCGCTCGTCAAAGCGATTGTGAGGTCTTCTCTGGTGGACACGCTCGATGTAGAGGACTAAGAATTCGAAGGCGAAGAACTTGAAGTCAAATAATCAGACACAAGTAACTTCGGACTTTTTGGCACAGGCCAAAAGAAATTCGTAATACTACCACGCTTCATTGCACAAACCTGTGGTAAGAAGAAAAATGATGTTTAGTAAGAGCTAAGTTATTTTAAAAATCATTCACTAGTAATAAAATAATATTTTAAATAATTATGTATTTAATTATCATTCAAATTATAATGAATACATTTATTTCTTATACTACTAGGCTTCTACCAGCCTAAAGAAGATAAAAACATATACATATAAGTATTAAAGTATAAAATATAAGCAAATATAAAAACATATGAACAAATAAACGTATTGGCAAATCTATACAGACAAATAGCTATTTTGATCATCCAGAGCGTATATTGTTGACGTTTATCATATAAATTGACATGGACGTTTATTATATAGATGACCTGTTCTAGGGCGTTTTTCATAAGGCATATCCCATTGAAATTGAGTATAAATCTATAAAATAAAAACAATGGACAGAATAAATAATTGTTTTAAAACAGATATTGTTAACTCATCTACAAGTTTACGACATCTTAACGAAAGTGGAGCGCGTTCAGTTTCTGTTTTGTTCGATTGTTTGTGATGTAGCAAAAATGATACGATATGAGACAAACCGTTAACCCTAAACCGCTAAGTGTAAAAAATATTTACGTTAAGACGGATATAGTATATATATATAGGAGATACAGCTGTATTTGAGACGACAGAATATAAACAATAATAAGGAACAAAAATATTTTCTATGAGATATCGATTAGTTGAAAATAGACTACTCACCAGTGGGATGCTAACGCTTTTAAGCACTATTTATAAGCACAGACACCGAAGTTCATACAACATAACTATCACTGTAAGTTAGACAAGGAACGGGCGCGCTGTTGGCAATAGCTGCTTATATAGCTTCTACAGACGAGCTCTAGAATGTTCCATTGACTTTTAGATGGCGTTGTTTTCCGGTAGCGCGCAACTAACCACGTGGTGGGGGTCCCCAAACAATCCAAATCACAGGGGGCGACACTACTGTACAATAACTATCTTAATATGACAAAAACGGGTGCATTATCGGCAAGAAACTTATTATATAACTTCTAGAGATTATTGCTAGGATGTTCCAGTCACCAGTGCCTCCCTGAACCACATGATCATCACACATCTTCAGTTCCCCAACTGCACCTTAATGCGGCGTCGCTCTCCGTCCATGAACCGCATAATCTTCACATATCTTCAGTTCCAGAGCAACACAACCATTATGCATCATCAGTATCTGAGCAAGGGAATATAGTTCAAATTGCCTCTCCTAAGGACAATGATTTTGTCTCAAAAGCTTTTGAAGCAGCCACCTCTGCAAAGCCAGTTTGGATCATTATTCCAGCTAAAATTATTGGCCAGTCTCCTAATTCTCTTGCAAATTCTGATGATGCTATAAAAGACTCGATACCCGCCTTGTCCCCCAAAACTACGCGTCACAGAAGGGCCTCTAAAAGGCCTTGGCGGTTTGACGATTTTCAATCTAGTGCTTCTGGTGAAGAAGAGGATCAGCGTCGCTCTTCTGCTGAAGAAGAGGGTCAGCGGCGCTCTTCTGAGCAATTGAGTTAAGCTGAGAAATTTTGACGAATGCGACGTATAAACAACATCTCCTCAAAGAAATGTCAGTACAAAAAGAAAATGAGGTTGAGGGCACTCGAAGATGATATCCAGAATGAGAAAGCCGAACATGTAAAATTGTTGAATATGCTTGAACAGTGGGAATTAAAAAAACAGAAATGGAAAGAACTGGTTATGAGTATATCTGCCAAGAAAAATTAAATGTTTATAGATTTTTTTACATTTTTAAATGATTAACCTAGCATTTATGCTAATTTGCAGGCTTCGCACGTCTGTATTTACTCTATAATCAAATATTGTTAAAATATTCAAAGTTTATACTGGCGTGTTTCCTTAGCCTTGCCACTTTCTGCATAAAGAGTGTGTGAGATAGATGATAGGACCACGCAGTTCAGGAGGTATTCTCAAGCCAGAGTTTGACGTAGGCTGTTAAACCTGCAATCCAGAGGAACCATTTCCTCACATCCTGAAGGAAAATAGGGAAGGCCTCGCTCATTGAGTTGACTTCAACTTTTTGATGCCAGGAGAAGCTGGTGCCATTCCTGTCCCTCTTAGCACCAACCTTTTTTACGTCTATCCCCCAATATGCTTTCTCCACCCGCAATTATGTAGATGGTGTACCTGTGGGTGAAACCTTCTTCTACAATTGAAACGATAGAAGACAAACACGCACTCCCATTACCAGAAATTGACCAAAGGCAGAGGCATTTTGTACCTAAATGCAGGATGTTCTTCCGCCCCAATTGACCACAAGGAAGGACTCTACCACATTCCGAGTCCTTAATCACTATACTTGATACTTTGGGTGTTATCTATTTGGAGGCCCCTGACATTGAAATGTTTGAAGTGAACCCTCCCCAGATCACAGAACTAAATATGTATACACCCCTTACCCTGAGGCTAAATCCGCCCCTGTGATAAAGAGCTTTTTTTGATCCCCAAAGCTAAAGAAACGACATAGGGCAACTGGTGCACAAAAGTTAGTTTGTTGCGAGATTAGAAGAAGAGCAAGCCTTAAAAGGTACCAAAGTATCCCCTCAACCTTTTGTTTGCCTGCATTGGATAACAGGAGGAACTAGAAAGCCAGTTGTTGAAATCTACACAATTATTTTCATTCAGTATTGTTATCTCTTGAGTATCGCATTGTCCTTTTATGACAACAAATAATATTCCCCTATACATAAACAGGTGCTTTGTCCGACCCCAGCTTGGCAAGTTCTCTCACCCTGCAACGTTCTTTCATCAACGTTTGGCAATCTTGGTGTATCAGAGCTGTCCATAAGGGGGCACAATCCCATGGCTGGGTCCTGCTTGTGTTGGTTAGTGGGTTCCTGTATACAGGCATGGTCCCCACATTTTAGACACGATATTAACCTTCTCGAGTCAGTGCAACGGAGGGCAACAAAGATTATTCCTTCCCTGAGGCACCTTGATTATATAGATAGACTGAGGGTTTTAAATATGTTCTCGTTCGAAAGGAGGTGTGTGAGAGGGGATATGATTGAGCTTTTTAAAAAAAATTCTGGGATAGATAAATTGGATGTTAGCAAGTTTTTTGAGTTAGATGATGGAAATCGGACTAGAGGTCACCACTTGAAAATTAAAAAGCAAGGGTGTAGGTTGGATTTAAGAAAATATTTTTTCACCAATAGAGTGGTAGACTTCTGGAACAAATTGCCGCGGAAGGTAGTAGGTAGTCCAAATCTAAATGTATTTAAGAGTAGGTTGGATGAGTTTATGGGGAAGGAAGGTTGTGATGGTTCCTAAGTTTTGTATATATTAATATTGTTTGTATATATCTATAGCTGCATGATTTAGTTCTTGACAAGCCTTGATTGGTGATACCCTTGTTTCTGGACGCAATTCTCTGGATGTAGTTTTCCTGGGAGTTTGAGGGCCTTAAAAAAGAGGCCGTTTGACTCGGATGACCTATGATGAGCCCTTGTGGCTTTTGTCATCTGTTATATTATATTGTGGGCGACTTTGATTTTGTCTTTCCCTGGTGATGGTGCTTTTTGTGGGTGGGGTTTGACGGAGGCGGATGACCTTTGATAGGCCCTTGTGGCTTTTGTCATCCGTGAAATTATGTTATGTTATGTTATGTTAACCACATGCTGGGGTTTCCCGAACATTCCCAATCACTCGAGGTGACAGTAGCAGCCACTCACAGTGCCCTCAACCCATTTTACCTTAATTTGTGCTATTTTAAAACTCAACCAATCTTATTGGTAAAATAAATGTTGCTAAATATCTAATTACTTTTGCAAATTGCTAAAAGTAAAAAAATTATTGCCACATTTTCGGGGGGGAGGGGGGGAGCGGTTGCCCTCCCATCTTCCATAGAGCAAATTTTCGGGGAGGGCAGCTGCCAAGCTCACCCCATCCCATAGGTACGCCACTGCACGTGGGTATGGTTCGGGTATAGACCCAATCTATTTTTTAAAAGAGGGCATCATTCGGGTATAGACCCCATTTATTTTTTGAACAAATGCATCGTGCGGATATTGACCCAATCTATTTTTTTAACGAGGGCATATATCACGTATTGACCCAATCCATTTTTTAAAAGAAGGCATCGTTTGGGTATGGACCCAATCTATTAAAATCAACCTGGGCATCGTGCGGATATTCACCCAATATACTTTTTAAAACAGGGCATCGTTCGTGTTTTGACCCATTCTATTTTTTTAAAGGGCATCGATCGGGTATTGACAGAATTTATTTATTAAAAGATGGCATCGTTCGCGTATTCACCTAATCTATTTTTTTAAACGAGGGTATCGTTCGTGTATTGAACCAATCTTCTTTTTTTTTAAGATGGCATCATTCGGGTATTCGTCCAATTTTTAATTTGAACGAGGGCATCTTTCGGGTATTACACTATTTTTTAGAGAGGGAATTTTTCTGGTATTGACCTAACTATTTTTTAAAAGAATGCATCATTCGGGTATTGACACAATCTATTTTTTTAACTAGGGCATTGTTCGGGTATTGACCCAATCTTTTTTTAAAACAGGGCATCGTCCAGGTATTGACCCAATCTATTTTTTGAACCAAGGCATCGTTCGGGTATTCACTGAATCTATTTTTTAAACGAGGGCATCGTTGGGGTATTGACCCACTTAAATATTTTAAACGAGGGCATCGTTCGGCTATTTAACAATCGATTTTTTAAACGAGAACAACGTTCGGGTATTGACCTAATCAATATCTTAAAAGAGAGCATCGTTCGGGTATTGCTCCAATATATTTTTCAGTGAGGGCATCGTTCGAGTATGGCCCAATCTTTTTTTAACAAGGGTCTCGTTCGGGCATTAACCCAATCTATTTTTTAAAGTAGGTAATCGTCCGGGTATTGACCTAATCTATTTTTTAACGAGGGCATATATCACGTATTGACCCAATCTATTTTTTTAAATAGGGCATCTTTCAGGTATTGACCCTATCTATTTATCAAAGAGGGTATCCTTCGGGTATTGACCCAATCTATTTTTTAAATAAGGGCATCCTTCGGGTATTGACCCAACTTATTTTTTTCAACGAGGGCATATATCACATATTGACCCAATCTATTTTTTAAAAGAAGGCATCGTTTGGGTATGGACCCAATCTATTAAAATCAACCTGGGCATCGTGCGGATATTCACCCAATATACTTTTTAAAACAGGACATTGTTCGTGTTTTGACCCATTCCTTTTTC
This sequence comes from Ceratothoa steindachneri, assembly GCA_963969495.1. NCBI lineage: Eukaryota > Metazoa > Arthropoda > Malacostraca > Isopoda > Cymothoidae > Ceratothoa > Ceratothoa steindachneri. Next base: position 86,158,728 of record OZ018336.1, on the reverse strand, counting down.
TTTTTTTTAAGGGCATCGTTCTGGTATGACCCAATCCAATTTTTAAACGAGGGCATCGTGCGGATATTGAGTCAATCTATTTTTTAAATGAGGGTATCGTTCGTGAATTTACCCAACCTATTTTTAAAACGCGGGCATCGTTCGGGTATTGAACCAAACTATTTTTAACAGGTGGCATCGTTCGGGTATATACAACCTATTTTTTAAAAGAGGGGATCATTTGGGTATTGACCCAACCTATATTTTAAAGGAGTGTATCGTGCGCGTATTGACAGAATCTATTTTTTTAAACATGGCATTATTTAGGTATTGACCCAATCTATTTTTCAAAAGAGGACATCTTTCCAGTATTGACCCAATCTATTTTTTTAACGAGGGCATATACCGGGTATTGACACTATCTTTTTTTTTTAACCCAGGGCATCTTGATTACTGCAACAGCATTGACTACAAGACTATTTCAGTAGTTGACCATTTGGTTTGTCTCCAAAAATGGTTCGCCTCGTTCGTGTGGAATTACTTTTCTCTTAATTCGACTTCTTTGCCTCATTCCTCCATTCAATAACAAATTTAAATCTATGTCGTAGAAACCCCTTCAAATTCTGATCCTCTCCGCCTCCGATGCCTTTAAATCTTCTTGACACTTTTTGATCTGAGGATCGCCCCATTCAATTCTTATTGCTAATGTTTAGAATCATCTTTCCCGTAACTCCCCAGTATTTCCACACCTCCATTCGGGGGGTAGGGGGAAATCCAAAAATGGACGGCTGTGTTAAAACGGTGATCTCAAAATGGATTTATGGCGTGGTAAAGTGACGTCTTTACATTTGCAATCAAAGAACGTCGACAAGATTCTTCAATTCGGTTTCCCTTCTTGCAGTGTTCAAAGTATTGCCCAGGTTTTCTCATATCAGATGTCACAATTATCCTTAGACTCTATTCTCCTCGTGTTTCCCTCCTATATTATTGTATCGGAATAATTTATATATATTATCTGAATTAAAATATGATATGGGCATTGCTAATTGCTTGATTTAATTAGCATTCGGGGAGGAACTTTTTTGTCTAAAGTCATTAGCATTGCATAAAAACAATGAACATTAGAGCGCCTTATGACGTCTGGCAATCGCATTTGAATTAGAATTTAATGCAAAGATTTTGAATTGTGTATACTACTAGTGGATTAAAAATAGCTGGGGGGCGCCTCACCATTAAAAGGGTGTATTGAGGAGAAGTCCCACCATTTCCAAATACTCACCTAAGGGTTCGAATTCAAAGCGTTTGCCTGACGTTGTTAGGCGCTCTAAGGTTCATTATTTTTATACAGTGTTCCGCCCCTTCGAGGAGGAGCTAGAAATGGAGTCATTAAATTTCCTTGAAGTGGGTGTGTGTGTATTTCAAGTGGAACACAGGGCATTTACTAACATTGACCCTCATTTATAATTCGTTAATTAATCCATCGCTCAATTTTCAATCGTGAACGAGGTCCCTCGACCGGATAAATTCTCATAAGATCAGAATGTCAATTGTCGGAAAGTCTAAGGCCACTCTTCTTGATGGGGGAAGAGCAGGAAGTGTGGTAATATTGTGTTTTGCCACTAACCAGCGAGCACACAACCCTTCATGGAGTCGCTCATGGAATATTTTGACCAACGTGGAATGCTACGTATAAGTTATATTAACTTCTTGAAGTCTTTCGTGTATTTCCCCATTAAATATAAATTTAGAAAATATACGAGGATGAAATAAATGGAAATCCTGAGCTACCCAAATATCTTTGTTAAATCTCTTTTGTATTATAAACCTCTTCGCTATTTTTTACTCTGTCCAACTTTGCTTCATAGGTAGATTTATACTATTACTACCTATTTAATTATTTAGGTCATTTACGTAAATCATTATAAGGATTGGGCCAATTTGGCAGTCTACTAATAACATTCACATACTCTTAACAGCTGGCGATGGCCTCAATTTAAAGGATCGCTCTGTATTCTATCTTCAAATTTATGTAACATTCTAATTTATTGGTCAAAATTTCGTGTCATGCAGCTCTACAAAGTTATCTTATTCTAAAAAACAATTCCTACGAAAATTATGCAAACTATACTTGATTTAATAATACTTTTTAGAGAGAGACAACCACATGGGCTCCGAAACCTTCTGAAGGTGCAGCTAATAATTAATTATAAGATTAAACAGCATAATCAATTGTATCTTTTTTAGTTTACTAAATTTCCGATCAAGTTGGGATTGTCTTTCCACAAAGGGTGGCGTTCTCCCCGCGCTTATCCTCATATACAAATAACTGACTTCCAGCTACTAACATAATTATCGAAGAGTAACAAATGCGTGACTTGCACTGATTGTACTTTACTGTCGTCCTTTTGTCACTTCTGGCGTTTTCTGGTTTTTCGTCATTTATGATGATATTTTCATGAAACTTTCATGTAAAGATTTTTCCCCTCGTCTGCCATCCTCCGACTTCGCAGTCATTTTTCTCCAACACCATTCTTCTTCGGGCTGACTACAGCCTGACAATGCAGACGCATTTTTAACCGAAGGCGTTTTTCTCTAGGACAACTGTATTGCCGCATTCGTTCTTCCGTCATGTGTACGTCTTCAATCAATGCAGCTTGTAAAGTCGCTCTTTCTATTTCGTCTTTTGCCTAAATTGCGTGAAATTACATATAGTCCTTTTCTTCCGTGAACATGGTAGCGCATCTTGCAACTCGCAGTATCGTTTAGTCGAAATTATTATGAATGTTCATTCATTCGCACTGATCAGTTTTAATTGTACCAATTAATTTTTAATTGTGTTGATTGATTGGGTCAATTATTTTCTCTTGTTCTTTTTTTGTATTTATATTTTGGATAATAAAATGAGCAATTTATCCTATCTGGTGAGATTAATTAATGAATTACTTTCGCCGGCCACACCTTCTTACTGAGTCTGCAGCAACGTCATTCCTTTTAACTCACGAATTTACTTTCATTTTGATTGCATATGTATATTTTCATGTGGCCACTTTATTATATATATACGTCACACTTTTATCAGATGTATTTTTATGTGACCACTTGTATTATATATATATTTCCATGTAGCCACGTTCTCGTGATGAACTTGTGATTTTAATATCCTACTAACTATCGACGGTCAGCTTTGACGTCTATAATTTTCTGGTTGAGTTTTACCCCTTCCCCAACAATGTGCTGAGCATCGCTATTTTAAAATAACGACAGACTGTATTAATCGACCTTTCGAAAATAATGCTGACTCCTCTAATTATGAAAGTTTTCATTTACATAACGGGATGGGGGGAGGGGAAGGGTATTCCATAGGTTCGCGAGGGACATATTGATAGTTAATTTATCTACGTACCTGGAAATATAATCTTCTCTAATGTCGATATTAGTATTTTTTTATTTTTTAGGAAAATATTGAGTTGATAATGATAATGAGTTTAAAGTAGCATTTTCTATTGTAGGAAAAAATATTTAGCACAAAAAATACCTAACTCTAAATATCTTTTGGTCTTGTTTACTGATTTTATCGAAATTTGGTTTAAATTTCAGAGAAATAAGGCTTTTTAACGTTATATGAGCTTTCTTTTTACTGTAGATAATTTTGTTGGCGCTGGCAAGGCGTATGTGGGTGGTTGTTCTTAACAGCTTCCTTGTACTCGTTAATGTTTTCTTTATAAGTATAAGTTCTGGATACTTATATTTACGGAAACGATTAGTCTAAGTTTATCGAAATCAGCCTTGCAGAGTCCTGGAAAGCAAATTAAATTCCCGACTAGATTGTGTTGGAGTTCACGTCGAAGACAATAATATAATAATAATAATAAATCTTTTGTAATGCGCTCTTGAAGGCCTGAGGCCTTCCCAGAGCGCACGTTGTGCTGAGATGAGAATAGAAATTCAATGGAAATTCAAGAGGGGGAGAAGGCAATACTGAAAAGATGCGTTTTCAGGAGACGCTTAAATGTGGTAAGAGAGGGAGAAGACCTGATTTCAGCAGGAAAAGCATTCCACAACTTAGGGGCGCAGATTGAGAAGGAGCAGTCCCCCATTGAGCAGAGGGATGAACGAGGAATATTCAAAAGAGGTGCATGTGATGACCGAAGGGCCCGAGGGACATGGCGTGGCGAGAGGGCAGAAGAGAGGTAAGACGGAGCCTTGTTGTTTAGGGCCTTAAATGTGAATAGAAGTATCTTGAAGTGAGTACGGGATCTGACAGGGAGCCAGTGCAGTTCATGCAGCAAGGGTTTCGAGGGAGAGACGCGAGGGCGACGGAGGAGAAGCCGGGCGAAATTGTTCTGTACAAGTTGAAGGGGGCGGACAGAGGAGGATGGCAGATTCACAAGCAGAGAGTTACAGTAGTCAAGGCGTGAGGTGATGAAGGCATGAACAGCAGTCTCAAGACTTTGGTGATCAAAGTGAGAGCGAATGCGAGAGAAGTTACGAAGGAAACATAGAGAGGATTTGCTGACATTGCGGATATGAGGCTTAAAGGAGAGATGCTCATCAAAAACAACACCCAGATTCCTAACGCAGTCAGAGAAAATGATAGTATTACCGCCCAGAGTAAGCGAGGGAAAGAGAGATTTAGATTTTTTGACAAGAGCAGGGGTGCCCACGAGGAGGACCTCAGTTTTAGAGTGATTAAGCCTGAGGAAGTTGGTAGTCAGAAATGGAGGAGTAGGCAGCCAGGAGGTCAGTGATAGAGTAGGCAAGAGACGTGGGGGATGAGGAAACGAAAATTTGAGTGTCATCAGCATAGAGGTGGAAGGATAGACCGAGATTACGAAGAAGGGAACTAAGAGAGAGAAGGTAGATACGAAATAGTAGAGGACCAAGGACAGAACCTTGTGGCACTCCAAAGCGAATGGGGGTAGAGTCGGATGAAACGTCGTCAATCACAACGGATTGGCTACGAGACGAGAGGTAAGAGCGGAACCAGTCAAGCACGGTGCCTGATATGCCGAGGAAAGAGTGGAGACGATCAAGTAGGATGGTATGGTCAATAGTATCGAAGGCAGAGGAGAGGTCGAGTAGAACGAGGATGGAGGCCAACTCCTGTCCGCGGCTCTTCGTAAGCAATCGGACACATTGAGAAGGGCGGTTTCTGTGGAGTGACCTAACTTTAAACCAGGTTGATAAGTTTCATCAATGTTACAGGCCACCATGTGACTGTTGATGCGTGAAGCAACCACTTTCTCCAGAACCTTAGATAGGAAAGGAAGTTGCGAAATCGGGCGATAATTGGAAAGGTCAGTGGGGTTCAGTTGAGGCTTTTTAAGAATCGGACGGATGTGGGCACGTTTGAAGGAAGAGGGAACAAGACCAGTTGCAAGTGAAGTGTTGAACAGGTGAAGAAGCGTTGGGAGGATAGCAGGTAGAATTTTACATAACAGTTTAGGCGGAAAAATGTCCTTTGGGGAGCCCGATTTCTTGAACGCGAGAGCAGGTCTGTAAGATCCAACGCGGTCACAGCGGGGACAGGAGCCGGGACAGAAGGCTGAGGGAGGGAGGCACGGAGGTTAGTGACCTTATCTGCGAAGAAATTCGAGAGAGTAGCAGGGCTAATGGGTGGGGAGACCTGGGCTGGGGAAGTAAGACAGGAGAGCAGACGGAAGACGGTACGGAGATCATTCCTACTATCAGTAAGCAGATTACGTGAGTAGGGTTCACGAGCAGATTTTAATTTCGCCACGTAGGAAGCTGTCGCAAGTCGAAACGCCAGCGAGAGAGGGGTCGTGTCTTGCCCACGGGTGCGAGCCTTTCTAAGGACTCTTTCATGGGCACGCATGGACTGCCTAGCACGGAGGAGTTCCATAGAGTACCAAGGGGCACGGTGACAACGGGAGTTCGAAGGAGTGACATATGGAGAGTGGGCATCAAGACAAGTGAGAAGGGGTTGCTCCAAAGAAGAGAGAATCTGGTCAGGGGAGGCAGAGGCATCAATGGGAGGATGTTTGAAGGCCACATCATTAGATAGGGAGGGAATATCAATGGAGGCTGGTCGACGGAAAGGCTTAGGATTATGAGACAGCTGGTGAGGTATATGGAATGGGATAGAGAAGTTGAAGTTGATAAGGAAGTGATCAGATATAGCATTGGACAAATTTGTAGTCGTCAGGTTGAAAATAAGACAGTCAGAAGTTACAAGGTCTAAAATGTTCCTGTAAGAGTGGGTAGGGGAAGAAACATGTTGGGTGAGGGAGAATAAATCAAGGATTTCAGAAAAGGCTTTGAATTAGGATTGTGGCCAGGAAGGTTGAAATCACCGAAGATTAGCAGAGAACCAGTGGGGGAGAGGCCAGCGAGGAGGTTACTAAATTCATCAAGAAAAATTTGAGGGAGGAGCTGGGGGGGGGGTAGAGGACTAAGATAGTTAGAGAGGGGGTGGAATCAGAGACATTGTTGAGCACCTCAAAAGAAAGAAGTGAGGGAGGGGGTAGATTATTCAGAGGAAAGGAGGCACTGTGAATGAGAGCAAGTCCACCACCGCGAGAGTTACGGGAGGTATGGAAGGGGACGTAACCATCAGGGGTAGCGATATTTAAACAGCAAGCAGAAGGGGCAAGCCAAGTTTTCGTGAGCCCAAGGAGATTGACTCGAGTGTTAACGAGCAGGTCATGAATGTAGTCAGCCTTCTTCGAGAGGCTTCTAACATTGAGGAGAGACGCTGAGAGAACGGGTGAAGGGGGAGGTGAAGAAGAATCAGGGGTAAGTGGGGGGGTGTTGATTCAAGTAAAAAAGTTTTCTAAGATCAGGAGCTAAACGGAAACCACGTTTAGTATGGCCGTGGGAACGAGAAATTCCCAATGCATTAATGTGAGTAAGGGTGTTTTGAGAAACACTGGTAGCAGTTCCATTGAGGGCAAGAATCGTTACCCTATCAATCATAACACAAATTAGTTAACTATATAAGTAGAGTGGCTTAAGCGACACAATATGGGAGAAACAACAATCGAGACAAAATAAAGAGTAATCGAATAGTGTGAACAAATAAAATTATGATAGAAACAAGAAACGAGGGAAAAAAATAGTGACGAATCAGAATTAGCGGTCGGTGAGGGGGGAGGGAGGACGCGTGGGCGGGAAGAAAGAGCGGAGTAACAACGAGGCGGCTTGAAAAAAAAACACATGGGTGCAAAAGAAGCAGAGAGAAGAAGAGAGGCGAAAATAAATAAATAAATAAATGACAAAGAGTTACTGATAAGATGAACATGCACAATAGCAGATCAAGCACACATCACAGTCATTAATGTTTTTTTCATTTAGTCAAATTATTTCTAATATTTTAATTGGTTAAGTTATTAAATATAAAAGGTTTGGTCGACACAATATATAAAAAAATGATCTTCTTTGACTTTAAATGTCCTGTGAGCCTCATGGGGGAGGCAGTTTTTGGTAAAAAAAAAATATAGAGATTAACCACAATTCGGTAAAAACCCAATTGGATGACCTAATAATAAAATTCCTTTATAAGAAAGATGTTTCTATATTTACTCGTGATATGCGGATAAAGTAAACCATCCAACTGTAGGTTTTCTTTAGAATGCTGTAGTCACTGCATTTACTGCTGGCACTAAACTTTATGTCCGTAAGACGTACTTGCTTTTGCTTTGATTCACTTCCAAAACTAACAAGGGCATTGACTACTTGGAGTGAATCTGGATGACGTTGAATGTATACTCTTTTCTCTGGAATGTTGCAAGGAAAGAGATTGAATTGGAGGCTTTTTTATCGTAATTCATTAATTTAACGATATCAAGTGATTATGTGGCATAATATGGTAACACATAAATGATGGAATTATTCACTTTAATGAGAATTAAGTAACCATTATTGCACTAAATATTGCTTCACTTTAAGGACTGTGAGAACATAGTAATTAAATAGGATTTCATAATTGTGCTTTGCACTATATGTCAAAGTTAGTGATACGCGCGGAGTGGATTAAATGCTCCTTGAGTTCGGTAAAGTCATAAGAGAAACGCTCGTTGAAATCTTGCAGTGCAATCGGTGGTACGATGGTTTCGAATTGGATTTACTCGTCGATCAGGATAGAATATCTATTACCGGCCACCTTTAACCTGGAGCTCCAGTAAAATGTGACAAGGCGAGAGTTGTGGTCAGCGGACGAGCATTACCATCTATAACAGCGAGAAATGGAAAGGTCTCATATGATAGCCGTTACTTTGAGTTTCCTCAGCGTGTGGAGAATGGGTAGAACTCTGACTTGATTCAACTGGCTTAAGCTGATTGCCTCTCACCAAGCTAGTTTTTATTTTCCCCAAATTCGGGGAGTCTGGCGTATCTTATACTTGGAGGGGAATGTCTTTCCAAAAGGAGCTAGGAAGGTTCTTATCTGGAGGTCCGCGGAGTAAGAATCAGTACTCTCTCCCTTCCGTTCCGGGATCTGAGAACTTGGTTGAAAGTTTCCCTGGTACACGGAATTGCTGTATGTGTGGTTGCACATCATGTGTGAAATGCTAAGTGGGCGACGTTCAACAAAAGTGCCACCCTGAAAGTGGCGACAGAATCGGATTGGAAGATGTTATGTGAGGTGCACTCGAAGAGCTTGCCATTCAAACAGCCCAGTGCTGTACAGGAGATCGGCCGAAGAGAGCTAGAGATCTTCCTTCTAAGCGTTCCTAAGAGCAATGTGGACCAGGGAGGGTGCATCCACTCAAAGGGTCAGGGATGCGGTCCTCAGAGCCTCCTTTCAGGCTCATGTGAGTCCACTTGATTAAGCGGTTACTTCCTGGATGTCAAGTGGTCGTCTTTATGTTTAGTGCCAAGGGTACTAGTGAGCTTTCTCCAAAGGCAGGACTCGGATTTCCGAAAGAACACGAGCAATCGTTATGGTTGAAGGAACTCCAAACTTTGCCACCCAGGAGGCTATAAATGCCTGATCGATGGTCTGAGATTACATGATTGCCATGAGAATGATTTTCACACATCGTATAACGCAATCCAACATCGTTAGCTATGAGGCCTTTTCTTGGCAGCGCGAAAATGGGCCTCCGATGTCCAACTGGACGTTCTCCAACCGTTCAAATACCGGGGTACAGAGATGAACAGGCGTGCTAGTGTTCTGTTGCCTCTTTGAGCGTAGGCATTGTATGCATGTGCGAGCCCAGGGAATTTTTGGAAGTTTTAACCTCTGGATGAGAAAGACGATGTATGACAATGAAAGCACATCCCGGAAGACTACAGGAATATACAGACGTTGATTCCTTTGAAGACGTCACATTAGATACGGAACTTCTAGATCCAAATGTGACCTTTTAAATTTTGAGTGAAACGGAGCGCTCAACTCGGCCTACAATATCGGGATCTTCGTACTGCGCGGCCAATTTATTGGTAATCTATGTATATGGAAGGTGGCTGGTTTTGAGAATGGCCAAGTAAGAGATAGAGAGATAGTATCTGTTACGACGTTCTCTTTCCCTTTAACATGACAAATATAAGTAGTGAATTACGAAATATAATTCAACTGGCGACATTCGCGTCGGCAATAGCGATCCTAACTTGTCTAAAACCCTGATAAGAGTGCTTAATGGTTTGTAAATATGGTGAGAGATCACCCTTCCAGCCGATAGCGAAAATATTTTACCGTGAGGAGTAAAGATAGGAGCTCACGTCCAAAGGTGCAGCATCTTGGCGAAGAATGTTGTGGGACTCCATGCCATTTCTTGTCTTTGCTGCAACACATCTACCTGTTGCGCCATCGTCTGTTGTGGGGGAAAGCTCACCTAAAGATTCCACATGTACAAAACGCATGTGAGCAGTCAAAATGCTTCCGACCTCAGGCAAAGCCTTGACTGCCTCATTTGTCTTCGTGAACGAGGAGTTCTCTTGCCGAGTTCCTCCACTAATTCACCTATTTAAGTAATTTAAGTGGTTCCTTAGTGTAAGATGAAACGCCTTTGAAAGTTTACCGGTCCAAGGAACCCCCATAGGTGGTTTGAGGAACATGGATGGTTAACTTCGTTATTGTGTGGTGCTGGAACCACATTATAGAATCGCATCTGAGTCAAAACCACCTCAAAGATGAGCATTTTGAAGTCTTATAAAGTTCTATAATTAGTTCACAGTGAAGCGCTGTTCACAGTTCTTTACTGAGCGAAGGCGGTTTTTGGACCTACCTCAACCGTTACCTCCTCTACCGGGTAGCAAGATAAAAATAGCAGATGTATTTCGTCCAAGAATTCTGAGAAGGTTTGGTGACTGATGTGGAAGTGATATAGGTCGGAAAATCCGGCCCTATTCTTTTGGCGTTTTTTCTTTCCATAATCAATTCCAAGTTTCGGCCTCTTTCGTCGGTTCTACCATACTCCGCCACACGGCATCTGGCATTGAGGTCGCCCGCTAAGATTGCCATTCTGCGATGCCCAACTAGCGTGTAGAAGTTGTTTATGGGCAGGTATGCTCGACGAGGGGGTTGATAAGCTGCGGTTATCACGAGGTTTTAACAATGTGTGGAGTTCAACCGCCACAAAGGATTCGTCCAGCTCTGGACGGAGCTTGAACGAGACATTCCCCTTAACAGCTATCGCAGAACCATCAAACCTTTCCTGTGAATGATTCTTCATGCCTACTCTGTAGCCCGGTATTTTAATTTGACTAGATGCAGTGTCAATACCATGCTCTGTTATTAATATGATGTCGGGGCCCAGCACACGAAATATGTTTCCATATGCCGTTGCCTTTCCCTCCCATCCCTCAACTTTGAGTTTCAGGATCCTCATTATGTTGCTAACTCTCTTCATATTGTTATTTTAGTGTTTGGGGGTTATGCGTTTCTTCTTCCCGTTCCTCTTCTTCCTGAATTCGGCATTGGAGACCTGTTCGCACGTATCATCATGTAGAATGACGCTTTGGCGGAGCAATGTTTCTTCTACTGTTTCCGTGTCGATGTCAGCATTGAATTACCATTTATAGATTTTTTATTTAATGCCTTGGAAGATTTTCCTGTGCTCCGTATCCTCAGGAAAGGGAAACTGTTCGCACGCGTAGATAAAGAGGTTGATTCTATCTGCGTCCAGTTTTTTGTTTTTGCCTTTCTTTCCCTTGGCTTTCTTGGTTTGAGGAGCACCTTCTGAGTCCGATGAGTCTGATGTAGCCGTCTCTTCTCTTTCATTTTCTTCTGTGTCCTCTCTTTTTTGTTTCTATGCAGGATTTTTCCCTTCTACTGCTTCTTTTGTCTTCTCTTTCTTGTTTTTTTCTGCTTGGGTTTTTTGTTTTTTGATGCTGTCTTGTTCCACTTCCTCTGCCTGTCGGTTAGGTACCATCTACAGTTGCAGGACGTCCCCGGTAGGGAGGTTGTCCGGAAACCACATTTGGTCGATTCCGTTTTTCGCGAGCATTTCGTTTAGCTATTTTGAGAATGTATCTGGTCTCGTTAGATTCATGACGTGCGCGTGGAGAATGCACTTCAGAATCTTGGTCGAGTTCTCGTTTTGGATCTTGAGGTAGGTTTTATTTTCGTCTACTTGTGTAAATGTCGCTTTTGTTGTTTTGGGCAAAGGTGTTATTGGACCTCCGCGTCTCCTTATGTTTCTTTTCTAGCTTCTTCATTTTGATCACCTCTTTCTTAACTGGAAAAGCCATGGCCATCGATCTATGTCCCTGTCCGTAGTTAGTGCATTTTTCGTATGCGTTTCTACATTGTTTCCAATGATGGCCCTTCTCGCTGTATTTGGAGCACGTCTCCAAGGGTTCTTTGTAGTCCTTGGTCGCCTTTTGCTTCATCTTATAGCACCAGGAGCAGAACTGGACTGGAGTAAACTCCTCCCTCTCATTTGTTCTCCGCTAACTTTAGCGTTGAACATAAGTAGTCCATGTTCCTTGGCCTTCTGGGCCATTGTTTTATCAGCGAAGACTACTTTGAAGACATGCGAGTAGTCACTGTTCTCTCTTCTATTTTTAAATTTAATCGCTTCGACTACCTTGGCCTAGGATTTTTGAAGTTGAATTTCTTCCTTTATGTCTTCTTTTGTGTGCTGCCCGATCCATGGATCGAGACGCCTACATGCCACGTTCCTGTAGGCCAGGATTTGTGGTGGTATAGCCGGTTGCAGTCCGATTGCACGGAAGACCTCGAATGCCTTTTCTTTACTAATAGCCTCGATGTCTCTCTCCTTTTCGCAGATAGCGACATATCCTGAGGTTACATCCAGCAGTCTAATCATGACTATGCTTACTTTTCCGTACACTATCTCGAAAACCTTTTCCCTGTTGGGCTTGGGTTGTCCATTAATAGCACACAGCGGGATTCTTGTAGTGTTTTCTTGGGCCATCTCTTCGAGAGAGTGACTCCTCGGGGCAGTAGTCTTCTTATTCTCTCTATTCGCTGGTCTAAGTCGTCTTGCTTCTGAGTTAAGTTCGTGCTCCCTCTCTTCAAACGATATTTCTTTAGTACTTAGTTGTAGGAGGAACTCCCTCTTCGTCGCACTATGCGTCCATGAACGTGAACTGCCAAATAGGGAGGATAAGATGATGATGGGTCAATCCAGAGGGGACGAGCCCTATCGAGGTGGGATTGTATGGCGGACTTTTTTTGGTTAGTGCGAAATCAACCATCGTTAACCGGGGGTGCTGCCCCTTGAGGGTTTGGGTATCAGAACTGCAGCCGGTTTACATATAGATGGGTGCTACTTCCCTCTATGGTCCTGGTTGGGGTCCCGGGATGGGAAAGTGTGTGCCGGCTCCACTTCTCTCCCCGGAAGTTTCAGTCCTGCCCCTTGTCTGGGTGCCTCAGACGCCGAGTTCCACAGTGGACTAGTCCTCAAACCTACCTTCCTTGGCGCCCCCAATTATGTCTATCACGGAGAACGACATAGCTGGGTAGAGGCTAGATGATGGGCAATCCAGTTCATTTCTGCTTCGTTACTCCGTCGAGGGAGTGGAGGGGAGGTTAGGCCGATATAAAGTCGTTGCCTATGCGAACTTGTATATATTTCTCTTTCCTAAAATCCCCGTAGGGAAAGTGAAGAAAACTTCCACGTTTTTTTTGGCTGGCTCTTCCGTTTTTTTGCCTCCTTTATCGACTACGAAATGTCTTGCGAGTTAGCGTTGTTTATTTAATGATGTCTTCTATCCGTCTAAATCTTGAAATCAAAATGAACTTAAAAGATAGGAAAATGTGTGTGAGATAATAGGAGAGGGTATAGTTAGAACAAGTGTTGTTTTAGTAGAAGAGTTGGTGTGCCAGTACGTCTGTCAATATCTTCACTTGGGCTTCTTCTTGTCCTTTATGTATCTATTGAATAGAATGAAAGTATTTAAGCATTTGTTTTCGGATTTGCTTGAATTGTGTTTATATAGAGCTTACCTTGTTTTGTCGGCTTCATACATGTATGTTTTACATGCTCTCTCTGTTTCTTTTTACATTACGTTTTGCATCATATTTACCTTTGACGTATCCATTTGGAATATTATATTTATTTGTATGTTATAATTTATTCCTCCTCTTTTTATGTTTAATATGTCCACTACGCATTTTTTTTTAGACATGGATGACATCATGTATGAAATGGTTCATTTGGCTATCCTACATTTTTATAATTTTACTTAGCGTTTTTCCGGGGTATGTCTAGCGATACAGTGATACAACATCTTCCTGCGTACGCAGTTGGCTGTTGCCAAATCCTCGTCAGTAGTGACTACTCCGGTGATCAAGTTCGGGTGGTCTTATGCATTGAAGTACTCTTTCCGGTATGCATGCATAGATCTTTCTCCATATAGCTTTTGCCTTGCTGTATAGGGTCACGTTTAGATGTTCCATCTCATCGAGATTGCGCAGTTTGCTTGAAGGAATGTGGTCCAGGCGAGTGACATTAAAGATAAGTGGTAGTGCCTGGTTTTGCACCACTTGTGCTTTCTTTTAATTGTCTTTTGCTAGCCGGGTGTAAGGGAATGGTGGGGTACAGCAAAATCGGTCTCACCAAGGTCGTGTATAATTTTCTTTTGTTTGGGGGCAGAGCCTCTTAAATCTGTAGAGGTATCGAAGATTTCTCTTGGCCTGCGCGACCTTCATGTTAAGATGCTCACCATATCCTCTCGCTGTAATTTTAAGTCCAATAAACCGAGCTTCATGGGTATATGGGTAGAATTCATCCCGTAGTAATATATCAACTGTTTTTCTACGTCCAATGAAAAAGACTTTGAACTTCTTCACATTAGTACGTATCTTGTTCCGATTTTCGTAGATATTAAGGTTGTCTATTTCGCCTGCCGTCCTGTTTGCAATGTCGGCTGGGTTAGGATAATCGCTGGTAATCACTTGTGAAATGTCGTCAGCCAACTGGACATAAAAGGCATAGTCTTGGGTAGGGGATGGGAGGTCACCCTTGTATAACGTATACAGAGTTGGGCTCAGACAGCCCCCTTGAGATACACCGGCTTTCATGGAAAAGAGCTGTCTTTCAAAATCATTAATCTTTATAATTTCCTCCCGGTCTTCAAGATAGTCGCAGAGTAGTTTTGTGATATTTGCTTCCATTCATAGATCACATTGCTTCTTTTTTAGTCCTGGGATCCATACTTTGTCGAAAGCCGATGTTACGTCTCTGACCATTAAATCCACGTTCTTATTCTCAGCCTTTGCGATGGCAATGAACTGGGTCATCAAGGCAATGGCTGTTTCCAAGGTTTTGGCGGGAGCCATGCTATTGCTGCTCATTGTAACGGTCCCTTGCGTCCAGATAGTCCCTCAGCCTGTCGTTGATAAGTTTTTCGAATAGCTTCTCTATAATTTCTAGTACGGATATCGGCCTGTAGCTCTTGACTTCTCCTTTAGGCTTCCCTGTTTTTAGAAGAAAAATCATCCTCGCTCCTTTAAATAGGTCACGAAAGTATCTAACGTTCAGGCAGGCATTGAAGAGGTTCAATATTGCCATATTGATGTTCGCTGGGGCATTTATTAGATGTGCTCTAGTGATACCCGAGGACTGCTTCAAACTCATCATAGGTAAAAGGTCTTCCTTCTTCTTCCGCCCGCCGTGTGATGTCCATTGAGTGGAATGGCGTTAAGACTGGCCCTCGCTCCTCCAAATTTCATAAGACTTCCTCCTCATATTCCATGTCAAAATCCTCGTTTTCCTCTTCTGTAATATCGATATTTTTTTTCTAGTGTCCTCTGAACTGATGTTCAATTGCCTGTTCCGTCAGCTGTGATGGTAATGTTGGTATTGGTGCGAATAGTACCGCTTAATCTCTTGATCTGGGTCCAAAACTTTTTGGGGTCACATTCCGTGTCCATCATATCAATGATTCCGTCCAAGATCATCTTTAATTTCTCATTGATTAAAATTTTAAACTCCAAACGAAGGTTCCGGAGTTCCCGATAACGATCCGATGAGTTTCCGTATAAAGTTATTTCAAGTACTAGTTTATCTAATCTATTTTTCCTCTGAATAATATCCTCGTCCCACTGTGGTACCTGAGTGTTTTATACTCTACCCTGGAGGATGGCCACTGTCAGGTTCCTTTAGTTTAACCATGCTGTTTTCCAAGTGTCTATCGAGGTCTTCCAGCGTAGATCCATCCAGCTGTTCTACTTGATAATCTTGTAGGATTCTTTTATAGTCGTTCTAGTTTGCCTTGGGCAAACACTTACGAGTGGGAATTTTAACTCGTATGGAGGACGTTGAAATGATAGTAACCATATTGATATGGTCTGACGGAGTATAGGGGCCTGAAACCGTCGTATGGTTCAGAACAAAGTTAGCATTGGTGAGGATAATGTCAGGAGTTGTGAAGGATCTTCTCGTTAGGTACGTGGCGAACTCTAGGCTAACTCTTTGCACCACATTTCGTTCCATAAGAAGGCCCAGGGAGGCTCCTGATCCATTGAATGCCGTGGTATAGCCTGCTTTCTTACAGCAGGCATTAAGGTTGCCGATCAGAATGGTCGAGTTATTTCTCCTGAACAAGCGGATAAAGTTGGGGATAGGAAGATATGGCACTCTTGGGGTCTGGTACCACACAGCTATAACAAGGTTGTCGATATTCGTGCTGATTTTTATTACGAGGTATGAATCTTCCAGGTTTACGATCTCTCTAGACTTGATTCCTTTACGCACGGCGATTGCAACACCGTCGTACATTTCATTAGTATGGTTGGTCGTAATGGTGTTATAGTTATATATCTTAATAGGATTGTTATCTGCATTAAGGCCGTGCTCAGAGATTAGGAATACGTCTGCGTCTACTTCACAAAGGATGTTATTGTAGACAAACCTTTTACCTTCCTAGCCATTTACATTGAGCGAAAAGATCTTTATTCTGTTAATAAATCTTGTATTGTACGCCATATTAATCTTCCTGGATGATTTGGACTTTCGCTGGTTCTTCTCATGCGGGCGCCCTTAATCCCCCAGACCTTTTCTTCTTGAACTGTTCATGGGAAATATTGAAACATGATTCAGGGCATATCTCGATGTAGCCACCCTTTATTGCCGAGATCACGTCTTCTTCACTGACGTCACAATCATAATCCCACTTATATTTCCCTCTGGCAACTCCTTCAATTATATCCTTGAATTGACAATCTCAGAAGTGGACCCGATGGTGAGGCATATATCCGTATGTTTAGGTCTGTGGATTTATGCATAGGAGTAGTTTGCTTGCTTTATTTGGCGTTCTTGCATTGTTGGCTCGTTTTTTTCATATATTTTCTCTCCGGTTTGGCTGATCAGTTTCCATCGTTTCGAGAGTTTCGGGCGTATTGTATTTGTTCGAATGGGGGTCCCTAGATCTTGATCTATTTCTTGATGCCTGGTTAGGTTTGTTTCTTGTCTGAGTTTGGTATATGTTACCTGAGGGAGGATTATCGGGATACCACATAGGTTTCATCCCGTTTTGTGTCAACATTCTGTTCAATTCAGTAGCGTTGCTTCCAATTTTGGCTATATTTACAAAGTGAGTGTGAACTACGCACATGAATAAATCCAGGTTCATCGTTGGGTCCAATTGGAGTAACGTTTTTTCTTTCTCCTGACTTTTTGCCGCCTGTGCGTAACTGATATTTGCCTTTCGAGATTTTTTCTTCTCGTTTCCCAGGTTTTCTTTATAGGGCAAAACATTGAGAGGGGGCGGTGAGGACCATCGTAATTAAGGCATTTCTTGTTTCTTCCATTTGTGCACTCTTTCCAGGTGTGTCCGGTGTCGGCGCATTCTGAACACACTTTGCCCTGGAATTTGCACTCCTTTGTCGCGTGATGTTTTAAGGAATAGCACGAGAAGCCAACCTGTACAGATGCAAATGTTTCCCTCTCAATGCACGTAGCAGAGATCTTAGTACAAAACATGATGAGACCAGTTTTAGATGTCTTATTATCCATCCCAGATGTCTGGAAGGTAGCCTTAAATAGGTGTGTATACTCCCCTCCGTCACGGTTCTTAAATTTGTAAATTTCGTCAACCTTTGCCGAGCTTTGCTTTGCTTCTATCTCATTCTTAATTTTCTCTGCATTATGTGATCCGACCCAAGGATCCAAACGTCGGCAGATTATAATTTTCGATCTTTGGGCTGAGACGTGTGGGGGGAACCTTCGGTGTCAGGTGAATTTCATCGAGCTTCGTGCGAGATTTCACACTGAGAATATTTTCAATATGCTGGTTGCTGTCGCAAAATGTTAGATAGCCATAAGACTGACCCCAAAATTGGCATAACGCAACTCTTATAGTGGATAAAATTGTCTCGAAAACCTTTTCCCTCGGCGGCTTGGGACAGTGTTCTTTAATCCAGAGGGGGATTCTCTTCTCTCCCTTGGGTTCGTCCATGACGGCCCGCTATGGAAGCCCTCTACCCTTGGAGCCTACCAGGCTCCTATCCGAATAGTATCCCTTTTACTCTTTTCTCAGTTCACCTTCTCTGCCCTACCTGGGATAAGTGTCTAAACAGGGCCCACCTGCCGGTCCTGACCACTCCGACCCTTACTGGGGCCCCCCTTCTTTGCTCCCCCTATAGGGCTTACTTCCGGGATTCGGACACGTCAGAAGCCGGTTTCCTCTACAGGCCTCAACTAGCAGAAAAGTTATAAGAACACGGGGTGTGCTGCTGTTGTTAGGAGAGAGGAGATTTCAAGGCGGAGCCGCTGCCTTTTAACGGAGGATCCGCGCGCGCGCGCCCGCCCGCCCGCCCGTGACTCTTCAAATGAGGCTGGTGCCGTCAGCGGTCTTAATGCGCGGAGAATTTCTTCACCTAGCTCCAATCTTGAAAGCTAAATCGTAAGAAGGTAGGACTTCGTAAGTTCTCTTAATGAACGTAGAATATCTCTATTCAAGTGAAGCGCATTCGTCAAAATCTTGACGTCTTACGCCCTGAAAAAATAAGAAAAAAATAAAGCGTATAGTAGAAGTTGAATGGATAGAGCTTGGGGAGAAATGTAGGAAAGGCAAAAAGTAGAGTTGAACCAAACAAGAAAGAGATATACCTTCTCATACCCATAATTGTTTCAATCTCTTCCTATGTGGGGGAGATAACAACCTTCCCGATCTGATGGCCAAGGTAGATGATCTCCGAGACCCCAAAGGTTAATTCGAAGTCCGGCCCCCTGTAGGCGTTCGAAGATTATTCGTAGGTGGAAGATGTGTTCCTCCGGAATCGAACTTGCCACCAAATGTAGTCCAGAAATGCGAAAAATAAATTGAACCCTCGTAACACTTGGCCAATAAAACGTTGAAAAGTTTACGCTGCGGATTTTAGACCAGCTGCCATCATGACCCACTCAAAAAGACATAATACTTATATTGTGGTAGTTTTGTTGATTGAATCTGGGTCAACAGGTATTTGCTGGTATGCCTTGACCTGGTCGATCTTTGAGAATATAGATTTTTCCTGGCAATCAACCGAAAAATCCATCACATTTGACACAGGATAGTAGTCATTCTTTCTCTGGCCATCGTCGCAGGGTCTTAATTTACCTCAGGATTTAAGAACCATATGCAGAGGAGAGGTCCATTTTCTTTCGGAAGGCCGGATGATGCTGGTGCGCATCATCGCCTCAAACTCCTTCTTTGACGCTGCGAGTTGAGGTTTGTTGACGAAGACGAAGACCAGTAGATTAGTTTATTGAACTTTAAATAAGATGGAACTCGGCACCGGCGGAACGTGAGAAGCGAAATCAAAATAATAAAAAAAATGCACGTGAACAGCAAGGAGAATCAGTCGGAACAAGGCAACGGCAGGACATAATAGTCGGTCAATCCTCGGTCATAACCTTCAGAATAGACAAGCCTTTCTTCCTAGCGCCTTGCCTAGGCTCGCGCACGCACACTTCAGGGAGGCAGGCAAGCAGTTGATTCCTCTTGTGAATTCCGCTTATATGATTAGAATGATATTGCATTCAATATCTTTAAATCCTTGTCATTTCCGATCTTTTCTATACTCTCGTGTTCTCTATTTTTTATTTCCTTCTTTTCCTACTTCTGTCCCTACTGATGACATGCCTCTGTTAGTTACCACCAGTTACCTTTTCCTTCTGAGACGTCTATGACTCCATCTATTTATACTAGTTATATTCGAGCACTTCCTCGCTGTACAATATAGGAGTTAGTTCGAAAAGGTAGTCGATATTAAAACTAAATCTGAACCATTGTTCTTTAAGTAGTTTTCCAATGACAAACACGTTTACTCCAGCAAAAGTAGTACTGGAGTAAAAGTAGTAGTACGTATTGCGCCTATTCACATGCATTTATATACGCTCACATCCATAAAGTCATATACGCTCATCACCCCTTAGAATTCGACACATGGGTGACGCAGCAAAAATAGAAGCGGGAGAAATTTATAATTTACGTAATGTTTTCGTTGAACAAAATGTCAGCCGGTTCTTCAGGGGACGCAGAGAAGTGGATAATTTTCACATGTGTGACGATTTGTTTGCACTTTCATCTATGATTTCCACAAACGGGCGGGGGAAGGGGGTACGATTTCCACGAAATGAACACACGAATGCCGCGATTTCCATCGCAATTTTGGAGTTTTCTCAGATTAGAAAAATCGTTTTCATCGATTTTTCTCTCTCGATTTTTTCACTAAATCCGGACCTGCCTAAGATGTGATTTTGTCTTTTTGTCCAAGTTTTTCTCGATCTATTCTTATAATTCCTCGATGTAGGGAGAATTGCGCGTCCTGACGGTCACGAGAGCCCCAAGTAGTATCCTCTTCAGAGTTATCTGCAGCTTCCACACATGTTCCCTTCCCCCAATGTCAACACTTTCTTTACAAACCTCTCTTCTCATACTTTCTGGTGGAGATGCACTTGTTGGTTTTCGCTTTTTAACTTTCTATAAATAGAATAATTTTTTCATAAGTTTGATTTTTCTTTAATTTCCTCCATTATAAAAAGGGAAAGAAATTTGGTCGGGGTTTTAACACCGATGTCTTATATTCCTCACTGCGGAACGACATTTCATCGCTGGAACCGAACCACGGGTGACACCCACCGTGAAGTCAACCCGAAACCCTATTCCATCCGGCAACTTGCCACTCCCAGTGTAACTTAACTTTGATGTATTCGGATGCGGCGTTTCCACTCTGCTAAGCCGCGTCCTAATACACTATATTCATGCTTTGATGGCTGATGGGGAGTTTTCTCTCCAAGGTGTTAAGATTACAGCCTACTGCCCTCCCCCCCCATCTCTCTCGCCGCGCTTTTCCTTAACGATCGGGCACGGACCCGAGTGTTTATTCGTTGTATGAGGGGGGAGAGGGTGTTTACGCATTTTGGGGCGTCAAGACGCCTACCACATCCGCTCTCCTCCTACCTTAATCATCCCCCTCCCCCCTTTCGGTTTATTGAAACCCCACTTGAAGGACACAACAGCTCCGAAGCTGGAGGAAGACAGAACTATCAAACTCATCTCTCAAAACTCAAACTCTTGGACTCTGTTCAGAACCGTTCCGAAGCAGAAAGAAGAAAGAACTATCAAACTCATCAACTCAAAACTCTCTCACTCTTGGACTCGGCCGGACAGAAAACTTCCGAAGTTTGCGGCACCTTGAACGACTCCTCCCTTCATGTAGGTTCTCGAAACAAGGTAAGCTTTTATATCCATAGACTAAACTCTAACTAACGAAAGTACTCGGAACTTTCCATCGTTTCGGATAATCTCTGGAGAAGCAAAATTATATTTCCAAACCAATCGGAGACGAACGCCTCTCATCTAAGCGCCACCAACTTGCTTAGCCCTGCCCTGCTTTCGGAGTCATAAATCTTACAAAGGATCATCTTCCACCCTGATTTTGAGGAACGAGGCAAGACCCCTGGGGAAAACGGACAGGTGCTTCCAAAAAACAGCTATGAGTAATCAAAATTGGGAAGAGCCCCACCCATGTCTGCCAACAAGAACGAGTCTGTAGGTCAATTATCGGCGTGATGACCCTCACATGACTTGAGCGATGGTAGTGATAGCCATCACTGCCAAGGAGGGGGGGTGTGTGATCTCACCAATTATCACCAATTATCACCAATTCTCACCAATTATCCAACTCTGTCTTCTATTTTGTCTTCTAGTGAGGAAATTTGGTTGAAGGAATGTCTAACTCTTTTTAGACCGTGTATTGTAGAAAATACGTTGATGATTCGTTTGTAACCTCCCTAGCTCATGTTCAAAAGTGTCTACATTACCTAAGCCGCAAACATCCTAAAAAAAGTTTACGGTAGAAACTGACGTTGGCGACGCACTCTATATTTAGATATAAAAAATACTAAACTAAATGATCGAGTAGTTAGCTCAGTTTCTAAAAAAAAAAACAACAACATTCACATGACTTGGAATGAAATATGATTAATTCGTTCCAGGTTCATTAAAAAACAAAAAAAAATCGATAAATCGTGTTTGTAATATTTGCTCTAATTACTATGCGTTTTGCGACGAGTTGGGTTTTCTTTTTAAATATTTTGCAGGTAATGAATGATAATTATGCTTCAAACACATGACTGAAAGAAGAAACAGTTTCAAAACATTCGTTATATATTAAACTTCCTTACTATAGTCCCGCTAGCACAATTTGGAAGAAAAAATTCCTGACCTTGTGTGTTCGTCGATCGTTTACCTTTACTCCTGTGGTGACTGTATTTCATCCTATGTTAGTCAAACTAAGCGCTAACTAAAAACTAGGATCGGTGAGCACATGGCTGTCATTGTTCGAATGGGTGGCTTCTTTGTAAGGTTCCCCACTATACGGGAACGCGTGTGAAGCGAATCATCCGATGAAACTGGTAAATCTCCCCCTTATGATTTGCCCATTCTCGAAACTCACTATACATATTCACTAATAACCCTCCTTAAATAATTATGTACACCTTCATCTTTTACACATAGCTCGCTAATTGCTTCCTGAAAATTACCCTTGTAGGTCTATTCCTTTCTTATAGTAACCTCTCTTTGAGGTTTCTCCCAATTGTTGCTAGACTTGGTAAGGATTCGTTTTATAGTGTATGTGATCATGATTGGAGATGATTTCTGGTCTGTCAGGCATGGCATTTAATGTAACTCTTCAAAATTACTAATATTTAACTGTGGTATGGCTCTTAACTAGACTAGGAATGTATATGAGAGTCGATGGTTGTATTATTTAAAGTAATTATCCCTAGCCTTATAGGGATTAAAAAGAGACACTAAAGAATAACAACTTCAAAGAGATAGACAAAAAATAACCTTAGTGTATAAATGGGTATCGGCTAATTCACGGAGACTTCCAGCAACCAAAACTATCTAAACCTTAAATTTCGGTTGAAGAGGATTGTATATTTTAGCCTCAAAACTGACGAATACATTTTTGGATAAAGAATAACTGAAACCCATTTTTTCGGAAATATCTCTTGAGGAATACAAACTCCTCGTGTACGATAAAATAGTGAAATGATAGTTTATAGTCACGATGGAGGAGTTTTAATGCTGGTAACTTTGTATGTAATCCAGAAACTGTAAAAAATTATACCTAACCTATGGAAGAGGATTTCCGATAGGCAGAAGTGAAGTTGGGCGATATGTGGGTTAGAAATGAGAGTTTACCGTTAAAATTGTTTGAAGTTAGCCTCAATGACAAAACGAGTTTCCGAATAAAGTAGTAATCCTTAATTGATTAAGGGAACCTTTAATAGAAAAGTTCAAGGCATTGTCAAAGGGAAGGCTTCCAGCTAAGAAAATGAAAGTTAACTCCCGGAAAGTTGGTCAGAGGTGATGACAGAAAATGGTTTAGATGGGGAACTCAAGAAAAGACGGGCGGCAAATTCTGATACCTTCAGCTCGGAAATTTCTGGCACCTAACTTCCGATTGCAGTGAAGATAACTAACATCAAGAGCGATCGATATATGCAGAAATAATACACCTATTATATTTATATATTATTTTTTTATCAAAATTATAGGCTGTGTTACAAGGAATTTGAATCTTATAGGAGAAATAATTTTCGGGCAGTATTTACACAGAATATTAGATGGTGAAAAATATGAAAGAAAATTGTAACTATTAAATTATATACGCATTAATGTCTATTTTATGATTTTATTTTTACATGTTTTTTATTAAACTATGTTTTTCAATAATTGGGGGTGTTCTGATAGAATCTTTTGTTCACTTTCTTTGATAACTGTATGGTAGTGTTTTGGCACTTCAAATAAGCATCATATTCATTGATAATACATAAAAAACTACTGGAAAACATAAATTTTATTATTCAAATTGCGAAAGGTCAAATTGCAATACATGAACTTATTTTGTAATGATTATGGTTACATTCAATAAAAACAAAACTAATGAGACGATGAGTTTTTAAGCGCCACGAAGACTTCATTCTTTCACACTCGGGAAGTCTTGGAACACCGGCAATGGTTTTCACATCGGATTCATTAACAACATTTCGGTGAATAGTAGTAAAAATGTCCTGAACGGTTATTTTAAAGGTTCTACCTAAAGTGAAAATGGTTGGTTTTGAAGGTCCTTTTCGAATCTTTTTATGTCTTGAGCAGACGCGATGCTGTTTACAAGCGACAGCAAACAACAGCCCCTTCATATCATATTCAGAATGACTATAGAATTACTGAATAAAGCGCTCCCTTACAAACATCAACTCTTTGTTATAAATCGACGTATTTAAAATATGTTCCCATAAACATTTTCCCGATGTTCATTCCAGCTTAAACTCCTAAAAGAACAGAATCTACGTTCGTTTCATTTACCATTGCATGATGAAACGGTAGTAATGGATGACTGAAACTTGATATACTCTGGGCGTAGTAGGGCGTCCCCCAAGGTACCTTAGGCAGCTATTCACTAATTGCACCATCCGTTATGTATTTTTTTAACTGTCAAAAAGAGTTTAGCATAACCACCAAAAGAAATTATTGGTAATTCCCTGTTTTCTGGAAAAAAAAGAAGCGAGAGTTCAGAGTATTAAGACTCCTCTTTCGACCGGGATTTTTTCTGCCCTGCTTTACGACCGATCCTTTGCTCGTTCGAAACTTGTCTACAAATGCGAGTTTTGTGCATCGGTAGATGAGAGTTTATTGCGGAAGATGAACTCGATCCAGAACACCGGTCTTCGTCTGGCGAACGGTGCCTTCCGCACGTACTACATTGAACGCCTACCTTTTAACGGCGGGGAAATGACACAGTGCAGTATGCCCTTGCACGCGCGGGTCCAGCGTCTCCCTCAGTCGCCAATGGCTCTCACTGCATCCTCAGTCAATCTCGACGGTGTCTATGCCGCTGAGAGACGTCAGTCATACCCTAAGCCTTTTGAGTTTAAGGCTACAACACTCCTTCGAGAGCTCGATGTAGCTCTCGGGCCAGTGGCACCTCTGGTTCTGCCCAGGACGCCACCCTGGTGGGTACCAAGTTTGACTATTTGTCGTCACGCCTCTATTCCTAAAGCATCCATAGTAGCTTGACCTTTTGGAAGCTCACTTCGTGCCGTGTTAGATCCATATCCCCTATGTTAGAAGTCAGCGGTGCTCTACCAGGCGCTGCGTCTGTCTTCATGGCCGAGCTGATTGAAATATACCGCTCAGTACGGGACATAAAGCGTCGTGTCCTGATCGGAGACCAGATTGTGATCTTTAGCGATTGACATAACACTTTAAGTGCTTTTGGTGCATTGAAATTTCCGCACTCACTGTTTTGTGGTATCTGCAACGCCACTCTTGCCACGAACCTTCTCCTGGGTTCCTGGACATGTGGGAATGAACGCACAGTTAAGTATGCCAATGAGTTTGCGAGCATTGGGCAACCAGACCAGCGTTTTGTTCTTCTTCACAAAGACTACATGGCCGGAATCAAGTAAGCCCTCCGATCTGCTTGTCAAAGAAGATTGAAGACAGCCGATGGGAACTTAAAGATGCTTGCAATTGCACCGTCATTGTTCCCGTGAACCTATCCCGCAATGCCGGGGCGGCTTTGTAAGCCATACTAGGGTGTCACATGGGCGTTTTTCTTAAGATCTTAGCCAATCGCCCCTTGGCGGTAAAATAAGGTCGGACAGGATTCGTTGGTATGTTTCTCAAGAACGGAGGGGAACCTAAGTTGGAGGGATTCTCTTAGCTGCTGAAGAGACCGGAAGAAAGGGTTGGTTACACCATCAGATGAGAACGTGCCTTCAAGGGAGGGGGTTTAAAATCTAAGGGGGATTCATATTCAGCAGGGGGAGGGGGCGGCAGGACATGACTTTGCGAGAAATGAAAAGAAGAGTTGTTGCAAGTGAGGGTCAACTCGTACGACTTGCTCTTAAATAGTGTTGAATTTAAACAATCGTTTTAGGGGACTGAATTCTTCTGGCTTCTTAGTGAGAGCGAAATATGTATATATACTTATATACACATAATAATACACACACTTATGTATATTTTATATTCACTTAAAGACGACCATTTTAAGTATCCAGATATAAGGATGCAGGTCTGTCATTTAATTAGTTACCTTTATTATATATTATTTTACTCTTGTTGTTGATTTTCTTTATTATATTAAAAATAATTCCTCAAATATTTATTAATGTTTCCTATGAAAATAGAGCACATTTACAAGAGGGTGGCGGCCATCCCCTCACAACGGGGCTTCCTTCTTATTGCTTTTTTTTGGCTTTGGTTTTGCTTTTGTTTGTTGTTTTCATTGATTTGTTTTTATAATTAGCCTAAAAGCTAATTACAGCGACTTATGCCCTTCGTGGCAATAACTAGATGGGCGATGAAAAAATTATCATTGCATGAGGCAACTGTTGTGGTAATTTGGGTTTAATAGGAAACAACTATTTCAAGCGTCTCCATTGGTTCGACGTCAAGTCACCGGGAATTGCCGATAGTTGCCTCATCAAGTCAACAATTAACTCCAAAAGAAAAAAAAATAGAAATAATCACATATACCAAGGCCAATCAAGGCTTCCCATAACAATAAATAGAAAAATGAACGTCCCATTCTCGCTGAGGAAGCGTTCAGTTTGCTTATTCTGGGACAAGACTTGAACGGCCAATCCCATTGGAATGCCTTTCGCCTCTTCCTCCCAATTGGAGGCCTCGTAAAGCTGTCATTCCCTCGCTTTCATTTTCCAAATAGGATTTAAAAACAATGCACCAGCCATTATTTATAAATGCTCCATTTACACAAATATATACGTATATATATATATATAAAGAAAGAAAGAGCAAATACAAGTTCTGCGGGTGGTAACAACCACCATAGGGCTTTCGCTATATATATAATTTCTGCCTTTCAAAAACCTTTTGAAGAGAGAAAGAAAGATACAGAAGCCTTGTATTCCAGAACATATAACAATATATATAACAATATATATATATATATATATATATATATATATATATATATATATATATATATATATATAGTTAAGTTAACCTAATTTAAACTAACCGGACCTAACCAGAGACCTGCTCACCGCTCGAAACCTACACGTGAAGATAGATAAGGCACCCCACGAAAGCCCGGGTGGCTTAGCTTCAGTTTATCCTCCTTTTCCTACCACTGCAGGTTCATTTGTGGTGTTTATTCCATTTGTTCTTGTTTTTTTTTGTTAATGGTCTAATTAAGCGGGGGGCGGAGGGGGGTTCTTTAGGACTCCTTTAGCATTTGCGCTCAATGCATCAATTAATTACCCTGCAATTTTCTTTTAGTGAATCAAACTACTCCTCCTCCCCCATTTAGTGATTTGGTAGCATTTCTATGTTTGCCATTAATTTCATGAATAATGGATGCGTGTTGAGAGATTGATGGGATTATGCCCCCACGTGTTGACCACTGCTACCATTTTTACTCAACAAAGGTACATTGTGACACGACGAAAAGAATAGATCTTTGGTGCATGGATCAAGGCTCTTTACCTCCCGGTGGCCATTGTTGTGAGGGGCGCCGTCACCGGCTTTTCCCCACGACTTTCTCCCATGCACACCGTCTGGCCGTGCGACCAGGCAAACTTCCGGTCAAGCTTCCGGCTCCTGCTAGGACCGAGAGAGTACCGAGCCTCACTCAATGGTTTTCCAGATAGGAAACTTCCTATCTCCATTCTCTTTCCCCCGGAAGCAACTTTCCAATGGAACGCAATCCTTCTCCAAGCAGGGGACACCCTTGGAGTCCCTAATTAAGGTTAAATAAACCAGCTTGTTGAAAGGAGAGATAGGTCAGTTCTGTTGAGTCAAGTCTGAGGTATCCCATTCCCCCCACGCCGAGAAAATATCGAAGTAACGCCACCATCTGAGACCTATCCATTTCTCGCTGGTATCCACGATAACGGTCGCCTGCTAACCTCGCCACTCCCCTCACCACATGTCTTCCCATTTCAATATCAAATGTCACCATTAATCGCTACTCTATCCTCAACGACAAGCGAGTCCAATTGAAGCTACCTTTCCACTGCACAGCAAGTGTTTCCTCTGTGTTTCTCGCATAACTTCACTGAACTCAAAGAGTATTTAATTCACTTCTTGCAGATCACTAAATTTAACATGCGTGAAGAGCATAATTATCAATTTCTATTTATTTTTGCCACTGTGCTTAAAGTGAATAAATTTAGTGCAATAATAGCAAATTAATTTTCATTAACAATTCCCTCAAAGGAAATAATTCCATCTTTTATGCTACTATATTATTTCTCATATTTATTTAATATCGTTAAAATAATTATTTACTGTAATAGAGCACACAATCCAATCACTTTCCTGCAACCAAGAGCATACATTTAACATCCACCGCTTTCGTTCGTTTCGGAAATGAATCGAAGCAAAAGAAAATAGGACCGACCGCCCTACACTCTAATGTCAACAGTGGTCACAATAATCATTGCATTGAGATGTTTCGTGGATGCCCAGGAATACGCTCTGGTGCCTTTAGAAGCAAAAAACCCCCCTCCATGTTACTCTGGCTCTGGACTGGGTGTTGACAATATTGGGACGATGAGAGAAATATGGAGATACATATTAACCTCGCCCTTATCTAGCCATTGGCCTTTAAAGAACGACAGCTTAAGTGACCAAAAGGCGGAGAAAGCGGGTCATTTACAAAGGGCCATGTGCTTACATTCAATTTAAAATAGTGCCACAAACGCATTCCTTTGTGGAAAAGAAGGGAAAGTGCGTAGAAGGACCAGGAATATTACTGAATATACCATTTGATGTGTAAAGTTGCAATGAAGGAAAAATGTCCCTTTAAACAGTAAAATGGCCTTGAAAATAGAGAATAAAGATGGTAAGAGCAATAATAATAAAATTGCGATATCTCTGATTTTATTGTGCTTGAGTGTCTTAGAAAGTGTATTTATTTAAATTTTGGGTGCATAAATTTTCACAGAAGGACACTGAAACTTGACAATATGAACTCTGCATGCGCCCACACGCCAGCCTTCTTTTTAATACTCAGGGTCGTGACAATTGGAGATCTCCATCCAAATTGAAGAATTTTCGACCGCTTTCTTACCTTTCTGCCAACTCCAGCGTTTACTTTTCGTTGTTGCCGATTTATTTTCTCTTTTCATTTTACTTTTTCTTCCATATCTTTATTGTTTCCATCTGACTGGAAGATTCCCTCTTTGAGTATTCCAATTTCATTTTCCTCATCACCTTTTTTCCGGCCCCCTTCAATTCTTAGAGTCTTTGCTCCCTTGGGAGGAGATAAGGACCAGCGCTTCGCGAGGATTCCTTAAAAAGAACCTCCAGTTACACCAGACCCCTAAACTCGCCTCGATTATCACCCTCATCCCAAAAATAGTGGGGACCCCATGCCGTATTTGTGTTTATTGAAACGCATTTGCACGATTTTTGTTACTTTGACACGAAACGTTTGTGCTCGATGTTTCCCATTTATCACTAATTGGCTTCACTCTCGATGACTCCTTTATTTCAGCCTTGCCTTAATTTGTACCTCTTATTTCTCTGTCCCAAATACCGAGCGTCGCTTCACGTTGATAAAATTACACAAATTTATCACAAGTTCTATTTTTTTTTAAATTTAGAAAGTTAATAACTTTTTAAGTGTCAATTCAAGCGTCAGAAAGTACAGAACTACAAGCAATGGCGAGTACATGAAAACGCGTTTTCCTATTGTTTATCTTTATCAAATTTTTGTGTTTGTGCTTATCTATATCACATGATTTGCGTTTATGTTTATCTCAATATTCCTTTTACACTCCGAGAGTCAAATAGCGTTAAATGAGGCGATGGAGCGGGGCGAGAGGCTTGCAAGTCGCTCTCTTTCAAAGGTTCGACCTCGTGATGAGATTCGACCTCCCCATCTCGCTTGATTCTCATGTCCACGAGTTGATAGGAAAAAGTGGGCCATTTTTCTCAACATTAATCACACCAGTGGATCTAGAGACTACTTATACTTAATAATAATTAAAAAAAAAGGAAATCCTTGTGGTAAGGGGATAATAATGTCGATATCATAGTGATTCGCCAGCTTCAATTTCTCTTCTTTTGGATCGGGTTCCAAACTTTGAGGCCCCTGTACTTCTCCGCCGGGGCTCTTACTCTCCCTCCTCCCTATTCCGTCAACTACACTGGCTACCCATCCGATCCCGCGTTGCCTTCAATTTCATCTTAAAGCTGCGGCCTCCTCCCACCAGGCATTCTCTCTGAACCTACCCTAGCCCTTGAGGGTTCTACGTTCCGGGTCTGCCCTTTAAACCGATTGTACATCTTCGTCGTCTATGGGGCATGGGACAATCGGGCTTTCTGGATATTTGGTCCGAGGATGTGCTCACCCCCGCCCCTTGGGCGCCTTCAAGCGCTACTTGAAGAGCCCCTCTACTTCCGAACCTTTTTTAGTTGATAGACGGCGGTTCTGCGAAGTTATGTTACATTCAAAAGTGTCACCTATAAAAAAACCCGTTATATCATAGTTTTTGTCTTATGAAATTAACTTACCCCGGACCCGAATCCTTCGAGTAATGCGAGGGTACAAAAGAAAGTGCCCCATCATCGTGGTCACAAGCTCAGTACCTCTAATTGGATGTGGATAGTGCCATGGAGCAATGATACAGAGACATTTTTTTAGCTCGTTCTATCCAAAGCTGATTTCTTTTCAACAGCAAGAATGTAAACACAAGGGTATTGACATGATGAACAAGTATCTATATAAAAAGGTATAAACATGATGAAAAAGTATCTATATAAAAAGGTATGGATATGATGAACAAGTATCTATATAAAAAAGGTATGGACATGATGAACACGTATCTATATAAAAAGGTATGGACATGATGAACAAGTATGTATATAAAGAAGGTATGGACATGATGAACACGTATCTATATAAAAGGTATGGACATGATGAACAAGTATGTATATAAAAGGTATGGACATGATGAACAAGTATCTATATAAAAGGGTATGGACATGATGAGCAAGTAGCTACAAGGATATGAATGCCATGGGCAAGGATGTAGATACAAGGATATGAACGTGATGAATAACTAGCTAGTAGTAGTAGCAAGTAGTAACTAGCAAGTAGTTACTAGCAAGTAGTAACTAGCAAGTAGTAACTCCTTCAAGTAGTAACACTGGAGGTAACTAGTAACTAGTTACTAGCAAGTAGTAACTGGTGTAGCTCAAGCTCCCTCCTAGGGGTGTTGGCTTTCCATCCACAAGGGTGTATCAGAAGTAAAGCTGCCCCCCTCCTCCCCTCCATACATGGTGAGGCTGAAATGGGAAGGAATGCCGCGCCCTCCCGCCCCGGTGTGAATGTACCCCGCAAAGGAATCTTAAATCAAAATAACATTTTTCTAATTGTAGCGCGAGGGTTTGAGCCCCCCCCTATATATATATATATATATATATATATATATATATATATATATATATATATATATATATATACATATATATATATATATATATATATATATATATATATACATGAGTCAAAGGAGAGGTAGGACTGGTGGTGGATTGATCATTTATATCAGAAATAGCATCGCTTCCAATCTAAATAATTCAATAAAGCAGGAAGACGTTGAGTCACTGTGGATAGATTTTAGAGTCAGTCAAAATAGGATAATAACCTTGGGAGCCTTTTACCGATCACCTGGACAGACTGAGGATATAGATGGGCTGATGATGAGGAAAAGAAGTAAGAAATGAGAAGCAGATACATTTATGCTAGGTGACTTTAATTTAAGCTCCTGTGTATTGGGAAAATATGATAGGAAGGGATAGAGGAAGTTTAGAGTGGATTGAATGTTTTGAGGATCATTTTTTGTTATTTTATTAATAAACCAAAAAAGGGTACCAATATATGAGATTTAGTACTTTCAAATGATGATAATTTAGTTCAGGAATTGACCGTTGCGGAAGTATTGAGAAATACTGATCATCAGATAGTTCGTTTTAGCTTGGGAAGATGGAAAGGTACAACATCAACAAACATTACTAAAACTCGATATTTTCTTAGGCCGTAGCATCGCTAAACAAATGTCAGCATATCAACATGCACACTTCTGGTTTTGTACACTTGAGTACACATATTTCAAAGGTGAAAAAAGGTTTTTTTAGAAATATTTGGAACACCCTTATTTTTTAGCTCAAAATTTCCTTTTTTTCTTTTTAATTTTCGAGCCAGAAAAATATACACCATCAGAGTTGTTGGCTTGTTGTTATAAGTGCTTCTGAATACATTAGAGTTGAGTTTAAACTGAAGGATAATGACAAGGAAGTGAGGACTTCAACTTTTACTGATACATTAAAATCATACTTTGTCTCAAACGATGGCATGAAGTCACGAGATTTTAGTACGGCCCAAATGTAGCCATCTACGTCTTCTTTTTCATAAACCTGCCAGAAACTTCCGTCACCATTCGCACGCACACCTCCACACCTTGAAAATGGCATGGAATGTCAATAGAGAGTGGCTCTTCGACAATATTTTGCAGGTCCGCATTAGATAGATACATTGTAAGTGGTGGCTCAAACCTGCACTCCTCTTCAGGGGAAAGTAGATTTGTTAGGATCTTAGCAGTCTTATCTATTTTGGTGGCCTTAAATCACGTATCTCTTCCTCATACACAGAGTAACTTCTCGAACCTTCTTGATTCTGTCAATAGCTAATCTCCTGTTCTTCTGATCAACGTCTGCCAGCATTGCCAAAAGGACGTACTCAAGATGGGCCCAGTAGGATGGTTTGCCATGCTATGGCTTCACTGTCAGGTTGTAGTATTTTCAAAAGACTGATCTGTTCCAGATATTTAGATCCCTCAGTGCATTTCGGAGATAATTTGATGTGAAACCAGCTAGGCCCATAATGACACACGACAAACCCTTTGAGGACATACAAATTATTATCAGGTTTTTCTTTGCCACATAAAGTCAACATATTCTGCTGGCAGTGGTGAGCCATCTTGCATGAGATATTGGCCCTTGTTTCATATGTAGGAGATTGTCGTCAATTAAACGACTCCTAATAGCACTGATAATACTGTACAGGTAAACTCGGTCCCGACTAAGCTCATTCACATCTAAATCTGCAAGTGGAGCTCCTTTAGCAATACACTGAAAGCCATTTGGTGATACTGGTAGAGCTTAATAGGTGGTTGAGGCTTTACCAAGTGGTCTTTTCTATTGAGTTTCACTTTCTGTCAGAACAATATATTTCCTACACAGGTGCCTCAAAGGGAGCCCATTTAGATGCAAGCTGCAGATGATCCACTGTAAAGGACGATGTAATTGACATTCCAGCCCTCTTATGGCTCCAATCTTGTAGCCAGTATTAGTTGCCGTAGTGTCAGCTCCGTATGCCTTTATCTAATTTTTAATATCATTTTCAACAAGCCATTTCATCAGTCCGTCTGCAATGCCTGCACCTGTTCCTCGTTCAATAGTTAGATTATCTAAATAGACAGTACCAGGTTCTCATACAAGCACATAGTGATCTTGAATTTCTTTTGCTCCATACCATTTCTTATTTTTAGTTACTGTCGTTTCTCTCCGCCCATGAAAAAACAAACCAGTAATTTTCTTATCTCCCAAACATTCAGATTCGGTGAAATTCCTCCTTAACTTCTGTCGAGCCCTCCATACTTTATGATGGTCAATTACATGGGAGCGATCTTTGGAATTTATAATACCATAGTGAAATAGGGCTGCACTACTAATATCATCATCAGCAGAAGCTCTATTTGACACATAATACCGATTTGCTTCCATGGCAATTGTCGATATTGTTATGATGTTTTCTGTTCTCGCAAAGACTTTCTTCCATTCATCATCAGAAATGTCAGAAGATGAGGTTTCTTCATCCAAGGCTTCGTCTGAAATTGTAGTTTTCTTTTCCCTCTTCTCTTTTTGTGATTCTTCTTTGCTTCTTTCCTGAATTCGATTTTCTCTGATTTTCCTTTTTTTAATCATTTGACTCGTTTTTACATCCACTCTTCCAATTTTCATGTGACGCCTAGTTCTTTGGTTAATTAGCAATTCATGCTCTCGACGTGGTACTTCATGTTCTTTTCACACTGGCAGTCTGCTATATCAAAAGGTTGACTCAATGATGAGATAAACTTCTTACTCTTAGTGGCATTCATTCCTTGTTCCGATGCCACAGACGCTTCTTCCACCAATCAAAGCAATTTGGTTCTTGATGGGCTGAAATGGAATACTGGCTTTTTTCCAAATTTCAGTGAGGGCCTCGGATACTTCAGGAATAAGATCCTTGTTCCTCTTTTATTTATTGTCTTTTATATACTGAATATATCTTCTGACCTGTTGTTTTGTTGGCAGTTTATAATGAGAAAAATCTGGGAGTGTGGAGCCAAAGACACTGTGACTTGTTGATGTTCTAGTTCTTTTACTCACCTTAGCCCTGAAAATAAATCATAGAAAGACCGGTTAGTATAAAACAGAAATAATACATGTGATGAGTGAATCTATGACATACATTCAAAATGGTGAAGCCATATCCCTCCATAGGAAGTACTCTGTAAATATCTCGTAAATTTGTCATACGTCGATTACTTTATAATTCCCTCCGAGTAGTTTACAAACAAGGAATTCCTCAATCTCAAATTGCCTAAGCCTTAGAGACATAAAGAGTTAAGTTCAAATATTCTTCCTGTACGAAAATTATCCATTTATACCTTCTGAGACAGGAACTATAATAACTGAATACAACCAGCCTCACCCTACGGAAAAGATAATCCTTTTTAAGCAAAATTTGGTCCCCCAAAATAGGGTGTTACGATTTTTTCAGATTTATTTTCTTCTTGATTTCTAACTTTTGGATGGTCTGCTCTACAAAACCTGAAATGTGCCTTAAAATTGGTTGCTACGCTACGCCCTAATGTATAATTCAATGGAAAGAAAATTTTCAAGATGTGGAATACTTTTAAGATTGTATTAAACGCAGCAGTGCATCCCAAAGTTCATTAGGAAGAAATGTAGGAAGCCATTATAGTGGAATCTTGAGATAGCTAGGAAACTTTCAGAGAAGAAAGGGCATACTAAAGATTGCAGGGGGAAGGTATTGTTCAAAATCTGACTCATTATAAGGTAATTAAGAATTAATTAAATAAGATAATTAAGAAAAAATTCCAAAGGGCAACAGAAATTAATTTAGCTCATAATAATAGTAAAAATCCAAGAAAATTCTTTAGTTATTATAAAAATCAATAAACAATCTAGCAGAGATCAAATAGGGCATATTAATTATGAAGGGGTTGTGAAAGAATCTGACGAAGAAATAGTAGAGGTACTTATTGATAATTTTGCTTCAGTATTTATAGAAGGTAATTTAAACAGTTTAATTTATAATAGTTCTAGGTTAGTGGATGAGGTGTTGTGTTGAATCATTAAAAGGCTTATAATTGCGTTGAATGTTCAACATGGGTTTAGAAGTGGTAGATCAAGTTTAATAAATTACTGGAATTTATGGATTATGTAACTAAACAATTGCATGAAGGTGAGAATGTTCATGTAATTTACTTAGATTTTAGCAAAGCTTTTGATAAGGGATATGTGGGAAAGTTTTGAATTGGATGGCTGAATGGCAGGAAACAAAGGGTGGTACTGAATGGGGTGAGGTCATGGTGGAGAGATATTATCAGTGGTGTACTTCAGTGATCAGTTTTAGGTCCATTATTATTCCTAGTTTTTAGAAATAATCTTGGGGAGGGTATAAATAGCAGAGTGTGAATATTTGCTGATGACACAAAATTGGCAACTGTCGTAATTGAAGTTGAGGTTAACTTTAAAGTGCCGAGTGACTTAAATGAGTTATCTGGTGGGCACTGTCGTAGAATGACCCTTGGTTTTGACCACTCTACTCTTTGACACCCTTTTAGTAGCGGTATGCTTTAAGGGGCGTGAGTTACTTCTATGATGAAGTAAGCTTTGTTCTAAGAGTGCTAATTCAGTAGTTTTATTCTTAAGGAAGAGCTATTTTTAAACACATAAGGATAAGAGGAAACACCAGAATCTACCAAAATAAACATGTATTTTAAACGAAACACTTAACTATTACAAATCAACAGTTAACACATTTCTATCTTTGGCATCAAAGATCTTTCAATGACAAAAAATAAACAAATAGGCTTCCCGTAAACATACCAATTGCCGATTAGTATTTTTCTTATCGCGACTCTATTTGATTAGCGTTAAACATTAAATTAACGTACTCTCGTCTACAAACACATATGACCTAGATTCAAGAACAATGGTTTCTACTCTCCTTTAAAACGTGGGACGTACTAAACTTCTACTATCGCAATAGAGAGATAAATGTTATTTTTAACTTACAGGTAGGTATTAGGGATTGCCGGATGTCGCTGGAGGACTTATCTCTCGCTTTGAAGAGTTGTGGCCGCTGGTTGAATTTTCGTGGAGGGATTGCTTGTCGCCTGTAACGGGGGCTGATTCTTCAACGTAATTAAAGAACGGGAGCTCGTTGGGGCTGGGTTCTTCTCCTCTCACTCTTACGGAGCTTGAGATGTGAGAGTCGCTCGAGTGTGAGCGGCTTTGCTTTTCTTCAGTCGGACTTCTTTGCAGACTGAAAAGGCTTCTTCGGTATGGCACCGATATAAAGCTTGACTATTTAGGTTAATACGGCCCTGAAAGGGGGGATCGATTTTCTCAATCTGATCCTATCGTTTCTCACGGAAATAGTCTTGTATGGCTGAAGGATCGATCTTCACGAACTAACCCTTCTTCTGGCGTATCGACTTCTAATCTTCTTGTCTGGCTGAAAGATCGATCTTCACGAACTAATCTTTCTTCTGGCGAATCGACTTCTAATCTTCTTGTCTGGCTGAAAGATCGATCTTCACGAACTAATCTTTCTTCTGGCGAATCGACTACTAATAATCTTCTTGTCTGGCCGATGGATCGATCTTCACGAACTAATCCTCCTCTGGCGTATCGACTTCTGATAATCCTCCTTGTCTGGCCGATGGATCGATCTTCACGAACTAATCCTCCTCTGGCGTATCGACTTCTGATAATCCTCTCTTTATTTGCGGGGCTTATTTATAGGCGGATTGCCGCCCCATCTAAAGGGGGAAGTGACCAGGCCACAGAGGCAAAAGGGAAGGGGCGAATGGTGAGTTAGCATCTGGGGCGAGCGAGAATTCCTGAGGTGGCACTGGGGTGCCCAAGTCAGCTCGCAAATTAGAGGCTCGCAACCGCACCGCTACTTGGTGTGCCTTCGGACTCGCACCGCTTTTTTTTTCCATAACCACGGGTTTATGAGTCTCGTAGGTAATTGGATCGTTAGAGCGTCGTTTAAGGACCTATGGTGGTCGCCTTAAAACAGATGTTAGCTCCAACTGCCCCCAGCGGCGGGGAGATCACACATGGTAAGCAGTTTCGCCGGCTACCTTTCCCACGCTTCTCCTCATGAGGAGGGGGGGGGGTTTATGTACCTATACTCCTCCTGGATGCTTAAGGTAGCCATTTCTCTACAGGCACAAATGTGGCAGATGAATTTTAACCTTACAAAATGTAAAATTATTAACATAAGAAGATATAATAGAGAATTTAGCTATGATATGGATGGGCATTGGCTAAATGGAGTAGAGAATGAGGACTTGAAAGTAGTAGTAGATAGAGTCACTGCTTTTTTTTACGCACTGTAATGAGGCAAAAAAATAGAACAAATAGAGTGTTATGCTTCTTTAAGAGGAATGTTAGTTACAAAAGTAAGGAGGTTATCCTTAAAGTATATGTCTCATATGTCAATCCACATTTAGAATCTCTCTATATAAACGCAAGTTCCGTTCATATGTCAGATATTTTGGTTTCTTAAACCCCAAGTTGGTTCTTAGACCCCAACAAGGATTTTTAGATCCATTGGCAGTTTCTAGAATCCCAGGGGATTTCTTAGACATTCAATGGGTTATTAAACAAACAATGGGTTTCTTACACACCCAATGGATATGTCACACTTTTTAGTTTTCTAAACCTCCAGTTGGTTCTTAGTCCCCAAGAGGGGTTCTTTAGACCCATTGCCAGTTTCTCAGATCTCAGAAGGTTTCTTACACACCAAATGAGCAGTAGCTGAATTTATCCGCCCAAAGGCAGGCAATTTCAGCTTGTACTGTATACAAGCATTGGTCCCCACACTTTAGACATGATATCAACCTGCTAGAGTCAGTACAAAGGAGGGCGACAAAGATGATACCTTCTCTGAAGCTCCTTGAGTATTTAAGTAGGTTGAGGATGGTAGTTATGTTTTCTTTTGAAAGGTGTGTGAGAGAGGATATGAATGAGCTTTTATAAATTTGTGCTGGGGTAGAGAATTTGGATCCAGGAAAGTTCTTTGAGTTGGAAGGTAGTAATAGGACTAGGAGCCACCACTTGGAAATTAATACACAGAGGTGTAGGTTAGATGTGAGAGAGTATTTTTTTACCAACAGATTGGTAGATTACTGCAATGGTTTACCACAAGAGACAATAAGCATTCAAAATTTAAATATTTTCAAGCGCAGATTAGATGAGCACATATGGTGAGCGTAGGTTATCATGGTTCTTAAGTTGTATTGGTGCAAATTACATATTGTAATATCAATTTATGTACATATATATTATATTATTGGTAAGTGTATTTGATTTTGGCGAAGCCATAATGGTGATGCCTTCATAAACAGTTCAGACCCATTCATGTAGATACAGTTTATGAGGCGTGTGTTGTCTCGGATGACCTCTGATAGGCCCTTGTGGATTTGTCATCCGTTGAATTATGTTATTTATGCCGAAAGGTTATCATTGTGGGCAGATATATGAGTGCCTTAGAATGTGACTATATCGTTACAGATGTATTTGGTTTGTCTAAAAATATACACTTCGCCCTCTCCTGTCCCCACTATTTCCTTTCCATTGCCCCTTCCCCTATATATATATATATATATATATATATATATATATATATATATATATATATATATATATATATATATATTTATATATATAGTCTTGGTAAACAAGGTTGTACTAGAACTAATCAAACGTAGCACTTTGATTAAGTATGTTTGTATCAAAATTTGAAGGTGAAATATACAGAAATTAGAGACCAAACACATCCATTTTAGTAATAAATACAGTCGATTGATGCGCGCAGTCAATATTAACAATGATGTCGCTTGTTCTTCAGGACTACTTCAATTCACTTTTGGCATTCTGGAGACCCAATTTGTGATGATATCTTGGCTGATATCGCTCCATTTTTGTTCAAAAAGGACCCGGAACTATTCACAATTGGCTGATTTCTGGATTCAAATCTAGCGAACTACTGGGCCAAGGTCACAAAAGTTCAATGTTATTTTTTGGCTAAGAACTTTGTTATTTGTTTTGCTTTATGTCAAGGTGAGTTTTCCTGCTGTAAAATACAGTCAACTCTAAATTAGTCATGAAGTGTTGTGAAACGGTGATGATGAAGCACATTTTGGTACCATTTTGATTTCATGGCAGTGTTCTCGGGCATAATTGTTAGTGCTCCCGTTTCCTTAGCTGCGAGGCGACCCCAAACATGGAGATTGTCCGGATCCTTCACCGTGAGCACAACGCAGGACTCATGAAAGCGCTTCCCCTTTCTCCTCCTAACGAGGAAACTTCCAGAAGCTCCAAACGAGCGGAAAGGAGCTTCATTAGAGAATATCACTTTGCGCCAGTCTTCAACAGTCCATTCTTGGTATTTCCTACAAAAGTGGAACCTATCCGTAAGTTTCCTCTTGGTGAGATGAGGCTTCTTTGCAACTCTTCTCAACTGGAGACCTTTGTCAAAAAGTCTCCGCCTCACTGTGAACGCTTAAGCGTTCAGACCTTCTTATTTCCAATCGTGAGCAAGCTTGGTATTGGAGGCAACCCGATCCTTGAGCTTGAACCTTACCGAGAGACGATCTTAGCCTCCATTCGAAGTTCTTGGGCAATACCCTCAGCAACTATCTCTTTGCTTTTCAGGCCACTTCAGTGCATAGCAACAATAGTTGTAGGCTTTTCTTTGGAAAGAACCATTTCTGGAATTGAAAAAAAATCAAACCTTTATTTTTACAAACAAATATTACGAAATAGATTAATTGTAATTACACATCATCACTCATTTAATCCATATTTGTAATCCTTTTACCCTTTTGATCGAATTGCAAAGCTCCAGAGACTGAAACTCGCTACATGAACAGAAACCAGAGCAAAAGATCGAGCGAAGGAATGCACTGCTCTTTCCTATTATTTTCTGAAATGCTAATTTTTTTAGAAACCTGAAATAATTTAAATATTAGAAAAATTTTACTCATCACGTAACTTTTAAAACCGAATAAACAAAATAAAAAAATATATTACTCTTAAAACCTTTGGCCAGGATTTATATATATATATATATATATATATATATATATATATATATATATATATATATATATATATATATATATATATATATATATATATATATATATATATATACCGGGTGTCAAAAAAAAGGGAACCGTACTTTGGATTAGTATAACTCAAAAACTATTGGAGACTTTTGGATCCTGCAAAAAGTGTTTTATTTATCAACTATTTATCTGTCGATTCTATAAATTTCATTAAATTTCCTTTTATGATTTTGATACACTAATGGGTTTAGTGGAGGCTATCAAAAATATGTTTGCGCAAGGAAGTAAAATAATGAAACGAAGCCTAGAAAGGCTAGTAGGCCACCGTGCACTTTCAAGAGAAGCGTAGGGAGCCTAGATAGCCCAGGTCACTGGGGGATTCTTCAAGCAAAGCCTAGGCCATTTTACAGTGGGTTTTCAGCCATGCTGTGGTTTGGTCTCGTCATTATTGCTTACTAAGCAAATCAAAGCGTTTCTTTGTAAAAGTTTACTTCCATAGAACTTTTTTAATCATGCAAAAGATCAACGCGCATTTACAAACTTTATTAAGATTCGCAGTATTAAACAAGTACAAGATTCATTGGAACAACGTTTTCCAGGTAGGCACCCATCAAGCAAGCCTACAATCGGGAAAAATGTTCACAAATACCAACATGAAGGAACATGCTTAAATCTAAACAAAGGTCGTTCGGGTGGTATGAGAATAACAGAAAATATCGAAAATGTTCCGATGACACTTCTTCACAATCCACATGTATCAGTCAGAAAGAATGGGTTACAATTGTCAAAGTCATCAATTAACCGCATTATTAAACATGACTTAAAATGGCATCCCTAAAAGATGCATGCAAGACACCAGCTTCTTGAAACTGATTTTCCTCGTCGTAGACAATTTGAAGAATGGCTTCTCCTTAAACCTGCTCGTTTCTTGGAAAACATTGTGATTGGTGATGAGGCAGCCTTTTTCACGAATGGAAAGGTAAATAGTCATAACATTTGGCAGTATGCGCCGCTGATCCCCCCCCCCCCCAAGCATTCAACTTTGACACACGTATTTGGCAGCAGAAAGTGTCTCTGTGGATCGGAATATGCGAGAATGGCTACCTTGTCGGCCCATTGTTTTACGAGAATAACTTGAATGGTGCTGCCTCTCTGAGCATGATTCACGAAAGGATCTTCCCGGAACCCCGCCAGATTTACGGCAATCAATTCAATAGACTTTGGTGGATTCAGGGCGGCGCACCAGCTCATAGACAGCTTGCTGTAAGAACAAAACTAAGAGAAACGTTTGACAACCGCATTGTCGTGCTAAATCATGCAAGTGAATGGCCCTCAAGATCCCCTGACTTAACACCGTGCGATTATTTTTTATGGGGATATCTAAAGAATAAGTGTATTCTACTCCACCACAAAGCATCAACCAGTTAAGAGATAGTATCACACGTGAAGTCAATAGACTTAAGGTAAATAGTTGTTAAATTTGTTTTGTTTTGCAGGACTCTAAAATCTCCAATAGGTTTTGAGTTATACAAATTCAAAGTACGGTTAACTTTTTTCTGGGACACCTTATATATATATATATATATATATATATATATATATATATATATATATATATATATATATATATATATATATATATATATATATATATGAATAACGTTACAGCCACGAGGAAAATGAAACAACGGAGAACTGCGAGGCCTTTCGACTAATGGTCCTTTACTAAGCAGACTCCGTTGTTTCATTTTCCTCGTGGCTGTAACGTTATTCATTAATTCCTCACGTTCCTTATTTTCGTGATTCAGTTATACATATATATATATATATATATATATATATATATTGCAGTGAAATGAAAACACGTCCTTTCTTTGTACGACCGAAAGCTAGTTGGCATGCACGTTAAGGCTTATTTATGCCTTCGCATCGCATTTCACTCAAATATTTACCGTCCTACAAACACAGATTCTGTCTGCTGGGCGACGCGATCTTCGGAGATGCGAACGGAATAAGTTTATTTCAGAAGAGATATTTCGTTTTGCGTGTTGCTTCCCTTAGATCAGTGGTAGAGCACTGGTCCAGAGGTCTGAGGTTCGAGTCCTTGTCTCGGGGCGATATATATATATATATATATATATATATATATATATAATGCAAAGCTTCACAGGGAAGGAAATGTAATGTATGGTGCCGCGGGATCATTTGGAAAGTCTAAGTTCATTTGTCCATGTTTGGCTCTTTACTGCCCCTCTGAGACACTATTTTTGGCACTCTTTCATCCATTTCTCCCCATTTCATTCCTTTTTTTTCCCCTTGTGTTCTGTTTGTTCTTATCGTGTCCTTACTTAGTTGAAAGTCCACTATGGAGCCTGCGTTCGAACCCCCAAGGATCAATATTCGTTTGTGCCGATGACTTTCTTGACCTTTGGTGTTCGTACTTTTGAACACCGCGTTCGTTCCTTGCGGATCTTCTGCCTAATTTTTTTTAACACCGCATTTACAATCCCACTAGCTATCTGGATGAATCCTTGCTACCCTCAATTTCATTTGTCTGAGTCCGTCTTCGTGACCTTCTTCCATTTCTCTCTTTACCTGCAGCGAAGCGCCAGGTCTAGCGGTCGCTTCTTTTTTTAAAAAGGAGTAAAGTTCAATTGTACCCATTTAAAAGGATGAAATTACCCATATGACTATGGGACATACGGTTATTCATCCTCGAGGTTTCAAATCTGCCATCGGATTTGGCGCTGCTGGCGCCATCAAGTAGCAGGAGCCTCATTTAGCCATTCAAAGGCACTTGTAAGTGATTTGAACCATGGGAAACCATCGATGCAATAACCATTTATCATCTTGTCACAAAGCGCCGCAGGGAATTGGAGGAACTTTCTCTCTTCTTTGTACATTATTTCCTTTTTCATTCTTCTCTCTTCTTTCTTTTCCCCCTTCCACCCATTTATTCAACCTACGGAACCGGTCTTATATTTTCCCTAGTATCATCTCGTTTCTTTATCAACTTCTATCCTTGCATTTCTCAAACATAATTAGTATTATTATTAATATTATCATCATCCTCACCATCAGCATCTAGGCACCGA
Organism: Ceratothoa steindachneri; assembly: GCA_963969495.1. Classification (NCBI taxonomy): domain Eukaryota; kingdom Metazoa; phylum Arthropoda; class Malacostraca; order Isopoda; family Cymothoidae; genus Ceratothoa; species Ceratothoa steindachneri. The sequence continues at coordinate 86,115,305 of OZ018336.1, read as the reverse complement.
CCCTTATAATTCCTTTCCTCCAGCTGAATATACAATAGCGTTGGTCTCTTTGTTTCATAACAATGAAAGGTGGAGTAAAGAATCTAATGAAAGATTTTTTTTTTCTTTGATCTGCGAATGATAATGAATCAAGTCTTTGGAGAGAAAGGAGGAAGTGAAGTTGGAGCACGTACATATAAGTGAGACAGGAAATCAGCCTAAGTAACATGAAAGTGACATGTTTTAAGGTCAGCCTGAAATTATTGGACCAAATTCGCTGACACATTTGTAGATTTTTATTATTCTTCATCGGTCTCATGGCGCTAGCAAAATGTTAAGGTCACATACCCCACTCTTACATCCCGACCGCTACGTACACACGAAACAAAAAATAAGGATAAAAAAACCGAGAAAAGGTTGAGGAACATGTTATTAGGTCACGTTTTCATAGTTTTGACCTGTAGTAGTTAGTAGATGAAGAACGTAAAATTTAAATGGGTCAGAACAAGGAAAAAAATCCTTGGATGTTCCAAACACGGCGATCATTGACTCTTTTTTGGCTTTGATTGAATGGGTCAAATCTGAGATTGAATTTAACGACTTCCTCTTTCTTGAGGAGACCAATAAAGAATTAAGGAACAGTTGAATCCAAGGTAAAATATTTTCCTATGAAGGTATAATATTTCCTTAGGAAGTTAAAAATGTGGGGGTGTATTCTGGAAGTATGTGTTCAGCAATATTTGTGCTCTCCGGAGTGGAATTTTTTACGCCTCCTGACCAATAACCAGAATTCTTCCCTCTTTTTTGGTCTCAAATCAGTAGTTCCTTATTTATCTATTTTCTAAGTTGTTTTACAAACCTAGAGGTTAATCAAATGTTAATTTTGTAGATTTTAAGCGATATTTACTTAATTATAAAATATATATTTCAAAGGAATATAAAAATGGAATTGAGGATAGAGATAGATAAATTATGACAGAAAATAAAGATAGGGTGAAAAGTCAAGACATGTAATCCAACGAGATCACGCCCGTTGGAAATAAAATTTCGAGAATGAACATTTGATACCTGGCCGTTCGATGTTGTGCGAGAAATTCAGGGGAAGAAATGTTCTGAAACAAGAGGTGGAGAGCAAGGCAAAGAGGAGAAGTGACCTTTACGTGAGATCTATCCACTAGGATTAGCTGGTTTCCCAATGCAGGTGATAATTTCGAGAACCCGTCGCGAGTCGTCTATGGCTTTTGCCCGAAGCAAAATCCATTGAAGATATAGCAAAACCTTTGTGCAGAGACAAATTTTGGCACATTATAATTATGAATATACATCTGTATATATGTATATCCTAAGTATCTGCCTTTGCGATTCACGTGTTGCCTTTGATATTGTATCAACCACACAAATAAGTCGTCCAGATATTGGTTTCGGTCTAAAAAGTGAATTTATCTTCGCAACACAAGTTCGATTACTCTACCTTGGAACAAACTTGATCACAGTCCTTTGAGCTCGACCAATGTGGTCGGCCCTTTGGTCTTTAGAAGCTATAAATCTGTTAGTTCGTAGAACCACCTCGAAGTCGTGGATTCATAAGAAATTGTATTAAAAAGAACTTATAAAATTCCCTACTTATTATACGGATACGGTCGGTGTGAGTTTCACGGGCAGACTTCAGGAGAGCGACATAGAAGTGAGTGGCAAAGAAGTGGGCTACATAGGTTGTTGCCATCTTCGCCCTGAGACCCGGGACAGCTCAAAATCTCTTCTCGGATGCATATCGGTGTTTCTTAGCATTCAAAATGGTTACTGGGGACAACGGGGCAAGCCATCGGCGAGTTGGCGTAGATAAAAGATGAGGGGGGGGGGGTGCTTCGACGTCAAGGCTGGAAGAGTGGAGCCAAGAAAAAGAGTGAAGGGACACGTTGAGTTGTATGTAGTGGTTGGCGGGGCGAAAAAGGGGCCAGTTTCTAAGCCTGATTTCAACCTACATAGTTATTTTAATCTACAGGGTGGCCGAGTTGGTTAGGCACTTGCCCCTTTGATCTCAGCAGAGTAAATGGTTCGATTCTCACCCCGTTCCCAATTTTCTTTCTCACCATTTTCTCTTCTCTTCTCTTCTCTTCTCTCTCTTTAAATCTCACGAGGAAAGAGCTGAGGCAAGAGCCCCGAAGCAGGGTAATTCAAATGGTCACTTGTCGATATAGTCATAATAGAAACAGGGATTGTATTAAAAAGAACTGCTAAAAATCACAAGTAAAAACTAATTAATAACTACATGAAATTCCAAAAATACAAATCTATTACACTTCATAAATTATTACGCTACACTAACAATTCATAGAAATATGTAAGCTTTATAAAAAACAAAGTTTCAACTGAGATGACTTACATTGAAGCGCGTCAACCACACTATGTAAGAAAATGGTTATAGGTGTAGTTATATTAAGTGAAGCGAACTCACGTCTGATCTTTCTTGTTTCAGTGTACGTTTTCACCCATGTATGTATTTATTTATGTATGCATTTATATATGTGTATGTATTAAAGTGGTTAATAAAATATTCTGTTACATAATTCTGCCGCAATAAATACCCCTACAAATACCATTCATTCGTACTTCCTTTGCTCCAGATTCGCATTCAGCTTATGTTTCTTTGTAATTCAGCTCACTTTCACTTATCATCGCCACATTATGAAATTACAACCCAAATTTCATTACTTCTTTCACTATTTTCACTTCTTTCCCATCAATTTGCCAATTTTAGTGTATAACTTTGTTTACCACCCGACTAAAATGATTAAAATGCCACGGTAGCAACAGACTACCTCTTGTGTACCACAATACCAACCCACCATCTCGGTTCTTTGTCCACTCGAACACACCAACAAATTCTTCACTACTTTCAACACGCGCTTTCCACTCCAGCACATCCCATAGTCCGATTCTATACATTTTCTATCTCCATAAAGCATCCATGCCCCCCCCCCTCTTCCATGGGGGTGTTTTCAAGCATTTGTCTCAAGAGCTGTCCCGAGATACTGCTGGATATGGCCCCGGGCCAAAGGGCACGGGCAAGGATGGCATCAGACTAACTTCATGCGAGTGGTGCGCGTCCAGAGATGGATAAGTCAAGGGTATAAATGGGTGACCTCAGGGTCAAGGTCGGAAGGGCAATCCAGATGGGTGTCCCTTTGTCCCTGGACGCAATTCTTCCCTCGTTTTCTTTTCTTCTCTCCTTTCCTTTCTCCTTTGCTGCTCTGTTTCCTCGGCGGGTGCCAGGGGCTGCCCCTCCCAAGGATTTGAACACGTTCGGACTTTGGAGTTCCTTGGTTGGCTCTTTGTTCCGGGGGGCTTCCTTCACCCGTTTCCATTTCTGGACATTTTCCTGCCCCCGTTGGATTACATGTCGCGCTATTCTTTCCATTGTTAAGTCGTGTCGCGAGTGCCATCTGGATTCGCAGTTCGGCCTCAGCGGGAAGAGGATGAGGGAGTGGACAGGCAGAAGAAGAACGAGTTATTTCGGGGGAGAAGGGGCTGGCCGGAATTGTCAGCTCAAGGACAAGTTCGCTCAGCCAAGGGACTAGCGCTCAAAGATGCGAACTCCCCTCTCCCCATCGCCGTCCTTTGCCTCGGGGGGGGGGGGGGCATTAGACAGACGAACAGTGCGCATGCGTCGGTAGAATCTGCCCTGGAGTTCGTCGTCATTTGGGTCGCCTCTTTTCTATGCACGAATTTGTTCCTCGCGGTTAAAAACACCCCCTCTACACCCCAGTACTTAGGGTCTACGCGGTACAGTCTTTGTAATCATTGTCCCCTTTTCACTGTTCCTCCCTTTTATCATCGTTTCCCCTTCATTTCTCTCCCGACCTTCAACGGATGGTGGTTCGTCTCTTTGGTCCGAACTTTCTCCTTCCGGGAAAAGGTCTTTGGAACTTCGACTATTTCCATTTGTTATTGAGGAATTGTCTAATAGCTTATCTACAACCTTTTCTACTAGATTTTCTAATAGCTTGTCTACTAAATTGTCTAATAGCCTATCTACTACCTCTTCTACTAGCTTGTCTACTAAAATGTCTAATAACCTATCTACTACCTCTTCTACTAGATTTTCTAATAGCTTGTCTACTAAATTGTCTAATAGCTTATCTACTACTTTTTCTACTAGATTGTATAATAGCTTGGCTACTACCTTGTCTACTAGATTGTCTACTACCTTGTTTACTAGATTGTATAATAGCTTATCTACTACCTTTTCTACTAGATTGTCTATTTTAATAGCTTGTCTACTACCTTGTCTACTACCTCGTCTACTAGATTATATAATAGCTTGCTTACTAGCTTGTCTCTCTATTGACTCGCGTTTCTAGCAAACAATTCCGGACATGAGCATATTCATGAAGTGCCGGGCTCATGTGGCTGCCGAGCGAGTGGATCAAACAGTGGGTGACACCGCGAAGGGTATTGGGTCTTCAATCCCAGCCACAGGAGTTATCAGGGACTGGAATCTCCCTGACCAAAGTTCCCTGGAGGGAAGGGGGGCACTAATTTGGGTTGAATTTGTCCCAGTCTAAAACGCTAATGGGAGTCAGATGTCATTACAAAAACGTTCATAACACAATATTAATGTTATGTCCAAGTAAAAGTAACCACATTGCTCTTAGGTTAAGCCTTTTTAGACCTTCAAATACCTCCAATGCAAACACAAAATAGTCCTGAAAGGGGTAAGGTTCGTTTGGTAAGCAACGCTGGTCACGATTTCTTATAATTGCATAAAAGAGGAAGACATAAACGGTCATTCCGAGACGTCCTTCAATGGCTCCAAAGTACATTTATTGTTTTATTAAAGATTGCTACCAAACGACGTATGTAAAGGACCACCTCCAAACACCTGGTCCAAACGTTTGACCGCGGCCGAACCTCATTTTCCTGTCGACCGCCGCCAACCGCCGTCTCCAAACTCCGATCCTCCCAGATTTGGTCTTCTCCTCACCATTGATCACGGCTCTTTCAGGGCCGGCCTCGCCTCTCTCTTTATTCCATTAACTGTGCGATGCCCCATTCCTCCGGTGTGGTCCGTCGGTTGGATAATGAAATCCACATAAAAATCAGTATGATAATCGCTGCCAGGCACATTACACGGGGTGGCTTCGTTTTGGGGGGAAGGAGCGATAGTACTGTTTTTCCACCAGCCTGTAAGCGTGGTGACCCATTCTGTGGCTCACGTGAGGCACACCCGTTCCAAGTCAGGGGAGTGTGGACTGAAAACCCCTTCGACGGGTTCCATAGGTAGAAGAGTGATGCGTTGTGTGTGCAATGAAGTCAGAAGAATTGGATACTGTATCAGACTCGACGCCCCGCCGTGATTGACAGGAGATACCTATAAACGCCGAAAAATTTTGTTTCCGCCGAGAATCGAGCCCCGGCACCTAGGCCCGGAAGTCCAGCGCTTTGTCCAATCGGCCACAAGAGTCCTTCCCCACCCCTCGCTGGCTAGGAAGGCGCGATTATTGGTCGCTTGAAAGCAGTTTCTTTTTCCTGCGGGTAATTTTCACCGCCTCCGCGCTGTTTGTTTTCCTCCTCTACCGTTGCTGCCCCTCCCCCCCATCCCTTGCCTCTGTTTGTCCTCACTGCCTTGTACAACCTTACTCCCCCCTCCCCACTAATCCAGTTGCACCCCTTCCCCTGAAGGATAAACGATCAACATTCTTGTGTATATATGTGTGTGTGTGCGCACTTTCCAGGAGGGGAGGGGGGTGTATTGCGAAATGCTGAGTTGTGGCACTCCAGAGAAACCCGATCTTGACCCCCTGTGAGCGTGTTTATAACTGTGTGCGAATTTACCAAGAGAAACCTACGTGCATTACAGTATTACTTCTACGCTATGTGCGCGCGAGCATCTGAATGTGCGTATGTGTATTTGCATCTATGTACATTACCTTGAGCCCATAGGATAAGGAAAGACTAATTTGTGATACTCGGTCTATGTGACTTCGTGTGTATAGGGTATGTTAATATTTCGTGAACGTGTTCGTTTCTGTGTGCATTTAAGGATACATGTGTGTGCGGGGGTGTACGAAAGGGGCTATCATTGTCTCTCTGGAAACGTGCATGAGAGGGACATATGACAGCCGAGGGAGAGTCGCGCGTGCGTTCGTGCGTGCGTCCGCGTGATTCTCTGATCCTTTGTAAGTCCGTGGCAAACGCGTCCATTTGGTCCCCTTAATTCAAGTCTGATCGTGGCCTTGTTCGCACGTGCTTCGACGACCTCTCGATACCCTGTCACGGCAGCCACGCCTCACCTAAGTAGCCTCAACCAGAAAAGAGCCACCAATCCACAGCCCCACCAGATACACTCTTTGTCAACACGTATGAAGCCCTAAGGGACTTCCCCTGGGTGAGAGACACCTGCTACCCTCTAGCGTCTATCCTTATCCAGCTGTATAGTCCCCACCCCCTTCCCCCTCCAACCGTTCAGGAAAAGGAGCGATCGTCTGTGAAATCGGTTTGTGATTGTCGCCATGACCGTCTCCCGTCAGTCTCACGTCGCGATCAATTATCACGGCCTCAACCATAACCAACAGGTACTGTCTCCTTGTTTTTTCACTTAGGGGCACACTCTTCTGCCGCAGCCCCGCCCCCCCATTCCTCTTATACTCATGAATAAAAGCCTAAAACCGAAAACTTCCATGCACTCGAGACTTGGCAACGACACTTGGAGGGTGCTTGTAGACAGACAGCCTCTCGATAACGCCTTTACAACACGTCGCTCCAATATTAGGACGAAGCAGTACACGAATTCAGAGCGAAAATTCTGGAAAATCGATCTCACGTTGCCACATTTACGGAGCCAAAATAGTCTCTAGACTCACCTTTCATCCATTCCTTTTTTCCATGAGAAGCAGCTACGAAAAGAACCTGAACAGCATTTAATGCTAGTCCTGCTCGTCCTAGCAAGAAACGAAAGCGATAGGTCATAACACCCAACTCCCAAAATCGGAACTAGGCTACAATAGAGTCAGATCAATGATTTGCACAATAATAAGATACAGTACTTGCCGCCTAGCTCTCCCTTCTCATATCTTTATTTCCCTCTTTCATATAACACAATAATAAATCATTTATAATGCGCATATCAGAGCCATAGACCTCGCAGAGCGCGTCTCCTAGAAAGAAAAGGAACAACTACAAACTAATTAGCCTGACGCTGACATTTGTACTTAATCGAAAATAATCCCCCATGGGTTTGAAAAAATCACCCCTTTTTATTAAACTTGCTAGATTTCCTTATCATATAAGACCTGTTAACATAATTTACCTATTTAGAAAACTCTAATTTATGGGATTAGAGGGGAACTTTATATTCCTCTTAATAAAGAATGGTTAAATAGAAGGGAACAATGAATGGTTTAGGTGAACACACTTGTGGTTCCAGGATTCAGTGCAAGCGCCAGGTCTTCTATCCCTTTGCCAATGCCTCGGTGCTGACGTCTTATGTGAACTCGCTAAGTTTGGAGACGAAATAAACATAGAACTTGAGGGAAGATTTGACTCATAAATTGAACAAGATTACGAAGTGATCCCCTAAGGAGCGAATGAAATTTTAGGTCGAAAAATGAAAGGTTTTCCACCAATTGGGAGTCTCAATGTCATCTCGCACGGAGAAGAGAGGGCAGAGGGGCGAATCCAGTTCCAGTAAGCATGTGATATAAATTTTACCTATTAAATCAAACCCTTCCTTTCAATAGGGTGAAACGTGTAGAGCAAATTAACAGGAAGATCATTTCTTGGACAAGTATCAATTATGATGATCGAGTCAAATCTGAGACTAATGAAGGAAGTGAAAATGTATGGAAGATATATGGCCACAGCCCCCCATTACCTTGCTGACATTGGAGCGGGAAGGGAACACATTTGTGGACATCACGACTAGGAGAGCAGCGGCAGAAGGTGACTAAAACTCCCAACCCCAACCAAACTAGGAATGAGTGGACGAAAGCTTGTCGGTGACTAGCCTGCAGAATTCGCCTTTTAGTCCATCCTGGCTTCTCAACTTGACAATCAATCCCTGAGTGAAAGATTTGTGCATAAAGACCAAAGTACTTCGAATTACATTTTTTTTTCGATCACCTGAAGATAATCGGCTCTATTTGCTTATTTAATCGTTCGTCTTCGGAGGAGACAAGTTGGATTCGCCTGGATCGCAGCGTGGATAACCAACCTCACTCGTAGGTTTGTGAAGTTATGATTTAGTGTACAAAATAAAAAAGCCTTTGGATAAAAATGCCATCATGTCCCAAGTTGCCTATGAAAACAGTGCTGCCACTTTTGACAGATGGAAACAGTGCTGCCACTTTTGACAGATGAAAGCAGCGCTGCCACTTTTGACAGATGAAAACAGCCTGCCACTTTTGACAGATGAAAGCAGTGCTGCCACTTTTGACAGATGAAAGCAGCGCTGCCACTTTTGACAGATGAAAACAGCCTGCCACTTTTGACAGATGAAAGCAGTGCTGCCACTTTTAACAGATGAAAACAGCCTGCTACTTTTGACAGATGAAAGCAGTGCTGCCACTTTTGACAGATGAAAGCAGTGCTGCCACTTTTGACAGATGAAAGCAGCGCTGCCACTTTTGACAGATGAAAACAGCCTGCCACTTTTGACAGATGAAAGCAGTGCTGCCACTTTTGACAGATGAAAGCAGCGCTGCCACTTTTGACAGATGAAAACAGCCTGCCACTTTTGACAGATGAAAGCAGTGCTGCCACTTTTGACAGATGAAAGCAGTGCTGCCACTTTTGACAGATGAAAGCAGCGCTGCCACTTTTGACAGATGAAAACAGCCTGCCACTTTTGACAGATGAAAGCAGTGCTGCCACTTTTAACAGATGAAAGCAGTGCTGCCACTTTTGACAGATGAAAGCAGCGCTGCCACTTTTGACAGATGAAAACAGCCTGCCACTTTTGACAGATGAAAGCAGTGCTGCCACTTTTGACAGATGAAAGCAGCGCTGCCACTTTTGACAGATGAAAACAGCCTGCCACTTTTGACAGATGAAAGCAGTGCTGCCACTTTTGACAGATGAAAGCAGTGCTGCCACTTTTGACAGATGAAAGCAGCGCTGCCACTTTTGACAGATGAAAACAGCCTGCCACTTTTGACAGATGAAAGCAGTGCTGCCACTTTTAACAGATGAAAACAGCCTGCTACTTTTGACAGATGAACCACATGCATTTATCATTTGATTAAAGAACAGGAAAAAAGGTTAGGTTTATCCCTTTGTAAAAAATGGGGCGACTTGTCTTCAGGTGATCCTTATTTCTGCAATAAACAAATAGAAAGAAGATTATATAAATTGAGAAATTACGTGAAATGAAAATGCAAACTCAGACAGCGGGGAGCCAAATCACAAGGTTAAAATATTCCTTTATAAATACAATAAAAATCCTGATAATGGAATAGCTGAATGGAGGAAATGAGGCCCAATTCCTGCAATTGGATAGGAATTGAAGAAGTGTAAGTATATATAATGCAAACATTAATAATAAATTATGGGGGAGACAAACTAGAGGTGACTGGGCATACATAATATGAAATGTAGTTAAATAATTAAATGAATATGTTTGTTGTTAATTTAATCCAGGTTTAAGATGGATTCAAATAAAGATAAGCCATCTAAAAAAGAAAAAGAGGGCGTTTCGATCCTGGGTAAACTTAGACATGGCCTATTTTTACTACCGGTTAAGTGAGTTAGGTTGTTTTTGTTTAAAATATGATAAAGAAAACCTATCCTAATCTAACTCTCTTTACTAACTGTATTTATAGATTGTTTATCTTTACTAGTCATTACTGAGATGACTTATTTTTACTAGATCTCCAAGATGCAAAATGACATTTCTAGGACAAACTTATTATTAACACAAGAATCTAATAGGGAAAATTGTCTATATGAGAATCTGGTTTTACAAGATATACTATAGAGTGGGCATTTAAGGAATAAGATCAATTGTAACCCGGTGTGAATCTATTGCTATAATGAGAATGTCTTTGATGCTTGAAAATCCTCAGTGGCCATTGAAATGTGCTTTTACCCACGTTGTGCTGTGGCCACGCCACTCAGGACACAGGAATCGCCACACGACCGAGGACCGAAGCAATACAGGATGTTCCTCCTCGTGTGATTAAGGAAAGTTCAGATGGACCTACTATTTATAGGGATAAGGTGAAAATTGCATTGAAGGAACGTCTTAAATAAAATAAGAATATAGGCCCCTGCTAATTTATTTGTGATTGGTCCTTGAAGGGTTCTTTAAGGAAGATAGCCATGGATTATTTCGTAAGGTTTAGCGAGAAAAGGAAGAAGGAAAGAAATTATTTTACTGTACATTTACCCAACCTGGAGATCGGGACTTGACTTCTCGGTGAAATAGTGTTCTCTTAGAAATGAATTCGGCAAAATAAAGAAGAAAATTCTGCGATGAAACTAAAGTGATTCGTTCCAAGGGAGCTTCTGAAGAATAGCGGTCAAAATTGATCCAGTGACCGCTATTCTTCAAAATGGGTAAACCTGGATTTTCTATTGGTCAAATTGAGAATAACCCGATTAAGATAAGTGAGTAGGAAGTCACCTACCCACTCTTCAGAAGTTATGTTATGGTAATGTCAGTATTAGCGTGGTTGGTTGAAATTTCCCTGGCCAAATTGATCTATAAAGAAATCCTTTTACTCGTCGACTTTTATCTCCATATGTCCTGTTTTGGCTCCTCTACTCTTCAAAAGTGAATAAAGTGGGGTCAATTTTCTTTAAGTGGGCAAAAATGGGGTCCCTATCGTTCAAATGGGTTAATTGGAACCGTTAGTCTTCGAATGGTCCGTCTTAAGTAATTTGGTAGTTGACTTACGATAGACAACTACCAGGAAGCAAAGGGTAGTGCTAAATGGTGTAAAGCCAGAGTGGATGGATGGTATCAATGGGGTTCTTCAGGGATCAGTTCTCGGTCCATTATTATTTGTCATCTATATAAATGATCTTGGGGAGGCAGTTAATAATAAAGTGTCAATTTTTTCGGATGATACAAAATTAGCAGCTGTAGTTAAAGATATTGATGATAATTTTAAAGTGCAGGGGGATTTAAATAAATTGTTATCCTGGGCACATAAGTGGCAAATGACTTTGAACCTTGATAAGTGCAAAGTTATTAACATGGGTAAAGATAATAGAGAATTTAACTATGAAATGGATGGGCATTGGCTGAGCTCAGTAGAGGATGAGAAAGATCTAGGAGTAGTAATAGATAAGTCATTAAGGTTTTCTAAGCAGTGTATTGAAGCAAGAAATAGGGCAAATAGAGTGCTAGGTTTTATTAAGAGAAATGTCAGTTTCAAAAGTAAGGAGGTTATTCTTAAACTCTATAACTCTTATGTTAGGCCACATCTAGAGTTCTGTATACAGGCATGGTCCCCACATTTTAGACACGATATTAACCTTCTCGAGTCAGTGCAACGGAGGGCAACAAAGATTATTCCTTCCCTGAGGCACCTTGAATATATAGATAGACTGAGGGTATTAAATATGTTCTCGTTCGAAAGGTGTGTGAGAGGGGATATGATTGAGCTCTTTAAATTTTTTTCCGGGATAGATAAATTGGATGTTAGCAAGTTTTTTGAGTTAGATGATGGAAATCGGACTAGAGGTCACCACTTGAAAATTAAAAAGCAAGGGTGTAGGTTGGATTTAAGAAAATATTTTTCACCAATAGAGTGGTAGACTTCTGGAACAAATTGCCGCGGAGGGTAGTAGGTAGTCCAAATTTAAATGTATTTAAGAGTAGGTTGGAGGGAAAGTTGTGATGGTTCGTAAGTTTTGTATATATTAATATTGTTTGTATATATCTATAGCTGCATGATTTAGTTCTTGACAAGCCTTGATTGGTGATACCCTTGTTTCTGGACGCAATCCTCTGGATGTAGTTTTCCTGGGACTTTGGGTGCCTTAAAAAAGAGGCCGTTTGACTCGGATGACCTATGATGAGTCCTTGTGGCTTTTGTCATCTGTTATATTATATTGTGGGCGACTTTGATTTTGTCTTCCCCTGGTGATGGTGCTTTTTATGGGTGGGTTTTGACGGATGCAGATGACTTTTGATAGGCCCTTGTGGCTTTTGTCATCCGTGAAATTATGTTATGACAGAGAGAACGATGGCAAATCTCCGGCTTTGATTATAAATTATGGCAATGGTTGGCCACCTTCACACCTCCTAGGCTACGCCCAGGATGTGGCTATACACAAGAGAGCAATAGGCTTTTTTCCAATAAGGTATTTCAACCTTCACCTTTGCCGTCGCTGTCAGGGGGCTTTCAAACCCACATATACCGTGCCAGTAAGAGATGGGGTGAAAGCCCCTCACCCCGACGACAAAAGTGAAGGTTAAAATAGCCTATTGGAACAGTTAGGTATATTGTGTACAGCGACATGCTGGCCGTGGATGAGAAGCGATGCCTATAGGCATTCCTAACGCAGTAGGCTGTGATAATGTTAAGGACTAACATGAATATTTTATAGTTTCAAAAACTACTATTGACCGAATGCTGCAGTTTTTGAACTGAATCAAAATATGGCATTAGATTTAATATCTAAGCATTCTTAAGTTACATTTTAAATTTAAGTTTACGAAAAATCGGCTACTTTTTGTCCGTTTATTTTTATTCTATGTATCTACGCCTTTGTTCAAATATAGCGATGATTCCTAAGCTTTTCCACACTGTGGATCGCTCTTCATAACCCTATTCATGTTATCGACCACTCAGACATTAATGACTAGATTTCATCCGCCCAATGATCCTTAAACTGTACTCATAAAAATCAATAAACTTCGAACTCTATTAATTTCTTATTATGGTAAAAAATCAAAATTATTTGCCACATAGTAATTTTTTATGAATATGAGACATAGGACATAAAGCAATTAATGACATTTTGGTCGTATATTTTGCCATTATAGCTAAATTTTAGAGATAAGAGGTTTGCTAAACTTTGATAAGGATACCGTGTTTGCCTTGCTCTTGTTTATAGACATAAGCTCTCTTCTGGCCACTTTACCTCTTTCCTCCATGGATCAGGTCAAAGGTGGTTCAGACACTCCAGAGTTCCTAGATCCGACTATGCAGTGTCCTATTTGTCTAACATTATCTCCTTTACATCTGATTTCTAGTATCCTAGCTACTGCCTCCCTCCTCTCCTCTTCCAACTCACTGCACAACATGGCCCGAAGCGCAGCCTCAGGGTGTGCATAGTAAGCTGATCTCTTCACTGTAGGCATTTTACCACCTTCTTTCTGACATCTAAATAGCTACAGTGGATACATTATATGCTTGGGACGTTCCACCCAGGTGGGATTTAACTTGATGTTGAACCAGTTAGGTATGTAAACCACCTATCACTATAAATTCAACCCTTCATGCTTAGATTATTGAAGTTCTTTCCTTTCAGTCCATGTGTGGAAATCCACAATCTGCAAAACCTTAGAGCTAAGGTGAGCTACCTACTATTGGTGACTGGCCCACTCTCCATGTTGGCTAAACTCTGATATACATCTCCCGATCTGACGGTGATGATTCTATATCCATATGATTGGTCTGTGCTGAGGTTTTTGACCCTGTGCTGACTGAGATGAAGTAGAAGAGGACCAACAGTGAGCCTCGTAAATTTGTGGTTTATCGCCAGGTCAGTGGCAATGTCTGACATTTTCCTTAGAGGTCCACACCGCCTGTTGTTGTTGAGTGTCTTACCATCCAGTTCAGTCACTAGGCTTCAGAGACTCAACTCTCCAGTATTCAAATCACACATAATCCAAATCAAGTTCTTATTAAGCTTAGCTCTACATACTGCACGTCTCACCCAACCCAACCAGTATGCACATTATTACTGTCACCAATGTTGTATCAAGCTCTGTGAAAGCACCAGCATCAATCCAGGCAGCAGTGGCAAATTCTGCAGTTTCTCTCAGCCCAGTGGGATGTCTCAAGCTAACAAGAGTAATGTTCGTGATATCTTTAGTGTTATATTGCCTCTTCTTAACATACGAAGAGGAATTTGCCTCACTCTCTGGCTTGAGGTTTTCGTCTTCCTCTCTTCTTTTAGCTGCTTTTAATGTGTCTCCAGGCTTCTACAATTCTATCTATAGCAAAAATTAAAATTTCATTAGCTTCAACTCCTCTTATTTATTAATTAATTCTGCTGTTTTTCTTTTCCCATTCTCTATCGCCTCCCTTCTCTGCTCCCTTCTTTGAAGTACTGCTTCGTGTCTCCTGATTTCATGGTAGTCAGTTAGTCCGATCTGGTATGGCTCCATACTACCCACCTTTTCTCTTTGACATTTAATGAAAGCAACCTCATGTACTGGTGTCTTTTGTTCCCTCCTTCAGCTGCAGTCAATGTGAATCTCGATGTTACAATCATAGTTGCACCCATGCTCACTGCTGCTTCTGATTGGACAATGCTAGATCAGAATGTCCATCAATTTATCCGGTTTCATCTTTAACTTCGCTTTGACCTCTGACTTTACATGACCCTTCAACATTTCCATTGCTCCATGCCAGAGTGCCTTTACTTTAGTCCTATCAATAGTGTTGGCCTCATTCCAATGAAGTAGTAAGTGACCTTGGAACAATGTCGTTGTAACTATCTCATGTAGTGGATGATTCCTGTTGTCTGTTCCCTTCGTTTTTCTCCTCAACAAACGCCACGTCAGTTGAAAATCTGGCTGTGGGCAGCTTAGAAAGGAGAGTTCCCTACCACTCCCCACCAAATGACTGAGATAGCATTTTGATTGCTTCCGAGTCTTAATTTTGTTCCCACTCATCCTGTGAACATAATAAAAGTCATTTATATCCGATTTTTCAATACATTTATACTTACGTTATATTTCAGAATATTATGAAATAATAAGTTGGTAAATTGAGTTTTAAAATAAAACAAAAGGCATTTAGTATTGTAAATAAAATGGCATCATTTTGACACTAGTAAAAGAGTAATATACCGTAACATTAAAACAATATATTTAATAAAATTAAACGTAATTATAAAATTTTCGTAGTGTCTTTTACTGTCTTTGTTTATACATAGGG
Organism: Ceratothoa steindachneri; assembly: GCA_963969495.1. NCBI lineage: Eukaryota > Metazoa > Arthropoda > Malacostraca > Isopoda > Cymothoidae > Ceratothoa > Ceratothoa steindachneri. The sequence goes on along the minus strand of OZ018336.1, from coordinate 86,100,207 downwards.
AAGATGGAAAATTAAGAAGTAGTCCATGTCTAAAATATGCAGTGCTGGTTAAGTAATCGAATTCTTCATCTTTTTTTCATCTGAACACATCGTCTTTCATTCTTCGATGCGCAATGACTATCCTTGTATTTTGCTTAAACAAGAAAAACACTTGACAGTAATAATAAGTTATATTCAGACCTTTGCTCACATCTTCACAGCCATTGTCCAACAGCCTCACAGCATTTTTTGAGAAACGAGAGGCAAATAATCTAAAATTATATGCATGAAATGAAGACAAATATAAGAGATTCTATGGCCAACTTTTGCTACAAGTTAATAAAAGTTTTTAAAAAGGAAAATGAAGCTAAAAGGAGTTGTCAAGTATAGCCACTTTCATCGCAGATATTTAGTTGGGATTTGGACTTTTACTCCTGTACTCAGTGGATCATATATAGGAAGTTAAATATTTATTGATTATAATAATAAAAAAATAATATAATTAATAAACACGTGAACACAATCTACTGATGTGGTGTGAAGGTTGCTAACAATTGCTCTATTATATGTGTTATTTTTTATTATATTGAAGTTAGGCGGCGACCAATTACACACACACACACACACACATATATATATATATATATATATATATATATATATATATATATATATATATATTGGGTTCAACGTCGGCACTCGGCCGAAGGGGGGGACTTCGCGGAGAAGGCGCTGACCAGCCCCTGGCAGAGGACAAAGAAACTCCCTTTGAAATGGAAGCAACCTTGAGGTATTACCCGCACAGGGTCTCCGCCCCCTCTCCTCCTTGCTCTCGCTCCCTCTCTTTCCTTCACCTCACATTTTATCCGCCTGCTCTCTTCAACCGGCGACATAGAGCAAACACACCCTGCTCCTCCCTTCACCTACATACGCCCTGCCCCACCTTTAATCGTCTGTCCGTCGTTCACAATCTTCCATCCTCTCCATCTCGCGACACAATCTCCGATGCACCAACTTACACTCCCTTAACATTTACACACCTCAGTGGATCTAAATCCTATGCACAACTACCCATCCACTCCCCCCCTCCCCAACACACATCCCAGCCACCTTTTCAACATTCTTCAATTCATCACCAATAGCGTCCAAAACAAAAAACAAGAATTACACAATTGTCGTGTGAGCCCCCCTTAAACATCTATTGAACCCCTCCCCCCTCATAGGACCTTATCGAGAGTCAACTCGACATCTACTAACCCCCTCCCCCCCTCCGTCTCCCGCCCCCTCTTCCGTCCACCTGTCCCTTCCGGCTAAGTGGAACCACCTAACTACCGCCATGGTCATCTATATCAATTTTTATTCCTTCATAATGAAAATGAGTTCGAAAGTACTCGGAATTTTGGTTTCCTTTTCCCTGTGGGTTTGTCGCAGCCTCACGCGGATAAATTATAATGAGTGGCATCTTCCCGTTGGTGGCCTTTTGGCTTCCCAAAATAAGATTCCCTCGAGGTTCCTCCCTTATTTTATAGGAGGGTCTCTACTGCTTATCTCTTTAAGGAACCCATGGTTTGCTTCTAAATGGGGAACAACGGTGTGCTTCTACATAAATGGGGAACGACGGTGTGCTTCTGCATAAGGGAAACGACGGTGTGATTCTAAATGGGGAACGACGGTGTGCTTGTAAAATGGGGAACGACGGTGTGCTTGTAAAATGGGGGTACTACGGTGTGCTTCTAAATGGGGAACAACGGTTTGCTTCTAAATGGGCAACGACGGTATGCTTCTATATAAATGGGGAACGACGGTATGCTTCTACATACATGGGGAACGACGGTGTGTTTATAAAATGGGGAACGACGGTGTGCTTGTAAAATGGGGGAACAACGGTGTGTTTGTGAAATGGGAAACGACGGTGTGCTTCTAAATGGGGAACGATGATTTGCTTCTAAATGGGGATCAATAGTCTAATTCTAAATGGGGACTGAGGATTTACTTCTAAATGGAAACCGACGGTTTAACGTCAGATTCGGCAGCCATCTAAAGCGTATGGCAGCCGCTGTGCAATAGAGCAAAGGGTGGACTACATGTAGGGATTGACAACACACGACAAAGCCTAACTTCGATATTTTTATTATGTATATCTTTTGATATAAGTAGGGGCGTAAATACAAAGGTAAACGACGATAAATTTAAAGGAAACAAACGAAGTCGAGAGCGATTTAGTTCATTCGTTTCGAAGATGAAATAAACGAATGCGCTCGGGATCTTGTTTGTTTCCTTTTAATTTCCCATGGGTATAAAGTTACACACACACACACACACACACACACATATATATATATATATATATATATATATATATATATATATATATATATATATATATATATATATATATATATGAAGAGGTCTTTTAGAATAAAGACGAAAGCGCTCGGAATCGTTTTTCCATTTTCCTTGTGGGTATTATTTATCATAATTTTGACTCATGTGCAAGTTGTGAGTTTCTTTTCATATATATATACATATCGAGAAAGAGAGAGAGAGAGAGAGAGAGAGATAGAGAGAGAGCGACCTAGTGCCGTCCAATTCATGGTCTGGTGAGTTCAAGGCGACCTACCATTGTCATGTGGCCATTTGCAACCATGCACCTGGGCCCGCCATTAGAATCTCGAAGATAAGAAATGTGAGATGGACGGAGTATTGGGGGGCTGGTGTCTGTGGGATTGCAGTAGGTGCATTTGCTTCCGCGTCAAGTTCTCCTCCACTCTTTGCTTGATTCCTTTCCACATTCCCGCATTAAAATCGACAAGCATAAGTGATGTTGGGCACGTTTGAAAGAGCCTCGAATCCTAATGCAAACACAGACGTTCACGACCACGAAGAGTCCCCATGCCCATGCCCATATAATTAAGTATGACCCCCTTCCAATTAGAGTCTAATGGTCGCCATGCATTGGCCCTGGTTGAACGCTCGTCTGCATGTGCAAGGTTGTCAGTAAGGTCGTGGTTGGCGGCCGCGACCATTTCTCGCTCTCTGTTTTGCCTCCTTCTTTCGGGTTTTCATTGGCGTCTGCGGGGGGTTGTGCGCTATCGAATGAGGGAGGGGAGGGAGCACTTCGTTTTGGGCCACTTCCTATGACGTCATCGAGATAGAAGGGGAGGGATGGCTAGTTTGGAAATACCCTTTAGGGTAGGGGGACTTCAACTCTGAGGATCAGCGTTACGGTTTGTTTTTTATAATTTTGTCTTTGTAGGATTCAGGGGTTTTCCCCTTTTCGCAAATTACGTTAGAGCTCATTTTAAAGATCACTCCTTCATTCAAAAAACAGACCAACCCGAGTTGTTCTTATATATGTACTAAGACAACCTGACGTAAGTAAACCAACCAGATTTTGCTGTACAAATATTACATCGAATATAGGATATACATTTTTATTTTAGCTTCTAATACTTTTAGATGTCTCCATCCGCTTAAAGAGCAGAACTTTCCTAGTCATATATTTACGAATTATGAAGTATTTCTGATCATGCGTCTTACAAACGACTGAACAATTTTGAGTATTGGTGTTTTTGTTGTTTTTCGGGAGGTGGGGGGGGGGACTTTCTCGGCAACCTTGTTGTCTTTGTTTCCTTGTTTGATTGTCTCTGGCTGCAGACTACGGTGAACAGTGACAGAGAAAGGGGGGGGGGGAAACCAGCCTAAGCATAGTGAGGCCTTGATCCAGCAGGACACCGTGAATGTTCTTTTCTCTCTATTATCCTGAAGTATGCGGTCGGAGTAGACGAGTGTTGGGTTAATTTGGAGGAAAGGATTGTTTCAGGTTCACAGATCAGCTTTTGTCTTTCCCCTTTGGCTTGACATATTCCGCTCTCAAGTGGCTGGACGCCACAAGCACAATAAATTCGTAGATGGCTGATCTTTAAATCTAGACGCTTCCACTCTCTTAAAATTAAGCGAATCTTAATTGGAACATAAACAGTTATGTTATGAAAGAAAGCCAGAATTTGTTTCTCTTCAGTTCTCTCTAAACAACCCTTTCATATTAATTGAAGTTAACATCTTTTTAAACGATACAGTTCTAAGTTTGTCTGGACAGAGCTTTTGAACAACACGAAGACTTCAGCCAAACGAACCAGACCAAACAGGTTATGATTCAAATGATGTTTTGACATTTTATTAAAATTGGACTATTATATTATGGGCAATGCGAAGGAGTATTCTTAATTACAGGACTATTCCTTATTAATGCTTTCCACCCAAAGAATGCTCCACACTCCCTCCTACTTCACTATATTATCAACTGAACAAAGGCGAAAGGAATATTAGTCATAATAAAGGTTAAAAATTTGGATGCATCCGCTCGAAGTGGGTATTTGCTCCTTACATACCTGTAAGTGGAGGAGGCATACGCGTATACAGCCGTACTCACATTCACAATTAAACCCATGTAACACGAATCTGTACACATGTAGGATTGTGGAAGTAGAGGTATGGGCAAGGGAAGATGACGGGGTGGTATCGAAGTAAGCCAAACTCGGACAAGTCGTCCTTATGGTTCTTAGAACAATGAGTAGCTACCTTCAAACTCCATCCGATAGGTGGCGCTCCTCATCCTCCTATCCTGTGACAGCCAAAGCCCCTATGCAAAATTGTCCCAACTCGGTTAGTTTAATGCTTATTTCCTATTGCCCCCCGTCTCCTAAGTCCTCCAATAGCTCATGTTAATAGACTCGCACGTGCGCGCGGGTACAAACACACACACACACACACACACACACATATATATATATATATATATATATATATATATATATATATATATATATATATATATACGCAGAGAGTTAAGCGGTCCGCTACTCCGCTACTTGCTGCTAATTTTGGATGTAATATAGAGTAGTTTTCCTTGAAATATATTAAAAACCAATGAAAAGCTGTTTTAGGTGGTAGCGCTTTACAATAGAAAGTAGCGATAGCAGAGTAGCAGTTTCGCGATTCTGAAAAAGTAGCGCTAGTATCGGTTTCAGCTAGCCAATGTAGCGGAGTAGCGGATAGCGGTTTCAAAAATTTGGCAACGGCGCCCACCTCTGTATACACGTATGTAATTAAAGGAATCGTATCTCATCTTTTTCGGTCCTTTTCCTTCCCTACTGGAAATTAGCTACAGTAAAGCAGACTCTACAGTGTCCTATTAGTTCTCACTTTTTCCTTCAGATATCCTTGAAGTGATGATACTCCACTTACACTTGGTCCAAGGATGTATTCCTTAAAACTTCACTGCTCTCATGTAGGATGGATTTATCTCTTGAGCAGATTGGAATATGTATTTTGGCCTTTTAGATTAGAAATATCATATTTTCCTCAGAATGATTCTTCTGATCAATTTATTTAAATCTATATGGTAAAAATGAAGTCTGTCTGTAGGTGTGTGCGTGTGTCTGTCTGTCTGTCTGTCCATTTATAGGAATAAAAAAATCCCGTTATAACTCCCCCTACCCAGCTCTCCCTTCCTCTCTCCCCCACTCCCCCCTCTACCTCGTCCCCTCTCTCCTCCTACAAAAGGACATCCAAATCCGTAGAAAAAACTGATCTACCCCTCCCCCCTCTTTTTCCCAATATCTCCCCTCTCTTCTCTCCTCCTCTCCCCCCATGTCCCCTCTCTCCTCCCCCTCCCGCTCTCCCACTCATATCCAAACCAAGAAAAAAAATTCCCGTTCTTAAAATATAGATTTAAAGAAGAAAAGAATAGAAAAGATCGGACGTTCGATCTGTTTCAAGGAGCCACAACGTTTTTCGCTCATAACTGACGGTCAGTCACGCGTGAGCGTAAACTACTGGACGCGCACGGTGAAACCTTTACTCATTTTAAGTATATTATATGATAGGGAGAGTGCGCACCTCTCCTGAATCTGTCTTCAACCTAAACAAAATAATAATCAGCAAGTAAAGATATTTTTTGTGCCATAATATAAGAACTTCAATCAATGTGCGTCTGTATTTATTTGGTGTGTGCGTTTTTATCCCGGGCAACGCTCGGGATAAAAATCCGTCTTACCTTATTTCCGAACGCACATTTTACCCGGGCAACGACGGGTAGCTCTGCTAGTAATTGATACAAGTATCTACCACAGATTACCCTTAAACCGTACAGATTAAGGAGAAGAAGAGATTAACACTAAACCGATCAACCGTAATCCTTGCAGATTAAATTTAGTTGCTCTCTCGACTTTTGGGGATGAAAAAATAAGATGAAACAGAGATTGTTCCTCCCGAAGAATCTTCTCCCCAGAATGTCTCTTCTGAAGAGTCTCACCCCCAGAATATCTCTTCAGAAGAATCTGACCCCGAGATTTCCTCTCCTGAAGAGTCTTCCCCTCCGCCCAAGGTGCTTTGGGGGGCAGATTCTTCAGGTGATCCCCGAACTCTCCCGACATCCCTCTCGATACGGTAACCTCCTTTTCCGGGAGGAGACTATGAGTAGCAACCTCGCCCTCGACGTGTACCTGTCAACCTCCGCGTGACGAGTATTAATCCTCACCTCTGTCCTTTGGGATTGTCCTCACTTCGAGGCTGAACCGGCGTCTCTCTGTCTGTCTGTCTTCTGCAGCTTTATAATGACTTAGATTAGGTCACTTGTTCTCTATTAATAGCGTGAAGTTCTGAAGAGTAACCAGCCGAGTGGTTGATATAAGATAGATGCAACAGAAAATCAAACCAACTGATAGATCTTTTATGATTTGGGAATTTATCTTGAACAGTGGACTATCGATTGTGTGAGGAATGTAAAGATAAACAATAACGATATTCTTGAAATAAAAAAGAAACTTTTTCTCAGAAAATAGAGCCCTATGCCACCCCGAGAAGAAAGAATGGACAGAAGCATATGGTATGGGGTGGCTTCCTTAACCAAAACAGTCTCCTGATAGGAGTTTTTTAGAACAGTTCCGGGTAATAAGACTATTTATAATTCTTGCCAAACAGCATCACGACCTGAAGTGATAAACTTTTTATTTTCCAACATTGTAAAAAGCCGCCTCAACTTTTAATTTAAAGAACTTTTGCGCCTATGCAAATTGACCTGGGGTCTATTTGTTTACTTCTCGTAGTCTCCAGAGGGTTAAAATGCCTCATTACCCGTTCCAACATTTAGAAATGTCTAAGTTCGCCATGTAAATGTTTTTTGGACTTTTACGGCCAGGGACTCCCATTGCTTCCGCTATATCAAACCTATGTAGGAATACGTGCCCGAAACGCTTGAAACCGTGCCCTCGATGATGTTCGCTTTAAAGTTAAAAAGAAATTTTTAGTCTGTCTGAGCATTAAACACAGCTTGAGTCAGTTCTTTCGTGATAATGTAACTTCTGACTTTAATGTCCCCAAACTCAACATTCCCCTTGCACAAGTAGAACGCAAGTGAATTTAAAATAATATAAAGGTCAGTTATTTCCCTTATTTCCTTAAGTTTGAGCTCTCCGAAGGAAAGTTAACGTGACCTAGTGACGTGGCAGACATGGCAGTGGCCCTTCGCCATGGGAAAAGAAGTGGGAGATAAAAATCAACCTTATGGAAGTCTGAGATGCCGGCTTGGCCTTGACCTATCCGAAGGGAAATTTCCAGGAAAATAGGGCACCATCGAAAAGTGAAAGTATATACAAACTTCCCTTGTCTGAGATGGTTAAAAATAGACACGTATAAATACATACACGCCTACACCACTCAATTCTTGGTCGTAATCTCTCTAGCTTTGTCCAGAGTTACAAAACTTTGATGCATCCTCAAAGTTCCCAGCGATTGGGAACAAAACGCTAATTTAATCTATTCATTCCTCCTCTCAATAATAAGCCTCTTTTACATCATTGCGAACATAATTTAGCTCATGAGTGCTTACGTTTAGGGGGTAAATAAATAACAACAACAGTAAATTAATTAATCCTCAAACGTCTCAGATCACGTGATATAAACAAAGATGGCGTCGGAAATCTAGCATTGCAGGAGAATTCTGATGACGTTTGCGCTCTTAGATTTAGCCTAGGATTCTAGTAATAAATCTAATAATGTCAAACTTACAAAATCATTTGTCAAGTTAGAAAAACACGCAAACATTAATAGTGAAGTGGTAAGTTTTTGCTAAGTTGTTTATTCCTGTTTATCTCTCAATGTTCTTCCTCATAGTTTTTGTTTTGTCTAACATTGATCTTAACACTGCCATTTCCTTGACAAAGGCGGAAATCGAATTATATTGTGATAGATAAGACAGATCATTCTAACAAGATAGATAACTTGCTGAACTATGATATTAATTCATCTAGACGAGATTAAATGTACCCCTCCCCATCCCATTCCCCTCCCTAAATAACTTATTAAAAAAACATGTTGGAAAAGATGCGCTTCAAAAAAATACTTCGAAAGTTGTCAGTCACTTCGCCTATTTTCCCCTATTTGTTTGGTCCCTTCAAAATGCACAAGCACAATTTTCCTATGCGTCCTATTATCGGTCAACTCCCTATAATTTACAAAAATGACCCCCTTCCCCCGTCCATCCCCATTCAGGGAGTTAAGTATATCCTTTTTAAAGGTGGGAACTACAGTGGCACCATAGAAAGCTCTATTGCAACTATATTAATTTTGATTATTTATTCATATAATTTCGTGCGGGTGATTTTTTTACCAAAGTACCTGTTTTAGTGATTTGTGACTCAATTTCCGACACAGTCATTTTGATTCAATTCATCGCTTAGAAACTAAAAAAAAGCCCCGTCCTTTCCTAAGCCATTCAACTTATCTCTTTGGCAATAACAAAACCGAATAAAAGTATTGACCTGATAAAATTTTATATCCATAAATGTTGCTTTAGATTTGTTTCTAAGTGATAGCTTTATCGCTTTAGAAAGGCGATGGGAAATTATCTTCTTTTCCCTTCTTCTTTTTTGCTTTTTGCATGTACTTATTGGAATCTAAATCATTTTTATCTCTACTTCCAAAAGATTTTGTGGTATCTCTATGTTGAGGATATCTTGTCCATTTGATATATTTTACTAATTTCCTTGATTCCCTTAACAACTCTGTAAAGTTCATTGTTAATTGAAAAAAGATGCCATTTTTACCCTCTTCTAACGTATTCGTATTGGTTCCAAGTTCTCCATTCGCTCCATTCCTATTCCTATTCCCACATTCATTTTTATTTAAGTCAAAATCTTCCTTTGCATCTTCGCGACTGAGCTCGGAATTTGTGACCGAATTCAATGTGGAGGGAAATTATGCTTAATTGCAATGGGGTCAATGGAAAATTGGTTGGGTCATGTGAGTCCCAACAGGTCGAAAAAGGTTAATGAAATCATTGGAATTCCATAATTTAAATGATTCATTGCTGTGTTTTGTTAACAATTTTTTATTTCGATAATTGCTAATACAAATTGCCCATTTTGAATAAGAACAATGCCCTAAAAAACACTGGCCCTTATTTACTATGGACCAAACGACCTGGATTTCGAGGCCTTGGTACAAGGGTTCGAATCCCGACCCTAATAAATATTTAGGTGTCGTAGAAAACCCCAGCTAATCACGGAGGGGCGCCGAACATCTCAGGAATTTTCCTCTATATCAGTCAGTCATCACACACAGCCAATTACGAGTCGCTCTCTCATTTCATTTCTTCGCACACTTAATACATCACTCTTCATTCTACACTTCCCTGCTGTTGAACGGGTGGCTCTCCCTTGAGCCACAGAAGATTTCGAAATATTAATCGGCTGATTGCAAAGACATAAATACCTTTAGCCATGCCCTCACCCCCACCTCCACACCAACGAGGAGTGATCACTGGTGCCTTATGGCTCACTAGTGATTGTCATATTGATATTGTGACACCCGGCCCCAACACTTTCAGTTCGCCCTTTTGGCCGCTCTTTCTTTACAGCTCTCTCCATGAGATTGTCTGTGAAACGGCCTCGTTACTAATGTGCTTTGAATTCGAGGGGGGGAGGATATGTCATACTGACTTTTATGTCGGTTGCGTAAAGCTGCCCCAATGAAAGACACTGGTGGCGTAAATGAAAGATGAATCATAAAATTGATGGGTTCTGTGTAATTTTTGAGCAGCTATGCGGCATTTTACTGTGTCGGGAAATGGTGAACCAAGTGGTTTATTCTGTCAGTTTGGTCGTTCGAGTGACGTCACCGGTTTGTCTTTTAATCGCAGCGTTTGCCAGGTTGAGTGTGTTTGAAGAGGTGGGTAAAAGTAAATGCAGCAAAGATGATGTTGGTGGTAGGGGTGGATTGGGATGTGATTTTAGAGTACATACATGGTTTAGCTGCCACACAAGTGGAATGTCTTAAGTATCGTGAACGAAGGAGTTTCGGATGTGTCAGATTGCGACCACAAGATATGCGATGGTTGGAAAGTGTCTGGGACGATCAAAGTGGTAATGAATGGTAAGCGCTTGAGTGTAGAATGTGCCAGGAAGGTGCATGAGCGAATTCTGGTGCCAGCACAATTATTTATATGTATGGAAGAAGAAGGAAGGATTGAGGGTGAGTGGAGACCAAATGAACAATTTGTTGAGTAGAGGAAATTAGTAAGGAATCAACCTCTTGCGCATTCATTCATAGAGGATAGATGAAAATAGACTCGAGAGTAAGACCCCTGTTATGGAAGACACCCCACGGCTGGCCACCGACAGGGGCACCGCCTGCGAAACAACAACGAAACTTATATTAATGTCCTAATAAAAGTAAACTCAAAAATACCATAACAAAGAAAATAAACAAACAAAATAGGAGAAAAACAATTATGATGCAGGCTCGTGTGCCCGGGAAGGGGGAAGAGCTGCATCCCTCAAACCCTATCGCGCGAAAAAATATTTAATAAAAAATTCAAATAATTTTACGGCCCCGACCGCCTTTTCCAAGATCTCTATGGCCCCAGACCCCTCCCGTTTTTGGCGGGAGAAGGAGGAACGAATCCGCCGCTCTCGGTACCGGCCACAGAGCTCTCCTCGAAGAGAACAATCAGCCGAAAAGTGTAGTGCAGTGGAACGACGACTGTAATACAGTGGAGGGAACAGTGTGGTACGGAAAGGGATGAGTGTGGCACAGTGAGCCGCTCCCAAGCTCTTCTGAGGGTAAGGGGGGTTTACCTCCTCTCCTATGCCAAAGAATAAAGGGCTTCTCCGCCATTTCCCCATTACCACTTATTCTTTTGGAGCGCCCCCATGCGCCTCCTTATCTAGTGAGGACGTGGTTCACACTCTACTTTCTCTCAGAGCCTTCCCCCTCCCTCCCCCGAAGACAAATAAAACAGATTAAAAAAGAACCTTACTCCCCCTCCCGCCGCTTCGTAAAAGTGTGGGGGATAGTGAAGATCCTTTGAGGAAAACTATTGGGGGCAGCCGCTAGCGGGCTCTGCTCCGATCCTCGTTCTTCGAGTTGAGAGGTTCTGGGAGTGGGGTGGAGGTGGTGGTGTCAGTGGAGAGGAAAGCATCACGTACTCTCGTGTTTTCCCACTGGTTGCCGCCTGGTGTGTAACTCAGATACACGTGGTCCCAATATGCAAGGTACCGGGTGCGATTCTCAACACTTCGAGGAGGGATGGTCTAAAGGAGCCCCTAATTAAAATGGATCCCCGATCGGGGGAATAAGGTTCCTCTCCCGGGGCAAAGGGGTCAGTCTCAAAAATATAAGGGGAAAACAAAGAAGAGCAGCTAATCTTCTTCTTCTGCTCAAGGGTGACCTTAGTCATCACGGCTAAGGGCCATGCTGAGGTGGTGTCGTCCGACCTCGGGGCCCTTGGATAGGTACTGAGAGCGATAAAAAAACATTTCCCATCGAAAAGCAAAAGCGGAACCTGAACCCGCCGGCTTCAAGCGTTTCTTGGTCATTCATGAACTGACGTTAGAAAGTTGTCTAAGGGACACATGCTCCGTCAGGTTCAGTACTTATTGGCATCTACCAGGTATTGCAAAAGTCATGTTGCACTCGTTACGGCGCTCTCAACAAAGGTCACGATGGTAGTTTCAATGCAGTTAGACACGTTTTTATTGTTTTAACATATAAATATTTATGTGTGTTTAAATTATAATATTAATTAGTGTGGCCGCCCTCGGCATCGAACGCGCGCTCCAGGCTGAACCTGAAGGTTGTGCACAAGTTGTGGACGAAGTCCTTCGAGCAGAAAGAAGTTCACGTTCGAGCCTAAACATTATTGCACGGTGTTGGCCGTGAAGACCGGCACACCGTCATCTTCAAAGACCTAGTTCATCTTCTTCGTGATCGTTCTCACCAAGAGCAGGACTTTCGTGGCCAAGATGTTCCTGTAATCGGTCGTGAACCAGACTGACGGCATCTTCTCGCCAAAGCCGCGACGCCGACCATCATTGCGAAGGTAGGGGGCGTGCGTAGTCATGGTCACGTAGCGGGTAGCGGACCTCGGAGACTTCTTGGCCTAAGCTTACCACGCGGTTCTGCTGTGGCTGATGACTGGATCGACCGTGAAAGTTTTTTCATCAGAAAAAAAGAGAATTATATTGCCATGACTCTTCAAGTCATTGAGAAAGCGACGACATCGCTCTCGACGTTGTTCTCGTATACGGTCGCTGAGCAGATGCCTTTCTACGCACCTCAAGCTCTTTCCGCCCTCCTCCTTGACGGCCCTGGAAATCGTGACCACCGAGATGTTCTTCTTCGCCAGCGCAGTCATTTTGAGCTTCAGAGCACTTTCGAAGGCCTTCTCACAGCCACACTTGAGAACTTGGGGTCTTCCTGAACGAGGTCGATCTTTGAAGTCTTATCCGTTCTTTAGCCTCTCCGCGATTCTGTGGATGGTCATTCGGCTAAAGTTAAGCCTCTTGGCGATGTCGGACTTGTTGTGGCCCGCGTGCCAGAGCATAGAGATCTCGATTCTTTTCACTTCAATCTCGACACCCGTGTACACAATGGAAAAGATGTTTTAATGATACATGCTGGAAAAGTATAGCTTTAAAGTTTGTTTGAGGGAACTTTTTCTATCATACACGTAAACCTCGTGAATGATAAAAAAAAACACACGAGTGTAACAGAACTTTTGAAAAACCCCGGTATGTGCGCTCTATATACCCGGCGTGATGTCTTCGTTCTCCCTTTATCTCTAAATACTTCCATACACGCGGTACCAGCGCAGTTGCAACCGAGACGGATGTACTCCATTATTTCTCTCTACATATATTCCTCCGTTAGCGAACTTCAACAAGGCGGAATTCCGTCGTACAGTGTCGCCGATGCCCTTTCTTCTCCTCGGGAACTTGAAGGTTAGGTGCCGCATCTCGGGTGACTGAGTACTTGATCATTCCAAAGGTTCGGGTCCTGCCGGACCTATTCGAAGAGCTGGAGGTTGGCGTACTTATTGTGGCCAAGTTCACTCACCTCTTTTCATGAATTGCTTTGTTTTTCTCACTTAATCACTTCCTGCCCTCTCCTCGACGAGTCAGACATTTAAGGAAAGATCTGATTTCTTAATCGAGTAGTTTATGTCAGTAGATGAGGCCTTTAAGTTCTTCACATGCACACGCTTTGACGCTGCACTTCCATTCCTTCCATTCTTCCTACGTCTGGCTATTTTGCATCTCCTATACTTCCCTGGTAGTCGATCGAGTGCGCGACGGCCCTCTGCTCTCATAGCTTCTAGAGCATTGGGAATACTGCGTTCGTATTCCTGGGAGTAATGTTGTGCCCAAAAGTTTTCGGAGACCTCGTAAATTTTAGGAAGTTATATTCATGTAGGATGGTAAAGTTTTTATTTGTATATCAGAATGAATATAACAGGGAACGAAGGAAAATAAATAGAAACAAGTCACATATCAGATTTCTCTTACCTTAACCTCCCAATTTGTTAATAAATGGAGCTTTGATTAACAAGGCTAACCAGCTCAAGCTCTTGGAGGTAACTCTAGATTCGAAACTTACTTTTGAAACGCATCTAAGATAAATGTCTCGGAATATCTCGCAGAAATTAGCCATTCGTAAATCTAATAAAATTTATCAGGATGATGATGCACTTCGCAAGTGTTTCTTTTCTTTTATTCGACCTCATTTTGAATATTGCTCTGCTGTATGGAATTCTGTTGCAGACTCTCATCTGAGATTGCTTGATCGTGCATTTAATTCTGTAAATATTTAATATCAGATTTAGATTTGGACATTGGGCATCGTAGCGATGTTGGAGCTCTTTGTATTTTATTTAAAGTAGTGAATGATGCGAATCATCCTCTGCATAAATTTTTGCCGAGATTTTATCAACCAGCCAGAGTTACTAGGTATTCTGAGACTCTAAAATCCATGGCATTCGAAATTGGTCGTCATTCTACATTTCAGTTTTCTAAGTGCTTTTGACCGAGCATATTTAGATTGTGGAATACCTTGACCACAAATATTGTGACTGCTCCTACGCTTGATAAGTTTAAAAGATTGGCTAATGTCTTTTTGTTGCGTAACTGTGGGGCTGTTTAATTCTTTTTTCTTTCTTTCTTGCTGTGCTTTGACCTGCACTCACACTTCTTGGTGGTATAATTCCCTAAACTTTTCTGTGAGGTTCTTTGCATGGTCTATATAATAATAATATACCCCCCAAAATCAACAAGAATTAACAAAATACAAAATGTGCTACAACATGTAATATCAGCAACATATAACAGATAAGCAGATGAAACTATGAAAATTACACCACCAAACTGATACAGAAAGTTCAATAGCGTGTCGAGAGTTTATTGGCAATGATGGAAGCATTTATTCTTCAAGCCATACTCTCCATAAGGGTGCGACACTTGAGAGGTGTGATGTTGGCCCAACTGCTTTCATTTGCTTATTGGAGGCTGGCTGACGACGTCTTACCACCTCTTTCAGGTCTTGGCGGAGGATTTTCAGTTGATTCATATCCGGAGACTGAGGTGGCCAGTCTATCACTGTCATTATTTTGTCCCAAAACCACTTTAGGGTGGACGCATTTCTTGATATTTGGTATTGTCTTGCTGGAAAATTAATTCCGGGCATTTCTGGAGAAGTCTCGGGATGAAGACAGCATGTAATCCCTCAGGAGAGCTTGATACTTCTCTGAATTCATGGTGTCATCACAAAAGGTGAGACCACCCACCTCTGAACTTGATATGAAGCCCCATAACATTACAGAGTGGTCACTATGATTTACTGTTGACAATATGCACTCTCGATTCTACTGCCCTCTGGCCTCATGTGGACTCTAACATTACTTGGAGTCGAGAACAAATGGGATGTGGACTCGCCGGACCATAAGATACGTCCACATTGACCCATGGTCCAGTTGCGATAAGCACGTGCCCAAGCCAGCCGACGTCGCTTCTGCTGAGGGTTGATCAGCGGCTTTTGGCTGGTTTGCATGACTTCAGGTCTTGTGAAAGTAGTCATCGACGGATGCATTAACCTGGCCGCCCTCTGTCCAGTCATGTTTCAGCACGACTTCGGTTTTCTTACGATCCCGAAGGCTCACGCGACGAAGAGGAATGCGGTTACATTGCGTACTGACCCTGTAACGTTCAGCATGAGGACTGTCTTGGATGTTAACAATCTCTTAGATCCTCTTGAAAACTTATTTAACACCGGAATGTGATCTACCGTCACTCCAGGCTATTTGTGAACAGCTGAGATCCTTTTCATGTGGTATGCGTATAAGACTTCTGCTCTACAATGTATAGTTACGTGTTTATGTGATTATCATATCTTTATAAGATCTTTTCGACATGGAATATCATATCAATCGACAAATATAATGTGCTATATGAAGATATTTTGACTGTAACAAATGGCATACTGATAACATGATTTCATACATTTCAAAAGCAACTCCATTTTAGATAATTCAAAAAAGTGATAAGGGAGTTTGTACTTTATTTTTCTTTCCATATGTATTAGAGAAATGCTGCAAACCTACAGCAACATATCAACATAGGAAAAATTCCTTGCATTCGAAAGCTTTTGGCCGTTGCTGTACATGTCCTTACCCAACTTTAGCTGACTCCAACAGTCGGACCTAAGTTTGAGTGTTAGAGTGGTCTCTTCCAGGTAGCTACCTGAATCGCACTAAAATGGCTAAATAAATCTTCTACGTAGAGCATAACGAGAACAACTTCCGTCAGTACCATGGTGCTGCTCTTGTTCTACATGGAAAAGAGAATGATGCCGAAGACACTTCCCTCCAATACACATTTTTCTTGTCCAACGGGTTCGGAGAAGGCTCACCCTACCCAAATGACACTGTATCCTTACACTTTATCATAGGCCTATTCCAAATTTAAAAAGACCGTGGCCAAAGGTTGTAGGAAGGAAAGTCCCGCAAGTAGTACTTTTCAGCCGGAACAGATCATTCGACGTAGAGGGGAATTTACGAAAGGGCACTGTACAGAAGACGAGTTATCTCCGCTGGCGAGGAAATAAGCTAATTTAATAATTACCATTTTCTCCAAGAAATTGTGAACATGGTAGCTAAGATAGGTTGGTTGGAACCAGCCAGGAAGTAATCATCTATCCCTGGAATCTACAAATATAGTAACCCACCAGATCACTTTACGAAGAGATAAAAAAAACAAGATTCGCTTACCTATGTTTTGAAGCTTGGCTTACTGGATATCATCTGGACCAGAAGCAGTAACTGCGAAAGAAGCGAAGTCGAAACGTCACTCGCTCAGCGAGAACAGGTCATTTAAAGGTTTCCAGTTGTTGACGATAAATTCCCATGAGGTGCCTTTAGAAACCGCTCAATGTGCGTGGAATTCTATTTGATCAGTTTCCAGATTGGGAATGCAGAAAATGCGCTCAAGAAGGAGTCAGTTACGAACATGTAGTTCAAGATAGTGATTCCATCTTCTTGATGAACGGGAGGGGAAGCTTAGATGAAGCTGCCTCGTATATATTTTTTACACTTCCGCACCTGCGCAAGATGAGTCCTCCCATTCAGTGAAAGCACGTATAGTCACCCAGAAAGAGTGGTTAGCGTGCTTTAAAATGAACCGGAATCTGTCCCTCGCTCGTCGAAACTCACATACGATGAAATCACACAGACAGGACTCATAGCAATATCGCTTCTCTCTCATGGCTGACTCACACTCAGCTGACCACCAATGAAGGCAGTTGTATGTAAAACGGTCTAAAGTTGGAGGAATCCAAGCCAGGCCTGTTGCGATGAGGATGTCGGAGGACTCAACGGACTCATTTACCCATATTAACTCCTCGAATAAAAAGCGGACCACAGTGCTCTGTCCAATCACCACGCATGTGACCTCTCACGCAGGGGCGGCGTGACGAAAGAGTTTTGAATAAAAAGTGATCGCTACTATGGAAGTTATCGATCCATCCTCCTTCCATCCGAAGTTAGCTTGTACTTGATGAGAGCACATTAATAGCACATCAACACTTTTAAACAAATCGGTCCTAGCCTCTAGATGTGTGAATATTCCATATTTAGTACACACATGCCCAGCTCTTCAACCAGTTCCTTTAAGACCTGAGCCTGAGAATTAACCATGTAGTCTCCTGATGAGGGTGTCTAGTGCCTACCTTTCTTGTCCACAAAAACCAGGGAGGGCTTCAGCAACCACCACACTACTCGGCGGAACTCTGCCTCACCGAAACCTACAAAAAATGCTAGGTACTGAAAAACTAAAAAGGTACCTCCTATTCTACTCCTATCTTCCGTTGATGCAAAGAGAGGCGCCTACGGCGGTATCGACGCGAAGATCACCAAGTAAGAAGTTAAGACAACAATAGCGCTCTTTCAGCAAGAAGCACCAAGAAGATCTGGACTAGCCAAGATGAATTATGAGGAAGTACCCGACAACATACTAGATGGTATTGCAATGGCATTAAATACCTGTTCAATTACAGGCTACTTCCCAGATGAACTAAAGGTCACTAAAAAAATCTTTATACCCAAATCAGGAAAGCCACCAACTCAAGTGAAGAGCTACAGGCCTATATAAATATATATATATATATATATATATATATATATATATATATATATATATATATATATATATATATATATATATATATATCTCAGAGGCGACTCTAGGTCATCACAGATTTCGTATAAGACACATGTATAAAAGAAGGTAAAAGACGTAATGCACACCGCAGACTTATATGTGCACTGATAATTTAACAATAAGAGAGAAATATAGTTTTAATATAAAAATTACTCACTTCATTTATATATGAACTCCAGTCGTCTTGGTTTGATGGCGAACTCGTAAAATATTGTGTCGTGCAGCTCCTTCTTGTGCAAGTGTAAGAATTTCACGTTTTTCCGCAATATTTCTAGCCTCAAATAGCTTATTTTTTTATATCTAGCACTATGTCTTTCTCTGTTTCTAAGTTAAGGGTAAAAGTAAAACAACCCTGCAAAACACAACTGATCTTTACACAGAGAGGCACAGAATAATAGCAAACAAACAACGACAGCGGCGTGCACAACAAACATTAGCCAGAAACCGATCTGACTGTCACCTGTACTGTACACTTGACAAAAGCTGCTAGTTTCTCTTTTACACTTACCAGGCTCGGTCGTATTAGTACGAGGCGCTGGATAATTTTTCGTTCCTTTAAGAATATTGTAGAACGGAAACCTTCCATAGATTGGAATTTAAATCCTAATTTCTAAGAAATCTATTGTTTAAAGAAAACATTGAATTGTAATTACTTTTAATTTTTACGATTATAGATAACAACTCGGGCTGAAACTTCTAAACCCGAATCAAGCGCGTGTGAACGATGTCGAGAGAACTTCTGCTATCCAGGGCAAAGCCCTGGATAAAAGTCTTACTTTAATTCCGAACACATATTTTACCTGGGCAACGACGGGTATGTCTACTAATATATATATATATATATATATATATATATATATATATATATATATATATATATATATAATAATAATCAACCACAATATTTGAATCTAATTTATTTATAACAAGAGAAACTAGTTTAGGCTAATTAATGCCATTTTCAACTGAGTCGAAAATGGCATTAATAAGCTGCAACTAGTTCTGTTGTTATAAATAAATTAGATTCAAATATTGGGGTTATTATTTTTCTCACTTGATATATATCACGTTAATGCGATATCTTCTAATATATATATATATATATATATATATATATATATATATATATATATATATATATATATATATATATATATATATATATATATATATATATATATAGAGAGAGAGAGAGAGAGAGGGGAATTACAACATAAAGCCACACGGAGGGCAAGGCGGGCATATATGTCCCCCTGCGGAGAAAGCGAGAGAATCGAGCCACATCAGGAGAGGCGTGGGAACGTTAGCCGGCTGACTAACAGTCAAACGGCCAACCCTTTTGATCTCCCCGCCGCATAGGTAATCGGGAGCGAGCCGCTGTGCCAAGGTGACCACTAAAGGCCATTACGCAGCGCTCAAAGAAAGGATCCGATTACCTACGAGGTGAGAAGGCCTGTGGTTAAATCGCCCAAAAAGCGGTGCCAGTCAAAAAGAACACCAAGGATGGTGACGGTCGTCGGTGCCTTTAATTAAGAAACCGAACTGGGCACCGCGGAGCCACCCTTCCCTCACCCATCGCTCTCCCCTCTGCGGCCTTGCCCCTTACCCCTTAGATGGGGCGGTCGCCAGGCTATAAATAAGCCCCATGAGGAAAGAGAAAAGATGATTCGAGGAGATCGGTCCTTCACCCAGTTTCGAAATCTTTTGTCTACAACTTAGAAACGTCTCGTTTTGTATCGGTGCCAGCCCGAAGTATCCTTTAGACTTAAAAGAAGTCTGACTGGAGAAAAGAAAACCCGCTCACCCTCAAGTGACTCTCACAGCGCAATCTCCGTAAGAGTGAGAGGAGAAGGACTCATCCCCAACGAAGTTCTTTTTTTCAAGTATATTCAGAATCACCTTGTATACCCCAAAATCGAGTTAGGCAACTCCTCGAACGAGACTAGGATACAAAAAGGCTTCAAGAGAACCCAGAGGAGCACTCCTTGATCCAGAGAATACAACTCCTCCCTCCGCTTTTTAACGTAGAACCAAAGAATTTGACATCGGGTCCCCTACCCCCCTCGCATCTCGGGGAAAATACTACTATCGGCCGCGGCAACCCAACGAAGAGGGATAAAAGCAATATAGCGACATCCGGCAATCCCTAATCCTTTCGTTCATGTAAGTCAGAATGACCATTTATATTTGTATTGATTTAGTAGGAGTTTAATACGGTACTCAAATTAACTGAAGTAGAGACAATTGTTAGTGAACCCCGTCATATTTACAGTTAGAAGAGTGAAACTCAAATTGGAGTTTAATGCTAATCTAAAAATGTCAGTATAAAATAACTAATCAGCAATTGGTTTGTTTACTTGGAGCCTATTTCGATTTGGGCAGGATGAGCTTCTGAAATAGGCCCGGTTTCAAGCATAGTTAGACCAGTTAGACTTATTAAGTGATTGTAAATATTTTATTTTGGTAGTTAATTGATAAATTTAAAATATATATTTATATTTGGATAATTCTGGTGTTTCAATAGATCCTTTACATGTTTAACTGGCTCTTTCCTTAAAACGGATTACACGCTGTGGCACTCTCAATAATACAGGAGTTAAAGTCCAGTCAGCCAATATAGAAATATTATTGTCTTTCTTAAGTAATAGGGCCAGACTGGCGCGCTAAAGTCATCAAACATATAAATTCTCTGACAAAATAGAAAAATACAGCAACAATAACTATACCACGACAAATATATATATATATATATATATATATATATCGGTGATGGAGTCATTTCTTGGGAACCTTATTCGTAGTAGGAATATGAAGACATATGCGATGGTTACGAACATTTAATTTTCCGGACGTTCCGGTCATTAACGATGACCATCATCAGCGAATTCTAAATACAAAGAATTATTTTTATAAGAATAACTAAACACAGCAATAAAAACTTAAAAAAACAAAACAGGACAGGAGTCGAAAATGATAACCGAAAGCAAGAAGTTAAAATGAAATATACTCGTATAATCCTAAACCGTTGAAAGCAAATGGGTGAAAATCTATTAATAAGAATTTGATTAATATCGTAAAAATAACTAAATTAAATAATAATCCCATGAGTATAAAATATGCATAATAAACATGAATAAAATTCTTATTGGAATACAAAAATTATAAACTATAGAAATAAAGTCAAAAATAAGGGATGAAAAAATCGATTAATAGGAGTGACAAAAAATGATTAAATAATCCCATGAACAGCAAATTTGAATAATAAACATGAATTAAGTTTTAAGCGGTATACAAGAAATTCACTATAAACCACAGCAAGAAGAGCAGGGCGAACAATCCAAAATTAGTTAGATCAGGGGCTATGCAACCAAAGTGGATATTAATGGATGGAGCGAAGCAAGTAATTCAATAAAGTTAAAAATTGAAATTGATGTAATAAGTAGGAAATGTGTGGTAGGTATATAAAGATAAAAAGAAGATGAGTTTTGCCCTGGTGTAGAAGGCATCTCTCAGGTTTTTTCTGTTAGTTTTTTTTTTTGTTTGTTTTTCTACATATACGCATATATATCCACTTCTCACAAATATATATATATATATATATATATATATATATATATATATATATATATATATATATATATATATATATTATTCTTGTTATTTAAATAACAGTTTATAACTCTTATTCTGCTAGGGTTTAGGTTGTTACTTCATTTCTGTTTATTTTGTTTTAATAGTGGGCACTTCTCCTCCTTTTGTTCAGTTTTTATTAGACTTAGGTGTTTGTGCTTTTCTTGATCAAGTATATATTCCGATTTGGTTTTCTCGGGAGCAGTTTCTTCCACTCGGGAATAGGGCTTGTTTGGTGGCGCGTCCCCTAAATGCTCTCGGAATGTCTAGATCGAGGTTCATATTCGGGAGTATTTAATTTTCGATCTTGTCCCAGGTCTATCTCTCTAGCCTTTGGAGTCACATATTCAGTGGGTTCAGACTTGCTCTTGCGTGCAGTTCTGTTTGCTGTATATGGTCCATCCTTCGAGCTCCAGCTATAAGCCGGGCTGCTTTGTTCTGCACTCACTGCATTTGTCTGAGAGAGGTGGAACTCGCAACCTGCATGACCACTGCCGGGTTCACCAAGGTTGTGCGCACCAGAGCAGTGTACAGCTTTTTAAGGTTTTTGTAGCTGAGGCTCTTAAATCTATACAGTTTTCCGAGCTGTATTTTGGCTAGGGCGATTCTGCTATTAATGTGCACGTTGTATCCTTTGGATGTTAAGTGTAGACCTAGGACTTTGCCTTCATTTCTGTACGGGTATACTTCACCGCCCACTAAGACATCCACACGATTTGGGCGGTTAATTGAAAGGATCTGGAACTTTCGGCGGTTGGTCTTGATTTTCCACTTTCGTTCATATCGACTGATGTTATCGATTTCGATGGCTGTATGCCTTGCTTGAAATCCCGCATGTTTGTAGTAACTGGGGACAATTTGTGTGATGTCATCTGCATACTGCACGTACATCACTTCCTCCCTTACTTTATCAGGTAAGTCCCATGTGTACACAAGGTACAGCAGAGGACTCAGACAGCCACCTTGTGGAATACCCGCCTCAAGTTCAAACTCGGGTCCTCTGTAGTCCTCGATCGAAATTTGGGCTCTTCTGCGCATGATGTAGTCGAAGAGGACCCTTTCCAGGATTGGGTTCAGCAGAAGGCCTAAGATCTTGTATTGTAGACCTCTTAGCAAAACCTTATCGAAGGCATTTTGTACATCTCTCATCACCACGTCTAAGTACTTTCTCTCAGCTTTACATCGGACGAGCTTTTCGGTGAGAAGGGCAAGCGCTGTGTCAGTCCACCTTTACTTGCGGAACCCGTGTTGCTGAGGGCTGTGAGCTTCTAGCTCGGTCAGTTGGTCTTGTAACCTGTTGGCTAGAAGCGTCTCGTAGACTTTGCCTATAATATCCAGGAGGGATATTGGCCTGTAGTCCAGCAGTTGATTGGCTTCCTCCCTTTAGATATAAAGATGATTTTAGCTTGAAACCGTCGGGGAAGTAGCCCGTATTCAAGGAAGCATTGCAGATGTTCGTGATTCCCTGAATGACCTGCCGGGGGGCATGCACCAAGTTATTTTTAGTGATGCCTGTCCAGCCTGGTGCCTTTTGTTTGAAGGTTTTTGACTGCCATGACCTCTTCAGGTGTAGTTGGGCGGCCATGGTCTGCCAAAATCCTTCCTTTATCGACATAGGCATGTGGGAGCGTGCGATGCACAATCTGATTAAGATCTTCAATCAGTTGGACCTCGAATTCCTGGTCGAATTCGGCATTGTCTTCTAGTGTTATCTTGAAGACATCCTTCCAGAATGTGCGGAATCTTTTCTCCAATACTGCCGGGTCTTCCAAGTAGACATCACCCTCCTTAATGTGGGTCTTTTGTCTACTTGTAAGACCTTTTAACTTGTTCACATGTCACCAGAACACATCGAGTCGCACCTCGCTGTCAACTTTTCCAATCAGGCTGTCCCAGATTTCAGCCTGTTGCTAGTTAATAGCCTGCTTAAGTTCTTCACTTGGGCGTCGTAGCAGCGTGGTTCTTTCCCGATTTGTACCTTCTCTCCTGATTTCATCGTATACCTCCCTGTGCACCCTAGCGATCTCTCATTTTTTCAGTCCATTTGGGTTGTGGGAGAACTTTGTACCTCTTCATGGCTATACTCTCATGATCTGCTTCGATGATGTGGGCAGTTATCTTCTTCAGCTCATCGACCCTCTCTAGCCTTGCTCTGTTTAGGTCCGATCGTTCAAATCTAGTAAGTATTTCCTTGTAGCGTTCCCAATTGGCCGAAGCGTAGCTTTTTCGAAGAGGGATTGGAAGCTGTATTGGCGCGAGAGAAATGGTCGTCAAGATCGCTATGTGGTCGCTGGGGACTGTTGGGCTTGGCTCACTAAAGTAATTGAAGGGGAAGCCATCGTTGTCATGATTATGTTGGGCTTTGTTGACGACCTTACAGTGAAATAAGTCGGAAAATCCGGACCTATGCGCTGGATATTTTTCCTTCGCATAATCATTTCCAAGTTATGGCCTCTTTCATTCGTGTTACCATAACCGGCCGTTCAGCATCTGGCATTGAGGTCGCCCCCAAGGAATACCATTCTGCCGAGGCCAAACAGGGTGTAGAAGCTTGTGAGAGGAAGGTACCTTCGTTGAAGTGGTTGGTAGTGCGCCGCGATTATGAGCTTACCCACTAGAATGTGCAGCTCTACCGTCACAAAGGACTCGTCCATATCCGGAAGGTGTCTGATCGAGAGATTTCTTCCGACGGCAACGGCAGCACCGTCATACCTCTCCTAGGAATGTTTTTTTGCAATCACTCTGTAGCCTGGTATCTTTAACTGCTTGTTGGTCGTATCGATACCATGCTCGGGGATTAATATGATGTCGGGATCAATCACACAGAATATATTTCCGTATGCCGTGGCTTTCCCCTCCCATTCATTCACGTTGAGTATCAAGATCCTTACTCTGTTGTTCTGGTTTACGGGTTGTCGACTTACGTTTCCCGTTCCATTTCTTCTTTTATTCTGCTGAGGATAGTTTCACAAATGTTTCTCGGTGGAAGGCGATGTTTTGGTTAAACAATGCCTTCTCAACCGTTTCCTCGTCGCATTTAGCGTCGAAGTCGCACTTGTAGAACTTCTTTTTTATCCCTACACAGATTTTATGTGTCTCCCAGTCCTTCGGGAAGGGAAACTTTTCCGTGGCGTAGATGTTAAGGTTTGCTCTGTCGGCGTCGATTTTCTTATAACTTTTTATTTTCCCTTTTTTAGGTTTCACCTCACATACGGAGCCCTCTGAGTACGAGGTGTCCGTGGTATCGGAGGACTCACTTTCTCTTTCCACACACTGTGTAGTTGGTTGAGCTGCCTTAGCGGCCGCCTCTCTCTCTTTTTTGGCCTCGATCCTTGGATCTGGCCGCCTGACTTCTTTAATGTTTTTCTTCTCTGTCTCCTGACTTTTACCACTTATTTCTTTGGGGATCATTTGTAATTGGAGTACGTCCCCCGATGGTGGATTATCAGAGAACCACATCTCGCTCATCCCGTTTTCGCGAGCATCTGATTGAGCTCTTTTGCAAAGGTTCCTGGGTTTTTAAGATTTCTGACATGTGCATATAAGATGCATGTCAGTATTTTGGTGGAGTTTTCATTTTCCAGTCTTAGGTAAGTTTTCTTAGCCTCTGTTTCCGTAAGGACTGCTTTCGCTGCTTGAGCGTACGTTGTGTTTTGTTTCCTGGTGTGCTCTTCTTTTTTCTGTTGAACTTTTTTCTTTATTAGTTTTTATTTTAGGGCAGGCTATAGCCATGCAGCGATGTCCTTGACCGCAGTTAACACACTTTTCCCTCGGACTGCTACAATTCTACCAGTGGTGCCCCGCCTCACTGCAGCTTGAGCAGATCTTCTGTGGTTTGGGGCAATCTTTATTCGCGTGGCTCTCCATTTTGTAACAGCGGAAGCAAAACTGTATGGGAGTAAGCTCTTCCCTTTCTATCTGCTCTCCGCTGATTTTTGCGTTGAATAACAGGAGTCGATTTTCTTTTGCATTTTGAGCTATCGATGTGTCCGTAAAGACTACCTTGAATACATGTGAGTATTCTGTATTCTCTTTTTTGTTCCAGAATTTAATAATTTCTGAAACTTTGGCCCATGGTTGGTTCCTCGCGATTTCCTCCTTTATTTGTTCTTTGGAGTGTTGTCCAATCCAAGGATCTAGCCTCTTGCATACGACGCTCCTGTGCGTCTGTATTTGCAGCGGGCTTGCCGGTTGGAGACCTATTTCGCGCAGTCTCTACTGCCTCCTCCTTCGTTATACCCTCCACATCTTTTTCTTTCTCGCAGACCGCCACATATCCTGTGGGGACCTCGAGCAGACGGAGCATAGCGATCTTCAGTTTCCCGAAGACCACTTCGAACACCTTCTCTCTCCTGGGCCTGCTGCTTCCACTGATGGTGCGCAGCGGGATCCAAGTGGTTCCATTGGTCTCCATTTTTCCCCTCGGGAGGGAAGACCCCCTGGGTTGAATTTCCTCTTGTCCTCTTGTTGATGTTTATACTTCTTAGCACTTGTAATAGGTGATTCTTCCTTCTTGTAAAAATTATAATCTTTTGTAGAGTTCTTAATGGGGGCACCCTTCCCCCCCTTCCCATTGCAAGAGAGCTTCAGCGAACATGAACTGCGGGATGTGATGGATGAATGATGGGTGGATTCAGGGAGACCCCTCAGACGGGTGAATGTGGCGAACTTAATAAAGTTAAAATTTAAGTGATTGAACGTTAAATAAATATGAGTAAACTAACGCACGAAAGTTTAAATATTAAATAAGCAATAATGGAGGGGCCAAAGAGGACAACTAAAACATTAAATTAAGGAAAAGTCATTTGTAAACTAGATCATTTCGATATAAACGGGACAAACCAAAATAAAAATAAAAATTTATCTACACGAGCACTAACCTTACTTCGTTGTAGCTGGGAGTATCAACTGATATTACGGACAGAATTAGGCAGAAGGAAAACTATTAAGGGGGATGTCGTCGGTTGTACGTTTGTCTATATAGTGAATAGCTCATTTGTATATACGTACGTCTATGCAAGATGCAAGCACATGTACGTGTTTTAAATATATTAACATTATCTGCATATAACAAAATATATAAAGTACATTGCTGGAACCATAGTAAATATATTATAATGCAACTACTTGCGCGATAGTGTTAATGGTAGTGCTGTAAGAATGCTATCAGATGGATTATCTTATAATAAAATTAATTCAATTACAATCTAAGTAATTCACACATCACACCTGCATACCACAGCTTACTAAAACATCCCACTGTATTGTATAGGACACTATAAGTTCAAATGACTAATTTCCACAATATTGTGGCTTAAATTAACCACAGAAAATGTGGCAAAATCATCAACTATAAAACAAAAAAAAAATCATCAGAGCCATTCTGTATTGCGTGCAGGAGAATCCAAGTGTTTTTCAGCGTCATTGTGATTGGATGATAATAAAAGCTATGACCGGACTGAGCACACTAGAAGATTCAAAAAGTAAATTAGCCTTGTAGCTCTAGCGATCTACGGAAGCTGGGTTATTGAAAATGTGTTTGTTATTATAATTCCAAATTCATATCCTAAAGTTTTGAAATTACTATATTTTTCATATACCAAAATTAATACAACGAATCAAACGTTGCATTTTGTTTAGCATGTTTGTATCATAATTTAAAGTGAAATATACGCAAATTTAGAGACCAAACCCATTTTATTAATAAATAAACTCAATTGATACGTGGAGTCAATATTTACAAGATGTCCCTTATCTTGACTAATATTGCTCCATTTTTGTTCCATACGAACCTGTGCAAACAAGTGAATGGCTTCCTTTTATTAACCGGCAGTTTGATTAGACTCCACAAATTCTCTATTGGGTTAAAATCTGTCGAAATCTAGGGCCAAGGTCCCAAAAGTTCTATGTTCTTTTTCAGGCAAGAACTTCGTTTTTGCTTTTATCTTATGCCAAGGTGCGACATTATGCTAAAAAATATAGTTATTTCCAAATTTGTCATGAACTGTTGTGAAAAGGTGCGCTTTGGTACCATTTTGAGTTTATGGCAGTGTTCTTGGGAAAAATTGTTAGTGTTCCAGTTCCCTTAGATGAGAAGCAGCCCAAGACATGGAGATCGTCCGGATGCTTCACCGTGGGCATGACTCGGAAAGCTCTCCCCTCTTCTTCTTCTACCAAGGTATCTTCCAGAAGCTCCAAACAAGCGGAAGGGACCTTCATTAGAGAATATCATTTTTTCTGTCTTCAACAGTCCATTCTTTATATTTCCTACAAAGGTGGAGCCTATCCGTAAGGTTCTTGGTGAAATGAGGCTTTTTTATGGCCCTTCTTGACTTTACACCTTGTTCGAAAATGTTCAGCCTCACTGTGCGCGCTGAAGCGTTCACACCTTCCTCTTTCAAATCGTGAGTTTGTCATTTGTGCTAACCCGATTGTTGATCTGGATGGAACCTTACAGGAGAGGATCTTAGGGTTCATTTGAAGATCTATGGCGTCCAGAAGACCTTTTTACAGGAGTGTAACCAGTCTTTTAAAAGTCATTCTTGATCTCAAAGATGATGCTCCTTGATGCGATACCCTTAGAAACTATCTCCTCTTATTTAAGACCACTGTCGCTGAGCAACAATGGTTGCACGTTTTTCTTAAGAAAGAAGCATTTCTGGAAGTGAGAAGATTGAAAAGTTTGTTTTTACAAAACAAATACTCCGAAATCGATTATAATTACACCTCATTCGTTTAACCCAGAGCTGGCATCATTTTACCATATAATCTCCCAAGATTGAGACGTACACGAATGAATAAATGCTCATATTTCCAAACCCAGATATATATATATATATATATATAAATAAATCTATTGCTGACATTTGAGTGTGAGGGTTATTCTTGTTTTTAAGTTTATTGTGTGTTCACGATTTTATTGCATTTGTTTTCTTTTTCTTCTATGTTTTCATTCGACTATACGATTAAATATATATTTTTCTTTTGCAGAGTTTCCAATATACGAAGAAATGGCGAATTTTCATGGCATTGGCGGTAAGATTACTTGTTTTTATCTGGGGCTAAAAAGGGTTCCAATGCTTAGGTTCTTTATTCGTACGAGTAGTATGTAAGTTCCACGTTTCTTCGGTCCGAGTTTCTTTTTTCCCTTGCTTGAGGTTGCGTCAGTCCATCATTTTCGATCCCTTTTCACTACCACTGTTTTACATCTACTGATTTGTAACCTCTCATTTTTTTTTAATCACTGTGCATTACACTTTTCTTTGAATACGATTAAGGCAAAAGGTTTGGTTGAAAGGGAAATTTCTTGCCAAGAACACCCGTATAAACAAGGAATGCTGCCAAAATTACCCTTAAGGGCAACTCCTACGAACCCTCCAAAATCCGTTCGTTGTTGATCGATGCGTTTTCCAGCAGGATAGAGAGGTGTCGTCGGGCATTTGCAACAAAGGTACTCGGTCACCGCCAGCAGCGCAATTTGGTAGATTTCATTTGTGACTTTATCTTTTCTAAGAAATGACGTAGCAAAGATCTGTTGACTCTTTGCTCCCTAAATCGCCACTTCAGCTGCCACTTATCTTCCGATGGTGGGTTCTCACTCGTTCTTCCATCTTCCGAGAGCTTCAAGGCGATTGGTGGAGTTTGTTTAATCTGTTTCTGATTTGCACCCAAGTAGATTGTTACACTTGGCACCTGGAGCAGAGGCACACTCTCGGCCCATTTGCACTTGGTACTTTTAAAATAGATTGAAACGCCCTTGCCTTTTTCCTTCTACACATCTAACCATTTTTCACTAATTTCTTTACAAGCCCCCTCTCATCTATTTCCTTGACCGACAGCCAATGTTGCAGGCTAGTCGCCAGTTTTCGTTAACTGTCCTAGATACTCTTTATCCCTCCCGAGTTGACCGAGTGCACGATGATAAATACAAGCGGGCCCGTTCAAGAGAGGTTGCAGAAATCCCCAGGAGTTCGTAAAGATGATAATCTCAGACCTCGAGAGTAGGACAGAGTACCGAGAAATCAAGAAGCCCTAGAATGGAAGGCCGCCGGCCACCATCGGAGGCTTGACGAAGGCGCTGAGCCTCATTTTGGAGAGCGGATTCGGTGCTGTGCGCGACATGCCTCGGAGCCACACGGGTAGATCAAGAATCCGAGGACTTTAGAAAGAGACGGAGTTGAGAAATAGGTCGCTTAATCGAGTGGAACAACCTGCAACATGCCCCCATTTATCTCTTCTATTCTTTTGTATGTTCACATTTATCCTTTCGAGGCCGTTCTCCCCCACATCCTTCCTTCCTTCCTAAACGGACCTCCATCTGGGAACAACACATTTCTCGAGATTTCAAACAATCACATCGACTCATTTGATCTGTTGTGTACACTCGTTATGTACACGTGTATGTATGCATTGGAATCTAGAAGGTGCCTCAATGAGGGCTTCGATCGATCTGATGAGGAAAGGAAGGTTTGGGTTGTTTTGTTTGTCCCGTGCATCGCTTTTGCTTGGGTTTGTTGTTATTTTCGCTTCTCTCCGCTGGTTTAGTGGGGGGTTTGTTCGCCCTAAGTAGTCTCCTCTTCTGACTGTTTGGGGTAGGTACCTTCCACGCATTTTCAATACCCTTGAGCTTTATCAACTACTTCTAAAACTGTACTTGCCCACGTTGTTATTTATCATGTTTGTTGTTCTGTTTGCTTGTTGACTTCCCTTACTACCCCCACCTTCAGGAAAAGTACAAGTAGAGTAGAAATATCCCCTCCACCAATTGCGGGGTTTTGTGGGTCTCGCGTCCCTATCCGGGTCCTGGATATGGCCCCCAAATTGACGTGCATATTTGTTACGCGCCAGAATCCGCTTCAATCAAATGAGCCTCAAAGAGGAGATTGAGAACTCCAAAGGACAAACGTGAATCCCCAACCTCAAAGAGGGGGGGGGGAGGTATGGGGCATGGGGTATTTGAACAGGAGACAAGTTCTTTAGAGCAAATTATTCAATTAAGGAAATTAGTCGTTATTTTGATTTATCCCAGACCAGCAGGGCATCGCGAACCGTAACTGCGTCGCTATGAGCAGACGCGCTAAAAGGCCCATTGCGGGTAGATTTAGGTGCTGCGAATGGGGGGAGGAGCGCCAGACGAACTGACAGGGAGGGAAATAACGTTTCCTGGCGGGAATGACGCATTTCAAAACCGTTGTTACAACGTGGTGAGGAAAGTGCCGAGAGTATGGGTCAATTCATCGTATTTACAATTATTTTTTACTCTCTTCCCCCTAAAAAAAACTCGGGAGCTTTTAATTATTATTCAAAGTCTTTGTGTCAATTTACCTTAATAAGCGATGAACTCTCGTGTCTTTACTTCGTTAGATCATTCTCTTACCTGGGTCAGTTATTTTTTCTTTGTAACCTTCTCTTTCATTTCGTTTTGCAATATTCTATGCATTTAAGGATCTAATAAACCACTTCATATGAAAATAATTTATTAATAACAAGAGGAGCGGCTTCGCCACTCTTTAGAGGAGAAGCTTGCGCTTCGCAGGCAGACATTCGGTCTGTGGCCAACGGCCTATCCAGTTAAGTCTTCTGCATTCGTACTAAAACTAGAACAGAGTAGGAGCTTTTAGGAAAAAAAAGAAGCACAGGTGACCTTTAATGTATTTATTGTAGCTACAATAAATACATGGCTTCACCAATGTATGGCATGCTCGGCAGTGAATTTTTCCATTAGTTATTCTTCCAATATTTGTCAGAGACCTTCCACATTCGTCGGTTTGCGCACCATAACCTCACCAACGTCCTTCCATAGGTTTAGCAGCGGGTTTACACCAGGACTCTGCGCAGGCCACTTCATCGGATCGATATTTCCAGAATCAAAGTCTTTGCTGTGTATCAAGGAGCAATATTCTTTTTCGTTATGAGTGGTTTATTAATAGGGGAGCGTGTTATGAGTGCCACCTCTCAAGCCACATGAGGTCGTCTGGCTAGACACATTCAGGTTCAGTTTCTCGGCAACTTGAGTGAAAATGAGCTGATGTTGAAAATCAGTCATTCACCCTTTGCATCGTACGATCTTCCTTGGGGTATTTTTTCGGAAGCTGCCCGTTTTTTTTTATGTATTCGCAGAACCAAGAAACATCATGGAGCTTTATTATGTGTGAAATCACACTTTTTTGGCCGATTACAATGCCTCAAGTTGTCAGATAGTCTCATTTCTTCACTTTCCTCCTTGCCAACCTGCTCGTCTCGTCACCCTAATAAATGAGTAATTATTACTATCTATCATCAGTACCCTACATTTGGGACAGTGTTATCATGCATACTTTACGAATTTTTAAGTGCAAACTTACGTAACCTATGAATTATTGTTCTCTAGTTTTGGTATCATCCTTCTTCAAATACACATTACTTTCCTTATAACTTTTTTTTATCGAGTTCTATGAAATTTAAACTTGGAGACTATTAATTGCAAATTTCAAAGTATATTGTGGAATTTTCATGGTAATTAAAAGATTATCTTCAAGGCAATGGTACTTCTATTTCAATTTTATGTCATCTTACCATAAAAATACTTCATAAACTTTTATCAAATACTTTGTTAATATTTTAAAAATAATAATCTATAGTAAAAAAACACGAGATATTTTTTATTTATTGGGCACCTACAAAACATAATCGATATACCCGCTGTTTTGTGCTCAAACAGTGCAACCACCTTCTCTTCCATGATGTGATGCACTTTCTAATTTCTTTCAATGTTATTTTATCCAAATAATCGAATGTTCTTTCTTTTAATTCGTTTTCAGCAAACCTTTCCGTTTGACCTTTATAAACCATTTCTTTAAGTATGTTCCAAATACCAGAGTCCCTGAGATTGCAATCTGGCGATTGCTCTGGGTAAACAAACGCCCTTGTATGAGATGTATCGTCCTGTTGCAGTATGAAATATGATTAGGGTGTCGTCTCTGTTTTTTTTGTGACGTCTGAACTTGTGTTTTTTTCACCATACTTCATTATTCCTAAATTAAAAAAGGTACTTGATGAAACTTTACTATGTTTTACGATAAGATGAAAATGCGTTGAAGAAGAGGTAAAAATTTTAACCGTAGACTTAATACGTAAGAGTATGTTTAAATTTAAATAACAGTGCTTTTCTTTTTTACACTCTATATATGATAATGTATTTCCACAAATCAAAAAATTTAGAATTTTCAATGTAGAACTAACTCAAAGGCAGTAATTTCAGCAATTATTTGAAGGAGAAATTTCGAAATTGTGACGTGGCAACTTTCAAAGTGTTCCTTAAAGAAATAAAAATTGGCACCGTTGGATTGTTTTAAATATATTAACTCGCTGCCTGGCTTTCAAATGAGAAGGAAGACACAGTTTACGGATGAATGTTATGAATGAATCGATGTTTATTTGTATTATTGAGTTATAGTTACTAATTTCCCTGATTGCAAGGTAACTGTTATCAGATAAAATGAGCAAATGATTTTATCATACGCCCCTCCCCCAAAGGAAAACAAAGTTTAGGGTAATTATCTATTTTAGTTAACAGTCACGTAATTCAACTTTAGCGCTTTTTTTATACAACTTTGCCTCCTCATTATCATATTCGGGTTTTATTTTGCATTTGCTGAATTTATGAGATTTTCTATTATTGGCAGACGATTATGACGCCCCATTGAGTTTAGGAGATATCACCGATTTAAGTTATATCGCACAACTCTGTAATTTCCAATAAAATCGTATTTCAATGAAAAACCCCGTAAATTTCAACGCTAATTTGGTATTAATCAAAACTAGCATAACCTAACGTGCTTAACATAACATAGCTAACCTAACATGCCAAATCTCGCCTACCTAACCCAACCCAAACCTTTAAACAACAAGCAAACTTCCCTTTAAATAGAATGAAGATGGCGACACATTTTTGCCATCATTTTCGAGAAAGGAAAGAAGGCTCCGTTGGTTGAGGATAACGCCAAAAGAGGTATCGAGCCATTTTTTGAGGGCATTGGACATAATAAAGGTGGAAAAATGATAGAAATAGGATACATAGTGAGAGAGGTGATAGAGATGAAAATTTTGGAAAAGATAGAAAAGAGAGAGTTTTAGATTCAAGTCGAAAGATTTTGTTCCCTGGAGCAAGGGTATCTCAGCAAATACTCGTAGTTTAGAAAATAGTATAATACTAGATTTGTAAGAGTTGATATGTCCCTGGTGAAAGGGTAGCTCTGGCTTTGTTAAGTTTTGTGTTCGGGTTTATGTTGGGTCATGATAGAGTGGCATTCGAGCCTTTGTAGTGGCTGGGTAATCCCGTCACTATGGTTAATCAAATTTGGGTTGTTTTTAACGTAATTTAGGTTGTATAATTGGGTTTATTAATGTTAATTTAGGCTAGTGTCATCTTTCAGTAAGGTCTTCTTCAATTTACGGCTAGCAATAGGCACTAAGCTTGCAACGTAGGGTAAGTGTTTTTTTTAATTTCGTGTCTATTCTCGCTCAACATTTGCTCCTTGTGAGTTGGACGGTGGTGTCCTTCCCTTCCCGGATCTTTTTTTATTACGGAACTCAGTGTCGGTAAGAACAACAAAAGTATCAGACGAGAACTTCACGAGACCGCGAAAGAGAGCCTCTTTGACCAAGTCTTCTGGCTTCCGTGTAGTCTTATTTGAATTATCAGGACCTTAGACCATCGACAATATCATCTGGGCCTGCATCGTCTGAAAAATGGTTTCCTTCGGCAACAAATACTCTGAGGCTAAGCGTCCTCGAGTAGTACATGTACCTGGGAGCCCGGTTCTTCGACGACCAGGACTTGCTCGTTCGACGTGACTGCGAAGCTTTTACGGTACAGAACGAATACTCCACCTATTTAGGACTCACAACCGGGGTTTCCATCTGCTCGACTCGCGATTCGGTTGGAGTGGTTGTTTCTGTTTGTGTGTTATTTTTGTGTTCTGCTTCACTGCCATAGCCTGGATTCGAGGGGCCCGTGAAAGGGCATTGCTAGGGGCCAGGAATTTTTGACAGATTTGCTCGTTCTGAGGTTATAGGTTTACACGTAAGACTTCATTTGGCAGAAGATTTTCGGGAAACCACATCTCTTCCATGCCGTTTTTCACTAGTATGGTGTTTAGTTCCTTCGCGAAGGTGCCAGGCCGGGTAAGGTTAGCAATGTGCGCATAGTAAATGCAGCACATTATTTTGATTGAATTTTCATTTCGTATTTTCAGGGAAGTAGGCTTAGGGGCCACGCTACTCTCTGCAACCGCTGCCTTGGCAACCTTCGCGTAGGTGGCATTAGCTTTCCTCTCTTCCTCTTTTTTGTCTTTCCCTTTTGTTATTTTAATTTTTCTTTTTTTTATTGAGCAAGTCATGGCCATTTTCTATGTGGGCCACCACAGTTGAGACACTTCTGGACGTCATTTTTACAGTCACGCCCGATGTGGCCTTGTTGGATTCACACATGACATAAAATCGTGGTTGCGTTTGGGCAGGTGCCAGTGGTGTGCTTATTGTACCTGTAGCCCTTGAAACACATTTGAAGGTCAAAGAACTCTTCACGTTCAATCTGCTAGGGGCAGATGCGGACATTAAAGAGGAGGAGGCCAGTTTCATTAACTTTAATCGCCATTGAGATTTCCATGAAGACTACTTTAGACACGTGAGTGCAGCCTTTGAATTTAATTACTCCGTTACTTTCGCCCACGAATAATTCCGAAGATTCTGCTCAGATATTTCGTCTGTTGAATGACCTCTAACCCAGGGATCGAGACGGTGGCAGATTACGGTCCTATGGGAGCGTATTTGTGGCGGTGTCTGAGGTCTGAGATTTATCTGTTTCAGAGCTTCTGCGGTTCATTAGGGTTTCGGTGTCCTCCTCCCCCACATAAATAGCCGAGTAGCCATTTGGGATGTCAATCAGACGTATGAGAGAAAAATATACCTCACCGTAGATCTTGTCGAAGACCTTTTCCCTGTCCGGTTTTTCCGGTCAGGCAAGGTCCTCAGGACAATACGCCAAGTCTCCTTCATCTCTCTGTCATTTCACCCGAGGGTGTAATTTGGGAGGGAATCTGGGAGACCCGAGATTTTGGGGGGGTGTTGTTGTGCGTGTGTGTATGTATTAGAGATCCGTTGTGAGAAAAATATGGAAAGGATGTATGTGAAAGTAGATGGAAAAAGGGGTCCAAAATAACCAATTTTCTCCACTTTATCTTCTGGCCGTGAAGAAAGATCTCTCTTCCTTTTCCTTAACTAGACTTCAGTGAGGCCAGTCAAGGAGAAAACGTGACTCTTGACGTATCTCCGCAGGATTTTTCCAGGTCACACACAACAAAGCGATATTTCAATTAAACACAGAAAATCGATCGGAATTTCAGAGAAATGACTGAACCGCGTAACGAGCATCCGTACGAACAATTACAAGTGACAAGCAGTTGGTATCGAGCGAGATAGTGTTGGTAATGTCTTGTATTACCACTACGCAACCCATCAAGCGGGGAGAGGGAATATATTGTTACACTCAGGTACATAGAGGAACGAATTCTTGTCTGCCACTTCTTTGATAGGGTCCCATAGGTGAAAGTGCCTTAATGTAAGTTTTATTATTGAATTTCCATAACGGGCATGATAAATTGTTCTGAAACGGGTTTCACAGCCGGTGGTCGAGGTTTTTCTGTAACAACAAACTCGGGTTCTTCGGATCTGGTTTCTTTGGTCAAAGAATAAAATATCAAGAGGTATTTTGAAATAATTTGGACATGAGAAACTTGAGAGAAATATTAGAAAGAAGAGCTCTTGCTAGACGAGTGGATACGGCGTTGGTCTCCAAACGTCGCGGTACCGGGTTCGCTCCCAAATTCCGGCATGAGCGGACACAAACGTCAGCTCACGTAGAGATCTGGCTACGCGCTGAGCTCACCCCTGTATTCGGGTGGGTAGATCTTATACCTCTCACCTTACACATAGCCAATCACAACACTGCTTTCTTTCCTCTCTCGCCTTCACAGCACAACACACATACACACACACACACACACACACAAACTCTCTCTGCTCCAAAGAGTCCTGCCAATGGGTATCTATATCCACGTACCTCTGACCAGGAACAGGTCCCTCTCCCCCGAGGTGACGAAGGTTTCCACCGGAACCCTGTTTGGTATCAAAACATAATACTTCCTGGCCCCTACCCGCAAAAGAGGACCTCCTCGTGGTGCCCTCGTGCCGACCAGTGATTGTCATACTAACCTTTATGTAAATTTCATTATCCAGCCAGAGGATCCTCCTGGATAAAGGAATGATTGGCGTCGACTACTACTACTACTACTACTAATATTAGAAAGATAAAACCAGAACAAAATAATACAGAAATACGACTTGGTGTTCTGTTGTAGCGGGCCCCCTTCCATCACTCAGGTCACTCCGTGTTAACGTGTCAATTGAGTGTGTGCATATGGAGTATGAAGAGTGTATGTAATGAAGGAAAGAGGTAACGTGTGGTGTGTTTAAATGACGGAGATTGCAGAGGCGATATGTGAGACGAGAATGAAGAGTTGGGGGTGAGGAGGGTGTATTGTACTGAGTGGAATCAGGTCTTTTTAATGGTGATAGGGAGGAAGATGTGTTGACTTTGCTAGTGAGTATAGAGTAGCATGACAGAATGGTTGAATATGTATGCTTTTTGGGGTGAAGTTGATAGTTACAAGAGTGAAACTGCATGTGGTTTAAGAGGTAAATGAGGTTGAGAATGAGAAATTCCGAAATGACCTGGTAAGGGTGGTGGAATGGCGACTAGACGTTCGTCAATGATGGTAGGAGCGAGAAACTGATGGAGTGGTGAGATGAGGAGAGACGGGGGTGGAAGGAAAAGAGAGGAAATGCCAGGTTTTTATCCTGGAGCTAAATTTGAGTTTGGTAAGGACGTTTTTCAGCACAAACATGTGTAAAATATACATACATGAGTGAGGCGAAGAGAGTAGAGCAAATATTACAGTAGGATTGAAGTGCTCCTAGTGGGAATGTGTTGAGGAATGTAAATGATTCAAAAGCTGTGGGAGGTATGAGTATAGGAGTATGTGACATTATGATTGTGCTGTGTGAGGTGAAATCTATTGCTGTGGATGAAATTAAGTGAGGGAGGCATTAAGGAGAGGAGAACCAGAAGTAAATGGCTACAGAATCAGCCACAGAAGAAAGAGGTGGTGGGGGTTCTTGAGAGATGCTGAGAAGAAGAGAGAGTAGATGTATTGGGATAAAGCAAGGGGTAGTAGTTAGTGCAGAGGATGAAAGTGGGTGTACTATACCTGGATGAATACATTCAAGAAGGAGTAGAAACAGTGTATAATACAAATAGCTCCCCCTCCCCCCCCAAAAATGAAGCATTTGGAAGGAAGAAGGGAAATGCGATGAGAACTGGAAATTATTTTGGATGAAAGTAAAAAATCAAAAGAAGAATAATCGTGTGAATATCAGAGATAAGAATAGGTGAGTACTAGGGAGATGGTAATAGGTTGAAATTTTATGGCAAGGTTAGGTTGATCAAGTGTATATTGTGGATATGCAAAGAAAACGAATTATTTATATGGTTCACTTCGAAAGTGAGATTGAGGTACTGCATCCTCAGGCTATGTGCAATCTCGGTGCTGCATCCTCAGGCTACGTGCAAGCGAGTTGCTGCATCTTCAGGTTATATGCAGCGAGGTGCTGCATCCTCATGCCAGGGGCAAACAGGGTGCTGCATCTTCAGGCCATGTGCAAGCGAGGTGG
This sequence comes from Ceratothoa steindachneri, assembly GCA_963969495.1. Lineage (NCBI taxonomy): Eukaryota > Metazoa > Arthropoda > Malacostraca > Isopoda > Cymothoidae > Ceratothoa > Ceratothoa steindachneri. The sequence goes on along the minus strand of OZ018336.1, from coordinate 86,061,781 downwards.
TGTATCCTCAGGTTGGAAGGGACAGATGGCACCTCTCAGAACCCCAGAAGAACAGGAATACGAATAATGAGGATATTATAAAACTGTTCTACAAGAATACTATGAGCACAAAGCACCAAGCAGATGAAAGAGCCATCAAGGACATTATAGACCGAGGAATACAACCCATAAACGCCAAGAAAAAGATCGCACTAATCATCTACTATCAAAATAGAGGATATTATATATATATATATATATATATATATATATATATATATATATATATATATATATATATATATATATATATATATATATATATATATATATATATATATATATAATGTTTAACAGAAACCCCAAGGCGAAGAAAATCGCATCGAGTTCGGCCTTCAAAAGTCTTCTGGAAGTTTTCTCGTAAACACGAAACAGGCTCAGGTTTTCTTGCCCATAATGGGAATTTCGAAAGGTATAATACTGGTACGGAGGCAATGAGAAATCTTTTTTAAGTGTATCCTGGTGCAGTGACTTTTCGTAAATGTCAGCTCTTGTTTAAAATATTAAATAACGATGATTGTGATCTATGTGCTAAGTGTTTCCTCTTTCTGAAAGAGGCAACACTTTGGATAACGATGTTCTGAAACCCTGTTGAATCAGATCCTGGCAAAAGCGCCAGACATTTAACACACAAATGAATGCGTCGTGTTCAACCTTCACGAATATCTCGAACAAACTTCTAAAAGTGTAAAGAAGGAATTCGGCTTCTCATGAACTTTCTATCCTAGAACCAACTCAACATTTCACTATTAGCATGTCTTTTTTTCTGGCACCGAATTGTTACAATAACGAAAATTCCATTTCAACCGAAAACGAAAACAACGGCGGTGATCAAGTGCTATCATCAAAACCAGGACTTAATCAAGAGAAGACTTTGCTGGATTATGACCAGGACTTTATTATGAGACCGTAACAATGAATCATATTAGTCTAGACTCTTAGGCCACCAGGGATGACTAAATTATAGGCTAAGATAATTATTAAACTCTATTGGCAGTTTTTTTTTATCTTTATAAATACAAGCTTACTTTCCGAACACTCTTTAGTTACAATCTGTTGATTGTAAGTAAAGGGTATGGGTGAATCCAGATTGAGCGTGTTAGATAAATAACAGAGTTTAAGGTTGATATTAACTATGAAGATCGATTGTTGCCTTGTGGAAAGTGGCTGAAAGGCAGCGAATGAGAAATGTAGTGTTTGTTGGGTTTAGTGATCTGAAGACTGATTGAGGGTGCCTATAGTGAAGCGCTTTTGCTATGGAAGGATGTTAGAATGAATGATGTGGCTGATAATAATGTTGGATGTGCGGCTGTTGTGAGGAAAAGGTGTGTGTCGTCACTTTGAATTTTAAACATGTTTATGGATGGAGCACTGAGAAGAGTGGGAGTGAAGATGTGTCTATTGTGATGGATTAGCGCTGTATGTTGATGCCCTGCTGTTACTGACTGAGTGGAAGAGGATAAATATTGGTTGAATCGGTGAACAGTTTATGTGTGAGTCGGTTGCTAGAAGTAAATAAAGAAATAAGTGAGGGTAAGTATGGCTGGGGTAATAGAATTAAATAAGTGCACCTTGTGCCAGTGTAGGCATCCAGGAGGGTCTGCGATGAATGGAAGTGGCATGAATGAAGCAGAGACTGATCCTAAGATATATAAGATACACGAACATGTGAAGCGTTCGGTTACACACACATTTAAAAACTTCCAAAATCCTTTGATGCTCCTCCTTCCTGTGGTGGCACTTTGATATGACGAAAAAGAAAAGAGACTAAAGAACAACTCCCATCGCCATTTACACAAGTCATAACAAAAAACCCCCCCTAGAACTGAAAAATATAGTTGCGAAACAGTAACAAACACGTGATCCCAAAACAAACACCAGCAAACTGTACAAAACGCTTAGCAGTATCAACCATACACAATTTCATACAGAAATCGGTGCAACAGACACAAACAATTTTCTCCACGTTAAACACTTAAACTCTCACACAGACGATTTATAAGTCATCACAGTTGTTCCACTACCGAACCAGATTACACAACTTTTACAAACCGCCAAACCAATCACATCGTCCACAACTTAAGCACTCAGCTACCTGTGGTCCAGACAACATCATTAGCATACACCTTGAACTGCATTGAATACAAGCATTGTCAACATTTTAAACTATAGCTACTAGCACAACGTCAGTAACAAAATATATAACACTATCATGCACAACAACACAAAAGGATGGTTGTCAAACTAAATGGCGAGTAGAAAAGCCCATCCGACATTTACTCATAAATATCAAGCAACACAAACTTCTCAAACGATATCACCCAAGGATTTATACTGTCCTTCACACACTTTAATCTCTATGTGCATGGCATCCCCACAAACAGCTCAACTTAGATCATATAGCTTGCTTGCACATACGACATAACTCTCGCATGAACGCGCCAAACCAAAGACAGCTACTAATCTCCTCCAGATCTACCTTAACATACTACTCAACTGGTTAACCACACAAATACTCAAAATAGCCTCAACCAAATCATCAGCTACCCTCTTCACCCGTGATACATAGGAGGAACAACACCGCCTCTCACCTAACAATAAACCTCACCCACACAATCAAAATACTTGGCATAACATATAACAAACAGCATGTCGGAAACAAAAAAAACAAACAAATATTCACCAAATCACTCGCGCGCACAACAATCAGACAAAACAAAGAACTCCCAAAACAATCACGAACTACACAGCTACTACACCGATAGACCACCTACACTGAAACGAAACTCCTCAAGGTCAAGGATCACCGGGGGTTGAGAGGCACATAACCCAATGACTGAACAAGCCCAGATATATTAAACGCCGTTCGATACCAATAAAAACCTTGTACCGAAATGTCACATTTAGTTTATTATTAAATCATTTCATCACACATTAATTAACCACTAATTATGAAATCAGAACAAATACAGAATCTGAATCTTTCTCTTTTTCTCTCCTGCTCACCTTTTAACTTTTTTCTATCTTTGAATTTCTATATCGTTATATCCCTATATCTTTTTATATCTTTATGTATTTATATTTCTTTTCTCTTTTTCTCCTTTCTCTATTTTCTTTAATTTTCTCCTTTTTTGTCTCTTTCGCTCCTTTCCTCTCTTTTTATTTATATATTTTTATATATTTATATACTCAAATAATTATACCCTTATATATTTATTTTATGTTTATATACTATATCTTTATCTTATTTGTTTAATCTCTTTATTTCTCCCTCCTCTCTTTTCTCTCTTACACTCACCTTTCTCTTTTTCTTTTTTCTTTCTCTTTTCTCTATATATTTTTATCTTTTTCTGTTAACTCTATTTCTCTCTCTTTCTTTCTCCTTTTTTTCTTTTTCTCTTTCTCTTTTTTCTTTTTCTCTTTTTTCTTTTTCACTTTTTCTTGTTTTCTTTTTCCCTTGTTATTTATATCTTTAAATTTGTATATATTTATATGGTTATATACTTATATCGTCTTCTCGTATTTTGATTTCTCTATTTTTTTTCTCATTCAATTTTCTTTTTCTCTTTTTCGCTTTTTTGTTATCTTCAAATATTTATATCTTTTTCGCTTTTTTCTTTTCTTTAAATATTTATATCTTTTTTTCTTTATCATTTATTTCTATTTCTCTCTGCCACTTTTTTCTATTTTTTCTTTTTTCTTTTCTTTCCTCTGCTCTTTTTTCACCTTTTCTTTTTCACTTTTTCTCTTTTTTCTTTTTACTCTTTATATGTTTTATCATTATATAACATATCTTTCTCTCTATTTTCTCTCCTTTGATTTCTTCCTCCCTTTTTACCTATTTCTCCTTTGACCGTCCTCTTTTCTTTCTTTTCACTTTTCTCTTTTATTTTTATATCTTTATATATCTCATATCTTTATATTTTTCCTCTCTTTCTCCCTATTTTTCTCTCTGTCGTGGTATACGGCTGAGTATGTATGTACGTCTGTTCCATACATGAAAACCTCCGTTCCTTATTTTTCTAAGAGTGCTATACTTTTATTTATCTTTTGTTTTGATTCTTTAACCCGGAAGGATTCGTAATATTATATATCTATTGCCATATGCAGCGTTTCGAGGATTTAATTAAACAACTAGGGCAAAAATATACTTTTAATTACATAAAGAAATGAAATATTAAAACTTTAAATATACCAAGGCTATCATAAGAGGATCTAAATAAAAATTAATACTACAAATGAGTATTACGCGATGGTTGACACAAAAATTCACTTTAGTATGGAATGGAAACTAAAGAACATAAATAAATTGGATTCTTTTTACCTTTAACTAAGTGGGAGTCAGGCGTGGGATGACCTTGAACGAGAACCTCGTTGATGGGATGAATCGAGACGTGAGGCTGACTCGGACTCACAGCTGCTCGTGTCGCTGCGCGAAGGATAAGTTTGGTGGAGGTTATTTGGGAATAACAGCTGACTTCGAGGTAAGTGGGGAGCGCGTGGGGATGCTGCTTGACTTGACGATATAGGCGAGGGAATTGTGGATATACGATTATTCCAATCCTTAGGTTACACTTGTGGAATTCTCGATGATGAGACTTGACGATATAAGCGAGGGGATTGTGGATGTACGATTATTCCAATCCTTGGGTTACACTTGCGGGCTTCTCGATGATGAGACTTGACCTAGAGATGAATCTTGTCTCGAGTGGAACTTCACATTGGTATTTCTTACTGGTGAGGGATACCTCTGGTTTTATTCGAAAAACTAAGATAGGGGGTTTCTCTGAACGAGATTGGTATGGGAGCGATTCTCTATACCTATGGTCTACTCTTCGATGTGACCAAAAGGAACGGCCTCGGAAAGGAAAATCCCGCTCTGTTCCACTTCTTGTTGATTACCCATTTGGACTCCGGGACTCGTCTTCTTCTCCTAGTTGCTACCTCGATTCTCCTCTTTTCTCCAGATCGTACTATATATACGTCGATTATCCCCTGGGGGAGGGGAGGGGAGATGAGTGCCCACTTTTAAGCCTCTCTCCAAGGGCATCACTTTTCAACGTTGTGACCCTTCGCTCTTCTGATTTACGTCGGAGAAAGTGAAAATTCGTCTATTTGGCGAAAATAGGCATAAAAAATAGGAGGGGACAGTGAGCCTGTTCATAGATTTTTATTCCAAAGACTATCCCACCCTCCTTTGTTTATATTAACGGGCTACGAAATTTGCTGATGATAATCCTTCTTTTGTGAGCGATCTCGAGGATTGTTGGGGCGGGGCAAAGGTGAGGGGAGAGGGGGGTAAAGTATCGGACCATATGGAACGTAACTGTTGACTCTGTGTAACCAAACTAGCGTCTGTTTGTCCTCGCGATATTGATTTCCTCACACTCTCATTTGCTCTCTTTTTTTTTTTTTTCATTTTCTCCTTTTTCATTTTTCTCTTTATCTGTATATCTTTATCTATTTATCTTTAATCTCTATATCTTTTTCTCTCATCTCTCTTTCTTTCTTCTTTTCCTTATTTCCTCTCTTTTTTCTCTTTCTCCCCCTCTCTCTCTTCTTTTCTCGTTCTTTTTTCTGTTCTACTCTCACTTCCTTCTTTCTTTTCTCTCTTGTATTTTTATCTTTCTTGTTCCCTCTCTCTCTCTTATTCTCTTTTCCCTTTTCTATTTTCTCTCTGATATACAATCGTAGTACTGTCTGTTGACATGGTGGGTCTTAACTCCGTCTGCATTATCATTATTATTATTATTCCTTCTTCTCCTCCTCCTCCTCCTCATCATCATCATCACCACCCTCACTCTCCTCGTCCTCATTCTCATCCCACTTCTTTTAACTTGTCTCTGCACTTCTCCTTCCAAACTTTCTGGCGTAGATGCCGTCGCTTGTTTTGGTTCTTATTATTTGGCTGAATACAAATAATAACAATGCATCTCACGACAATAAAACGATAACAAACTTTTTTAGCATTTTTTAATCGACGTTCCAAGATTTTCTGCTGTAAAAAGGTTATTTTTTTATTCCTTTTCTTTATTCCTCTGCGATAATGATGACAACTGGGTGTCTCAGCGTTACTCTGCCCAAAAGCATGTTGGCGTGCGGCAGGCGTCCTACCGCCATGTGTGTCTTTAATTTACCATACACACTGTTGTACTGTAACAAAAGACTGGTTATTAAGCGTTATTTGTAATTGTAAGGTACACAATCATGACTTGATGACTACCTCAATGTTTTAAATGGTCCGATTTTAATTAAACTAAAGACACAATTTGATAATCGTGAAAATAAGATCCAAATAATTAAGTTATTTTTCTTTTCTATTTTCTTGTGTCTTTTCACACGATTAAATAAGTAATGACAGAAACCACGAGAGAGAATTTATGGAGTAAATTTCCCAGCCATGATATTCACTTCCCAATTCTAGCTCAGAACATCGTCACTTTTTATTTGCTACGAGTATATATTGGATTTAAACGGAGTCAAATAACTGAACAGAAACTGATAACATGAAAACAAGTTTCTTATATTTTTTATGGCCCAGCTAACCTCATAATTAATCCAATCACCATCCGATATACCATTGGCGCAGCTTGTGACTCATGGCATAGACCACAACGCGTCCATGACGTACGTCAGTGCCTCAGGACTTTGTAAATTGGTTATGTGCCATCATGCACACAGCCAATCTACTAAATTGTTGCTTTCTTCTCCCCTAGTTCTCACACATACAACGCATCACTCTTCCGACTCTCATAATCCGTAAGGAGACTTAGATCCAGACATTCCTATCGTTGAATGGGTGGTTATCCTTTGAGCTGCAAAGAGTATCGTACACTCTTTGATTGGTGGCAAAACATAATAATACCCACACCCTTCTTCCAATGAGGGTGTGTCTCCAGGATTGCTAGAGAGATTCTCTGATCTTTATGCTGGTGTCGTTATCCGGTCGTCCCGTTTCCCCAATGGAAGCGACGGGTGGCATTACTTGCCTCAATCCAAACTAGTGTGACAGAGTTTAGCTACACAGCATCTTCCGAATCTAACACATCCGCACTTTTCTTGTCGCCACCCTCCAGTTAATCTAGTAGTTTCCCGCTGGCGTCACGAGAGGGCGAACCCAGCGTGTCCCTGAACTCAATTTCGAGTGATTGAATGCGACATGGGATTATTATACCTAAAAGCGCATTCATTCTCCCAAAATGAACTCAAATAAGTTAAGAGAAACGAACTAAATTATTTGTATTTTGTTTGAGAGATGCGCTGAATATTACAGGATACAGTAGGTAATATTTCGCCGTTGGCAAATCTGAATTCCGCGCAGGCGTGTTGTCTGGCGTCGGTTCTCTTTTCTTTCTGCCATAGTAGGCTCAGGTGTGCATCGTCTGTGAGGGAACAATACCATGGTTGAACTGAGCCTTCCAAAAATTTGAAAAAGGCAAAAGTAGTGCTGCTTGGTATTCACATCGGAAGTTCCACTGCGAAGATCTTTGAGTGTTTGGGTGTCAATCTGACGACGGCGCCGAGGATCAGGAAAGAGTTGGAGGATTACGACTGCGATGATTACGGGTAGTAGGGGCTCGGTAAGAGTTCTGAAAGATCCCTCGAAGAGACCCAAACACAATAAAGTGTCAGTCTTTCATCAGGCAGTTTGTGCATGAGTACAGCCTCTACTACTCGTACCCGATGAGAAAGCACCAGTTCTGTCGCGGGAGATGAAGGACAAGTGGAAGGAAGGTGTTGTGAAGCTTGTGAACAAACAGAAGCATCCACTCAAGCCTGGTATCCTTTGGTTCTTCTCAGACGAGAAGAACTTGTGCCAGTACCAGGTGGAGAACCCGCAAAACAACCGCTGGCTTGTTGTAACTCCTAAAGATGTACCGAGAGTCAGAAAGACCAAATTCCCGGTCCACATCATTGTTGTGTTTGTGGTGGTCAATAGCGAGGGTCACTTTATGCCCTCGTTTATCTCTCCGAAGGACCTCACAATCAATACAGAGGGCTTCATCAAGTGCCTGGAGGAGAGGGTATTGCCCTGGTCCTTCGAGATCCCAGGTTTCTGAAATACCTTTGTCTCAACGCCCCCACCCCCCTCCTCTGAGTGCTCTATGATATCTCCCTTAACCATTTCTAAGATCACTGGTTTAAATTTGGTATCTGTTGCACCACAAATGCATCTGTAACCCTTTAGTCAAAAGATTTGGACTTCGTTATTAAAAATCTTTGGCTTCGAAATTTAAAGCGCAATAGCAACGAGGCCGCGTCGCGCAAAAGTTAGAAGTAATAAGAAAGTAGTGAAGGTAGACGAGTTTAAAAGAGTGGAAGATATATGGATGCAGGTCCTACGGCAAACATTGGGGCAGGGAGGGTGCACAACTGCGGAAACTGGGGCAGGAAGGGCCTGCCGTTCCTACAGTTTTGAATTGTAGCAGGGGCATTGCCCCCCGCTCCACTATAAACGCCCCTTACGGTGTATGGGCAGAGATGCCGCCCCCTGTTGTAGCGAGGGACCCAAACTATTATGCTTTCAACTTTTCCCATCTGATGAAAGTTCTGAAACCAAATTCGCCTTCTTCTCTATTTCTGTTTTCGTTTATTATTATTCTTTTATTTTTAACTTCCTTTTTTTGGATTAAATTTCTAGGTTTTAATTGGAAAAGAACAAAAGTCTTTAATTTTGTACTTTAATGTTTAATCTAAGCTTTCGTTAGACCCTTATGAAGACTTCGGCAGGGATTCAATTATCAGTTTGGGGTCCGTACAACCCCTAGGGATTATTTACAGCCCTGTTTTGTTTAGGGCTGAGGTATCTGCTCCCCCAACCCCCATTTCACCTTCCTCATCTCTCGGCCGGGCTTGGGACCGGTCATTAGTTAATTGAGTAGTTAATTAATTTGTATTAGTTAATTGAGTTAGTCAATTAATTAGTATTAGTTAATTAATTAATTTGTATAAGTTAATTGAGGTAATTAATGAATTTGTATTAGTTAATCGAGTTAGTTAATTAATTTGTTGTATTTAATTGCGTTAGTTAATTAATTTATATTAGTTAATCGAGTTAGTTAATTAATTTGTATTTGTTAATCGAATAAGTTAGATAATTAGTATTAGTTAGTTAATCGAGTTAGTTAATTAATTTGTATTAGTTAATCAAGTTGTTAATTAATTTGTATTAGTTACTCGAGTTAGTTAATTATTTTCTATTGGTAATTAATTTGTATTAGTTAATTACGTTATGTAATTATTTTATTAATTAATTAATTTTTATCAGTTAATCGAGTTAGCTAATTAATTTTATTAGCTAATCGAGTTAGTTAATTAATTTGTATTAATTAATCGCGTTATTTAATTAATTTGTATTAGTTAATCGAGTTAGTTAATTAATTTGTATTAGTTAATCGACTTAGTTAATTAATTTGTATTAGTTAATCAAGTTAGTTAATTAATTTGTATTAGTTAATCAAGTTAGTTAATTAATTTGTATTAGTTAATCAAGTTAGTTAATTAATTTGTATTAGTTAATTAATTTGTTTAAGTTAATTAATTAATTTGTATTAGTTAATTGATTTGTATTAGTTAATCGAGTTAGTTAATTAATTTGTATTAATTAATCGAGTTATTTAATTAATTTGTATTAGTTTATTGAGTTTTGATCCGTTCGTGATTCTCGAGTGCCTCCAAATTTAGACTTTTCCGCTTGAAACAATTTTAAATCCCAGGGTCAATTTGAATGGGGCCGGGAGCGGGGAGGGGGGGTGGGGGATGCTGTCCCATGAAGACTCCTTCTTCTGGTTTCTGGTTTCTGGTTGGTCGTCTGTCCACTGGAAGTCGTGTAATACCCACTCTGCGACCCTTCACATGGGAGGATTTTCCGGGGCATAAGCAGTGGCAGTTCCCCCCCAGGACTTGATGCCCTTTGGCGACCAAAGAATTTCCCTTCCTTTTGGAGCTCTTCTCTCCGACCTGTTACAATTGGTAGTAGAAGTAGTACTTAGTAGTGGCGGTAGTTGTAGTAATAGTGGTGGTGGCGGTACTAGTAGTGGGAATAGATTTAGTAGTAATAACATTATTAATACTAGTGGTAATGGGAGTAGTATTTGTGGGGTATTAGTGGTAGTAGTAGTGGTAATGGGAGTAGTAGTGTTTAAGTGGTTTTAGTAGTGGTAACACTAGTGGTAGTTGCAGTAATATGGTTATTATTATTAGTAGTAGTGGTAACACTAGTGTTAGTTGTAGTAATAGGGTTATTATTATCATTAGTATTAGTAGTAGTAGTGGTAACACTAGTGGTAACACTGGTGGTAGTTGTAGTAATAGGGTTAGTAGTAGTAGTAGTAGTAGTGGTAACACTAGTGGTAGTTGTAGTAATAGGGTTATTATTATTTGTAGTAGTAGTAGTGGTAATACTAGTGGTAGTTGTAGTAATAGGGTTATTAGTAGTAGTAGTGGTAGCCGTTGTAGTAGTGGTAATGGCGGTAGTAATAGTTGTTGTAGCATTAGTAGTAATGGCCGTAGTAATATTGGTAGTGGTGGTATTAGTATTAGTACGTTATTATGATACAAAGTACAACCAATGTCTCAAAATCTCGGGACGGTAGGTTTTTTCATTTAAATTCACTCCTCTTGCATGACGGCACCATTTACTCCTCTTGCATGACGGCACCATTTACTCTTCCTGCATGACGGCACCATTTACTCCTCCTGCATGACGGCACCATTTACTCCTCTTGCATGACGGCACCATTTATTCTTCCTGCATGACGGCACCATTTACTCCTCCTGCATGAAGGCACCATTTACTCCTCCTGCATGAAGGCACCATTTACTCCTCCTGCATGAAGGCACCATTTACTCCTACTGTATGACGGCACCATTTACTCCTCCTGCATGAAGGCACCATTTACTCCTCCTGCATGAAGGCACCATTTACTCCTCTTGAATGACGGCACCATTTACTCCTCCTGCATGACGGCACCATTTACCCCTCCTGCATGAAGGCACCATTTACTCCTCCTGCATGAAGGCACCATTTACTCCTCCTGCATGAAGGCACCATTTACTCCTGCATGAAGGCACCATTTACTCCTCTTGAAGGACGGCACCATTTACTCCTCTTGAAGGACGGCACCATTTACTCCTCCTGCATGACGGCACCATTTTCTCCTCCTGCATGAAGGCACCATTTACTCCTCCTGCATGAAGGCACCATTTACTCCTTCTGCATGACGGCACCATTTACTCCTCTTGCATGACGGCCCCATTTACTTCTCATTGCAAGTAACTTTGCAATGAGATATCTATCAATAAAGTGGGGAAGATACACGAAGTGAAAATGTGTGAAATATATATAGCCGCACTTTCAGTCATGGGCAAAAGTTTTGAGGCTAATATATATCTTAATCTTTTGACTCGTTTTAAAAATTTAGGTAATAGGAATAATTGTTATAATATTTAAATTATTGTTAGTTTATTAAAAAGTCATCACTTCAAAAATAATAAGAAAAAAATGGATTCTTTCACTCCAAAATCACGCTCTGGTCCTTTTCCTGTAGGAGGCGAGTTTCACTCCCTGGAGCTTTACTATTCGATCAAAAAGGTAAAATGATGTCAAATATGGGTTAAATGAAGGGTGTGGTGTAATTATAATCTATTTCGTAATATTTTTTTTCTAAAAATAAACGTTTCAATCTTCTTCAATTACAGAAATATTTTTTTTAAGGAAATGCGTTCAACCATTGTGGCTCTACAGCAAAGTGGACTGAAATGCTAGGACTTCGTTGCTAAGGGTATTGCATTAAGAAACACTATCTTAGGATCATTAATGACAATAAAAAGACTGGTTACACTCCTGCGATGAAGTCTTCAGGGCGCCCAAGAGCTTCGAATGAACTCCAAGATCCCTTCCTAGTAAGGTTCCAGCTCAAGGATCGGGTTGCCTCCAGAACCAAGCTTGCTTACGATTGGAACGCTTCACTGCGCACAGCGAGGAGGAGAATTTTCCACAAAGGTATCAAGTTGAGAGGAGCTGCGATGAAGCCTCATCTCACCAAGAAGAACCTTACGGATAGGCTCCACTTTTGTAGGAAATATAAAGAATGGACTTTTGAAGACTCGAACAAAGTGATATTTTCTTATGAAGCTTCCTTCCTATTGTCTGGAGTATCTGGAAAATCTCTCGTTTGGAGGAGAGAAGGCGAGCGCTTTCACGAGTCCTGTGTCCTGCCAACAGTGAAGCATCCGGACACTCTCAAACTCTGGGGCTGATTTTCAATGAAGGAAACTGGAATACTAACAATTTTGGCCCAAGAATACATCCAAGAACTCAAATTAGTACCAAAACATACTTCATTAGCACCTTTATTGCAACAGTTGAGGACTAATTTGGGGATAATAACTGCATTTTCCAGCATGATGGCTCACCTTGCCACAAAGCAAAAGCAATAACAAAGTTGTTGGTTTAAAATGACATCGAACGGTTGGAACCTTGGCGCGGGAAATACTTACTCATTGTAAGTATATTATATGATATTGCATGATATTAAATGATAGTGAGAGTGCGCAACTCTCCTGAATCTGCATCCATTATACAAATAATAATAATACTAATAGTCAGCAATTAAACATATTTTGTGCCACAATATAGGAATTTCCAAAATATGCATCTGTATTTATTTGTGACAAGACTTTTTATTCCTGCAACATCGAGTACCTATGCTAGTAATCTATATTGCCTTATTTGTTCAAATACATATTGATCAAATAAATAATGAAAAGCCTACACACCTTTTTTCACTCATTCCATCCTTCAGCCTTTCTATCAACTTCTAAACTGATGTCGACGTAAAAAACATCAGTTCATTCTCTGTTGACATTCTCTATCTATCGAGAAAGGGCCGATGCGTGTTATTTCCTTCCCTCTATTCCAGAATTTGTTACTCTTCCCTCCTTTAGCGGAAAAAATTCAACATATCGCCAGAACCTTAAAAATCCAACTTAGATACCCATTGTGACTGATTGATTGAAGCGCGTTCTAATTAAAGTACGTGCCACCCTTTTAGAAATACAAATGCTCCCTTCATATCCACAACAATTATTCTGTCTGCCTTTCTCACCCAAACTGAAAGAGTTCCAAGCGATCTTCTCACAAAAGAAAATAACCTATAAAATCTACAGCACTAATGGCTGCACTCATCACCCGAATTTTCGCCATATACATAGCGCCAAAGGGAAATGCATAATTCCCTGCAGAGACCGTACAAAATTCTGCACTGGAGAAACAGGATGTACCCTCGAGAAAGGCCTCCAAACAATGGAAACGAAAATTAGGAAATTAAAAATGCTCCAACTTAATACAGACGACTGGAAGATTAAAAAGACAATGCTTGGAAACAGCTTAAGAAAAATCGCCTCAACATCGTTCTGATCTCAGAACATGGTTTGTTAAATCTAGAGAGAAAGATGAATTAATATATTTAATTATAATACTATTTTGAAGCATCTCATTCATCAAAGGTATGAAGGAGTGGCCAATGGAATCAGGAAAGGGCTAAAATATCAAATGCAACATGATTTCGATGAGGTCTACCTATGAATGGAAATGGAGATAACTATAACAATAGCCATAGGATATCAGCCACCGAGGGTGAATTATATGTAAGAAAATTCAGCATAATAATCAACAACAGGAAACCAATTATTTTCCTATGTGACTTGAGTGCCAGATGACCGGAATCAGGATATAAAAAAAAGAATACGTACCAACCTCCAATCATTAATCAGGAGAAAAATACCTCAGAGAGTGAAACTCGACTATCCAATATACTTATAGGATAAAAATCGACACAAAACCTGATATTTTCTTAGGTAATGACAATTTTAATTTCAATTAGTGCATACAAACTTTCGATAGACCATGCAGTGAGCATACAGTCGTGGATTTATAAATTAATAACAATTCCATCTAGATATTTTATATAGAGAGAAATATATACAATAAGCCGACAGGATCGAATACAGAAGTTGCAAATATATAGCACCAGGTTAATTAAGAGTAATTTAGGTAATTAAAGTAAGTAAGGTAATTTAGAAGAAATAGATGAAGAACTTTGATGTATACATTTTTTTTTAAAGTATCAGACAGTGAGACGATCCCAAGATTAATATTAGAATCTTACCTCATATCAAATGGAACCAAGAAATGATCCAGAAGGGCCAAGAAATGACAATCTTATCCAATAATATGTGCAATTTGGAAGTGAAAAAAAAGAATAATATACAGCACTTAAGAAGAAAGGGAGAGAACTATTATTCTTAATCTTACAGAAGCAACAAGAAAAATTGAATGTCTTCAAAGATCGAAGAAGAATTTTCCCTAAAGAGTGAGGGAGGAAGATCGATATCATGAAAGGGAAACGACTTTGACAAAGAATAAGAACTTTGAGGAGACATCATAGATGACGAGGTAGAAATTACAGGAAAATTTAAGGAAGATTGGAAACAAATAAAATAATCAGTATTGAGGAATATTGGAAACAAATAAAATAATCAGTATTGAGGAATATTGGAAACAAATAAAATAATCAGTATTGAGGAAGATTGGAAACAAATAAAATAATCAGTATTGAAGAAAACAAGAAATACTACATTGAATTAAAAACGAGACAATAAATTCCCTGAACGAAAACATTGAGAATAGCTACCAACATCTCTTTGTTGTCCAAAGCTTCTCTTCTGACTTGGTATGAGGTGGCTGGTCATGTCCTCAAGCATAAACAATTGGTTAAGGGGATGGTCGAAGGGAAGTGGCTCTTAACATGAGGTACCTGTAGCCCCAGGGGGTACGAAAGCTTAAACTTGGGGGTACGAGACATGCTAGCGTCATGTAGTCAGTTTATTGCTGTATTTACAATGGGACTAAAATATATATAGTGTCACATCTACCATTATATTTATTTACATCTACCAACCAATGTTCATAGCCCCAATCCGTCGGAGAACGTTTAAATGCTGGAGAGGGTGTGCTGATAGCGTCAATTGCCAAGTTGTTGAAATGGCGTCTGAGTCATGCAGTCAGTGGGTGTCGTTGATTATTTTCGTGTGCGCGAGACCCTTATCGATGCCTTCAGGTAGAACTTGCATTGATAACAATGCTGATGTAACCACCAATTTTACATCACCTCTGGCACCAATATCGCTTGGTGATAGAGTCGAATGCAAGGTAGTGCAACTTTGGTGTTTGGTACCAAAGAGGGACATCATGGATCACTGTTGCTTCTAGCTTGGTATTTTCACGGCCATTTTTAGCGGCAAGAGATTCGCACAAACGAATGCTCTGTCGATTTGCTGGATAAGATATTTTGATGCTCAGGGTGAGCAACATGTTCAGGATCGTGGGTCCTCTGAAGAGTATACAGAGTTTATTGCCCAACTAAGTTTGAACGGGCTCTTGTCTTTGCAAGTTGAATTAAGAAGGTGAGACTAGTTGCAAACAGTTCGGCAGATCGATAGGTCTTCCAACGAGGCAAGTGTCAATCTCGATCTCAATCTGCCGAAAAAAACTGGCTGCAGTTAAACTATTTTGGATTCGCGAGGAGAAAGTTGCGTGTCTTGCTTGCTACACCGCTTTCCTACATGCGCCCTCAAAGTTTAATCCCTCAGTTTTTTGATCCCGCAAAATCATGATGTTGTTGAAAGGATCCATTCCCACTTTCCAATTATTCAGAAACTTCAAAGTGCTAATGACTCCCTCCATACATATCGGTCCCATAGACCGATGCAGCACCCGTTTTGTACCCATGAACCCAGTACTGTGTAAATTCACTTTCACTTGCATAGTCGCTCTATTTAATTCCTCAAATTACTCTCCCCTTAATTTATACCTCCCTCTCGCTCATAAGTATTCTACCATTCGTATTTTTGCTCTTTTTTGAGCTCTTATTTCATGGTTTCTCACCTGTTTCACCTTAGAAAATAAAGTTCCTTTCCAGAGTATACTTAGGAGCACTATGAGGCGTTTGCAACTATGTTTCATGTTTGCTTCTTCTGTACATTCCGCATCATCATTTCGCCCGTGGGAAATTCGCTTTCCCTCTACAATTTCAGTACACGTACATACATACATACATACGCATTTTGCACTACCCGTTATCGCTCCCTTAAAATTATTCTGTTATTTTCCCACTATCAGCTTACTTCCTCTCTCGTGTTGTTCAGCTGTCTCACATCTCACTTCTCTCACTCATTTAACCCCTTTTTTACTTCCGATTCTCTCTTCCTCGACTCCCTCCTTATGTTGGCGCAGCCTCACACCAACTTCTTTGACCTCGCAAAAGATGATCATGTTGTTAAAGAGTCCCATACTCATAGCTCCCATAGCTCTGACATCCTTCACATCTTTCAACATATTTCTTCTGACCAGGAGCAGATCAATCATGTTCTTAGTCACCTTATCTTTTCTGTCAATTCCTGAGTATTTAGGGCTCTATTTTCATTTTCATTAGGTCTACCAAATATCTTATTTTCCATCGCTCACTCTACACCCTAAAACCAATAACCTTCATTCCAAATTCCACCTTCCACACAACTCAACTCATTCCACGACCTCTCTTTCTCCGCCTCATTTCTATCACTGCAAACCTCATACCCTGCAAATATGTAGTTTCTTCCTTTCAAACCTTAGCATCCCCCCCCCCAATCTTTACTTAATGGCACAGCAATCTTTCTTTAACCATGTAATCGCAAGCCTTACCTAATCACAGTTCGTACTCTTTAACCCCCTTCATTTCTCTATACTGTCCTTCTTTTAAACACATTCACTATCTCTTCCTTCACCACATATAGCTTTCCTATTTCATACATCTACTTGATTCTCACATTGACGCGGGTTTATCGAGTTAGGTGGTGGGGCCTGAGACAACCCCCTGCATTATCGAAATTCCGTTAATGCTGTATCTTGCCGAGAAGTGCAAGCGAGTGGTTTAGAAGCCTCGCTTGAATGAGTCTTTTTCAGTCTCAGGATGGCACAGTGGATTTGCCGCTCGCTAACATTAGTCTGGCGACGCAGAAAGCTGTTCGTAACTCGCCTACGCTAATTTCTTTCTTTATTTTTCTTCCCACACTCACGCTACCTACAATGGTGCCCAGACCCAAGAGGGGGAGCGTTGCCCATTGGATAACGTTTCCAAGCGATGTTCTCTTCATTTCTTTAAAATACGCTACGTTTCTAGGAGGGGGCTGTATAGCGTGCCGAGCAGTACAAGCGAGCGGTTTAAAAACTTTGCTTGATTGAGTCTTTTTGAGACTCCGGATAGCGCAGTAGATTCGTCGCTCACTAAGAGTGGTCCGGCGACGCAGGAAGCCGTTCGCAAATTTCGTTCTTTATTTTTCTTGGCCCCCTTTTCCTACAATCCCGCTATCTATAATGCTTTCGTAATTTACGCAACTTTTCAGACCAGCTCCCCATATTCAGGCTTGATCGTGTATAAGAGATCCGTTAGAATCCAACGTAGGAATTCTTCAGCCTCAAAAGCAGGACATTGCAAAATTAGCATTTTATGAAAGTTAGATCTCCGACAATTCCCGCGCCCTGCTAATTCATCATATCGCTTTGTGTGACTCAATCATCTCTACGTCAACTATCTTGTTTTCATGGAACGAGTAATAGTAAATAGTAACATTTTAATGGCATGATAATTACGAAAAAAAGATGACTTAAATTAAAACCCAACTCTAACAACAATCCGGATCAACCCTAGGTGTTGGATGGGCTTCTTCAGATTTTTTCCGCTATTATGATCCAGACGGAACTAGTAGTTGTCATTTAACCCTAACTAATCCCTCGACTCTTGTAACGATAGTATCCTCCTATCTTCGTTTCAGATTGGCGTGTCGTTGATTGGCCTTTGCGTCCTCGTCTTCTACCTGACAGCAGAGGGAAAGCGGCCCAAGGGGATCTCGGCCGGCCTCTCAAAGCAGAGCAAGGTGGCGACATTATTAAGCAATGCCACTCTGAGGCAGTGGCGCACCACCCACCCCAATGACTCCTGCTTCTCCGCCACACAACCCACGTGTCCTGAAGGTTAGCACTATCAAACTAATCAACGGCCTAGACAAGTAGAAACATAGTTTTCCATGGTGAGAAAAGTTAAGCTACATTGTGTCTGGTTTGTCATCAGATGGAGACCATCTTCTTGTTTCGGGTGCTATGTGCTGTAGAGTTTCGTATTTTTGATCCCATATTGAACTGTAGATTCTTATTTATATAGATAATAAACGTTGCCACATGTGACAACATACATAAAAAACATCTCTCCTCATTCTGTTGCAATTCTTTCCTATCGCCCCCATTTATTTTTGGTTCACTGAGCGCCACGTTTAGTTTCTCTTCCCTTTTACCCTCTTTCACCTTCTTTTGACTATGTTAGTCTGGTGTGTGAGTTCGCGAGTGCACTCGTTGACTATCGGGTCGATTACTCATGAGTTCTTTCCCATGCTTACGTTTTATTTCTTCTCTTTTATCTTTGTTCTCTTTTATTAATGGTTAATGGTTTTGTATGTAACCGCCTTTCTTTATCTTGAACTCTCTCCTTCCTCAAGTACTCAAGGGTGATCAAATGAGTCACTCGAGCAATTCTTTCCATGTTTAGTCTTCTGCGTTGTGTTGACACGTAATGGACGCTGGTCTCTGCCCTGCCATTCGGAACCCATCATTTTCCCACATCCAATTCTCTCGTCTTTACCAAATTTACAACCCCGATTTTGACACACATCCACACACCTAGCTCATGCATAACCTGACGTATTCCTTCCTTGTAGTAAGTCATTTATGAACGAAGGATTCAAGAGGATGGATATCTGAAGCATTTGGCCTGTTCGTCACTCTGTCGAATCGACAGTTAAATCCCTTGGCGCTCTTTCCACTCACCATTTTCACTGCAGACACATTGGCCGAAGACACTGTCCATCGAAGTTTGCTCATCCAAGTTTTGTCTTGCAATCCCATAGCCCCCTACCTCTCCTCACTGGGTGTCCGGACATCGATTTTGAACATAAATTTCTAATTATTATACAATTGTAATATTATTCGCATACTCGAGTGCTAAGCAAAGATATTCTATGTCCATGAATTTGATTTTCTGAGGAACACCACTGGTGACATTTTCCCGCTCAGATTTAATCCTATTCATACTAACTCTTTGCTGTCTGTCACTAAGCAAGGGATGAATCCTCCTAAAAATACTTGCATCGATCCCATGCGCTTTAACTTTATTTAACAGTTGTAAATGTGACAACCTGTCAAAACCTTAAGAAAGTCCAAATAGGTGATGCCTAATTGATTTTGCTATTACGGATTCCATAATTTTCCACAACATGATGCCAAACTCAGTGGCCGGTAATTGGACATTATTGTTTTATCCCTCTTCTTAAGTATAATTATTACATTAGCTTTCTTCCATTCCGTTGGTACGATGCTAGTCTCTAGCGATTTTCTAAATGACATGCTAGGGGCTTGCTTAACACATCTTTAAATCCCTTCGAAATTTTAGGGAAAATATCATCAGGGTCCGGTGCTTTACTAAATTTATTTCTTTTGATACAATCTCCTTTACAATTAAAATATTCTCTAATTTCTACTCATCATTACTCTTGAAGTTCAAGGTCCCCACAAGTAAATTAGAATATCCTCAAGTGTAAAGACTGAAATAAAATATTTATTTAACATCGTAGCCTTTGCATCACTATCACTCACTAACTCTCCATAGGTAGTTTTAAGTGGGCTTATTTTATATCTATTCTTAGTCTGTATAGTTGAACGAAACCTTTGGGGTCTTCATTTGCCTTATTTTCCACTTTAATTTCATAATTTTTCTTTCCTACACTAATTAACTTTTTAATCTCCCGAGTTAGCTTATTGAATCTCTGCCTTAATTGACCCTCACTTTTTTATTTTCCAATAAATGTCCCTTTTAATGCCGATATAATGCTTACTTTGATCTGAAATCCATTTAGGCTCAACAGACTTAGCTCTAATCTCCCTATATGGAATATTCATATTCTGTCCAGCAATTACCTGTTTAATTATTGTCTTATATTCCTCATCAATACCATTCCTCTCCACCTGGGAGTTATCTCCCCCCTCAACTGCTTTCATTGACATCACATTTACTGATGTGACCTCACTCGCTAGTCCCCAAACAACCATCTCCAGGTACCTCCTCAGACCATAATAATCTGCTTTTCTAAAGTCTAGGATTTTAACCTTCTTTATTCTACTGATAACCCCATTCCATTTTAACCTAAATCTAATTTTGCAATGGTTACTATTTCCCAAATTTCTCCCAATCACTGTATCGCTAATGCCTTCTTCCCAATTGTTAGAACTAAATCCAATATATCACACCTTTAATGGGTTAGTTTATAACCTGTCTAAGAAAATTATTCTGAACCATAGTAAATATTCCTCACCCACCTGATTACCTACAAGATATTCCCAGTCTATATTTCTATAATTAAAATCACCCATAATACACGCATGCTTACTTCTACATGCACATTGTATCTTCTGCCACAGATAACATAACATAACATAACATAATTACACGGATGACAAAAGCCACAAGGGCCTATCAAAGGTCATCCGCCTCCGTCAAAACCCACCCACAAAAAGCACCATCACCAGGGGAAGACAAAATCAAAGTCCCCCACAATATAATATAACGGATGACAAAAGCCACAAGGGCTCATCATAGGTCATCCGAGTCAAGCGGCCTCTTTTTCAAGGCACCCAAACTCCCAGGAAAACTACATCCAGAGGATTGCATCCAGAAACAAGGGTATCACCAATCAAGGCTTGTCAAGAACTAAATCATGCAGCTATAGATATATACAAACAATATTAATATATACAAAACTTAGGAACCATCACAACCTTCCCTTCCCATAAACTCATCCAACCTACTCTTAAATACATTTAGATTTGGACTACCTACTACCCTCTGCGGCAATTTGTTCCAGAAGTCTACCACTCTATTGGTGAAAAAATATTTTCTTAAATCCAACCTACACCCTTGCTTTTTAATTTTCAAGTGGTGACCTCTAGTCCGATTTCCATCATCTAACTCAAAAAACTTGCTAACATCCAATTTATCTATCCCGGAAAAAATTTTAAACAGCTCAATCATATCCCCTCTCACACACCTCCTTTCGAACGAGAACATATTTAATACCCTCAGTCTATCTTCATATTCAAGGTGCCTCAGGGAAGGAATAATCTTTGTTGCCCTCCGTTGCACTGACTCAAGAAGGTTAATATCGTGTCTAAAATGTGGGGACCATGCCTGTATACAGTACTCTAGATGTGGCCTAACATAAGAGTTATAGAGTTTAAGAATAACCTCCTTACTTTTGTAACTGACATTTCTCTTAATAAAAGCCAGCACTCTATTTGCCCTATTTCTTGCTTCAATACACTGCTTAGAAAACCTTAATGACTTATCTATTACTACTCCTAGATCTTTCTCATCCTCTACTGAGCTCAGCCAATGCCCATCCATTTCATAGTTAAATTCTCTATTATCTTTTCCCATGTTAATAACTTTGCACTTATCAAGGTTGAAAGTCATTTGCCACTTATGTGCCCAGGATAACAATTTATTTAAGTCCCCCTGCACTTTAAAATTATCATCAATATCTTTAACTACAGCTGCTAATTTGGTATCATCCGCAAAAATTGACACTTTATTATTAACTGCCTCCCCAAGATCGTTTATATAGATGACAAATAATAATGGACCGAGAACTGATCCCTGAGGAACCCCACTGATAACATCCCTCCACTCTGACTTTACACCATTTAGCACTACCCTTTGCTTCCTGTCTTTCAGCCACTCAGCTATCCAATTTGAAACACCCCCACATATCCCAATCATTTTTAATTTATGAACTAGTCTCCTGTGTGGTACCTTATCAAATGCTTTACTAAAATCTAAGTAAATTATATCTACATTCTCTCCCTTATCTACTTGATCTGTTACAAACTCCAGAAAGTCTAGTAAGTTAGTCAAACATGATCTACCTGATCTAAACCCATGCTGAGCATCGCTGATTAACCCCTCCCTCTCTAGATGTTGGCAAATCCCTTTTTTAACTATTTTCTCAAGAATTTTACAGACTACAGGAGTTAGGCTAACCGGTCTAAAGTTATTTGGATCCTCTTTACTACCCTTCTTGAAAATGGGGACTACATTCGCTCTCTTCCAATCATCGGGTATTTCTCCATATTCCAATGACCTAGTATATAACTTGTCCAGAGCTATTGAGATACTTTCTACCCCTTCTTTAAGTATCCTAGAATGAATATTATCAGGGCCGGAGGCCTTGGTAGTATCTAAATCACCTATTAGTCCTTTTATCATCCTCCGATCCACACAAATGTTAGTAAACACCTCTTTTCCTGACCTATGAGTACTATACATAGGACTATTTAGTTTCTCTTTTGTAAATACTGATGCAAAATGACCATTTAGTACCTCAACTATTTCCTCATCAGTTTCTCTCACAAACCCTTCATATTTGATAGGTCCTATTTTAACTCTGCCACACTTGTTATTAGTTTTATAGTAACTAAAGAACTTTCTAGGATCTTTGTTGCTATCCTGAGCTAATTTAATTTCTGACACCCTTTTGTTCTTCTTTATAATCTTATTTAACTCATTCCTAGCCATTCTATAATTACTTAAATTTTGAATATTATTTTCTACCTGTAATTTTTTATATGCCCTTTTCTTCTCTGAAATTTTTCTAGCTTCCTTTCTAAAATTTGGTGGTCTATATAATAATCCTATGACAAGTTTATCCTTTTCCTCCTTAACATTTAGCAATAATGACTCTGTGTTAGTAGCTGTTTTAATTGTAGTACTTTCACTATACTGGGGATTAATGTACATAATCACCCCTCCTTTACTTATGTTCCTATCTCTATGAAACATATTATAACCATTAATCTGGAACTCGGGTCTAAAGTTCTTTCCTGCCAAATCAAGTCGTCTATGTTATCGCAATAACATCAAACTTCTCTACACTCACTCGCCCTCTTAACAAATTCATTGTATTCCTTAGGCTCATATTATTTGTGTAGTATATTTTTAATGTATCGTTCCTTATTGTCTTATCCTTACTACAATTTACATTTCCTAGTCATTTGCTCATTCCTCCGCCTGTTGTTGCTCGCTAAATTTATCTGAATGCCTTTAGCCCAACCTACCTCATCCTACTTACCCTGACAGCTTATACCTCTACACCCATCGAGGCAGTCACTTAACACTTGTGCACTCTTACGAGTCAAGAAGTGTAAACCATCCATTGCATGCAAATTCTTCCTTCCAAAAAACTCTCTCCATGTATCCAAACCACTATTCCCATACTCTCACACAATACTTTTACTCTTATTTATCTTTACTCCGCCAACATCCACTCACTGCCTACTCTTAGCATAGGTAAATTTCTTGACACTACACACTTCCTACTACTATCCCGAAACTCCTAACAAATAGCTATATCTAGCACTAGCTCCTCCGACCTAGTTTTCCCTATCTCATTCATTCTCACATGTAAAATAACTGCACTGCATCCCTTTTGGCTCCATCCACTACCCTTTCAATTATCTCACTTACATCTGCTACATGTGCACCTGCCAAACAAACCCTGGTCCTCCTCTTGCGCTCACGTTCACAAAAAATTCTGGCTAAATACCTAACTTGTGACTCATCCATCTCAAGCACTTCATTTGCTTCACCTGCACCTATAAACCCCCTCCCCCTTCCCCTAAGACACTGAACCTGTTACGACAAGTAACATGGGCACAGACCGACTCTCTCTGTACTTTGGTCTACTATCCCCACCCCTTAACACCCGCATGACTAATTCCATCTGAAACTGGAGATACCTTACTAGCTACCTGTTTCCTGCTCTTGAATGCACCGATACTGAGAAGGACTTGGGTGTAACTATCACTAGTGAACTCAAGTTCTCGAAGCAGTGTATTGAGGCGGAGAAGAAAGCCCAAAGTATGTTAGGGTACGTAAAGCGACAGTTTGGATATCGGAACAAGGAGATTGTACTCTATTTGTACAACTCCCTTGTCTGGTCGCACTTGGAGTATGTCGTACAATTTTGGAGTCCTTCGTTTCGAAAGGACATTACGAGATTGTAACGTGTGCAAGCCAGGGCAACCAAACTGATTTCCTCTATCAGACACAAGAGTTATGAAGATAGGTTACGGGAATTAGATTGTTCTCGTTGGAGTCCCGGAGGCTGCGTGGTCAGCTTGATTTATATAATAAATGAATAAATACACACACGGAAGTGAGCAGCACACTAAAGAACAGTTTAAAGAGCTACCAACTTTTTTCATTCCAATACTCGATCTACCAACTTTTTTGAAAAAATAAGAACACAATAATATATAATTTTTAATATTCAAAGGAAAACAACTTTAACATAATTTATAAAATCAGAATACCCAACCTAACTAAAACTAACCTAACCTTGAATTTTAAACGATTCTACAATTTTTCTCCAGCAATTTTGGAGCATTCATGGACTATTTTTCCATTGGCGGCATCAATATAGTGATTAGTATTAATTTCATAGGACACTAAACTTGAAGTTATACTTCCTCTTCTAAGATGTTATTTACGGTTTCCTCTTAATCCAAGTCACTGAGGCCTGCGAACACTAAACAACCCCTTCGCATTAAGGTTACGAAGAAGAGTATTAATAAGGCTTAGTAAGAATATGACCCGGTTGGAAGGACAAAAGTATTAAAAAAACAACGAAATGTCCTTAGTCCTGATTTAAGAGGTGTGGGAGTAGTAACCAAAAAGGTTGTGTAAATGTGTTGGATCTGCTTTTCTGTTTTCAGATTTCGGCCATATGCCAGTGCTCCTGCTGGTGCTGGGTGGTCTGCGAATCGACCAGGCGTCAGAAATACCCGCGCTTCTCGAGTTACAGAAATGCGGTGCTGGGACCAAGACCCTCGTCCCGTCCTACCCAACTTTTGACTACACTAACCTTTACTCGATGGCAACGGTAAGAGGCTCTATGGCTAATTGGGGCTTAGATGACCCCTGGTCAAAGTAACAGAGACCGAGGTGGCAGAGGGTGGAATCCCTTGTGTAAAGAGCATCGTAATATGTTTTGTTAAAAGGGGAAAAGGCGATGGTCTGTTTCGCATTGATGGCCTTTCTTTTCAAAGCTCGGTCGTATGTTTGGCTTTATGTCTGGATTCAACCCATGAATAAGTTCAAAATTCATCAGAAACAGATGTTATCATTCTCATGTCATTCTAAGAGAAAAGGGGAAGATAAGTAAATACATGTAGAGAGTGGAAAAATTAATGAAAACACCAGCTCTTTCCACTGTCCTATTTCTGTTAGCGATTAAACATAAATAAAAAGTTTAATGGCCAATGAATTGTGCTTACATACATTGAAGACATTTCATACATGATGATGTCAAACTATGTATTTTTTATTTATGTATTAATAACATCAAAATCAGAGACCTTTCAGATTTTCAAAGCGATCAAATTGTTGGAAAGCGATTGGTGGAGACCCCTTCGCGAAAATTGCTGAGGTTTGCCATGATTTGAGAGGAACCGTGTCTGCAACAATGTTGCCATACCAAATTCAGGGTAAAATCACCTATGGCAGTAGTGCCTGTGGAAAGAAGATGAAATTCGTACTCGGGATCGTAGAGCAATAAAAATGCATTTTACTGAAAACAACAACATAAAACCATAGCTGTGAGAGTCAAGCCAACCCTTTACAAACTTAGTGTTGACCAAATTAGTTCGTCTAGATCTTCATGCAGCTGGATAACATGGAAGGGCTACAATTGCCAAACCTCTCTTTTCTGGTATCAATATTAAAAAGCGAAAAAATAATTTCCGAACTGAGAGAATTAGTCTGACGAATGGCTCGTTACGCCTTTGGCGTCCTCAGGACTTGTTTACCTATAGAGAAACTTGTAAGCTCGACTACCTTTTCCCTTCAATTCAGGCAAGATAGCGATCAGTCGGACAACCATACTATGCAAATTTCTTGATTATGCTAAAGTAGTACATAGTAGGGTCAACACTCAGGAGATTTGTCAATTTGGAATGCCCGGGTCCATCCTACAGTGGTCTGGTCTTACGAGATGATAATGCATCGTTCCACACCGCTAGAATTGTTAAAGAGTCGCCCAGAGACAACATGATGGTGAAGTGGAACACATGGCGTATCCTCCACAATTGCCGCATCTTAACACTTTTGAACACCTGCGGTTTGTATTGGAACAGGAGCTAAAGGAAGTCTTTGACCCATGGGCGTCGCTGAAGGAAATAGACCTGGCTTTGGTTCAAGCATGGTTGAAAATTCCACCAAGAAATGTCAAAAAGTTGGTTCATCTCAACTTCTTCACTCTTATTCTTAACTTTCTTCCAGCCATTTTCTCTATCTCTCAACTGCACCCATATTTCTTTTTCTTATCTATCCTTTTGCGACCTCGCAAAGGGCTGTCAAGTGTAGCGTGGGAAATCTTGCTGTAGCTGACATGTGGAGAATTGTGTGCTCTCCCAGCCCCCAAATTAGCGAATTTCCTCTCCCTGCCACAAACCCCCTCAAATTTCATCTCCCAGCCCCCAAACCCGTAAATTTCCCCTCCCAAACTCCAAACATGCCAATTTCCTCTCCGATCCCCCTAAACCGCAAATTTCTCTTCCAAGCCCCGAAACCAGCAAATTTCCTCTGCCGGCCCCCAAACCTGCCTACTTCCTCTTCCAACTCCAAACCCCGCAAATTTCCTCTCCTAGGCCCAGACTCGCAAATTTCTTCTCACAACCCCTAGAGCCACAAATTTCCTCTCTTGGCCCTCAAACCCGCAAATTTCCTCTCTTAGCCCCCAAACCCGCAAATTACCTCTCCCAGACTCCAAACCGGCAAATTTCCTCTCCGAGCCCCACAAACCGCAAATTTCTCTTCCCAGCCTCCAAATCCGTAAATTTCTTCTGCCGGTCCCCCAAACCTGCCTATTTCCTCATCCAACTCCAAACCCCGCAAATTTCCTCTCCCATTACCAAACACCGCAAATTTCCTCTCCGAGCCCCCGAAACCGCAAATTTCTCTTCCCAGCCCCGAAATCCGCAAATATCCTCTCCCGGCTCCCAAACCCGCAAATTTCACCCCAACCCCACAACCCGTAAATTTCCTCTCTTAGCCCTCAACCCCGCAAATTTCCTTTCTCGGCTCCCCAAACGCAAATTTCCTCTCCCGGGCCGCAAACTCGCAAATTTGCTCTGCCGGCCCTAAACCCCGCAGATTTCCCCTCCCGGGCCCAAACCCGCAAATTTCCTTTCTTGGCCCCTAAACCCGCAAATTTCCACTGCCAGCCCCCAAACCCGTAAATTTCCTCTTTCGGCCCTAAAACTCGTAAATTTCCTCTCCCGGCCACCAAACCTACCTATTTCCTCTTCCAACCCCAAAACCCGCAAATTTCCTTTCCCGACCCAAATTCGCAAATTGTTCTTCTGGCCACAAAACACACAAATTTTCCCTCCCAGCCCCCAAACCAGCAAATTTGCTCTCCTAGCCCCCAAACGCGCAAATTTGCTCTCCTGACCAACAAGCCCGCAAATTTCCTATCCCAGCCCCCAAACCCACAAATTTCCTCTCTTCACTCCCAAACCCGCAAGTTTCCTCTCCTCACCCTCAAACCCTTAAATTTCCTCTCCCGGACGCCAAACCCATAAATTTCCGCTCTTGGCACCACAAACCCGTAACTTTCCTCTCCCAGCCCCCATAAACGCAAATTTCCTTTCCCGACTCCCTAACCGCAAATTTTCTCTCCGCTGCGATCGGTGAGGAGATCGAGGGCGGGGCGGGATTTCAAGGGTACCCCGGTCGTGTTGTATTCCGGAGTTTTTGGTTTGAATCAGATCGTGTTTTCAATTATGGCTTTTCTCTTGTTAATGGCGCGGTGAGAAAGAGCAATCCACGACGATGGGTCGTGAGAACGAGCAATCCGCGACGATGCGCAGTGAGAAAGATCAATCCGCTACGATGTAGGGCAGGCTAAAACTGTATTGACACTGTCCATCATTTTCTTAAGACGGAATATAGCTCTTTGTTATGATCTGAATGGTAGCTGGTTAAAGTAGGTCAATGAAGAAGAGGATTTGATAGGTTATCATTTCGAGGGAAGCTAAGATGCATAAAAAGTGTGTTGAAACCAAGAGCAAAGCTAACAAATTTTAGGTGTTAGAAAGAGAGATGCATCGTATAAAAGCACGGAGGTGATTTATAGGCTTAGATTCCCTATCAGGTTTTAAGGCTTAAATATGATTAAAAACATTTATCATTCGGCTATTAAGCTTATGTGAGGACGCAGTAGGCTAAGATATGAGGATATAAATCATGTATTTAAGCTTGTTGCAGATTCAGATGAAAACTCCTTGGTAGATTTTTTGCGGTTATCTGGTGAAAAGAAGGAAAATAGGATATGTTAGGAAACTGATAATGAGGTAATCTAGGTTGGATATTCGACCCCCCCCCCCAAAAAAAAACCTTAGGTCAAAGGGTGGCTTAGTTTTGGAAGAGTGTGCCCTGTGAGGTGGTAGCAGTGACACACTTTGTTAGTTTAAATCCAAGTTAGACCACTATAATGATAAATAACATAGTATGGAACAGGAACTGTTTGATCTACTTTATTCGGTATACACTATTTGAGTCCATTTATGAATTTGCAGCATCCTTTGGATGCACTGTTTAGTCTTTTTAATTGACTGCATCCTTTGGATGTTTTTATGAAGTGTGGTCGAGGTAGTTGAGAATATTTTGGCCGTCGTTAGCCTTAATATGCCAGAGTGGCTTTTAATGACCCTGACATTTTAATGTTCAAAGACAATCGCTCTTATTTGTTTTGGAGGCGATTCTTTGCCAAGGTGTTATGATATCTTTCTTGAGAGCTTTCGGCTTTTCACTATTATGGATGAGGTGGGGATAGCAGTTTTATATTATCACAGAAGCCTACTATTATCCCGTGTATTATCTCTATCTTCATTTCTTTATCACGCTCATATGGGGCTAACTTACACTGCTCGGCTTAAAGGCTATATCGAAACAGCCTTTCGGAGCCATTTGTACTTCCTAGTGGTTCGAGTGGTTGCTTGAGAAGAGATGAACGCTCGATGGTGCAGCTTCAAGTCGCCACCATTTCCTTGTCGGACAGTTTGATTTAAAATAGCAAATGCAGCAATTAATTTTATTAATAGTTCGCCACCCAGCGGAAGGATACAGTTTCATTACATGACGTCATTTTTTGTCTAGTGGATAGCCATTTTCTTTACCCTTTTCTTAGTGTGTTCTTTGATTTAGAAGACGTTTGTTTATCTAAATATGTCATTTAAATTTTTGGCCTTTTTTATATTTTATATATATATATATATACATTGGATATTGTTATTAAAAGTATCCAATGAGTTCTTTGGAATCTTTTTTAACTTTTGCCAATTCTAGTGCCGTAGTGGAGTTCCGATTCAGAATTTGAGTCCTTTGTTCATCGAGCTAAATTTGTTCCAGAATCTCTTAAATGCCACGTTCGGTTTTCCGCATCTGGGGTTGAATAAGTTATCTCCTGCTGTTCTTTCATCATCGATCTTTTCAAGTATTTCTGCTCTCTCAATTTTTTCATTGTTCCTGTTAGTCTAGCCTCTATTTTCGCAGCTGAGTAAGAGTGCCCATGTCGGGTGCCTTTCATTCCCCTCTCAATAATTAACATAGCAAATGGCTTTTCACTTCCCCGATGAAATTGCTCTTATTTTGGAGGCTACTTTTCTGTTTTCAGGGTTTATTCCCAGAATCGCACGGTATCGTCAGCGTGATGATGCATGACGAAAAATTACACAAGAACTTTACTGCCGAGGAGCCGAACTCCCACGACTCTGATTGGTGGGGGGGTGAACCCATCTGGAACACCCTTGAAAAGAAGGTAAGCTTCCCTTTAGGTTCACTCAAAATCATCTAATGCTGGTCTCTAACCCGGACGTGGGATTAGATTCATAATGGCACGGTTTTGGAGAGTCAAAGTGTTGTCATATTCATTCGCTCTCGGCTTATGACCGAGGACACTAATGATTGGTGCAACAACCAACTGCGACAACTTAAATGACATTCTAAGACCCCAGTAACACTAATGACTTGTATAATGGCAAACTGCGATAACTGAAATGGCATTCCAAGACAATAAGGAATAACATTTCAAGGCCCGAGGGGGAAGTTTGTCAGAAAATGTTGAGATTTTGGATAACGGTGGGGATCCAAGATTGTATTGCGCGCGTGTTACTCATCAGCTGACCTACAATTCAAATCCGCATATTTAACACATAATACTCACCTTTCTACCAAAAATAAACAACCTACCAAGCCTCTTTATTCTAACCCCAAGGGAAAGAAGACAGCCGCTTTCCACTGGCCAGGCTCGGACGTGAAGATTCAGGGGATGCAGCCTACATTTTACCAGCGGGACGAAGTTGATTTGATTGAACGAATACACAAGGTAAACTTCTTAGGATTCTCTCACTTACTATTCACCAATAATATATGTATATAATATGACTACCCAGGTTCTCCCAGACATTGGACTTTCTTGTTTCTGCTATATCATGCAATATAATTAGAGTACCTAGATTAAGATACCGTAAGATAAGCAAGTCTTCCATATAGGCTGGCATGGGCCTATATAATCTCTCACTGCCTTGACCCTATGATAGGCTTATGACCTTGCAAGGTGATGCCACTTTTCTTCTCTGCCATTATTTATGCATTGTTTCATTGTTTATTCTTTGTTTTGCAAGTCTTTTTCTATTTTTTAGCCCCTCTCTCACTGAGGGCAGAGGGAATTTAGTGTTATATACCCCTGTGAAAGTAGGTTTCTTCGAAAAATGCAGGAAGTTTTGGAGAGTTGCGCTCTCTCTAAGGCCCTAGCGACTCACTTAATTTCCTTGGTCATTCGAATCATGTTTCTCATTCACTTCAATGGCGACAACTTCAATTCTTTCTTTGCGAACTTGTTTTCGAAAATCTCCCGTCGGCAATGTCCTTTTTGGGGTCCACTCTAATTTTAAATAAATAAATCGGTCGTTTTCTTGACCCTCCTCGGCCCCGACGCGAATGCTGTTTGTGTAACCAGTTGACGCCCTTCCTTGGTCACAGGTCGTTGACTGGATCTTATACCCGAAGGAGGAGAGACCCCACCTCGTCATGATGTACTACGATGAGCCCGTCTCCACGGCACAGAAATTTGGGCCATTTTCCCCGAAGGTAAATAAGATAGAAACGGGCCAGGGCACCAGAAATGGTGAGAGGCTTGGAGGTTCTTGGTTATGGTAATGGAAGCTGGTGTAGAGTGGCTATTTTTGCTCTTATTGGAATTGTTGGTTATTAAAGGAGTTGTATTCCATGGTAGAGAGGTGGCTTCGTAGTGAGGTTGTTTCTAACTGCGTGGGTGGCAACCTCGAATTTCTTTCCTCGTGCGGGAATATATCCTCTACCCCTACTCCCACGAATCACACTACATTCCCTCCAACGCATACAAACAATTTAGTCCCCTTCATGTTATGGAATCTTCCTCTTTCGAACACATTGGCTACGTCATCACTCTTTTCTTCACCCCGTAGACTGCTCACATTCATACACTCACTTGATTCACACATTAACCAAGACTAACCGGATTAAATGGACGGAGTCCACGACAACCCCCTTCCCCCCCCCCATCCCATCAACTACCGAAATGCCTTACTTAGATTGTTGAAAAAATAAGGATTTCCTGTGCCTGTTTTCCCAGGGTAGCATACCTTATCACTACTTAGTTGCCTTGTACATACAACATTCCACCAAAGAGGCTATGGGGATTCTCAAGCCGTACATACCGGGTGTATATCTGTGTACGTAAAAAGGATGGATGGGAGAAAGTCCTTCATGCGACGATGATCTACACTAACCCTACAATATAGGAAAATTCTTATTATTTAGACCAGGGGTCCCTAACCCGCGGCCCGCATGTGTATAATATGTAGTTTTAAGTTTTATTGCTGCGGCCCTTGGGCCACATGTGTGTATAATAAGTGGCTTTCAAAAAGTTTTATTGGTGCGACCCACGAGCCAGGCCAAATGTGTGGCTTTCAGAAAGTTTTATTGATGTGGCCCGCGTTCCACATGTGTGTGTCATATGTAGTTTTGAGTGTTTTATTGATTCAGCCCGCGGACCCCATGTGTGTATCGTATATGTTTTTCAGTGTTTTATTGGTGCGGCCCGCAGGCCACATGCGTGTATAATATGTGGCTTATAGAAAGTTTTATTGGTGCGACCCGCGGGCCACGCGTGTATCATATGTGGTTTTTAGTGTTTTATTGGGATGTCTAGCGAGCCACATAGGTGTATAATATGT
Organism: Ceratothoa steindachneri; assembly: GCA_963969495.1. Classification (NCBI taxonomy): domain Eukaryota; kingdom Metazoa; phylum Arthropoda; class Malacostraca; order Isopoda; family Cymothoidae; genus Ceratothoa; species Ceratothoa steindachneri. Next base: position 86,029,263 of record OZ018336.1, on the reverse strand, counting down.
GGTTTTGAGAGTTTTGTTGGTGCAGCCCGCGGGCGACATGTGTGTATAATGCGTGGTTTTCAGAAAGTTTTATTGCTGCGGCCCACAGGCCACATGTGTATCATATGCGGTTTTCACTGCTTTATTGATGCGGCCCGCGGGCCAAGTATGTGTATAATCTGTGGTTTTCAGGGTGTTTTATTGGTGCGTCCCTCAGGCCCTCTCGAACTTGTTGATGTGGACCGCGGTACTCTGCGGGTTGGGGACCCCTGATTTAGACTATTCCTGAAAGAACGTCGAGGTACGGGCGGATGCCGAGATGGGGTCTCAGGGCACAACAAGAAAGGGGGGGGGGGTCAGAATGGAGGAAAGCAGAATAGAGAGTTGGACATCCACGTTTCTATTTTCAGACGATGGAGCAATTGGCGATCATAAATAAAGGCCTGGACGAGTTGATGTCCTCCCTGCAGAGAGCGGAGGTTTTCAACTGTGTGGATGTGATGGTGGCCTCTTACGGGGTGGCGGCCTCCTCTTGCAAGAGTTCGATCAGCATTGAGGACATGGTAGACGAACCGCTTCGAGCTCGCCTCTACGACGGTCCAGTCGGCCGGATCCAGTTTTATCCCGATACCGGTGCGTAGCTTTCGAGAACGGTGCCTCCCCCCCACCCCCTCACCTTCTCTCTTATTTATCTTACTTGGATCCGCCTGAGAGCAGGGATGGGGGGTAAAGGAGCATTAAGTAAATATTTGGGAGGGGAGGATTATTATATACATGATGATTAGATCTAAAGCGAAGATACCGACGAGGGTTTATGTTAAAGTTATCAGTGAAATTTATACAAACATATTCAAAAGAATATGACGTGAAACGACGGTATTGCTGAATTTTGAAATGGAACGGACACTGGGCAAATATAGACGTGTACAAACAGGGCGCTGTGTGGGTCATGATTACTTACATTAATTAGAAGTTGTTTAGCGCATACATCTGTATACTTTGGACAATCCCTATATTTTATAGAATATATTTTTTTTAAGAGCTCATCTGGCCACTGCCTACTTGGGCATTAGTAGCTGTATTAAAAACCTGCCTAGTACTAGGCTACTTTAAAATCAAATTCAAAAACACAAAAAAACAAACCCAACACCAAATATTTAAAAAAAGAGAAAGGCCACGAGCAGGAAGCAAGCTGCTGTGTCGGAGGGAGGTCCTTCCGGCGCAGGAACGTGCGATCTATAAGGTAAAAGAAATATTAAAAAAAAAAAAAACAAAAAAAACACGGAAAAACTGGTTAAATAAAAGGAAAGGCCGGCCTCCCCCCAAAAGTCTACAAGTCCACCATTCAATGTGCACGCACTCATCCGAGTACAAAGGACAGGCAGTAGCGACCCCGGCCATCCTGGTACCTGGGCAGGTAACGTGCGAAGATCACAAGAATGGAACATTCAACAAAAATGTGCCGAACAGTCTAGGGGACAACGCAGTCTTCACAGTGGGGCGCTGGCGAGCGCTCCGTCAAATGGCGATGCATTCCGCGAGTGTGTGTAATTCGGAGACGACAGAAAGAAACCTGAAGCCGTCGCGGCATTGGGGGGTAGGTCCATGGAAACAGTCGCGGCGCAACGGCACGCAACTCTAAGTACCCTTCGACCGTCTCCCATCTTCTTTGCCAAGCATTCCGAAGAGCTGCCCGTATCCCTGCTATATAGTCGGTGTGAGGAAGAGTGAAACGCTGGTCCGGTCGCAGAATCTTCGCAGACTCTTTGGCACCCTCATCGGCGCGCTCATTCCCCGCAATTCCTACATGTCCAGGAACCCAGCAGAAGATAATCTCGACATCCGCCCGGCTCGCCAAAAACGAGGCCTCACGGATATCGTGAACCAGGGGATGCGGAGATTCCAATGCCCCGAGAGCACTCAGGGCGCTTTGTGAGTCGCTATAGATCACAATCCGGTCTCCGAAACGGGCAAGTCGCGTAATCTTCCGTACCGAGTGGTGTATGGCCACCAGCTCGGCCGTGAAGACAGACGCAGCGCCTGACAGAGCCACGCTGACTTCAAACAGAGGGGATACGGCGTGGAAGCCGACCCCCTGTTGGTACTTGAAGCCATCCGTATACACTAGCACAGTTGCAGCCTGAAACGAGGTGTGCTGCAAAAAGGTCGAACGCAATACTCCCGGCGCTCTACAAGCTTTGGGAGCAGAGGCGTGGCGACAAATAGCCAAATGTGGTACCCTCCATGGTGGCGTCTTGGGCAGAACCAGGGGCGCCTAGCTCTCGAATGAGTTTCTTGGCCCTAAACACGGGTATGGCTGGCGTCTCTCGGTCGCATAGGCACCGTCAAAATCAGCTGCAGATATAGTGAGAGCTGTTGGCGACTGAGGGAGGCGCCGAGCTCGGGCTTACAGGCGAGTGATGCCCTGTACGCGGCGCAGAGCGAGTGGCATCTCCGGAGCATCGACTAGTAGGCTCTCAATGGGGAAAGTGCGGAAGGCACCGGTCACCAGGCGAAGAATGGTGTGGTGGATCGATTCCACCTTCCGCAATAAACGCTCAGCTGCGGTTACATAAAACTCGCTTCCGTAGTCGAGCTTCGAACGAACAAAGGATCGATAAAAAAAGGAAGGCAGTAGCCCTATCAGCGCCCCAAGCGCTGAACGTCACGGAACGGAGAATATCCAATGCGCGGGTAAAAGAGACCCTAAGGCTGTGAATATGTGCCTCCCAGGTGAGGCGTCGGTCAAATACAAGACCAATGAAACGGTGTGATTAAACCACTTCCAAGCGTACCCAATTAAGAAACAAGTATGGGTCTGGGTGGAGCTGTAGATGAGAAAGAAGTACACCACCTTAGTCTTGGCCAAGGAAACCGAAACCTGTGCTCTTCAGCATAGCGAGAGACGCGGTTCAATGCCTGTGTGGAGTCGACGCTCCAGAGTTGGCATCTGGGTCGCGCCAAAAGAGATCGAAATGTCGTCTACGTAGAGCGTAGCGAGAACATCTTCCGGCAGCACAGAGGTAGTGCTGTTGATGCTCATGGCAAAGAGTGTGACACTGAGTAATCTTCCCTGTAGGATGCCCTCTTCTTGGTCCATTGGGCCGGAGAGGCCCCCCCCCTCCGTACGCGGAATCTACGATCTCGCAAAAATTCAGATATAAACATTGGGAGGCGTCCCCTCGCCCCTATCGTGTGGAGTCTCCATGATACTGTATTGTCATGTGGTATCAGAGGCCTTCTCCAGATCGAAAATCATCGTGGCGTAGTGCTGTCTACGAAGGAAAGCCTCGCAGACGGCGTTTTCCAGTCGGAGCAGAGCAGCCGCACTGTGCATAAGACAGATCGCCTCCGCTGTCCACAAAAAAGGCTAATCTAACATTTACCAATTTCTCCATCAACTTGCACACGCAAGAGGTTAGAGAGATTGGGCGGAAACGGGCCGGAGTAGAGTGATCTCTCCCCTGTTTGCGAAAGGCGAGCACAGTGGCGATTCGCGAGGAATCTGGGAGGAGATACTCCAACCAGATTATGTTGAACAAATCTAACAGAAAGGCCATGCCTCGCTCACCCAGGTGTCTAAGCATGGCGTACGGGACATCGTCCGGACCATGGGCGGTGTCCACGCATGAAGCAAGAGCGAAACGCAACTCACTCAGAGTAAACCTGACGTTGAAGGGTTCTCCGCCTCTGGCGGAAAAGACCAGCTGACGGCCTTCCGCGACATCACGAGGTCCATTGAATGCTGGTGCAGCAGCATTCCTACTAGAGAATGCGGAAAAAGGGGTCGCGAAAGATTCGGTCACGGACGCGGGGTCCGCGATTGCGGTCCCATTCTCCTGGAGAACGGGAGGGGGGTCCTACGAGGACTTGCTCCGAATCCTTTTGACTCGCTTTCACACCTCTGCCAGAGCGATCTTCCCGTTAAGTGAAGACACGTATGCTCGCCAAGAAGAGCAGCGGGCGTGCTTCGAAATATACCGTAACCTAGCCCTAGCCCGACGAAATTCAGCGACAGTGAAATCGTTCGGCGGCGCTTATATCGCATGTAGGCATAACGCTTCTGTTTGAGGGCCGTCTCACATTCGGTCGACCACCTACGCAAGTGGTCGGCGTGCAAAACGGCCAGACGTTTTGGGAATCGTAGTCAGGCCTGCGGCAATGAGGTTACCGGGGAAGAACTCAACGGCTGATCTACCGACCGAAACCCCTCGACTGAGATAGAGAATTCAGTCATTTCCTGAAATGCAGGCCACCGCGTCTGCGCCAAGCACCACCGAGGTGGGCCTCAGGCGGCGGTTGCCCCTAAAATGATATTTAAATGGGAAAATGATCACTACGATGTAGGCCATCGACCACCCCACTATAAAAATCAGTCTGTGTATCCGAGGGAGCACAAAGATAGATCAAGGCAAGAAAATGAAGCGGTTCTCGGGCAGTGATGCGTAAACTCATCCAAATTTAGGACAACTATCTCAAGCTTTTTGATCAGATCGGCAAGGACTTTTCCCCTACGATTTATTAAGGAATCTCCCCAGAAAGGATGTCTGCCATTCAAATCTCCAAGAAAGAGATAGGGCCTCGGCAACCGTGCCACGACGTGGCGGAAGTCCGCCGCGTCGAAGTCAGCTGACGGTGGAATGTACGCAGAAATGATAGTATACCTCCTATCCAGGTAAAGCTGCATAACCACTGCCTGAAATGAGGTATCTAAAGTGAAAAGAAGAACGGAGACATCATGCCTGGGTGTAAATCGCGCATCCCCCAGCCCGGCCCCTATCTCGTGGTGGTGGGGTCGCAAAACCCTTATACTTCGGGAGGGCTGGCAGAGGGCACACACTGAGTATGGTTTCCTGCAGAAAAATAGCTAAAGGAGAACGGGAGGAGACGAGCCTCCGCAGCTCCTCCCAGTTGGCCTGGAGTCCACGGCAATTCCATTGAAGGAATATGCCCTCTAAACCTAGCTCGGAGGAATGGCTATACCTTTTCGGAGTCAGAACCCCGGGCGCTGTTGGCCGGACAATACGTTGAAGGCGCTGTTGCCTTCGATGACTTATTGGGGGAGGTTAGGCTCGCAATGCGAGTCTTTTCCTCCCTCCGTCTCGAAACCTTAGGCGGGCGTTGCGGCTTATGAGGCAGAGGGCCCTTTTTTCGAGGATCCACCGTCTCCAAGCCACTCTGCCCACCTATAGGCTTCGGAGACGGAGCCGAAGCTCCTTTGTTGCTGTCCCCTTTTCGGGGGACAGCATTAGGAACCCCTGAAGATTTCCTGGCGACCAACTTCAGGGGTGTTGCCTCCTGTGAGTCTAACGACTCGGTGAAGGCGCGTGGCCGTTTTGCTTTACGGGGAACGGTCACGCTGGAGGAAAGTGAGGGGGAACCCTGGTTTTAGCCGGGGCCTGGTGTGAACCCTTTGTGTTGCCAGCTTTACCAGGGAAGCGCCCGGGTTGAGTAGAACCCGCAGAAGGGCTCCGAATGTGGGCGGGAACAACCGTACTCGTTGGCCTGGATGGGCCAGGAGCAGAGGGTGCCTTTCTAACTATTGAGGCATATGACGTCCCAGGCAGAGCCGGGCGGGCCAGGACCAAGTCCTTAGCTTCGTGGAATGAGAGTCGATCCTGAGCCTGAACCGCCAGGATTTCTTTCTCAAGGAGATATGCACCACATTTCTTCGAAGAAGCGAGGTGTGGCTCTCCACAATTGACACACTTGGCCACACACGATTTGGACTTATCGTGTGTGGCCTTGCAGCAATTTAAACATACATACTTTGGTTGACCCCGCCTTTACACGTCTACATGAACGATTCGTATGGCCGAAGCGGTGACAGCGATAGAACCGCCACTGCAGTGTCATGAATGCCTTCATGCGGTAGCGGCACCAACCGGCACGCACTGACTCAGGAAGCTTGTCACAGTCGAACGTGAGAAAGAGTGTAGGGATGGGTCTCGAGGCCCCTCCCTGTTTTCTCATCACACGTTTGACCTTGACCGCCCCATCGTCGCTCACCTCAAAGGTAATGTCCTTTATGGAGTAGTCAACGAGTTCCCTCGCATAAGCTACTCTTTTCGCAAAGTTCATGGTAGATTGTGGCGTCAAACTCACCGGGGTTCCATCAAGTGTCCGAAGAGCACTTATCTTGGCTGCCTCGGAGGGATCCGCCGCATTTGCTAGAAGGCTCCCGTTCGAGAAACAGGTCACCTTCGGCTCTCTACCAATTACACTAGTTAATGCTTTTTTCCGATGGATCATGTTGCTTTTCGAGTCCACTGGCTTCAAACGCAACTTCGTTATTCGCTCCACTAATAGCAGCTATTAGTGGAGCGAATAACGAAGTTGCGTTTGAAGCCAGTGGACTCAAAAACGCCAGGTAACCTCTGAATGTGGGGCCCCGATGTTATCGAGGCTCTTCTCTGCGCACTTTTCGTCTCAGTCAGGGGTTCTACGCCCGAGGGGAAGGGGCAGAGGGGACGGATGTGCCGATCTTGGCTTGGTCACTTATCGAAGTGGCAGCAGAGCCCGGATTCGCTCCCATAGAAGGCCCTACCGTCTGAGGTTGGGTTGCCTCAAGGACCATATCTATCTCAGGGTGGGCCTCCAGTTGGCCATTCTCTCCCCCCCCCCCCCTCATCCTGGACATCACAGGTCCCGTTAGCAGCGCTATCACAATTCACGTGTGGGGAGGCTTAGAACTTCACCCCGACAAGGTTCAATATTCTTGCCAGCAGGTCTTTTGGGGGAAGCGACCGAAGGGGCCTGGCTTCCCTCTCCCCCCTAAAAGGGGTTGGCCTACCAAACCGCTCAATGGGGAGCGGTCGGCTATGGGCTGCCTGCTGGCTTTCTTGGCAGTCCCCTTGGAAAGAAAAGGGGAGACTGCAGCTGGGAAGAGGGAGGTGCCCGAAAGCACCTCGAGACAAGGGAGTGAGGGGGAGTCCCCTACACGCGTAGGCTAAGGAGAATAGCAAGCCTCTTCTCCGGTTAGAGAAATTTGGAGGGTCTCCTGCGCAAGCACAGAGGGAGGGACCTCCATTTTTTTCTGTGGAGCTGCCCGAGGGCGGCTCCGTCGATGGACAAGGGGAAATTAAGGGAACATTTTTGATTTTTTCATCATTGGGCATGGTGACCCTAAATTTCTCACGGCATGCATACGCTCATCACCCCTCGGGGTGCTGAATCTCCTCAGCACGGCAGCCAGGATGGCAAATCGCCGCGCCCCTTACGGAGTTTTATAGAATAAACTATTCCTAATTTTGAAGGAGAGTTGTTTACAAGAACTGAATACAAAAGTGGAGGTATGTTTAAACATGGCATTGATATCTCACTGTGAACTGTATTTGTGTTGTTATAAATTTTAAAAATTTGTTGCTTCCGAATTCGCTCATTTACATATTGTTGTTGTATTCGTCGTTTCTTCTGATTTTTTCAAATCTACTTCCTTCCTTTACAACCTTTTACTTATAATAATGGAGTTGACTGTTTTTGAACAGGAAGAAAATAGTATTGGTTCTCTGAAAGCGAATAGTGTATTATTGAACAAGGTTTACTGTGTCGGAAATGTAATAAAAAGTGAGTTTACCCAGAAAAAAACATCATTGGCGCCCCACGACGCCGAGATTTCAGAATCAATGCCCTCATTTCATTTTGAAGATCTCACTGGGCCATGCTTCCTCTCCCAACCCCATACACGTGAACCGGTGATAAGCTATGGCTCTAGCTATTGCCCGCTCGGGATCCCCGACATTTCGATGGGCATGGCCAGATGAAGACCCCTCGCGAGATGAGCGCGGGCCCCAAAGCGCCTTTGCCTCATACGGGAGGATTCCCTCAGAGGGAAGATGATAACTCGGTGGGAAAAGGCGTCGAGCCTAAATCCGCTCCCGAGAGAGATCCTTCTTGAGGGACATGGGGCCCGATGAGTAAAAGGGAGAGGAGGGGGGCTCCTGCTTCTAGTGGAATTCTGCAGACGGTTGGTCCTTTACCATTTTGGCGAAGGACCGGGATGAGGCTGGCTTGTCAGGCCTTGGGGCCCCCTCTGGAAGGGAAAAGACGTGGTCACACATCCTACCCTAGTCCCAAAAGGGAAATAATAAAAAGAAGACTAAGGGTTATTACCCTTCTGTTGGGTTCCGGAGACGGACGAGTCCTCTGCCGACTCGGCTGGTGTCAGGATTGGGAATGACATTGACGGCATCGGGACCCCGTTAGGCAGGCGGAAGGGGTAAAACCCAAACTGCAAGGCAAAGCAATGGTGAGGTAAGTAGAGCTTCGGTGATGGCGGGGCCCCTCATCGAAAGGCTATCAGGCGTCTTCGATCCAACCGGCTTTAAACGATTTTTACTCATTTGTTCTACAAATAAGAGCATGTTGTCTAGGGGACACATGTTGCATCAGCGGCATGCATTAGCAAAGGTTCTAGCGAGGAAGTCGAAGGTCACCAGGTTTCTCGGTGGGAAGACTTATTGTGAATGCAGATGACTCAGCCCATACAGACACTGCGAGTGCTCTTCGGACTTGCAATGTCTCACCTTGGTGGTAACCCCGCGCTCCGCCATGAATTTCTTTAAAGGAGTAATTTATGCGAGGTAACTCTTTGCCAACGCCATAGAAGACATCACAGAAGAGCTGGCCAACTAGGAAACGGTCAAGCTTGAGCATTCGAACATATAGGGACATCGATACCTACCAATACAGGGGTTTCTGAAAATCGATACAAATTGCACATGGAAAAGAAAGGTTGTGTAGCTGTCGTAGTCATAGTCCGGTCCAATAATTATTCTAGTCCTTGATCTGGACACACCACTTTTGTTTAAGTCGATGGTATTGAGACCCTATGACTCAATCTACGATCATTATATATATATATATATATATATATATATATATATATATATATATATATATATATATATATAGAGAGAGAGAGAGAGAGAGAGAGAGAGAGAGACTTTAATTCCTAATGAACGTGCAAAGGCTGGTTAGAGGCGGGTTGTGCCACGGCCCGGATTCTCACTATAAAAGTCCCACTTGTTACTGGGGGGAGGTTTGTGATTGTTAAATTCTAAGAGTGCATAATACAGGTTTAATAAATTAGCCGAAGGGATTCTTAATTAAAGTCTTGCCAAGGGTACGTCAAAGAGAAGGAGCCACCAAATAAACACACGTACAAAAATAAACTTTATTTTACAACAAAATAATAATTAGTAGCTATAGTTAAACGGGCATTTAGGTAAATAAGGATTAAATATTAAACACGGATTAGTCTGGGTTGACAGCAATTATAAATAATAATATCAGGGAATGATTCACTTGAATCTCCTTAAAAAAATGAGAGGATAACACTGATGTTAAGCGCCTAGATTTATAATGACTCAATGGGAGTATCAATCACTGTTAATTAAATAGGTAATTTAAGAATAGAGGGACACTGGGTTTACAGATTACCATTAATTGTGATGGATTGGAGAGATGGCTACTCAGGTCCAAACGGGGTGGTTCGGGTTGCGTTAACACGAGTTCTCGGAGAGAGGGGGGATAGGGGATAAGACGACGGGTTCGGGGCTGCTGACTGCAGTTCCGGTTAGCTCACTCCTAACTGGATGTGACACTAACAATTAGTTACTTCTAGTAACTATTTGGATGTTCCTTTTTCTTTCTCAAATTACGTTGAGCAACAGAGCGTATTATTCTAGTCACAGACTCTGCGGGGCAAGATTTGCCTCAGGAACTCTTTGAGACAGCGATCAGGTTGACTCAGTGGGCGCGCGTTGGCAGTCGATACGTTACGGCAACGACTCTCGCTCAACGTGAAGATTACGCGAGTAGGTCCGGAACACTTCTGCTGAGGGATGAACGGCGTTGCCATTTATACCGCGGACTGTGTGAAATTGAGAGAGAGATTCCCTATACAACAATTCGCTTATCGCGGTGCCTTCTGGACAATCTCCTTGGTATCATAAAGAAGGCAAATAGAATTTAGGCTTCTCTGTGAGATAGGCCTTCATCCGTCAGACTTCCTGTCGCCTGTTAGGGGGGGGGGAGGCGCGGATAACGACTTAGGTCAGGGGGAAGGCAGAGGAGAGCAGGAGAATGTCGGGGGAGGAAAGGGGGAGAGGAGACGAAGGTCAACTCAGACGACAAATCTCTTTCGTTCCCACGATCGCCTGGCGGTATGTGAGTGTGTACGTTCCATACCCTTACAGTAGCAAACGAAGCAATATATTTTCATCAGAAGTTACAGACAAATATAACGTTCTACATAGTTGCGAAATCATTCGAAATGGCTAACATCCGCCCTCACGACCTTCCCCAGGTGGTACCTGAACTGGTTGCATGTCCTGGTTAGAGATTCTTTTTCAATGGATGACATTAACTCCACAATGGTGACCCCCAGATATCACAAAGTGTTGTAAGCAGCTTGGTTGACATCCTTCTCAACAACGCCCCACCCCTAAATAATCTACAGGGTTTCAGACTTGGGAGCTGGATAGCCACAGGTCTGGGGACCATTGGCGCGCGACGTTGAATAACCACGCCTGCTTCTTCTTTGCCTTGTGTGCAGGAGCAGAGTCCTGCTGGAAAACGTAAGGCCGTCCCGCGGCTACTTGGTCTATCCAAGTGTTGGCTACACTCTCCAGCACCTCAATGTAAACGTCCGCATTAAACTTGATTCCTTACGGGAAGATGTGAGGATGCATTGCGTGGCCCTCACTGCTGACCATGTCCAAAACCATCAGAGGCAAAAAATTGTGGTGCATGACCGTAGTCACTTAGTCCCAATTCCTAGGGTCGGCATACTGCCGTTTCACTTTGTGGACAAGGTTCCTCGGGTAGTTAACTAAATTCCTAATTTCCATGCTTCTTCAGACGCGGGGAGCTGCTAAAATGACGTACTGTTTTTCTACTTCAGCTGGTATTCTCAGAAGAAACCGCCTATGCTGTTACCTGCATGAAGACTAAACTTTCATGAGGGTGTTCGAGGTCAAATAGCCTACATTGTTGTGGTCATTAGCCTTCAGGCACAGCTTGAACTATGTATCGATTCACTGTATACGCTTTGTTATGTTCGACCGAGAGGGAGTCTCAAATTCGGTATATGCTGGCGGTCATATGTACGGTGTTAACACATTCGTGCCGTAGTCCCAGTAATGTTACAACTACTACCGCTTCGAACAAACTATAACAGATCTTGTAAGCGTGTGTCAAGTGGGACTAACACGAAATCCGAGCTAATTAATCCAAGGTTTTCCAAGATTTAGTAGTATCGTGGAAAGCCCAGTGAGTGAATTGGGGTGAGCCTGACTCTGCTTCTTCGAAGCAATGCAACTCGTATGTGTTTGAGATGGAGTCTTGGACGTCCAGGGAACGAATCTCTTTTAGATCGACCAAGGAATTGCTCCTTTCGTGGTCTTCGCAACCAGAGACTTCCTATGGTATCTTCTATCGTGCTGTGAAATATGGATCGAAAGGTCATTTTTAAACGAGTTATTACTGTAAAATCCTTGGTATGAAGAGAGGGACAGTAAAATAAATTAATTACAATGACACACGTGGCTATACGGTTGGAAAAATAAAGAAGACTCATTCAATTAATTACCTCACCTAATTTAGCCTTATATAAAATTTATAAAATATAGGAAGGTTAAATAATAAAATATGTATTAATGTAAATTTCAGATTCTTAACATTTTTGGTTTAGAATGAATTATACGCCTTTTATACAATCATTATTATTTTAATGCTGGAGCGTCTTGGGTGCTCATTTGTTGATATGCTCGGTTCTCATGCCCTCAAGTGTTGTCATCTAATTGTGGTAAAATTCAGAAAAAATACCAATGGAAGTGAGTGCGGTATTGAAGAATATAAGAAAGTTAATCGAATTACTTTAACAAAGAATGGTGAGGCTTTGGCCTATTCCGAACTTCCAGGTGAGACAGTTTTTTCTCGCTTACAAGTTGTATAAGAACCGCTTGTGGTTAAATGGCATCTTGCTGAGAGAACTCCGCAGTATTTCCTCGTATAAATACCTTTCCTTGCCAACAGAAGGGTAGGATCGAGGTTGTTTCCTCTCTCGTTGAAAATGATCCCCATGGGGGGGTTCCGACAAGAATTGTGTCCATTTTGTGTTGATGTTATCCTTTTTTGTTGTTCCCAGACGAAGTGACAAAGAGCAGAATAACGAAGAAGCTCCAGTGTCAGAATGCGGCTCTCCGGGTGTTGAAGAAGAACCAGGTGCCGACAAGGTAAGTTCAGAATCCATCCACTCTTGTAGGATTGACTATATGTACCCCCCTCCCCCCCATATATTGCTAACATCAGCATTTCCACGAAGAAGCTGGACCATGGTGAAACCTTGCAAGGGGGTGTCATGTCAAGTCTAGCATGGGCAACCATGATGTAGTAAACATCTGAAAATTGGGTACTCCCCGCTGCCTCCAACGTCCGCTGTGGGTATATATCTTCAACATATTTTCACTTTCCCCATTTCACCACTTTATTTAAAGATCTCTCCATACAAACTTTCCATCGCAGATGCCATCGTTAGTTTTCGCTACTTAGTTTTAAGTACTACTAATAATTACAGTGAAACGTTGAATAAAACTTAAACCTACGAGCATTCGAGAGTTGCAAGTAATTCTCGGACCGGTGGCGTAGATGGTTCTGACCAGTGAACCACCCTGAAGGATACCACCATTGAATGTTTTTCGTTACGCTTCTGCCTCCAACACTTCAACAGCGCCTGGAATATTGCGTTTGTATTTCTTGGAGCTTACATCCTCTCACACGCCAGACACAGATGGCTCCAAGTAAAAAAGGGGGAGTTCGTTTCTACGCTATATTTCCTCTGTTTGAGCTCTTTGAGCACAAACAGTACTACCGTCCTATACCATATTAGGACTCACACTTAAGGCATGCTCGTATACACGAATGGCTGGAAATTATAAGAATAAAGTCGTCTGCTCCATCCTCTCTTTCCAATTTGAAATTGGGTCTTTTCTGAGAGCTGGACCCATCTTCCCGGGCGAGTTAGTTGGGGCTTACTGCTTGAAACAGGAAATACTGTTTGTTTGTTTTTTGCATTTAAATTGGCTCACAGATTGTGTTAATTTATTTTGAAAGATTGCAATCTCTACATCCCCTTATCTTTAGCTCGGGTTATTTGTCGGATTGCCTTATTTTGTTTGTCCAAATATGAAGCGATGTTATAGGGCTATCCTCACACACTGTGCCACCGGACAAATGTTTAGCTTTTCTTTAAACTGACTGTGTGGCAGGTATCCGTGTAGGGTTCTGTGCAGTATAACAAGGAATCCTTTCTCAGTTTGGTGTGGTCCTCACTCTTTGTCACTTTGAGATTTAATGGCCTACTCTAGGAAGGCTACGCGTGCAGTACAGGGACGGCTGATGCTGGGGGTGATTTCTTGCTTACGGGGATGAGCAATCCTAGAGTCCTTGAAGGAGGAGAGCCTCGCCCCCTTCAAGCGAATAGATATTTTTTAGACGACATCTAACTAAGGCTTATAAGGATACTTGCCTTCTTTATAGTACTTGTTTGGTAAGAGTTGCCTTTTATTTACCTATTTCTTCTAACTTTTCGTGTACAAAATATGTGTGCATATACATATAAACATCTTCATATTTGTGTACCTATATAAACATAGACTAAAGTATTAAATACTACGTGTTGTGATGACGATTCCCTCGTTTGCTTTCGCCTTGATGAGATTTGAAAATAAAAACAAACAAACGATAAAACCCGGGCACATCCTGACTGAGAGAGCGTGGTCGTGAAGGACCCGGCTTGAACATAGTAGCCTGTCGGCTGAAGCGTCTCTTGTTTAATTAGATTAATGTCTCTCATTGCGAGAATGCTCTTACAATGCATACATAGCCTCTTTGGCTCTGTATTCTATTTGACATTTATCACAATCATTAGTCCATTGTGTAAACTGACCTTTTACATTATCGGGATGTATTCTGAGCGTTTTCGATTTAATGGTGTATGGCGGAACACATGAAGTAAGTATTCTTCTTTGTTCTCGTCTTCTACTTAGGTTGTCTTCTTATGTATGCTTTTTTCACAGCCTTTTGGGGCAACTATGATGAACAAGGCAATTTTCAATACCACTATTTACCGCGGGTTATTTTATTTTGGAGGTTGCTTGGGCAAAAAATATTTTTAGGTATTAATTTAAAACTTTGGGGGATTGACGGAAACTAGTATAGAAAAAATAATACATAATATGTGTTTTCCTATCATCAACTGCGTAATGTATATACTTGTGAATTGCATAACTTGACAAGGAAATAGAAATAGTCCAATTTGTCTGTCCAGAAAAACCCGTCTACGAAAAGGGACCCATAGATTTCGGGAGGAAGGATTTACGGGAGGTCCTTTTTTCTGGATCAGTTCAACTCAGCTTCATCCATTTCTTTAAGGTACCACTACAGCGCCGGGTCTCGAATCGGTGACTTGGTCCTAGACACGAAGCCGGGATACCGGATCTCCAAAGGGGAGGCCACCAAGTGTCAGGCGGGCGAGCTCGGGTACGACTCCATTTCGAGGTCGATGCAGGTGAGGCCGGGGGCAAAGGGGGGGAGGGATGATGCCTGGGGCAGGCAGGGGGGGGAAAGGCACGCGATTTTAAGTTTTGCTTTCGCAGAAAAACAAAAGGAACTTCTCCCTCAAGGGTTGGGGGGCGTGTAGACATTTACCCCCTAGCACCTGGTGGGGCAGCACGCCCTCCAGGCTACAGTATCTTCGGCAATCTCAAATAAGATTGAGATTACTAAGGAATTATTCCTTTTAGGCATTTCCATTTTTCCCTACTTGCCCCAATGCCAGCAGGATTATCTGTAGCTGTATGTCTTCGACACAATCTCAATCTCTCCTCTGCAAATATCTTCGCAGATTTCTCCCTGCAAACTCTAAGGAGGATACGCCTTTGTTGGAAGTCGATGACTCCCCACCCCCACCCCTCTCTCTGAATCCTAATATCTCTGTCTCTCTTTCTCTTTTCTCTCTTTTTTCTCTCTTTTTTTTCTCTCTCTCATATATTATAGGAAAGAAAGTAGAGGGAGAGGTGACGCCCCCTTGTCGCGGGAAGAGAGCTTGTGTGTACCTTTGACTTTTCGAGCTATATCGGCGGGGGTACCTCTCTTCTGGGTACCCCTGGTAAGGCTTCCCTTGTCGATTTAGTCGGAAACGAGGTTCCAGACTAAGTGCGTCCGTCTTTCCTTTTTCTACTCTATCCTTCTCCTTTTTCACTTTTATCTTATCTCTTCCACTTATTATACAAAAAGACCCCCCCCCCCAAAAAAAAACCCCTGCTCTTATCATGTCACTCTTACCCTTTTTTCCTCTATCTACATATAAAGACCTGTCAGCTACCTCATGCATCAGAAGAGAGGCTTTGGAACCTCTATAAACAACGCCAATAGACGCTCACTGGTTGCGAGAGACTAGGACTAGAGGTGTCCTTGGCGTTGGGCTCGATGAATGGGATGAGGTTAGTGCCTCGTTAACCCCTTCCCTGGCACGTGATTATTGACCATTCCCAGTGACCGTTGACGGGTGCCTCTGGTAGCATCGGTCCGAGGTGACGGCCCTTTGTTCCCAGTTTGGTTGCCAGGCCAATAAAAAGCCTTGGGTCGAGTCTCTTGGTGTGGCGGGATATCCATTGAACGCTACTCCAAGATCCTGGCCGTCGTGAAGGGAACTAGTAGGAGTTTAGTACGGGGCGTGTTCCGTTGTTGACCTGGTGAGAAATCGATGGCCCCTTCGGAGACCGTCAGTGCTGCTTGGTTGGAAGCCACGGAACGCCGAGGTTTGACGACTCGGTCGGACGAACAGCAGCACGTGGAGCGTGCCTTCTGAAAGATCCGAAACGTCTCCGATGGATAGGTGGGAGCGACTCACGCGGGGCGAACTCACCACCCCCCTTCTTTTTCATTGAGTGTTCACAAAGTATCCCAAGATAGAAAGTGTTTAGCATGACTGGAAAGAAAGGACCAGGTGCGCTAAAATATACGTGCTCCACATGCCAAAAGGACAAGTGGTGCGTAGATTTCCCGGAGGGGTGTTTCTCAAAATGCCACCCTGGAAGTATCTGCACGGACTGCGTCCTAAGGGAAGAACTGCAGGAGATTAAAGTTCTGTTCAAATCTTCTGAGAAAAAATCAAAAGAATTGGAGAGGAAGCTGCAGAACATAGAGTCTAAACACGGGCGTCAGCTTCGCCGTCTCGAGGACAGGATCGTCGAGTTGTCCTCAAGGCTAGAGGTCCATCGGCTACCGATGCATCTCCCACCGACGTGGGTGGATCCGCCGACGAGACCCTCTCCCAAGAAGCGAGCACTGCATCGGCAGTGCCACGCCAGCCTTCCAATGTCCCAGAGCTGGAGTCAGCTGCTGCGGGACTGGCTCACCGGGCCAAAAAGAAGAGAAAGAATAAGAAAGGAAAGAAAAAGGAAGAGAAGGTAGAAACAGAAGAAGAGAAAACAAAAACAGAAGTTAAACCGGAGGAAGATAAGAAAAAAGAAAGAAGAAGAAAAATATGAAGAAGAAAGAGGAGAAAGAAGTCGCTTCCGAAAGGAAAGACTCTGTCCTCTGCGAGGGTCGTCCTTATCGGTGATTCTCAATCAAGGCATCTGCAACATATGCTAGCGGCACGCCTTGGCACTAGTGTGAGGGTGAGTAGCCTCCCAGGACGCAGGAACCAACAGATAAGAGTAGAGCGTGAGAAATCTCAGATTTCTGAGGGTTCAGTCGTTGCCCTGATGGTAAGTGGCAACGACCTCTACCTCAGAGGAGGTAGGGTAGGCCCTACAGGCGAGATCCTCTAGACGGTCATGAGGGCTGTGGATGACTGTGGGTTGAAAATCCGCAGACGTGTCGTGGTCGGGATGCTCCCAAGAAGAGGTCCAAGCCGGATCGCTCACTCGAGGAACGTCGCACTGAACCGTTGACTAGCAGATTTATGTACGGCAGAAGGGGTGTTTTTTGTTAACCCCTACTGCATCTTTTATGGTAGGAACAATCTTTACCAAAGGGATTGGGTGCACCTTTCCTTTAAAGGAAATGCTGTACTCTCCAACCTGATACAAGATGTTGTTGAGCGGCCTTAAAGGACGGTCCGGCCCAGAGTGAGAGCGGACGTGCGCCAGTACGCCAAAGTCACCTCTGGAACGACCTTCGCGGAGGTCGCTCGAAAGGGTGCAACCACAACACCAAAAGAGAACAGAGAGACAAGTAAGACGAGAAAACGGAAGAGCGTAGGGAGTCCTACAGTCGGGGACTCCCTTAAAGTTGTGTTTAGTGCGAGGTCTATTAGAAACAAGTTTCTTGAAGTTCGTGGCCTCATAGTGACGGAATAACCAGAGATGGTGGTCATTACAGAGTCGTGGATAAAAACTTCAAACCGAGATTTTGAAGGCGAATTCACGATTCCAGGTTACCGACTCTTCCTAAAAGATAGGCCTGACAGAGAGGGTGACGGTGTGATGTTGCATGTCAAGGATACATTCAACTCGACAAAATGCAACATCGTATCCCACCACGAGCTCCTAGGTGTAGACCTAGAAATAGGTCCTGCCAAATACAGGACCCTGGTGCTGTATAGACCTCCTGCCCAAATCGTTGAAAAGGACAGATCTGTACCAGCTACTAGGATAACTTGTCGAAGACAGAGTGTGTATCGTCATGGGGGATTTCAACACACAAGTTGACTGGGCAACTAGAGAATCCTGTGGCGAGAACGCGCTACTCCTGGAATTCGCTGACAACGAGTTCCTAACTCAATGGGTGAGAGAGCCGACGAGAGGCAACAATACCCTTGACTTGCTTTTCACCTTTGAGGATGACATCGTTGAGGATCTCTCGGTAGGCGAAGAGCTCGGTGGCAGTGATTACCGACTAGTCAGATTTATACCCAAGGTCCCCAAAGTAGAGACTGCGACTAGTAAATCGAGGAAACTTGGTTTGAGAAGAGCAGACTTTGCAAGTCTTCGTGTTGCTTGACTATGCGAGGCTAGAAGTGTGCGAAGATGTTGAAGATTTTTGGAATAGATTCAAAACTACGTTCATGAGTCTTTAATCACGTTTCATCCCTTCGAAAAGCCTTAGTCGGTCTTCCGTTCAACCAAAGGGGTTTAATCGGAAAATCGGTCAATTTCTAAGGGAGAAAAGAACGGTGTACCGTGAGTCAAAGATTTCTGGAGACTTTGACGAGTACCGTAGGCTAGCTAGGAGGGTGAAGTCAAGCATAAGGGCGGCTAAGCGGTCTGAGAAACTCCGAGTGGCAAGACTTTGTAAAGAGAATCCCAAGGAGTTCTTTGGGTATGTAAACAGCCGTAAACCAATCCGTCGAACGATTGGCCCTTTGAGGAATGAGGAAAGGACATTAAAGCACTCAGCTGCAGAAAATGCTAACCTCCTCAACAACTACTTCTCTTCAGTGTTTACTGAAGAGTGTGGTCCCATCCCCCAGCCAACGGATTCCTACTCGGGGAAAAAGCTGGCGGATATGGACTTCCCCAAAGGAGAAATAGAAAAGAAGATCACTGACCTAATGGCGAATAAGTCACCTGGCCCGGATGGGTTTCTACCTAAAGTATTGAAAGAATTGCGCGATCAAGTGTCACAACAACTGAGCGGAATCTTCAACATGTCAATCCGGACCGAAGCGTTTCTAGAGAGTGGCGTGAAGCGGAGGTGACTCCTATCTTCAAGAAAGGAGACCCTAGCCAACCGTCGAACTACCGACCTATCAGTCTGACTTCGATAGTCGGTAAACTCCTAGAGAGCATCATGATGGACAAAATAACGTCGCATTTAGAGTCAAACCTGTTACTGAGGAGTTCCCAGCACGGCTTCCGAAGGCAACGGGCATGCCTGACGAACCTTGTGGAATTCTTTTACTTCGTCTTCAGTGAGCACGATCGGGACAAGGCGGTGGATGTGATATATTTAGACTTTCAGAAAGCCTTTGATAAAGTACCCCCATGCCGCCTTCTCCAGAAAGTGCGAGCGCTGGGCATAGACGGAAAAGTAGCAAGCTGGATAGAGCAGTGGCTAAGTGGCAGACGGCAACGGGTGGTACTGAATGGACAAGCTTCTGAGTGGGTGCCTGTTACTAGTGGGGTGCCTCAAGGTTCTGTCCTGAGACCACTACTATTCATCATCTACGTCAACGACATGGACGGTGACATGGTTCCCAACATTTCTAAATTTGCCGACGATACCAAGCTTGGTATGAACGTTGTAAACGATGGAAATACTGCCCGCCTGCAAGATGATCTTCGGAAGATTGGGGAGTGGTCGGACACGTGGCAAATGCCTTTTAACGTGAACAAATGCAAAGTGATGCATATCGGTCACCGAAACCCCCAATCTCATTATATCCTTAACGGCACTGCTCTTGAATCTACCGGCACTGAGAAGGACTTGGGTGTAACTATAACTAGTGATATCAAGTTCTCGAGGCAGTGTATTGAGGCGGAGAAGAAAGCCCAAAGATGCTAGGTTATATAAAGCGACAGTTTGGATATCGGAACAAGGAAATAGTACTCTGTTTGTAAAATTCCCTTGTCCGACCGCACTTTTATGTCTATCAGACATAAAAGTTATGAAGATAGATTAAGGAAATTAGATATGTTCTCGTTGAAAACCCGTAGACTGCGTGGTCAGCTCATCGAAGTTTTCAAAATACTTCGAGGGTACGACAATGTTGACTACAGGGATATTTTCAGCCTTAATAAGAGCAGAACAAGAAATCACGGCTTCAAACTTGAGCTGAAGCGTTACAAGCGCGATCTGTATGGGAAGTTTTCACGTACAGTATCTGCAGTAGCTGGAACGCACTTCCGATGGAGGTTGTCAACAGCGATTCTGTTGACTAGTTCAAGACAAGACTAGAAAAAGTCTTGAAAAGTGGCCATTTAGGGAGGACGTAAGGCAATTGAGCGAGAATGTGCCCGCTCGACAGCTAGTCCAAGGGTACCCTCATTGAATGGACCGTAAGGTCTTATAGGATACTTTTTTCCTTGTTACTCCTTGTTACTCTCTTTCTCTATCTCTCTTTATCTCTTTCTCTATCTCTATTTATCTCTTTCTCTCTCTTTCTTTCCTTCTCTCTCTCTCTCTCTCCCTCTCTCTTTTTTCTCTCTTTCTTTCCTTCTATATCTCTCTTTTTCTTTCTCTCTCTTTCTCTCTTTTCTTTTTCTCTCTTTCTCTCTCTTTCTTTCCTTCTATATCTCTTTTTCTTTCTCTCTCTTTTCTTTTTCTCTCTTTCTCTCTCTTTCTCTTTCTCTTTCTTTCTCTCTTTATCTCTCTCTCTCTATCTCTATCTCTCTCGCTCCCGTGGCCAATAATTTTAAGGTAGTTTTAGAGCAAAAACAAACAAACCTGTTTTCTCTCATTGTGTTATAATAATAATTAACGTTAATGATTGAACGTTATCTTCCGTTCGATTTTTAACGGATTAGCGGTTAACTGTGACCCCCCTCTAATCTCCCTCTGCCCCCTGCCCCCTAGTCACCCAGATTCACCCTCCTGTGATGGTTCCACTAATTCCTTCTCGTTGATCCTTGCTGCGCTCTGCGGCGGGACTCAGAACACAAGAGGATTAGTGGAGGGTGGCGATGTGGGGAAGTTAGGGCGTGTGGAACTGTGCGGAAGGTACACATGCCGAGGTCAACTCCTTGGGGTGGTAGGGACTTCAACCTGCCCCGGTTGAGCAACAAGGGCATGTCCTCTTACGAATGCAGATCCTCGTCAGTAGAGACACCATTGTCTGTCTGCCCGATCTCCTATCTATTTCGGGTCCTCTTTAAGTGTGGCCAAGTTCGCACATTCGAGTAATACTTGAAAATACGAACTTGAAATGGCCGATACCCTTTCCCTTTCCCCTTCATCGACTTGTCCCTGTTGAATGAGGCCATTTTTCTTCTCTTCAAAAATAGTTACTCTCTTTTTCCTTTTTCCTGCAGGGTGTGCTCGTCGCTCAGGGGCCACGCTTCAAGGTGGGGTTCAAGACCGACTCCTTCCGCAATACTGAAATTTATAACCTCCTGAGTCACGTTCTGGGAGTCGATCCCGCCCCTAACAATGGTAAGGTTGGCATCCTCGGATCCCACAATTCTCTTCTCTCTTCTTATTTCCCGGAAGTTATTGCATTTCTCACCCTCGTGTGTAAGCGTGTGTGTAGGTGCCTGTGTGTGTGCAAGTTCTGAGGTGCAGTCTCGTTTCAGGGCATTTGTATCCACCTCCCACCATGCTTTTTGGTCAAGATGTTTTGTTTGGGTTAATTAAATTTCATGATTTTCCTCCGAACTGTAATGGACTTAGGTCCTTTTGTGGACCAATTTATTGGCGCGTAACACGAGACGCCGTCCCCGAAGAAGGAAAAGTAATACCTTTGGTCAGGTTTTAGGGTCCAGGGGTCAATGTGACTGCCAATTGCATGGTCCACGAAGCGACCCAATTTGAACCCTTGATGCGAACGGACCCCATCTCACTTCTCCATTCGTAGCTCATTAAAGACCGTCATAAGTGAGCTAAGAGTAGGGTAGTTTTGCCGACCACCGGGCTATGGTCGCTACTGGTTAGAGAAGTTTCAGGAAAGAGGAAAGGTGAAGGCTAAAATTCAACCGTTTTCCACAAGTGTGGTTGGCACGCATACCATTAAGGACACCCATTATTTTCACCACGTCAAATTCGCTCTTCATAGCTATAGGGTGCTGTGGGGTGTAGCATCTCTTCCATATAGGGTTTACCCAAGTGCAGAAACCCCTCCCCCCTCCATGCACACCCATCATACAGAATATTATCCACCTCCTCTTCAATCAGCTTTTTTTTCTCTCTCACACATTCATCCACATAACCAACATACCTATTACGCGTTCTTCCAAACCCTTCTTCACAAGTCTATTTGCTTTCATTCTCCTTATACATCCACACAAACTTAGAACACTTTCAATCACAATCTCACTCACACCCTCCATCACACTATTACACCTCTTACCCTTTCCTTCCTCACTCTAGCTACCTTTCGCACACCCAAGGATTCCTCTCATGTTCTCCATTTAAACTGCTCTCACTCGAGACCTTTCCCTCTCCTTCCATACCATATCATCACTCCAATACATCAAAGTTGACATCAACATACTGCCACACACCTTCAAGGCGCATTCCACTTCCAAACTCTTATCATTCAATAACACTAATCGCCCAAGAAACTTCCCTACCATTAGAAACATTGTGGTCGCAACCTGTTTCATCTCTACCACCATCACTTCTGTACAATGTATCTGAGATACTTGAAATTTTGCACTCGTTCATTGGTGACATCACGCACTGAGATATTACACCTTGGCCATTCTCACTTCCATATACAATTACCTTACCTTTTTCTGCCTTCCAAATCCCTCTCACTCTCAGCCACCACGTCCAGGGTCATCAACATATACCAACATATGTTGCGAGCACTCAGCACTTAACATTCCTCTTCAATCTCATACATCTTTCCCTCATTCACATACGTACTCTTCTTATTAGTTCATCCCTAAAGATATTGAACAGCCATGGCGACATTCCACAACCTTATTTTACCCTCTATACATATGTCAAACCACTCACTCCAGTTATCATTCTGCCTAAAACAAGCCTTTCTTCCAGCACAAATACTCTTCAAACCATCGAATATGTTCATAACACTTGCCATAATGCTCCTCTATGAGGTAGAGAAGAAAGGTTATGTTTCAAGCATCGAAGTTGGCAGAGAACGATTCTTAGGAGCAAGCCTCGGTCTTGCCCTCATCACTGGAAATCCAGGGAGGAGTTATCCACCCTCGGTCTTGCCCTCATCACTGGAAATCAAGGGAGGATATATCCACCCTCGGTCTCACCCTCATCACTGGAAATCCAGGGAGGGGTTATCTACTTTCAGTCTTGTCATCATCACTAGAAATCCAGGGAGGAGTTATCCACCCTCACTTCTTATCATCCTCCTTCCCATCTTTTTGATGATTATTCAAGGCTCTCTGTTTGATTAATTAAGATTCTTTGCCTTGTAGGACGCTCCTTAAGGGTTCTGAAGAGCACATTTTCAGCTTTTTAGGATTCGGGATTTATACGTTTAATTATAACACATTGTCCTCAAAATCTATCTTTTTATTCCTCTTTTATTTTCCTACTTTGAGTGGCATCATCACTCAATGCCCCGATATTTTACTTCTCTTTATTACTAGTCCTTTTTCCTCCTTCAGGCACCAGAGGAAGTCTTCTTCATTTGCTGAAGACGAATTTTACCTCGAATGAAGATTTCCAGGAATCTCCAGAGTCCTACTTGGAGCAAAGCATCAAGTCGGTCCTCACAAGGGAAATCGATGGAGTTCTCGAGGATTCAGCAAGTTGCCATTGTGAAGTAAGAATTCTATTCACTGCTTAACACTACAGAGCCATCTATACATTTATGAACACTGAATTAATTACTGTGTAAATGGGTTTGGTCACGGTGCACCAATTGCTACCATATTTCAAGTTGGTTACCCTTCTGGTTAGTCAAGTATTTTCCTGCCCCAACCCACTTATTGGGAGCGTCACCAGATTCTCGGGTCAAGATGCATCCGATAAAGGAGCCACTGGAGTCCCATGGTCAACCCCACTGGAAGTACGACCCCACTGCATTTACTGCATTGCCCTCATTTAAAGAAGTGTCTTGCTTTATTGAAAAGGGGTGATGGGTTCGTCAATGGTTATCTTTTTCTAGTATGGGTCTAGCATTTGGTGGGGTGTATAAAGGTATTCATTCTACCTCTTCTGCGCTATTAAAAAGTTACGAGCGAGAACCCCATAAAGGAGGCTGCCTTCGTTGTGGGGCGGATGCAGGGACAGGAGAGTTGCGTACAGTTCCGGCCTTTGTCGCCCCAAGTTGCCTACCCAGGTTGTCCATTAATTCGAGTTTCGATTTGCAGCAAGTGATGTCGGATCCATTGACAGAAAAGGTCATTACAGCCTCTTCTTCGAGTGCCTCAACTTCAACCATAAAGCCGTCTACAACGAGTACAGCCACTAGTACAACTACGACCAAATCGACTACCACAGAAGAATCGACCACAACCACATCGACCACCGCAGCACCAACGACAACTTCATCAACTACCATAGATCCGAATGCAACTACATCAACTACCACAGAACCAACCAAATCCACATCAACAAGCAATAGTGAAAAAGAGAACACCCCCATATCAAAGATCACTAATGCAGAACCGAGCACAAACGCATCAATTACTACTACTACAGAACCAAATGCATCAACATCAAATACAACTATTGTAGAACCAAGCACATCAACAAACACGAAACCGAGTGCAACCAGATCGCCAACCACTACTACAAATCCTAGCACAACTACCTCTAGCAAGACAGAAGCAAGTGCTGCTAACTTTAACTCAGAACTACTTACAGCAATGTTTGCTAACATAGAAAATAATGCAACTGACGATACCTTTACAACCTCATCTACTGAACACGAAAAAACAACGACGACCACTGAACCAAGTTCGCCATATGTTTCTACAAGCACAATGAAATTAAGTATGACAGATGCATCTACAAACTCAATGGAACCAAGTACAACCAAGGCTGCCCCTACATATCCTGTCGAACCGAAGGAAATGACTAATGAAACCATTGCGCCGGCAATCACTGTTGAAACAGATCCTGAATTGCCCCTTGATTCATCTCCTGAGGAAATTAAGGATACACTTGCTGGGGCGATGGGAGATTTTGTGACAGAACAACCCACAAAACTAGACACAGAAACACCCCTTGAACAACTCAATGAAACAACTCCAGAATTATTCGTAGCATCAACTGAGGAAGAGATAACACTACTACCTTCTATACCTCTCATCGAATTTTATAAAGAGGAAGAAGACATGGAACTTAACACCGACGTACCCGTACCACGTGCCGAAGATTCTGGTGCGGAGCAAACTACAGAGATATTTTTAACTTCTAACGAAGAACAGGTTAATGAATATTCAGAACTACTTGTTATCCACACAACTACAGAGGAATCCACGGAACCGTTAATAGAAGCTATTGACGATATAACCACAGAAAGATTGGTTGAACAAGATGAGTCAAATGCAAAAGAAACTGTTATGTCAAAGTCAGCCACAGAACAAGCTATGCATTCCACTACAGAATCAGCAGAAAAGCAAACTAAATTTGATGAACTGTCAGACACACGGCAGTT
Source organism: Ceratothoa steindachneri (assembly GCA_963969495.1). NCBI lineage: Eukaryota > Metazoa > Arthropoda > Malacostraca > Isopoda > Cymothoidae > Ceratothoa > Ceratothoa steindachneri. Next base: position 86,004,023 of record OZ018336.1, on the reverse strand, counting down.
AGGAGAAGAGATAATCCTTAAACCAGCAACCGAAATTGTTACCGAAACCCCTATAAATTCACCTTTAGCTCTAGAATTGACAACTTCGCAAGATTCCACAGTTAAAGTTTCTAAGGCGGTGATGTCTACCACGCACACGACATCGCAAGAGACAACCTTGTCCGCTACAAGCATATCGTCAACTAAAGGACCTTTGGTTAAAACAAATGGAGAAACTGAACAATTAACATCAACCTTAAGTGCAGTTACCGATGAAAACATTTCCAACATAGATTCTAAAGAGAATAGTTCCACGGTGTCTTCAGTGGTAACTGTTTCTGAAGACAAATCACATGATAATGAAAATGCAACGGCTGAACCAGCCATCAAAATAGATCCTCTCCCTAAAAAGTTGCAAGTGATGAATCTGGTCATAAACTCCAAGACGAAGCAGAGTCACGATAATTCTCAGCTTCAGAAAAGACATTGCCCGTGGGGCTTTCCAAGCCTTTCCGCCCCTGAAGTTTCTAGTGATAAACTTCATATTTTGCTTCACTCCAACCATATTATCGGTTTGTACCTCACGTTTAGTTTAACATTATAGAGAGTGGCCGAGCCTTACAATTGCAGCTGAGAATGAGAGGAGGGAGAAATTGATCAGAAGTTTAATTGATGTTTAAGTTCTTCAGGCGTTTCCATTTATGACTAGGTCTGATTTTTTCCCCCTTTATACCAGGGGTGGAAAACTCTCACCCGCGAGCCCATTTTTCATCGCCCCTTGTGATATATTTGTAGGCACAAATTTTCAATAATGAAATTTAAATAATATTTGTATGCCCACAACGAAGAAAAATAAAGTAAATGTTAATTTTTTTCGACCAATTATTAGACTTAAACGAGTCATACCAGAATATTACGAGGGATGTCACATATCTGCTTCGCCTCAGGCGTATCTGGCAACTTTACGAAGCATGTTTTAACTCGAACTGTTTTATAAATTTGTACCTAGTTAGCTTAATTTCGTTTTCCTCAGTAGCAATATTGAGAATTCTTGCATTGATAACTTAAGTTTAACTAATTTACAATATTATTAAATTTATTTTTGATACCTTTATCAATATGGCAAGTGGTAGTGAAAATCTCATAAGAAAAAGTGCTATGAAAGTGCTGTATTTGGTGAAAAATGGATTGAGCTCATAAGTAATATTATCCCAATTTCCGTTGTGGTAGTCAATAAAAATGTTGCGTATTATTTTTTTATTGATAGTAATGCATGAATATATCGCAACATGTAGTAAATTTAAACAACATTTACAAAGATACAAAAGTCAAATTTTATTTATCTCCCGCCGACTTCTTTCATTAGAAATTTTCACCCACGGCTCCTAAAAGTTCCCCCACCCCTATACAGACAATTAAATTTTCCTTACTATCCTTTCCCTGTGTAACTGCCCTTTGGCATCGCTGTTCGGAATGCCCTCTTCTTGATTTTCCTCAGTAATTTAAGTCCTAGCCTCTCGCTAGTGACACTGATGGATACGCATCGGTGAAATTTAATTTACAATTGATAGCTTTTAAAAATTGTCTCATTTCTCCACAGGTTTCCCCGAATCTTTGGACCTGGGTGTATGGACAAGCTTCACAATCACGAAGAAAAGGCTTCTAGAATTGGAAAAGGTACAACCCCATACTGTTTCTATAGGTGATGAGGTCAGAAGAAAGAGATACGAATTTGCCATGCAATTCAGGTGTTCTTAGGGCTTTATTAATGTAAAAATGTTAAATATCCTCGCATATCACTATATCTGCCTTTTGTCCTGTCTCTCAACTATTAATCTTTCTTTTTTTCTTTAAGTTTTCTTCGATCTTTGATTTTCCTAGTATGTGCATTTTTCACTTTCTTTCCCCTTTGTCCAATTCCATTAATTAATCACTTGAATTGCTTTTGATTGATGTCTCTCAACATGATCCTCCTAAGACAAAGCCCCTTATTCATTAGGTTTGGTTTACTAACACCCAACCCTGTGTAACTCACTCTTTCAAAGTGTTATATGATGAAAATTTCAATTAATGAGTGAAAAAAGGTGTAATCAACGACGGCAGATGAAAGAAAAAGTGAATAATTGAAAAAAGTAGTAAACATTGAAAATCGCTAAAAATTCAACCATAAACCCCTTTTTGTTCTTTTGTTGCTGACTTAAGGCCCTGCTGTAGGACAGCTCCCGTGATGAACTCCGTAGCCTTGGTGTAGTTCTAGCATGTTATGAATGTCTTGGATCGATATCTGGTCCCTGGTAGTAACATGTGCTCATATCTGGGATATTCAAGCTGAAGCCATATTTCTAGTACCTTGGTTTTTACTGGTGACCAAATCCGAGCTTTGCCAGGGCGACCCGTGTATGTCGAGAGAGAAATCGTTCTTCAGGGTCACTTGTCAGATGAAATGCTGTTCTAGAAAAGGTTTAGACCTAGAGGTTGAATGACATGTCTTGTGTGAGACGGGCCTCTGGTGTCGAAGTGGTGGGATCCTTAGGAGTACTTTACAGAGTTACAGACAGACAAAGACACATAGATCCACTCAAGACCAGTACAAGAAAGAATGGAGAAGAGGGAATCAGAATGAAATAGAAGAGCAGATATAAATTATACTCACTGTTACCTTTATAGTAATTTTATTTGTTAAAGTAATGTTTAACAAATTAACATATTGACCCAAGTATTTTCAACTCCATGCTATGGGAAATTGTTCAATATCAGTAATTTTACAATAGAAAAAGTTCGTAGTTAATAACTTGGAAGACATTATCTCTAGTGACCAGTCGGATATCTAACTGAAATACCGACTAATGGTTAATATTAGTGAAACGGCTTACTATATTAAAGACCTCGGTGAAGAAACAGCGCAAAAGAAGATTTCCCAGTTGCACAAATTAAGTTTCCTCCGTCTCTCTTCACATGATTGATTTCTAAGTTAATGAATACATTTATTTGCTTTACATTGAATCATTCTAAGGTTAAGATGTCTTTCCGAGGATGATGAGACCAAAAGTAAACCGCATATTCTTAGTGAGGTTTGACAAGCGATTTATATAAAAAAAGAATAATATCTTTCGAGTAAAATACAAAATGTAATCAAAAGTTATATTCGCTTTAGAGGAGGTTACAACACATTATTTTGAATTTTTTAGGTAGCTCATTATTAATACACACAAATCTTTTTCTAACGTCAACGTGTTGAAAGAACGACCGCCCATTATGTACACTTCCCGGCGATCTAAGAGCCCTAAGGGTATTTATTACCTTACATTTGGTGACATTGAACTTCATTTGGAATTTTCAGCCCCATTTCACTGTTCTAAGTCATTGTAATTTATTAGACTATAGCGATATTTTACTTTACTGCATTTTCTAATTTTTTAGCATCCACAAATTTTGAAATTTTGCATAATAAATTATTGTCAACATCGTTATAAACAACAATGGATCAAAACAGATCCCTGAGATACACTAGTTTGAGTTAATCTTATTAACTCAAAATGCAGTCTACGGCTGGCAACCAGTTTTCGATCAATTAAGTCTATCTCCCATTAGACAATGCGCTTTTAATTTATCAAAGGTCTGTTATGCACAACAATATCAAACGACTTCAGAAATTTAGATAAACCTAATCTACAGTTTTATGTTGCTCAAAAGTTTAAATTATTTGGTGAACAAATTCTAAAAGGTTACATATACACGAGCACTGCCGCCCAAAACCATGCAGTATCATTGATTGAGTTCTTTGGATTACAAATGCGCCACGATTCTGTCTCTAAATTTCTAAATTTCAGCGCAAGTTAAGTAAATCGGCCCTTGATGGAGTATGTTTGGAGTCCTCCTCTTGTTTCGCGGAAGACGGGACATGTAGTGGAAAGGGTGTCTCCGGTTAAACATGCTGTTGAGAAGCTTCGTTCCACCTGGGTTAGGGTGATTTTTGTGGGTAGTACCTCATTAGGGACTAAAGATGATTTATTGAGGTGTTTCAAAACTTCTCAGCAAGGGGTAGTGATTATTTTGTGTCTTATGTAGCGTGTTTAAATGCGTGGCTGCAATATGTGGTTATTAAGCTATGCTGATTTGGTCGAGTGTGAGGGCGGCGTACTTCTTGTAAATGAGGGTGACGAACTCTGAATTCCCTGAATGAACTACCAATGAGTGCTCGAAGTGTATTTATTTTTATGTTTATTTTATTTATTCTGTCCTCCTGAAACTGTTTAATAGAGCGAATATCGTTTAAGTGCAGGAGGGTAGTTGGTAATGTAATGAATAGTTGTGCTATTTGGTGAAAGATATAAATAGCGATGATTATTATAAATTTCTATGAATAGGAGAAACATTAATGGTTGCGCACATGATGAAGACACTAGCAAAAGCGACAAATCCGAGGCTTTAGATAAAAGTCACGCTACTTCTGCTACTGAAAATCTTTGTCCCTGTGACTTGAGACTTACTATTAGATGAGAAAACTATATTGTCATTGTCTCGTAGTGAATCGAATTCAGCCAACAGCATTTATTAATGGGACTAAAACTCAAACATACCACGGTCCACCTTTTTAAACCAAATTGACAATCTATACAGGAACAAAAGTATTGTGTAAAATGCAGTCTTTTTCTTTTGTTTAATAACTTTAAAAATGGAATACAAGTGGGTATTGAGCCAGAGGGAGTGAAACCATATTTTATTTAACTATTTTTATTGTTTTGAAGGCTTTCCAAGCTTTTAGCTGTTGGTTTCGCAAATTCCCTTTCAAATACGCTAGTGACCAAACAATGTAAAAAAAATTCTTTATTTTCTATTTAAGAAGAGCAGAATCATTTACCTTTCCTTGTTTTTTTTTCTCTATACTCGATGTTTATTCCGTTCTTTTATGTTTATTCCGTTCTTTGATGTTTCTCCCTATTTGTTAAGGACCGGAAGAGACATTCAGCTGCTGGCTGCTGGATCTCAGATTCCAGATTGCAGCGGTCGAGTAAATACCAATGCACAAACATTCTCCAGAAGGACAAATACGAAAATAGAAATGTTTCCCTCCGACAGCTATTCCCCGAAGGTGCGTCACAAAATCGATTGATGCTGTTGCTCTGAATTCTATTTTTAATTATTGAGAAAAATGTCTGGTTAATCCGAATTAAACCATTGGTCGAGTACTTTTATAATAGAATGTGGGGAGCATAGATGATGAACGGAAGCGAGGAGAGTTATAGTATAGCGGTTAGCGTGCTTGCCCGGCAATCGCTGGGTCGGCAGTTCGAATCTCCATCCGGATTCTTTTTAAGCTGATTCTATTTACGAAGGGAGGTTTCCGCCGTGACTGGGCATCACGGAGTGGAGTTGGAGCTTGCCCTGGCTGACGTCCGCTTGAGAAGCTACATAGCTTTTAAAAGGGAAGAATACTCATACTTACACGACGTGAGCAAACATAAAGGGGAATAGATGTTTATCTAAATCAAAAACCAACGAGGGTATCTCCTAAAGATTTGTAAGGAGAAATCTATAAAGAAAATCGTGAATATGGAGGAAGTGAAATGCATAAAAGATATATAGTTGTAGATCCACCTGTGACGGTGAGGCTGATGGGCACGCAATCATTCAGGTGAAGCCTTAGTGTGATATGGAGTGAATGAAATGCGATCGGGTGTGAATGACTCTAGGGAAAAGGAGAAGAGGGTGTAGCTGTTGTATTGAGTGAGGAGTGGTGTAGTGCAACGGATGAATATAAAGGTGAGCTGGAGGATTGTGTAGACAAAGCATAGATTTGCATGGTTGTAATGTATAAACCCTGATATGACAGAAACGAAGGTGAGAAAGAGGAGTTCTGGAGTTAAATAGGTCAAGTAGTAGATTAAATAAATAATGTGCATCAGTTAGTGGTTGCACAAGATATGAAGGAACGAAGGATGAGAGACTGAATAATTAGAGACTTTGGTACAGACAGAGAGAATTAAATCTTTACAGTGGCAAAATTCAAGGGTGTAATAAACTTGTGTGCCCGACACTTTCTTCCATCACGAAGATGAGTGTAGGTGCACATTGTTTGGGTGTGAAAAGTGGGCATGTAAGAATATGATTAATCTGCCCTTAATAATAAGGAATAAGCTGAAGAATAAAACAACGAGAAAGATGTGAGAGGTATACCACGTGATGGTGTAGCTAAAGTTAAATTAAGTGGATCAGGAAATGTGAGAGTGGTTGCAAGGAATGTAAAATCAAGAGCTATAATGATATGGAATTTTCGAGAAAGGTTGTTAGAATGTTTGAAAGCATGAGAAAGGAAGTAATACTAAACATGTGTAAGAATTATAGGAATTGACAGTGGGTAATGCGAAATATGTATGAGGATTGGAAAAGACGAAAAAGAAAGGAAGCAATGCTGGGCCGGGCCATGAAGATGCGAAATGTGCAGTAGAGAAGAAAAGGAAAGGCATCCATGCTGATGAGCATGCCGAAGAGATTTTCAAGAATGCATAAAAGACGAAAAGGAGTGATTTGTCACAGTGAAGGAAACAGCAAATGAAGGATTTGGAATGTAGATCAGGATAGGAATAGCAAATTATTTTGGAAGGAACTGAAAAAGTAACAACCAGGAGAAGAGTAGCTATCATAGTATTTAGGATAACTAAGATAAGATACTTTTAGGTGATGAGGAGATTAATTTTACTTCAGATGCCAAGAATACTTTGAGAAATAGTAAAATGTGAGTATACAAAATAAAGCAATGTGAGGATGATTCGATTTGAATAGGCAAACAGGTGCTTTATTTTGGTAATGAACGAATTACCATGCAGAGGTTGTTATGAAAATTTGGAATTGAAACTGAAAAGACTTGTTGAAAAGTGTATAAATGATATGATAATTGATAGTATAACTTTATAAAGGAGGAAGGGAGCAAATTTAATGCAAGAACTACTCGTATAGGGCAAAAAGTCATTTGAGTTCTCTATGTAAAGTACATTGAAATCCTTGACTGAAGTCGTAGGGCATTAACAGGGAAGTTTAGAGATGGCTGAGTGTCTGGTTCTGTCTATAACGGGTTTAGAGATATGTAGAAGGCATATGATGATGTTGATAGGGAAGCTGTCTAGTAGCATGTATGGAGTGAGTAGTAAACTGTTAGAAGGAAAAATTCAAATTTAGATAAATATAAATGGGATTTTGGCTGTGATGAGGGAAGTTGAATTTAACTATAAATAAACAAGAGCTATAAATGGTTTGAGGAAATTTTGTGAATGAGATTGTGAGCGAGAATTTTCTGAAGTGGTACGACCATTTTAGACAAATGGTTGTGGCTTAGGCTTGAGAAAAATGGAACAGACAGAGGGGCGGGTTTGAGACACATCGAATGGGGACGAAGCCTTACTGCACCAGATACACAGCACATAGCACCACATTCATAATATGAGTCAATGAGGAAAGAATATTTCGGTGGCATTGATGCGTGCCAACCATATCTTGTGTTATATCGTTTATTTTGAGAATTGAAGAAAGAAAACTGGGTTAGTCCCATAGGCCATCTATCGCCCTGTTTATGTTCCAATCGGCCGTCTACCTCCATATATATGTTCCAATAGGTCGTCCTTCCCAATGTGTATGTTCTAATAGGCCGTCTACCCACCTGTTTATGTTACAATAGCCATCTACCTACATGTGTAAGTTCCAGTAGGCCCTCTACCCACATGTGTAAGTTCCACTATGCAGTCTTCCTTAACTTTAACGTTCAAACAGCATTTCATCGGGAGGCGATTAGAGGTTTAAGAAAAGAGGTGGTTAGGTTAGAAGTTTAGACGGGATAATTAAAGGGTGGTTAGGTTTTTTTTTAATTCCAATTAAAACCAACCCCTTAACCATCTGCCTTTTGGAGGAGGCGAGGGGATGGGGGTAGTTTATTTTCGAGGAAAAGATGTACTATGGTCTTATCTTCCCTCAGAACTGGAGGGCGAGGATACTCTGAAGAGGGAAGGCTTCATTCTCTCCAATTTAGCCCCTTTGCGGACGGGGTTCGAAGCCGGCCCCCGGAGGATCATGCTCGAGGCGATAGAGAAGTGGACGAAGCAGAAAGGAATGCTCAACATCGTCCACGGCCCCGTGTTCGACTATGACTATGATGGGAAGCGAGATCACTTCCCACATTTGCGGTTAGCTCTCTACATTCCTTATCCAACCTTTAATCTCTCTTTTTATTGTCTCATTAAGGTATATATATATATATATATATATATATATATATATATATATATATATATATATATATATATATATATATATATATATATATATATATATAATATTTTCGTTCCCATTTTGGATACCATCATCACCATCAGCTTGATACCTGATTCCTACAGCAAAGGTGTGTCAGGTATAGCGTCGGTCAACGTCCTGCAGCCTCAATGTCCGTCGATGGATCTGCGAGTCTATACCTTCTCCACATTTACACTTCCACTAACTTCACCACTTCTTTGACAGTTCGCCCCTTATAATCATTTCAGCGTAGATGGTTTTCCCGCGCGTACTGTAAAAGGCCACTAAGCCTCGATTGGGGGGGTGGGGGAACGCTGTCATGGAAGGGCGCTCTTCCGAAGCCTCGCATTGGGTGAATCGCGTCGCTTCAACGTGCCCACATCGCTTCTCCGCATGATGTAATTGACACCAAATAAGGCGCCCACCCCACACACCTTATTTACGAGGCCTTTCACCCCTCATGCTATGGTTCTCTAAGTGTTGAAGAGGTCCGTTTTCATTAACAGTCATAGCGCTCCCAGCACATCTGCCATACACGATACCATCCCCGATCCTTTAGCGGGCCCCATTTTCCCAACGACCTCACATAAGGTCTCCATCTCTGCAGTCTTTAGAATTCACACACAAGAGCACTCATTGCCATTCAATATCTCTTCCTACGTGCGACATCCCTCCCAAGGTGCCCATTTTCCTTCACCTTCCATACCATAAACTCATTCCCATACATCTTTCACCCATTTACACGCCTTACTACCAACATAAAACTGCTCGCACAATTTTACAGTTTACCACTGAGTCCATAGAGCTTGGATCTTGCCATTGAGCTTTCCTATCAACATCGTCCTAAGGTTTCTCCAAATCCTAAAGCCAAGAATCACTTTAAACTTAGTATCCTGTAATTTTTCAGCCATCTGCCCGGACGCACACTTGATCCACATATCCGCACCCACTTTGCATACATCCGCATATCCCCAGCTCATTTTAGACATATCCACATACCCCAGCTCACTTTAGACACATCCGCATATCCCCAGCTCACTTTTGACACATTCACACATCCCCAGCTCACTTTAGACACACTCGCATATCCCCAGCTCACTTTAGACACATCCGCATACCCCAGCTCACTTTAGACACATCCGCATATCCTCAGCTCACTTTAGACACATCCGCATATCCCCCAGCTCACTTTAGACACATCCGCATATCCCCAGCTCACTTTAGACCCATCCGCACCCCCTCCCTTACGACCCCAATCAGAATTGTTGCCCTCATATGCCGCCAACACTCAGCCTGAGTGCATAAGGCGTCAGATTTCCACCCCCGGATACAAGGTCCGATTCCCGGCGACAACGGACAGATAAAATTTATGCGTTCGTAGGGAACGTTTAGCGATACACGCGGGTCTGCCCCATGGGCGCAGGTACCTTTTATCCAAGCACGTCATCACACACATAGCCCATCGCAACGTCGCTGTTTCTTCCCATTCCTCTCTTCGCACAACATATCACTATTCCATCATGTAGCCTGCCAATGGGGTTTTAATATCCACACTCACCTGACACGAAACGCGCGGCCTTCTCCGGGGCACGAAAAGTTTCCTCCCTTTGCTCAAGCCCCCCTCTAACGCAGCCCCTGGTTTTCCCCATCAAATCGAACCATACATTCGCTTCATTTTCTTTTATTCTTTCTCAATGTATTATTGTCATTTGGATAACAATTAATATCTTCCTTACCTACAAGTATTTTCTCGCTGTCATCTTAGATCTTTTGGAAGATTCTCTTCTTCACCTTTCTCACTTCTCTCCAAAATATTCTTATTCCCATCCATCCCGATCCTCATTCACCGACCTTCCAAAGCTTTCTTGCTCTGTCCAAGCATTCGTTCTTTTCGCCTCCTTCTATGCGTATTTTTTTTTCGCATGCAGACCTGCCCTATGAAGCGGTTGCAAGTCCTACTCTCACTTCATCTCCATTTCACGTTTCTCATCATCATTCCGAAACTCAACTTTGCTCCACCCCACTCCAGTTCCAACCCATCCACATCCCTTTGTACCAACCACTTTTGGATCCCGCAATAGCTTTGTGAATAAAGGTGTTAAATTCTCACCTCTAGGTGTCGGGTTCAACCCCCTTGAGAGCAGGCACACGCAAAAAAAGCGGCCTTCGTAGGGAGCTAGTCGCTTATGGTCGGCACGCTGAGTTTGACTCGTGGTCACAGGCGGCTTTGTCCACAAACGTCATTACACACAGCTAATCATTTCATGCACACAACATTCTACGGCCCATAATTTGATTATTTATCCTTTCTCTTTCAATTATGCTTAGGCCCTGGTGAGATTCTTGATCCCGGAAACTCTGTATCCGTAGTTCCATCTCCCATCCTGTTGCCTCTTCGACCATTCATATGCCCTACTACCATCAACCGACATTCCTCCCAATTCCATTCCCCACTCGTCCCAAGTCTTTTCCAGAGATTCTTTTTTTCAGTCTTCTCGTATCATTGCAAGAAGATCCGTAAACTACAACCAGCAGTTTCATTCTTGTAAATCTCAACTTCACCTTCATAATTCTCGAGCTCACACATTCATGCCAAACCATTACATTATGTTACTCGATAGTACAACCACTCGCTCTTTACGCCTACCAACACGAGAGATTAACTCTTCATCCCCTCTCCTGTTCGTCTCACATAAAGCATACATCGGTTTAGTCTATTTTAAACAAATCCACTTTACATCCTCTTATTTCCTTATCACAGACACTCGCCACACTCCATACCGCCACTCGATCCAGACGTGCACATGAATGAGCAGATTAAGTAGCCACATTGTGTTAGAACCGCGTCAGTTAGCGACATGCATGTGTGCACTCGCAGGACAAAGGAGTTTCTTGGGAGGGAGGGAGGAGTTTGTTTTTTTCGGGCTTTTTTCTTTTCTCTTGTTTTTGACCTTTTTCTATTTATTATTCTCTGTAGATGGGGGGTATTAAGACAGTTTATATAGGAGAAGAAGATCGACAAACGACACGATTTCGTTAGGGAGGGTCTAAATAAGAAGGGGTTTACCACTGACTAAAAGAAAAAGTGGTAGCGATGTACACGTTGTCGCCGAAGCCCTGATGCAAACGGAAATCCCTTGAAAAATCAAGATCGTCTGTTAAAAAAAATAACAAGATGAAAAACAAAACAAGTATCTCTTGAAACTAGTAAAAATGTAGATACTACAATAATTTTACCTTTATCTTATAATAAATATTAAATACTGATACAAACAAGTAGTACTTACGTTAGATATTTATTTGTACGATATATACAACAACATACGGTATGTATGATTTTGTATCACTCGTTCAGAATATCGAGTATATGCTTCCCTAACTTGCAAATCTTTTAATAATTATTTTTTAGGTTTGCTAAGTTATGGAAAAGTTGCTGGATTGAGTAACGTTTTGTTTAGCTAAAATTCTGGTCCTTGTGGTAGTTGCTCTCAACTGGTTGGTGTAATTCGGTTTTACTGTATTTATTTGAGATCAAATTTTCTCTACACATGCAAGGTGGGGCAATACAGTCAAGTTTGTTATGAAATTGGATAAATTTGAATATTTAGGTTAAGTTAGGCCATCCTTAATGCTACGCAGTTTATATCAGAACCCTGGATTTTTCAAATTATCGTCCATATAGTGAGTGGTTCTTTCGTCATTCGGGAGCTTCTATATTCGTCATCGAGATCATTTAGTTTGTTTTCAGGCAAAAGGTTTTGAACTGAGCTTCAAAACCTGCGGTGGACATTGGGTGCGTTTGGATCAAGTGCAATTTACAGATCCAAAGCTTTTAGCCTTGCAATTATACCTTCTTCATCAAAGGAAAATCTATTTATTTTTTAAAATCTGAGAGCACAATCGTGACCAAAAGGTGGTTTTGTGCCAAAAGAGACATTGTACATCTTCATTCGGACTGTGCATCTTTTTGTCGCTCGGATCAATATCATTTAACTTCATTTGCATGAACAGTCACTCCTCTATAACAAAACCCCCCTCAAAATAGTCTTATATTCGGCTGACACATTTGAGTGTAATTTAGGCAACCTAAAATCTTCAGACTGGAATTCCAAAATGAGAGTATTCACTTTTTTTAGTACATGCTGGAGGAAACAGAGCATATGCTTTGTCCCAAGGTTGACAAGCGTCTCATATATTTGAACTATTAATTACTTTTTTAATTAGGACTGACCATAAAGGGCAAGATCGTCCCGTTGCTCCAAAACTCTGGAAATGACATTTTTCTCTGGAAAGCAACATTGTTTGTGCGAGTTTGGGTATTCGGTGATTCTCTAGCTTGAATGACATCTCAAATAGTGTCAAAGTCAATTTTACGTGTACTACTGCGGGAGAAATAAGACGTAACATCTTTAAGAAAAGACTCGAGGTATGTGGGTATCACTGACACAAAGCATCGGATACATCTAACTTTTTCAATTCAAAGAACTGTATCATTTGCGTGGCAGAAACATCAGTACTTTCTTCAATTATAATAATAAAAATTGGTTCAGACATATTTCATTTAGGTCCAATTTTTCATAATAAGCAAGGCCGTCGTGTATGATATACGAAATCTTTGTTCTTTTGTAATTAACCTCTTTTGCAAAGCTCAAAAACAAGCGATCAACATGGACAAACGGGATGTGATGCTCAGAGAAAGACCCTGCGAATAATGCCGTATTTATGGCGTAATATTAATCCATTAGATTTTAAAAATTCATTTCCTTTAACAGTTTGTACAGCAAATAATTTTTTGGGTTGTTTTCCAACGCAGAAGGTAACGATTTAAGGAAACTACATTCATCCTGATTCTTCCCATTTTAGGTGTTCTACACAAGTTTTCAAGGTTTATTTATTGATTCATTATTCTCCCCGTTATCAGCATAATATTTAATTTATTCAGCCCGTAGGCCCACACCTGCCGTATCCTGGCAGATAACAAGAAGGAAAAATCTCTATGTAATCCTTCGATAAGTGGTCGTATATGAGGCCAGCGACCTGGTCCAATTACCTACCTTCCCTGAAAAAACCATTACCTAAATGACCTTAACCTTTTCATCCGGCAATGAATTATGCACCCTTCCTTGCAAACTTTGAAGTCCAGAACACACTAACCCTTGCTCTACCGAAGAATGCGTTGGCGATAAAGTCTTTCCCGAAAATCCACAGACGCGGATTGATTGAGCGTGAGGCAAGAGTAATTAGCTTGGGTTATAATCAGAGAAGGAGTATGAATTTTTTGGAGAAGTTTAATTAGCTATTTCACCTGTACCCGGATATATCTTCATGTAAAAGAGAATGAAAATAAGAACAGAAACAAAAATCTAGATTCGGGCTATGACTTACATATTCGGGTGAAATACCCGCTTCCGCCATTATTGGAGTTAACCACTTTAGTTATAATTAATCGTTGGATGAGTGCTCATTTAGGATTGATTATGCAGCGATATCGTATGAGTTCTTATTGAGATAGTTATAGAAAGTTAGATGCGAAATGATGTAAATATTACAGATACACAAAAATGAATTGAATAAAAAGCTAAAGCTAATAACAGAACCAGGTATAAAATAAAAACATTGATAAAGTAAATCTTCCCGACCTCAAATACTCAAATTATTAGGGTGGATTTAAAATCTTTAGTATCAAATTCGTAGAGAAAGCAGGAGAGCACAAAACAAAATTTTGGCCCTCCTCTCATGGAGAAGAAAGTGGGCTGCCGAAGGTGAATAAGTGAGTATGAAGAATTAACCGATGCTTCTGGAAGGAGTATTGGCGAAAATCTTCTATTTTATAGAGTAGTTATCTTGGAAGTTATCTACTAAGCGATTATGTCGATATCTTATGGTTTACGAAAGACTGTTTTGTTGGCCTGTTATTGAAATCATCTATTTGCAGGGTGACCCCATTTAAGTAAGGAGAGCGGGAGATTAAAAAAAGCATAGTTCTTTGAACTTTACCTTAATGAACACTAACTAAAATTGCTTCTAAAAATTACCACGAGCAAAAGTTATCTGTGAACTTGGAGCGTTTGCCACAATATGTTATATAGTTACAGTTGGCAGCAGATAATAAAGCACTTGGATTTTTGCACAATGCTTATCCAATATTGGGTTCTATTTCAGTACTTCCATGACAGAGCGACTAAATCGAAATCCATATTGGTTTAATGAGTGATAGGAGGTATTTCCAGTGCTGGTCACATTTTGAACAAAGTTTAGACACATCCTTTATAAACACACTCTTTTAGTTCATTGGGTCTAATTTTGTGACAGTACTTAGTTTATTCTATCTTCACTAGGATAACTTCCTGCGTTGTCTTCTCTTCAGCATATACCGACAGAACAGGATATTGCGCGCACTGTGCCCAGTTCAAAGACCGATTTGTAATGCATAGCAACTCACAGAGCCCGCTAAGTGCCCTTGAGACATTGCAATGTCCACATTCCCTAGTTTGCAATATTCGCGACGTCATGGCTGCTATGCGTGAGGAGGCTGTCGAGATTGGCTCTATCTGCGTTCCTGGACATGTAGTGGTTGCGTATAATGAGCGCGCTGGCAAGGGCGCCAGACTGTCTGCACAGACTGAGCGACTGGACCTACGTTTTGTTCATCCTACTCTGACTACATGACAAGAATCAGGAGAGCCCTTCCAGTTGAATGGTAGAGAAGATGGGAAGCAGTGGGGGGGAGGGGGCTTAAATTGCATGTCATTGCGCCCTAACTATTCCAGTGGAACCCCCGCCCCCCTTGCCTCGACGGTAGAAGGTAATTTTTGTCGCTGTTATTCCACACTGAACTCCAAAAGTGATTGAGTTCTTAGATTGCCGGCTGCATGCTCAGGCCCTTGAGGGAGGTGGGCATCCTCCCGCCCCTTAACCTTCCCCCCACTCCCTTTTGGGGTAGTTTGGAGCTTTATTTTATTGGGAGTCTCGAACTAGACTCCCTTGGCTCTATTCCTTCTAAACATAGGCTAAAATTGCAGGCTAGTCGCCAACCAGCCTTTCTCCATGATCGGGGCCAGGAGGGAGGGGGAAGGTCACCCCCCTTCGTTCAGTTTGCGGTGATGGGTTTGACCTTACCTGTTGCATTCTTCCCACACTTGCCTCCTACTGCCCCCTTCCCCATCCCACTCTTTCCTTTCTTTATCCCTCCTCTTCCGCAACCCCAAGGGATTGTCAGAGGCCATCTGGAGGCCAAGGTGCTCCTTCTGACCCTGAATCCACGGTTTTCCCTCCTGGCCCCACAATGGGGGGGGGGATCTGCGACTATATATCTTCTCCACATTTCACTTCTTCCCTTTATCATTTTTTAACATATTTCTGCTTACTCGCTCGCTGCGTGATACGTCTTCGATACTATTGCGCTTTCAATAAAACTAAAACAAAACTAATAAAGTCAACAGACCTAATTTGCGTGCTCTAAATTATTCTGAATTATGACCTTATGACCTTCAAAACTTTCAACAAGTGGGTCAATCCGACTCATAGTTAGTTTTATTTTAATAATTCCCGGGCTAAACTTGGGAAGACCTTGGCAATTATATCATTCGAGAGAGAATGTAAAACAACATAAAGGTTTCAAAGTTCGTTATAATCGGCCGAATAGTTAGGATGTTATTGCTAAAACAAAATCATTCCCTGGCTAACCTTGGGAGAACTTTGGCAATTCTATAATTCAAAAGAGAATGCAATACAACATCAGGGATTCAAATTTAGTTAGAATCGGCCAAATAGTTACGATGTGATTGCCAAAAAAATCAAAGACCCACCACACTCATTTGCCCCACTTTCACTTGCAGGAGTACGATCAAACCACTCGTCCCGAGTAAGTACTTCTACGTGGTGACCCTCTGCAACCAAACGGTGGAAGCGGAGGATTCGGAGCCCCTCGACCAAGATCCCTTCCTCACCTGTCCGCTCTCTAACATGAAGGTGTACTCGTTCATTTTCCCCAACTCGGAGGATTCAGACACCTGTCGACAGGTAAGGTCACCTTCGCCTCTTCTGGCGACAACGCCCCCACTGGAGTTCTTTTGTATGTGACTCTCCCAGCATCGCTGGTTAATGGTTGTGGTTGTGCCGGTCTTCTTCTCCTTCCTCCCTTCCTCCCCCATCTCACTTCTTCGCAAATACGAATTTATTCCACGAAGTTTAAAATACAGAAACTCCTGTGTCGTGGACTGAGGAAGTCCCTTCTTATCGTTATTTAATCGCATTTAGGTAAACAACTTTTTTTTTCCTTCCCAAATGATTCAAATTTTGTAACCTTATTTCTATCTCTTTCGTTCGGCTCCCCTCCTTTCTCTTGTCCCAAGCGGGGAAGCTAATATCGATGCTTGCAGGGGGCGTCGGTAGGACCGAGTAGCAGTACTCGGGGACACCTCTCCCGCCCGGTGACCCAACGTTCCGCGGCGTGCGCGCCACCGAGATGGGGCGCGAAATGTTAGGAAAAGAAAAGGTGGGGTTAGTAGAAGGGGAGAAGAATGCAGGCATGTTAAAAACCACAGACACAAACCGGAACTAAGAGGGAGGGGATTACCCCCCTTCCCCCTTCCCATCCTGGCCCAGATCAAGGATGAGTGGATGGAAGCTGGTCACAGCACAAACACAGCTTAGGTAAAAGCTCCCGATACACGGAGTGTTGTATCTTTGAGAGAACCGTGTCCGGTCGGCGGAGTCTATCGCGGTTGCCGGCCTCGGGGAGGGACCCTAGCAAGGAGCATCGTAAGTAAGTCTACCCCTGTCTACATGTGCCCTCTCCTCTCACATAAATCCGTCTCGCTTAGGAAGAGGTACATATTTGTGGGTATACTATTGTGCTCATCTCGCGCCACCGATGTAGAGGATAGAGTTGCCATGGTTACTCATGTCATATTTTACGCTGAATTTCGTTCAGAATGACAAATTAATATATTATTATTTGGTGAGAGATGGAGTGTTGAGGGAATATTTAGTTATAAATAAACTAGATGAAACATTTACCAATAAAATAAATTAAATTTAGTTCAATTTTGTACTTTATTGCTGTATTTCAAGCATTTCGAAACATTTTGAAAGAGTGTTTCCAACTATATTATCTTTATATATCTATTTAATTTTGGTAATTATTTGATAAAAGGTCTTAACTCATTGAGAAAAAAAAAAACATTTCAATGGTACATTTGATGTGTTTTATTTAAATCTAACCTTAAATTTTGTGCAAATGCACAAAAATGAAGTAATGATTTTACCAGACTTCAGTTTATGTAGAGATAAGGGTCGTCGCTAGATACGGGGAGTTAGATAAATGGTATTGTAGACCGTCAGGACGACGGTGAATGAAAGATGTTTCCGTAAACCCGCACCTATTGAGGGAGCGACTAGTTCCAGTTCATAGGTGAAGGATGGGGTTATGGTGAATTATTTACCTGACTTCAAAGATAAATGATTTTAGGTGTTCTTCTACTTGGCTGGGCTTTTCGAAGGTTCAGGGCAAAGATGGACATACGAAAATAAACTTTAGTCAAATAAAGGAATAGTATGATAAGAGCGGCGTGGCACGGAGCGTACTAAGCGGGAGACAAGACTTCGTGGATTTAGGCGGGAGAGTGAACGCGAATGAATTCGTCGCTATTCTCTCTCGGTTATGTCTTCCTCTTTCTTTTCTTATTTATATGTGCGCTCCTTATTCAAAGGGCGTGGCCTAGAGATGACCGTGAGACGACCTACCTCCGTTATGGTCATCTCTTCACCCTCTGAGTGGGGCTAGGAAGCCTGTGCACGTGGTGCGTACATTTACCTGATAAACTCTGATTTGTATAATTCGATACGATTGTCTCTGAACCATCTCTTATGGTCGAGAGCTGTGTTTACTCGGGCTCCTCCTTAAATATCCGTCTTTGATAATTATATCTCGACACACAACTTGGGCAGCTTTATCAAGCGCAGGTCTTCAACTATTTCCTTCGCTCCTCTCTGTGCCTCACGCTTGCTTGCTTACATATATATACTATTGAATCTTTACATTATATATATATGTATATATATATATATATATATATATATATATATATATATATATATATATATATATATATATATATATATATATATATATATATATATATATGTGTATATATATGTGTATATATATATATATATATATATATATATATATATATATATATATATATATATATAGATATATATTTAAATAAGGCATGCCTGGATTTAATGGAACCAAATCGCGTCCATTTTGTAGAGGTATCTTTTGGGCCTATTGAATCCAGTAATTTTGGTGACAGAGGTCTACCTATGGCGTAGTTCGGTCACTACAGAGAAAAAAATAGAGTTTAGATTTAAGCAAAACACATCAAAGTACCATTAAAATGTATTTTTTACTTTTATTTAGCTATCTTATCCTTATTATCGGTATTTATGTATCTGCCAAACGGTCCAGTACAGGTAAAACAAATTATTTTTCGATTCTCTTTCAATAGCCTCAAATGCCCCAGCACCCGTAATTTCCCTACTTAAATTATATTTAGATTTTCCAAACTTACTTTCATCCAGCTCGCCTATAATCTCATTCTCACCAACCTTGGGTTGGTTCCTAAGCCAAAATTCACAAACTTCTAAACACATCGACCTCCTGTCGAATCACTAGTGTGAACCGACATCTAATTACGTTTAGTATAAGAACAAAATAATAACCTTTTTCTTATCCATAAAATTCCGCTATTCACCAATGCCATACATCGTGCGACTTGCTTTTTGATCATCTTTGGTTTTGTTGATGACGTCACTTCTTGTTTATATTTTTAAATCCTTTCTTTTTCTCTTCAATTCTTAAATTACACTGTAAAACAATGTGGAGTGCCTTCGCACCCTATACCTCCTTTTGGGGGAGGGTTATATCCCCCCCCCCGATTTTTTTAATTAAGTCGTAGTATACACAAATCGAAAATAAAATCTTTGGGACATCGCGAACGAGCGTAGAGCGTGTTCGCAAGGCATAGAGATTTATTGAGTTATTAAATATCAAATTATATTTAAGACATAAATCATAATTTGCATAAAAAATTGATATTATATTCAAAGAAAGGACAAAATGTGTCATTCGGATATATATGTTTCGTATTGTTGTTTCTCGTTTTGGTCTGGATCAAATAATAACTTTAATTTTTAACCATCTATATCACCAAAATATTCACATTAACATTTGCCTATTTTTTAATTTCTATAATTAATTTTCCGACCTAATGTGTTATAAAAAAAAAATATTACTATTTGGCAACACAGTACAGCAATACCCCGATTACTGCGGGTTCGATTACTGCGGTTTTCGATTTAGTGCGATTGGTAGTTTGACACCAAAAGTTCAAATACAGCGTGTAGAATTCGATTTAATGCGGTTCCCGAGAATTTTGCTTGTTTGTTCGTGCGTAAGTATGCGCATCGTCGCAAATCCAACCATGCCTCGCTGTCTCACGCTGAACTTCTGAAGGTCTGCGCCTCAGTAACTCTGTCACCGACAGACAGTGCATATTGTTTCGCTATGTTTTTTACATACATTGCTTTTAAACAACCCCCAATCTATTATCATGTATTCTAAACGAATGAGTACCGCGGGTACAAGTGGTGAAAGTCAAAAGAAGAAGAGAAAAGTTATTGGATTAGAAGAAAAGTTGTCAATAATAAGCAAGCATGAAAGCGGAGCCACCAAAGCTAAGATAGGTCGGGATCATAGTATGGCCGAATCTACCATCCGCAATATTATTCAGAATTCGAAACTATATAAAGAACAAGGGCAAAGTGCTACTTCATCATCAAATTTGCAGACAACAAGAAACCGAAGCCCTGCAATGATTGAAATGGAACGTCTTTTGTCTATTTGGATTGAAGATTGCAATCAAAAGCGCATTCCTCTAAGTCAAATGACAATAAAAACGAAGGCTGTGTCTCTGTTTGCCGCCGTCCAAACAAAACGGCAAGAAACCGAAACTGGAAGGGAAACTGAAGAAACATTTTCCGGAAGTTCTGGATGGTTTGACAGATTTAGAAAACGAACTGGAATCCACAACGTTAGAATTGTAGGTGAAAGTGCAAGTGCGGACGTTAATGCAGCAGCCAAATATCCCGCTGAATTGAAAAAAATTATTGAAGATGGTGGCTATGTTGACGAACAAATTATAAATGTTGATGAAACAGGGCTGTTTTGGAAATGAATGCCTACCAAAACGTACTTGGCGAAAAAAGAACAATCCCAGCCTGGGTTCAAAGTCTCTAAGGATCGTCTGACACTTTTGCTTGGTGGAAATGCTGCTGGTTATTTAAAATTAAAGCCTATGTTGATCTATCGATCAGAAAACCCACGTGCTCTTAAAGGATTCAACAAGCATTGCTTACCAGTTTTTTGGAAGTCAAATAAAAAAGCGTGGGTGACAAAATCTTTATTTGAAGATTGGTTCAAAAATTGCTTTTGTCCTGAGGTCGAAAAATATTGCAAGTCCATTAATGTAGACTTTAAAATTCTATTAATTTTGGACAATGCTCCGGGTCACCCAACGGCACTTAGTGACTTATGCGAAAATGTTAAAGTTGTATTTTTACCACCCAACACAACATCTCTGTTGCAACCGATGGATCAGGGGGTGATAGCAACTTTCAAGGCCAATTATTTGCGAAAAACATTTGCCCAGGCAATTGAAAAAACAACGGGAGAAAATGCTATGAACCTTACGGAATTTTTGAAAAACTTTAACATAAAGAACGCTGTGGAAAACATTAATGATGCATGGCGTGAGGTCACTGCTAGCAATATGAGGGCAGTGTGGAAAAATATAATTCCTCACTGTGCAAATGATTTTGCAAGCTTCGAGGCGGAAGTTACAGGGGCTGTAACGGAAATTATGCAACTTGGGCTAGAAATGGGAATGGCGGATATGGACGATGGCAACGTTAGGGAATGCTCGACTCGCATAATGGAGATCTCAATGACGACGAACTTCTAGATTTAGAGCAAGAACGTGCATACGATGACGAAGACAATGACGAAACGGAAGAAATGGCAAAAACGAAGGAATTCACGATAAAAGAACTCGATTCTATTTTTCGGACATTTGAAGATGGAAAGCAAATGATAATGGATGCAGACCCGAATGTAGAAAGGGCAATACAAGTAAGAAGACAGATAGAAAATGCGCTAAGTTGTTATCGGGTGATGTACAAAGAGAAGAAGAAGGCATCGAGAACGCAAACAACCCATTTACAATATTTTAAAAAAAAAATGACATTTACTGTATCTTTTTTTCATATGCTCATGAAACTTAATAAACAGTAATACTGTACATTATATGGTGTCCAATTCATTTGTTTCCTTATTTATTTACGTCGCATCTATATCGCATTTACACGCATTTTTCAAAAGTCTAGACATCAATCTACGATTTTACATGTATTTATATCTTCGATTAATGCGGTTTCGCTTACTGCGGTGTTTTTACCGCACGAATTAACCGCAGTAACCGGGGTATTGCTGTACATACCTCAAAGCCAAGTGGGCAGTCAATCCAAACTTATTCGAGCTTTATAAAACATATAAATAATTATATCATAATTACTGTAACTTACCTTTGCGCGAAACATTTTGGAAAAGTGACATGATTAGTTTGAGTAATTGTACAATGGTGGGTGGTCATAATAATCCTTACCAAAACTTTATATTATGAGACCCAATTTTGTTGACTCTTTTTCACCTTCTCCCGCAGAACCCCATAGAATACTTGAGATACCATTCCGCCTCTTTGGCTGATGTCGAAGATTTAACATCGCTGAGGTTCTTCAAGACAATGGATTACAAAGATTATCTTTTACTCAGAGCTCGACAACATCTCAGAATTCCCCTATTTTAAAAAAAGTCTATTATATATATATATATATATATATATATATATATATATATATATATATATATATATATATATATATATATATATATATATATATATATTTGCTTGATAGTCATAAATTATATTTTTCAAACTAGAGGTAATATAAGTAATATATTGAACGGGTTTTACTTGTTTTCTTTCAGCAAAATTATATTTTTCGTTCAACAAAGTTTAAATCAGAGTGTTTATATTAACATTTTAAATATATGGTAATTATTTTTTTTTTAAATATGCATTTGTGTAGAAGTGAATTGACACTTTTATAAATAGATTCAAAAAGATCTTTTCTTCATAAAGGGAAAACCTTAACGTGAAAGAGGTTAAAATGTTCCTGAAGACCTTCAACGTACCCTTCCAGCCCCAGTATTTTATCGGTTGTGATTCTAGCTACTGCATTCCTTCCTGAACCTCATCCCTTTTACAATTTGCCATTCCATTGCTTTCTATTTCTGTTTTTCTTTCTTTTCTTCCCCACTCACGCAGTAAAAGAGTGCCACCCCAAAACACATTTTCATGCCACTCGTCTGACCACTGTCTGCAAGGACATCGCCGCCGAAATTATATTTCGCACATTTTAATATGAAAAGACAACAACAAAGATGGCAACGAAAGAACAAAAAGTAAAAGAGTCAACAAACTATCTACAAAGGCATGCTCAGGCACCGGAGGGAGGCCCGTTCATTCAGGGGTATGAGGGTGCACCAAAACACCCAACCTCTAAAGATTATAGAGGAGGTCCCCAGCCTCCTTCACAAACCAAATTATCCCATAGTAAGGAGTTGCCTTGACCTAAGCCTCAAAAACTGAAGATATTATTGGTATCTCATAGCGACATTGGCACTGTCCAGATCGGCTGCAGATTAAGAGCCGCTGGCGAATATGTAAGACCAGGGCTCGCGCATAATGCATTGCGTCCCAGGTAAAGCGAGCGGCATCTCTCCATCATTGACAAGGAGGCTATATTATGAATGTCTGGAAAGCACCCGTCGCCAAACGGAGGCCAGTGTGGTGGAATGAGTCCTTCCGCAATTCTCACTGTTATGGATGCGTAAAACTCGCATCAGTAGTCTAGCTTGGACAGAAAAAAAGAGGGGTAAAAGTTTAAAAAGGTAGCACTATCAGCACTCTTGAGTGTTGAATGCCAACGAACGATTAATCTCCATGACTTGGGTACAAGAGACCTTAAGTTTGCAAATATGCACCTCCTTGGTGAGGCGTCGGTCAAAACTAAGACTGAAGAAATGATGCGACTCTACCACATCTACTGTAGTCAAGCCCCATTTAGGAAAAAGTCCGGGTCGAGGTGAAGACGTGGATGGTGAGAGAAAGGCACCACGTTAGTCCTAAGCAAAGAAAGCCCAAACCCGTGCGCTTCCGGCATAAAGAGAGATGCGGTTCGATGCCTGTTGGAGTCAACGCTCCAAAGTAGGCATTTGGTCTGCACGAATAAAGATACAAAGGTCATTTATGTAGAGTCTAACAAGAACATCTTCCGGCAGTGCCGAGGTGATACAGTTGATGTTCAAGGCGAACAAAGTGATACTGATGACACTTCCCTGAGGAACGCCCTCTTCCTGCCCTATTGGACCGGATAGAGCTCCCCCACCACTACGCGGTAGAACTCAGACGAGAAAAGTGCGAGGCGCCCTCTATATCAAATAGTATGGGGGTCTCCATGATACCGTATCACCATGCGGTATCATAAACCCTCTGAAAATCAAGGAAAACTGTAGCAAAATGCTGTCCACAAAAGAAGTCCTCGCAGATTGCATTTCTAGCCGGAGTAGAATAAAAACTAAAGAGAGTATATGAACCCTAAGAATGTTTGCAACAGAAGATCTGTAAAGAAAGAGGTGAAAATATACATAGAATGTGCCATGGACGGCAGATATTCATATAGATGCCATACTTCTGCAAGAGAGTTATTCCCGTTAAGTGAAGACACATATGCCTACAAAGAAAGGCGGCGAGTGTGCTGCGAAACATACCTGAACCTGGTTCTCGCATAACGAAATCCACAAACTAACATAATTAGGGAGGCGCTTTTAGCTTTTATAGTCACATCGCTTCTCTCTGAGTGGTGTCATACACTCTGCCCCTCACTGAACAAACTGACGGCGTGCAAAACGACCAGATGTTCTAAGAATGGTAATCAAAGTGCTGGAGAAGAACGTAACGGCCTCATCAACCTACCTAAACTCCTCGAATGAGATAGGGAAGTCAGTCATTTTCTTGAATGCGGACCTCCTCGCTAGCACTAAGCACCACCAAAATGTTTTCTCATGCAGTAGGAACCCGGGAAAAGATATCTACCGTAAAAGTAATCAAACACCTTCCACCTAAACTCAGTATGCGTCCGGAGATCACAAGAATAAGTGGAGGAAAGAAACTGAAGCCTCTCTCGGATAGTGATAGGTAAATCCATCTACATTTAGCACAGCAGTCTTCAGCTTTTAATAAGGTCCGAAAGGATCTGACTCCTGAGATTGATCGTGCAGTCACCCAGAAACGGGTGCCTAGCATTCAAATAACCGAGAAGGAGAAAGGGCCTGGGCAACCAGAGCGGGTGGGCGCCATATCGAGATCATCTGACGGTGGAACATACACCGAAATGACAGAGTACCCCTATCCAGGTGTAGCTGCACTGTCACTCTCTGTAGGGAAGTATTTAGACTCAACAAGAAAATGGAGACCTCATGTGAGGTTTACTGAAAGTGGGCCTCCACCTACCCATCCCCCATCTTGTGGTAGTCGTGCAAAACCCTTATACACAAGGAGGTTGGGTTGGGAAGACGCGCCCAACAATGTATCCTCAAGAGGGACAGAGTCCATGCAATTTTATCTAAGAAAAATGCCCTCCTTGTCTAGTAATAAAGAGTTGACAGGGATCTCTTAGAAGTAACAACCCTGGTAGAAATAGCAGAAGCTTACTCTACCCTCGAAACCTTTGGTTGGCGGGCGGTTTTTGGTTCCGAGTCCATCGTCATTGGAGAGGCCTGATTTTTGAATGCGCCTTGTCCAGCCTTGGACAGGAGAGAGGAAGCCGAAGCTCCCTTGTTCCAAAGGAGGTAAGGGCAGACAATAGAAGCCCTGGGGGATGGCCTCACCACTACCTTCCCTGCTTTTGCTGCCTATGCGTTTAACTATTCGGTAGAGATGCGTGTCCACTCCACTTTTGCGAGGGCATCCTGGGGAGAGTAGCTATCGTGTTCATTGGCCTGGAAAGGACAGAAACCTAGGGAGCTTTCTTAACGATGAGGCATGGGAAGTACTGCTCGCACAGACAGCGAGCTGACCATGTCAACAGCCTCCAGGAACGAAACTTGATCCACAGCTGGAACGGCAGGTCTTCTTTCTTCCAGAAAATACGAGGCACATTGCTTTGAGGAAGCTTGGTTCGGCTCGTCAGAATTCATACACTTGGATTCACCTGTTGCATTTTTATCATGCAAAGCCTTATAACAGTTAGCACAGAACTTTGGATGGCTTGATTTTATGTTTATAGATTTATTAGTGTAGCCGAAGGGGAGGCAGTGGGAGCACATCAGCGTAAAGGCACTATAGCTTATATGATGATTGATTTAATGAGAAACTTGCCTAGATAGCAGCTATTAAACCTTGCTATATGAATTTAAAGATAAAAATGCGTTGGAAGAGAAAATGTGAGATAGGATCACTAATTCAGCCGGGAAGGTTTCAAAAGTACTGACGCATAAATTTAACAAGATTCATTGAACTAACAAATAATGGAATATGGCTTAATTATTGAATTGGATAATACGGTTATTTATTTGGATATTATGGCCAATAAATATAGTGAATATTACTGTATTTTAATAAAATAAGATATATATATATATATATTGAATATAAGGAAATGGCCGATGATTATAATATTAAGAGGAATAAGCTATATAAGGTGGATATTATAGTGAATAAGATATAAAATAAGATTTAAATAAAATATAGTCACGAACTAAGCTAAGCCACAACCTAAGCTATATAAATATATATATATATATATATATATATATATATATATATATATATATATATATATATATATATATATGGGGAAATTATATAAAATATAGTATAGTACAGCCACGACGTTTTAGAAGTTATAAAATCAAGGGAACTGGAATTCAAAGGAAAGAATTATACTTTGAATATTTTTAGACTTTTGTATACACTGATGATTAGAGAGCTCATTTTTACTGACTTTGTATGGAGCGCCGATGAAATAAATGTGTACATTAAAATGCGCTTGGATCTTCGGGAAACGGCAAAGTCTATTCTGATTGGTTAATTTCGAATTGGGTTTTACAAAGGTTTGATTGGTTGGTGGTTGGGGGAGTCGTACTTTTATTTTGAAGTAACCGTATTGGTATCAAAGGTCGTATAAAAATGGATTTGGGGGTGAGATGCATAATTTTCTCAGACGGTGAAATTGCCAACTCTCTCTTTACTAACTTTGTAGGAGATTGCAAAGATTTCAGCTGCTACAATACTCCCCCCAAGGGG
Organism: Ceratothoa steindachneri; assembly: GCA_963969495.1. Taxonomy (NCBI): domain Eukaryota; kingdom Metazoa; phylum Arthropoda; class Malacostraca; order Isopoda; family Cymothoidae; genus Ceratothoa; species Ceratothoa steindachneri. The sequence goes on along the minus strand of OZ018336.1, from coordinate 85,977,270 downwards.
GGGAGTATTGTAGCAGCTGAAATCCAGATATCTCCGTGGCTTTCTAACAATGCGACCAGACCGTGTGATGACGCCGGTGGGCTGGCTACGATTGCTGGGAATGGCACAAAATGCGGGCGAGGGACTGCCACTATCAAGAGTGGACGGATTGATGGTGATCCGTTTGGGTGACCTCTCCGAGCTAGCGTCTAGCCATAGCATGACGCTCTGTGCCTAGCTTGCTGGTTGCGGGGAGACCAGAGAAGGACGGATGGTCTCCTGACTGGAAATTCTGACGACGAGGTTTCCTGTAACAAAAGAAGAGGCGGCAGCAATTGGGAAGGAGATGTAGATGTGGGCGAGGTAGAGGAGATTGGGTTTGAGGTTATATGATGATGAGGTAGGGGAATCACTGGACCATTATTAGAGATAGTAGAAGAGGAAAATGAGGATTCCTTAGAATGAACAACATCAATAAAGGCAGATTTCAAGCGATCCAGAGAAACAGTATCCTGCTTGGCGCCAAACTGCAGTACATAGAATTTCGGCTTCCTAGAGATGGCAAGAAAGGGTCCGTCATGAACGGGTTGCAATGAAGAGCGAGTAAAATCGCGACGGACAAAGACATGGGAAAAAGTTGACATCTCTTTCGGCACGAAAGGTCTCTGATCAGCAGGCACTCCAGGGGCGGTAGGCTTAACCTCAGTCATTGCCCGTACAAAATCGTGTACATAAGAAGCAGGATTGAGGTGAGGAGGTAGAGGTCGGTCAGAAGAAAAAAATAATTGACAAGGAAGACGAAGTTGAGTACCGTAGACGAGTTCCTCCGCAGAGCAGGCCAAGTCCTTTTCAAGGATGAAGGAATACCTAGGAGAACCAAGGGTAGCTTGTCCACCCAAGTGGTGTTTGGATCGGTGAAGCGTAAACTTGCCTTGAGGGTCGTGTTCACCCGTTCCACTTTGGGTTTGTTTTGGGGGTGGCAGTTAGCGGTACGTAGACGAAGGGAGCCAAGCACTGCCATGAGTGTATCCCATTGGTGGTATTCAAATTGGCTGCCATGATCAGTCATGATCGGTGAGGAAACACCAAAACGAGCAACCCATGTTGAGACCAAGGTTCGAGTGACGGTGGAAGCTCTGAAGTCCGAGATAGGAACCGCCTCTGGCCAAGGAGTAAAACGATCGATCATGGTGAGAAGAAATTGCAACCACAAGAGTAAGGAAGAGGACCTACTAGTTCGACGTGAACGGCATCAAAACGCGACGAATGAAGAGGAAAAGAGGTCAGAAAAGATTTTGTGTGGCGATGGACTTTGGCGTGCTGGCATGGCAGGCATGAGCGAGTCCATTTGGCCACGTCGGCATTCATACCTGGCCAAACGAAGCGTTGTGCAACGAGCTTGCGTGTGGCATTGACGCCAAGATTAGAGAGACCATGAATTTGGTCAAAAATGTGCCGACGATAAGCGAGAAGAATGAGAGGACGAGGACAGTCAGGAATTGAATAGTCAACCAGGATGCTCCTGGAAGGACTGTCCGGCAAGTCGATTTCGCGAACGACTAGTTGAGAAGAGTGACGCAGTGTTTGCGTGTCTTCATCTTGTTCCTGGCCAAGCGCTATTGTTGCATGATCGATGGGCGCAGTGTAGGGGAGTTGCGTGCCCGAAATCGATGAAATACGAGAGAGCGCGTCTGATACGACGTTTGAAGAACTAGGAACGAGGCAAATATCGTTCGTCATCTGCAGGATGAAGTCATGACGAGTGTCAACTGCAGTGTGTACTGACGAAGTACTCCGATACGAACATGCACCGACCAAGGGCTTTATGGCCAGTAAAAATGGTAAATTCACGCCCTTCCAAACCAAATGATGTTGGAAGTGGCGGACAGCGAGATATATTCCAGGGAGTTCTCGAGAGAACGTTGAATATCTCTTTTGAGGGTCTGTAAGAGCGCGAGAGAAGAAAGCAAGAGGTTACCATTGGTCACCAACTTTCAACTGCAATGTTGCACCTACGTGGGTTGAGGATGCGTCGGAGACAACGCTTTTGTGGGCTCCTGGAGAAGGATGTGCCAATTCCACAGTTCGGGCAATAGCCTCTCTGGTGCGAGAGAGCGAATCGCACGCTTCAGCATACCATTCAAGAGGAGAGTTCTTTGTGGTCTTTCTGAGCAGAGAGTAGATAGGTTGCATGACCTTGGCACAATTAGGTATGAATCTGTAGTAGAAATTAACCATGCCACAGAAACGCCTAAGTTGTTTGCGTGATGTGGGCCGAGAAAAGTTACGCATCACGGTAACTTTATCTTCAAGTGGGCTAATCCCTGTACTCGAGCATTGTGACCCAAGAAAGAGAGTTGGGGGACACCAAAAAGACACTTGGAAGTGCTGAATACGATACCGTACTCTTTAAGTCGAGCGAAAACCTGACGAAGGTGAGACAGATGCTCCTCTAAAGACGAAAATGCTATCAGCAGGTCGTCTATGTAGCAGAAGACGAAAGGCAGCCCTCTCAGAACCTAAGTCATCAAACGCTGGAAGCTCTGACCACTGTTACGAATACCATAAGGCATCCTATTTATGATGAATGAACCAAATGGCATCGTAATAACCATCTTTGGGATGTCATCTGGATGAATAGGGATCTGGTTGAAAGCACGAACCCGATCGAGTCGAGAAAAGATCGAACAACCGAAAAGAGCAGTATTGAAATCGGACATTGAGCACCAGTGTCAACTAAATATGAGAAAATGGTGGATCATCCTGAGATGAATGAACAGCAGAGATGATAGACCCATTGATCGCTTGCGTTCTCAGTTTAAATTAGTCGAAGAATTTGAATTAAAATGGGACGAGTGAGTTGGAGCATTAGTTTGAGGAGAGTGAATAGATTGTTGAAGTGAAATTGGTGGAATAGCGTTAGATTGAGGAGGTACTGGTTGTAAATATGTGCAGGTCTGTATACATTTTATGGCTTGTGCACCATATTTGTTGTGGTACCAGCATCAATTAGTTGGTTGGATGAAGGTAACATTATGATTAGAAGGATGAATTTGTGAAGAGCGAGCATTTGATTGATAATGAGAATAGGATTATAGGTAGTATTGGCAAGGTTGTGTACAGTGTACAGCTTCGCTACCATATTTCCGATGGTACCAGCTTAGACTCCTAGTTTGAGAGTAAGAGAATTTAGGAATAGAGGGATAGGCGGAAGAATGAGCAGGGGAATGTTGTGCATCACCTCTTGTGCTGAAATGCCCTCGTTGGTCTCGTCTTTGAGAGGACGAACGGCGCCTGTCGCTCCATCCACCCTTGTGACCGTGCAGTAGCTTGGTCCCACATTGTAGTTTTAGTTTTTGCAGCTCTCCCTCCATCCTCTCCAAAGCGGCAGCCAAGTCCGGTGATGAATGTGAAAAAGAGGCGTTACACGGGTCCTGCCCATTGCCAGAAGGCGTCGTTGGTAACCGAACCTGCGAAATAGATGGATTAGAGGGATGAATGGGCCATTGTGGGACAGTCCCACCGTTTACATAAGGATGGAGATATATTATCTCTGCTGCCTTGACGATTTCATACACGCTCTTGTGCTCACCAATCATGATGAGGGGCCTAATGTGGTCAGGAAACCCACGCATGAAAATCTTCCTTAGGAGCTAGTTAAAAAGCTCTGACTGTGCGCCCTTCGCTCTGATAAATTCTTTGAGATGTTCAAGGAACCGCGTGGGACGCCTATCACCCCTTTGTTGAGTATTTATTAGTTCTCTTAAGTCTTCAACCTGGGATCTCCCAAATTCAAGCTTGAAAGTTTGCCTCAACTCCCCCCGTGCATCATTTCTTCCACTTCGTAACAAAATTCCCCGAAACAAAGTAAAGATACTTATTGGAACTTTTTGCGTGATGCTTATTATGCGCTCTTGATCGGTTATGGCTTGATGTGCGGTTGGTGCCTCGGGCACTGACATCCTGGTTTATAGCTACATGACGACTAATTGCGACGGGTGACGCGCATGTGGTCGTGAAAGTTGAGGAGGCCTGGCTCGCTATCGTGGTCGAGGCAGTTGAGGTAACCGTATTGGTATCAAAGGTCGTACAAAAATGGATTGGGGAGCGAGATACATAATTTTCTCAGATGGGAAATTGCCAACTGCCTCTTTACGAACTTTGTAGGAGCTTGCAAAGATGTCAGCTGTACAGGCACGAATGCCTTAATGATACTAGCGAACCTGCATCGATTCGGTAAGGTAGCAAGTTCAAAAAAGACCAACGTCTAGGGACACCCCCACTCCTTCCTTCTTCTTCACACTCTCGCTCCTGACCACCCATTTCTCTGTTAGCTTTTATGCTATGTTCACAATGAACTAGTTTACCACTCACTGGTAAACACTACCCTTTATACGAAAACACTTGGTAGTGTGATATCACCTGCACAGGTGTGTCAGTGAGTGTCCAAACACCACTAGGTTTGGCACTCTGCACCGGGTTCGTCACATTAAGCAAATTGGTCCTGTCCAGAAAACTGGTCGCCTTGGGTCCTCACTGAGAGATGAAGCTAGCCCTTGATGCTGATTGAACAGGTTTTTGAGACAATCTTATCCCATCAGTCGCGTGAATAAGAACTGATCCAAACCACCGGGTTTGAAGAGTCACGACAATCTCTCCATCAAGAGCCCTGGTGTCACCCAAACGGTTGATAAAAAATATGGGCGTGTGCTTGGCTCTCGTTACCGCACTTCCTGAACGGGTTTCGAAGCCATACCATAAAACATTAACCTGGTTACCACCGAGTCAGGGGGAGACCCATCCTTGCCTGGAGCCGCTCCCTTTTTTTCCTTTGGGAAGGATAACGGGTGCTTATCCTCTTCTCTCGCTGCCAAAGGGGCCTCGATGCCGAATGAACCAGCCTCCGGTAGGTCTTTCTTTCAGATGGAGAAAGAAGGAGGAGGATAGCCCTCTTCTTTATTTGAGTCTTTGGGCATCTCTGCCCACAGGAGAACTTGCCTAGAAGTGGATTTAGGCGCGGGGGTATTTTCCTCCACCCCACGCACGGATCCGAGCCTACCTTATGAGAGGCATCCATGTGGCTCTCCCTTCTGGAGACATTGGGGATCGTGACCAAAGGCTTTTCAAGCCCGTGGCCTAACAATTGGTTCACATGCATTTAGGGTCACCAACTAGAACGATCAAAGTGCCAGTGCGCCGGCTCACAAAAAGGTTGCCAAACGGGAGTCAAGAGGGGTGGGCAGGACAAAATAAGGTCTGCGTCCCATGGCCCCTCTCAGTGGGCCTCTTTCTGCTCTTGGCTTACACCTGGCACGAACTATTCCTCGATGCATAGTGCATATGATCCTCTTGGTGCTGAACCACTGAGAAAGAGAAGGCGGGAACCTCTGATCCAAAGAGGGTGACTCCATAGAAGAGGGCAAAGGAGAAACTGCTCCTGGGCAAACGCTAGTAAGAAACATGGGGAACCATTCTACTGGTCGAAGTGGTTTCCTAGAGTTTCCTCGACCTCCCAGGCATTTAGGGAACAAAGTCGAGGTTAGGGGTGGTTCTCCTTACATTTGCGAGCGCTCTACTTTATCTCATTTTGTTGTATCATGATAAATTATTTAAAAAAAAAACATGAAAGATATTGTGACTTTTCAATGCCTATGAGGTATAGTTGTATTCCCATAAGATCAGAAACATCCAGAATATGATTATAATATATATATATATATATATATATATATATATATATATATATATATATATATATATATATATATATATATATATATATTCAGTAAGAAGGACAAAACGAAGAAGGTGAATCCCATCTTTAATTCCAACGTTTCGGTTTATTACAAAACCCATCTTCGGGAGCTAGAAACAATTCTCGCAGTTATTGCATCTAGCTGTCAAGAAAAATTATTTCACTTTCAATGGCGTAGTTTATCATTAAATTGAAGATGTTGGGATGGGAAGCCCACTAGATCCGATTTTTACAAATATTTTCCTGTGTAATTTTGAAGATAGACTCTTCCGTGATTGCCCTTCTCATTTTCGTCCCTTATTCTACAAAAGATACGTTGACGATACCTTTGCGTTTTTTTCTTCTGGTTCTTGTTCAAAAAGGTTTTTCGATTTTGTAAACAATTTACACCCTAATATTACTTTCACTCAAGAACATGAGATTAATAATATGTTGCCATTTTTAGATATTAATGTCTCTCGTGCCCCTTCCGTCATTCAAACGTGTGTTTTTAGAAAACCAACTTTCACAGGGCAGGGTTTAAATTTCTTTAGTTTCTGTGATTTAACATACAAAATTGGTGCCATTAAAACAATTCTTTTCAGAGGTTTTAATTTGTCTTCCACTTATTTTAGTATGTATTTTGAATTCAATTTTTTAAAAGAATACTTTGCAAAAAAAGGATTACCGCTTATCTTTAGTTGAAAGCTGTATTAGGAAGTTCCTCTTCAGGCTTTATATAACCCCTCCACTTCTTTTAATGTCCCAAAGGAAATCAGGTATGTCTTGTTACCAGACATCAGCCCTTGTAATGACCTTCTCCGAAAACGTTTAATTTCTATTTTTAGGGAATTTTATTGTCAAATTAATTTTAAACTTATATTCATTAATAACAAAAATATTGGTAATTTCTTTAAAGTGAAGGACAGTATTCCCACGCCGTTTAGTTCGTGGATTGTATATAAATTCACTTGCCCTAGCTGTAATTTGGGGACCTATATAGGAAGCACAGTACGTACTCTTCAGTCGCGTTTTTGTTCTTACATGGGAATTAGTCATATAACCGGGAAAAAATTAAGTAACAAAGAGTTTTCTGCCATCAGGAAACATTCTATTGATTGCAAAACAGAATTGTCCTTAAATGATTTTTCTGTCTTTGTGATAGAACGGGTTGAGGCCGCGTTAATTTCAACCACTATCACATGTTATTTAAAACCACGATGCTACCCACGTGCATCTTCGCTTCGAAGCTTGGCGCCTTATCGCAGCCACCTGAGTCAATGTTTAAACAAGTAGGTTTATCTTCCTCCGTTCGCCCCATACGCAGACCTCACCAGATTGAGTTAGGCTTATGGGCAGATAAGGCCATTGTTCTCAGGCTCGGTTGTGCATTCCCTCGAAGCTCCCACTCCATTGTCCCCCACGCCAAGGAGATGTCCCGGCTATTTATATGGAAACTTAACCACTAAGATTCAGATTGGAGATCCAGATTTTCGTCGCGAAACATCACTACGACCCACTCTCACCTTGTGCGCCAAGGGATCTCGACCTCGAGATTCACCATCACTTGTCCAGAAGAAGGACAATATCCCTTGAGTGCCAAGGTTCGAGCCTTCGTGAAGCCAAGTCCACAAGGCTTCCCCTGTTTTTCAGAAAGAGAACAACATTAGAACAACCATTGTTCTTTTGAGCCCGTTGACAAAAAACGGTTCTCACCCTTCCCCTGTTGTTCAGAAAGAGAACAACATTAGAACAGCCATTGTTCTTTTGAGCCCGTTGACATGAAACGGTTCTCACCCCCCATTCCCTGTTGTTCAGAAAGAGAACAACGTTAGAACAGCCATTGTTCTTTTGAGCCCGTTCGCCAAGAAACGGTTCTCACCCTTTCCCCTGTTGTTCAGAAGAGAACAACGTTAGAACAGCCATTGTTCGTTCGAGCCCGTTGACAAGAAACGGTTCTCACCCCCCCCCCTGTTGTTCAGAAGAGAACAACATTAGAACAGCCATTGTTCTTGAGCCCGTAGACAAGAGACGGTTCCCCCCTCCCCCAGTTGTTTAAAAGAGAACAACGTAGAACAGCCAATTGTTCTTCAAGCCGTTCGTCAAGAAACGGTTCTTATTCCCAAGACGCCACGTCAGGATCATTTAATCCCCCCTTCGGCTGGAACTCGCCAGCGGACCGAAAATTCCTTCACGTCGCCTTCCTCTGCACAACAAGTATAATTACGTAAGCCGAACGTTACCTTTGAGTATTAAACCCTTTTTGTCAACTCTATCCGGTGCTTTAAATGGTTTAGCGAACCATCCCATCCCTTTGACTTTATATTTGTTTTACCTTTTTAAATCTATCTTAATCCACGGATTAGCTAGATTCCCCACGACCCTTTCCATTCTCTGTTTATGTCAATATTTTCCGTTTTGTGTGTTGTTGATAGTTATTATTAATAAAACTCTATTTTATTAATGATAGCAATATTATTATCCTTGAGCTCAGTTCGACTTCTTAAGCATATCGAAGATACATAATATCGGCCCGCCAGACATCCACGCACTCTAAAGATAATTAAAGAAGTTCCCTCAACGAATAGTTATATATGGTATATCGTCGAGAGTCCATTCTACGACAGTCTTAAAATCTGATAAATCTATTTCATCTCTCCGCATTAAAGAATCACTCTCTATTAAATACAAACACCCAAATTTAAATGAGGACACGTCCTCCTTTCCTCTGTTTATAACTTAACAACCAACCAAGCTGTATTCATTCTTTGAATTCCTTCCTGTTTTCACTCTTCATTGTGATCCGACCATGTAAGGTAATGTTTCATTGTCTATATTTTAGTTTTACTTTTTCTTTGTATCCAATTCTCTATTTTTCCATTTCAATTGTTTATTTTGTAATATTACGTTTACTTTGTTCGTCTTTAATTGATAGTATCTCTTTAAAAATATTATTCTGCTGTTCTTTACCTCATTATTTTGTTTGTTGATTAACGTAACGTTCATTTTATATTTTTAACGTCGTTTTTGTAATTTTCTTTGATCTGTGGTTTTTAACTTTGAACTTGTGTTGTTTTTTATGTTTTTAAGCTTAGATTTCTCATTTAGAATTTGGTTCTAGCTCCTGAAGATGGGTTTTGTAATAACCCGAAACGTTGGAATTAAAGATGGGACCCGCTTTCTTCGTTTTGTCCTTCTTACTGAATATATATGAATATATATATATATATATATATATATATATATATATATATATATATATATATATATATATATATATATATATATAATCGGCTGGTTAGAAGCTAGGATTGGTATTAAGAACAAGAAACCTCACCATACCCGGCGACCTTCTTGCACTTTAAACCATGAAGGATGGGACCGACGTAGCCATCTTATATGTGCACTGGCAAAGAGAGTTGGCAGCCCACCATAGAGTGAATGAGTCGTTTTGATGTGAATAAATAAACAATTTATCAATATTTTTTTATACAAACACAGCTTTCGGAATTCTCGCTAGCCTGGGGGAGAGGGAGGTGGTGTTTGAACGTCGAGGGACTGAGTTCGAACCCCGCGAGAGGAAATACAAACATCAGCTCACGTAAAGGTCTGGGCACCGATTGTTGGACGCGCTCTCATTACCGCCGTGGGGGGTAGATGTATCTTACACGCATTAGAGCTAATTACACCACCGCTATTTTCCTCTCCAGTCTTCACATCCGAACGCAATCTTCTGTGTTTCAAGGAATGGGTCTTCCTTAGCTCGGAGAGACAAAGATTCCTTCGTATCCACATACCTCTGACGGGGAACGGGTTGAGTTTCTGGAGGGGGGACGAAGGTTCCTTCCTACCTGATCCCTGGTTCCCTACACACTCTTTCCAAACCCAGGACCTGCCCCTGGTGCCCTCGGGCTCACTCCTGATTGTCATGTTGATCTTTATATGTATTTTTTTATTATCTGACTGGTGGGATCTCGTCGCGAACGAAAGAGGGTTGGTGCAACATTGTAGTAGTCTTAATAGTAGTAATAGTCGTAATAGTCGTAATAGTAGTAGTGGTCGTAATAGTCGTAGTAGTTGTAGTAGTTGTAATAGTAGTAATGTTCGTGATAGTCGTAGTAGTCGTAGTAGACCTAGTAATAGTCGCAGTCAAAGTAATAGTAATAGTCGTAGTAGTAATCGTCATCGTAGTAGTAGTAGTAGTAGTAGTAGTAGTAGTAGTAGTCGTAGTTGTAGTAGTAGTAGTCATATTAATCGTCGTAGTCGTAGTAATCTTCGAAGTAGTAGTAGTAATTGTCGTATGAGAAATTGTCGTAGCAGAAATCGTAGTAGTAGTAGTAGTAATAGTAGTAGTAGTAGTAGTAGTAGTAGTAGTAGTAGTAGTAGTAGTAGTAGTACACCTCCTCCTCGCCCATGGGTATTCCTTGTGTTGTGCTAGAAGTTGAAACCCCTCAACAAATAGGCCCCGAGCGCCTTCCTTCCTTCCTATGGAACGCGCATTAACCGGTGCAGGGGTCTGTTCGGGGTCGAGAAGTATCTCGGTGGGCTTCGCTACCCCCCCTGTCCCCCACCTGAGAACCCCGTTCGACCTCTACCTGCTCATACAGTAGGTGTGAAAGAAGGAAACTTCCCCTTTCCAGAAGAGTGGCGTTACCCGCGCAAATCAAGGACTCGGATGTTCTCCCTTGTGTGAGGATTGCGCCGCAGGGGCCCGAACGGATCCGAACCGAGGTTCCTTATTCAATAATGCACAAAACTTCAACCGTTCATCCAACCAACATCTCTACCTACATCTCTCTCCTGAAGAGGGGGCAACTATCTCTGTGGTCTCTTTTCCCTAGCGTCTTCAGAGAGGAGAAATCATCATAGTTGATAGTTATTTTAGTAGTTTACTAACAGCAACGCCCCCCCCCCCTTTTCTAAAAGCTGGTTTCCCGGCATATATAGAAAACCAGCGAGAAAGTACCAGGTCAAGAAATAGAAAGTGAATAAATCTTGTTTGATGTTTTCGACGAAGGAACTTCGTAAGGATGCTTATTCCTGCCCCCCCCCCCCCCTCCTCCCAGGTATTCCCACGGGGTTTATTATTGCCGGATGTTAGGAATGAACCGTCGTCGGTCCCTGGGAAGGAAAAAGAATGACCGGCTCAGATTCAGAGATGGTAAAGGTTGGGGACGGCCATACAGTCCCGACCACTTCAACCGTTGGGAACTCAAACTGGTACCAAAACGTGCTTAATAAAACCTTTTTCTCAACAGTTCAGGACTAACCTCGGGATGGAAACTATTTTTAAGCATGGTCGAGAACTTTGTTACAGAGCGAAAGCAATAACAAAGTTCTTGGCTGAAAATAACATCGAACTTATGAAACCTTGGCCCGGGAATTCGCTGGATGTGAACCCAATAGAGAATTTTGGGCCGAAAATCAATTTAGCGGTTGATAAATAGAAGCCATCGAATTGTGAGCAATTGTGGGTCCTTATTGAACAAAAATGGAGCGATATCAGTCAAGATATCATCACAAATTGGGTCTCTAGCGAACCAAAAGGAATTGAGCCAATCCTGAAGAACGAAAGACATCTTTGTAAATATTGACTGCACGCATCAATTGAGTCAGTATTTAATACTAAAATAGGTTTGGGCTCTAAATTGACGTATATTTCACTTTCAAATTATTACGCAAACATACAAACACAAAATGCAACGTTTGATTAGCTCTGTTAATTTTCTTATAGGAAAACATATATTAGTTTCAAAACCTTTGGCCATGACTATATATATATATATATATATATATATATATATATATATATATATATATATATATATATGCAAATTTTGTTGAAGACCAGGGTATATTTCGCCTTAATCAATTTCTTTGGAAACTTTCTATTCTTCTAACTGTCTTTTTATTCAATCTTGTAGATGGTAGATCACTTGTCTAGTATTCATCTCCCTTTTAAATGAATGTGTTTGTTAAAACCAAACTAAATTGCTGAGCTTTCGACCTTATTAGATCATCTTCGGAGCGTCTTTATTCATTCTTTCCTCCTTTGCCGATGAAATGTGTGGAGTTAGAATCAGACTGAATGAAAAGAAAGCGATTTTTAGGGGATACTTATTCCGCTAGGCTTGAGCGATACGTTAAAGGAAACGAGCCAATTGGGTGAGTGGAATTTTAAAACAACTTAAATGTTCGATTCCAGCTCATCGCTTGACTGTTAAGGGCCGGCTTTTCTTCGTTTAAGATGGATTCTAAGATGTTCAGCCTAGCTTTATTTCCCTCTTTTCTTTTAATTACGGTGTTGTCAACTAGAATATTTCTCGCTAGGTTAATATATATGCCCTACTGACACTCCTCTACCGTCGCAAGAAAAAATGATGCTCTTTCTTTGGTCATCTTTTGCACCTCTTTTGAATCTCCCAATCTCTTTAGCGCGTCTGTTTAGACCTAGGGAAGGGTGAAAGAGGATGTTCAAGGTTTTTTAAAAAATCTGAATATTGGAAAAGAGCTACCTGCATCATCATGATTTGCGTTGGGATTCAAATTGTCGACATCATGACTGGTGCTTAATACTCTGTTAATACTGTAAAGGCTGTAAGGCGTGACGTGGGCAGCTGCAATGGAGAGTACGAAGTGGTGGCCGGCAGAAAGGAACACATCAGGCGTTCTGACTACGTCCGCACGCCGGAATTCATCCAACACCTGCAGGAGAAGGTGGTGGAAGACCCGAACGAGGGAATCCGAGCTTTGGCGAGAGAGAGAGATGGGCGTTGGAGGCACCACCTTTAAGCTGTTACTGAATGAGGACCTTTGTTACCACTCGTACAAGCGGCGCAAGGAACGAATTCTGAGAGTTAGGGCCAAACTGTGATGATGTGTAGGTATGTCTCCAGTGAGGGTGACCCTGTTTGAGCAGGGTCTTAGGCTCACTTCGGAGAATTTCTACGACTTCGCCAGCCCCACTTTATTTCCTCTTAGATCACCCGATTGTAATCCCATAGATTACTATGTGTGGTTGAGAAAGACACAAAGCGCTGTGATTGCAACCTCAAGATCAAAGATATGTAGAAGATTTTCCCAGGGACACAGGGAGGGACGGAGCACCAGGAACAGGAGCCGTCTTGCGGCCGTGGTGGAAACTGAGGGCGGCTAATTTAAATAAACTGTTAACTCTCAGCCATAATCGGGTTGATAATTTCAAAATATAAAATATCAGGTTGGAACGAAAGTAACGTCCTATTTTCTATAATTTAGGTTTAGATACTATTTATTAAGGTATTGCCTCTTGTTATCATTTAGGAATGCTACAATAAGCAATTTCTATCTTTTCTCTTAGATAATAAAAATATTGTTCGTAGTCGTAATCTTCTTCGTTATTCATCCCTATGTCTTCCCATCTCTAGATCACATTAGACATGTTTTATTCTATAAGTTTCATAAAAGTGTGAATGCAAGTACAGCGGAAAAATCCATCCAGAGCACTTATGGGGGCGATGCAGCCAATGAAAGAAGTTGCAGGAGGTGGTTTTCCTTTCCGAAGTGGAGATCTCAGTCTAAAAGAATTACCAAAAGCAGATGGTCCAGCAAATCCTGCTGCAACTTCCAGGGCACTCACCTAATAATTTATCGTAACCAATACGACTGTATTGCGCCACCTGAAAAGGATTGGAAAGGTTCCAGTGATTGGAAAATGGGTCACACACGAACAGTACACGGCGAATCTGCAACAGAATGTTGCAGATTCACCTTCAGACACATTTGGGGGAATTGTTACTGGTGGTGAGAAGTGGATTCTTTATCATAAGATTAAAATACGCCTTTTCTGGATCAGTCGAGGAAGCAGAATTTCTCAACAACCGACAGGACTTGATCTAAAAAATATCATATTGAGTGATTGGTAGAATATTGAAGGAATTGTCCATTATGAACTATTAGACAATAATTAATGATAATCTCTACTGCAATCAACTTCGTCATTTGAAAGCCAACAGAAGGTGTGTTATCTTCCATCACGATAATGCCTGTCCTCCACAGCACGAAGGACCAAAGATCTCTTGGATGAGCTCGATTGTGAAATATTGCTTCATCCTCCATAGTCTCCTGACCTCGCTCCTTCTGATTAGCACCTGTTTTGGAGGTTTCAGAACCATTTGAATAGACTTAGATTGACATCAAGAGAAGAGGTTGAAAACGAGCTGGATTCATTTTGCACCAAAACGTAAATATATTACAAGTGTGGCATTTATAAACTTGTTGATAGATGGAATTAGGTTCTAGGATGCATTATACGTGTATTTGTACTTTCCATTGAATTAGTTATTTAGTATGGGCCCGTGTGGCAAAGAGGCTGGTGCAAGAGATGGCAACGTGCGATTCATGATGCTCATTTATTACATGAAAATGGATGTTGAATGGTATTGTCTGTGGTGTACATTTCTGTAGGTCGGACATATCCCTAGTTTATCTATTTGTCGTGTTGTATATCTGTACGTGTATATATTTAGTGGCGTGAGTTTATTGATTTAGTGGAGTGTCCCACTTCTGTAAATGGAGGAGAGCAACATCGTGTTTCAACTCAGAGTTTTGAATTCTTTGTGATTTCACCTGTCAAGTGTGACTCACGGCAGTGAGTGTAATGGGTGTGTATGTGAGTAATGGTCTCACTAGTGCTTTGTATAGGTGTAGCTGCATTTTGAGGCTAGTATGTAAGGCCAAATCTGCCCAGCTTTTTGTTAATTCGTTTAGCGTTTGTTTGTGTTGTGTTTTGATGCACGTGAAAGTGTAAGTATTTGTGAAGTGTGGCACCGAGTATTTTGGTGTATATGGAGTATATGAGTCTTGTTGGCGCCATATAGTTGAGGTTTGGCGTGTGTATATGTTTTAGTTGTGCATGAGTGGTCACGCGCGCCGTAGAGTGTCGTATGTGTCTTAAGGGGATACGTGGCTATGAGCCACTTGTTCTCGTATTCTTTCTTTTCTTCGAGTATTTTTTTTTATAGGCCGAGTGAGCGTTTCGGGTCCCTGGCCGGAATGAAGATGCTTTCGATGTGAATGGTGCCTATTTATAGCCCAGATACGCCTGGTAATGTTGTAACCAATCACACACCTCTCACAAGCAATAGGAAAGTAAACGAAGCAAAAGTCAGGGTAAGTTAAAAAACAAACGCCGATTGAATCGACAACTCCAGGGGAAAACAACTAAAGATAGAATAAATATGCAAAACAGTCTTCAAAGAACTCTAAGCTATCCTTATTTGCCGGTAGTACCAACACCTTGGTGTCTTCCTAATTTCTCCAATGCAGTTTGCTGGTCTGGTGGGATGTGATGGCTTAGAGTGGGTCGTTTCTCTGGGTCGCTCTCTGATGTTCCTCAATCCTGGTGTGTAGTTGTTTCTCTGTCTATCCAATATACTTCGCCGCACGATCGTTACACCTGATTTCATACACAATTCCGTCTTTTTCTTCATCGGTATGCCTGTTCTTTATCTTGGTTATTTGACTTGTAGCGTAAGAACCACATCGTAGGATGGGATAAGATACTCAAAGACACCTCAAGATGAGCACTTTGGAGTTTTATGAAAGCTTATAATAGGTTCACACGTTGAGCCGAAACAATATTTGACGGAAGGTAATCCAAATGAATACTCAAATCAAGAAGAGACATCTAAAGATCTTTCAAATAGATCCAGCTCCAAGATTCCTTTACATTTGAGGAAATCTCTGATCACCTTAACCCAGCCTACTATCAAGCAAGAAGAGAGCTTTCCACCCCTTTGAAGCATGTGCCTCGTGAATACCAGGCACTCCCAGCAGAATAAAACCGGTAGCCGCCAAGCCGAACCAAGAAACCTATCAAGCTACCCAGGAGTGGTACCAAAACTACGGTGACAAATCACCCTTAGTAAACAGGCAACTCCCAAAGAGCTTCCACAAGTTATCCTCATAACTGACTGGTGACCCTCTTACGTCGAGCAATAAGAGCTGTCAAGCAGAAATGGATTCATGAAGCGAGCAACAAGTTGCTCACTTTACGCACCAAGAAGTGGAACTTGCCAATTCCATCAGCATCGTCAACGAAGCAGACGTTACGGGATGGTAAAAATTCGTGGATATTTGCCGCCTTGCCGCCCGAGACGATGGTTGAGACCTAGGCCAGCAAAGGTTTGTCCACTCTCTCTCTACAAACACAGCACACATGATCGCCTCTCGAAAGGACTTAACACTGGATAAGAATGAAACCCACAGACGAACTAACGCCATTCGTTCAGGCAATGTTTAAAAATGAATAAAAACAATAATAGTGATAAAAAATCCCAGTGCAAATCAGCTACACAGTGTAATTCAGTGCTTATTAAGTTTTAAAAATGTAATTAGTGAAAAATCCAGTGCCCGGTGATAATAATAATAATATTGATGTTGTTAGACCAAATCTAGTGCATAAAATCGTGTTATGATTAATTAAAGTTAATTTTGTATTCCTAAGCTCCATTTAGTTAAATAAAAGTCGTGTGGCGCATACACACAAAGTAACGTACACAAAAAGAGGTTTTGTTCGCGATGAAGACCTGCAGCTCCTATGTGCGAACACTCAATTAAATGTTAACCGCTTGGCATAACAGATTAAACTAAGAACCTCAGGATTGCTAAGCCCACCTAAATTTATGTTTTGCAGTCAAGAATAACAAAAAAAAATAAATAAGAAGGTAAATATAAAGTTGTGGTGCGCGCATACAAAGAACTGCACACATAAAGTATTAATACAGAACCTTCAGGAGCGCTTAAGCAGTGAAATTTATGCTGCAGTTAATAATTTTAAAATGAAATAAGAAAGCAAAATAAAAGTAAAAATAATAAAGTTGTAGTGCGCACACACATGCAAACAAGTTTCTGTTCGTATTGAAGAGTTGCCGCTCTTGCGTCCGAACGCTCCAAACAACCTCTGTTACAATGGACTATATGTGTATATATGCGTATATTTAAAATACATGACATAATACAAAAAGTCTTGGAAACCCGTAACAAGTAAAGAGATACAGAGCAGCATCGTGTGTCGGTCCCCGTACCCTAACTGTTGAGGTGTGATGCTACATTAAAAGCATGGTTATACCCCAAGTGTGATGGACCTTATCGTATTATAAAGGACCTCGGTTAGAGCAGATATAAGATTCTGGACCTGCGTGACTTCAGGTAAATTTTTCCCAAGCCTTGTTTGCCTAAGCATGAGCTATCTACACTAAGTTAACCCTATCCCCAAGCAAAAATACGACAAAAGACCATACCACCCGATAAGATTAAGTCCAACAAAACGTCAGAATATACTGTTAATTGGTAGGTTCGTCCATCACTTCCTGACAGAACATCACGAAGTACCCCCACCCTTAAATGAAAGTTCAGCTCTGGCCACTGTTTGGACTACCGCTTTAAGTTCGTCCTGATACCCCTGGAAGTCTTTCCTCCCAAGCCTTTGTCCATAATTTCACCACCGCATGTTCATCTTCCTTCGTCCCACTTTGGGCGGGCATCGAATCAGGATTGACATCCTCCAGTCCTCCGACTACACCCAGTCTCCGTATTCACCTAGTTCTCCGCAATCACCACTGGACGATTGACACCGTGACCCAAGCTATCATCCATGAATTGGGCGACCACGGGAACTAGTGCCAACCTTTAATGACCCTAATTATCAGTCCCCCTCTGCCGTTATCTCCCCAAAGCTATTCCACCCGACAAAGGAAATTAACACATCAATTGTTCTCCTTTTTTTCCTGGATATATTTTTCTTTAAGTCATCTAGAAGAAAAATATCTACTTGATTATACTGAAGTTGGAAGCCACTTACTAAATTATAATCTAATTCTAAATGCCCATGTGGTACGTTTGGAAGCCGGTTATGATAGGTAGCTTAAGGATGATATAGGACTCGAATTACCTTAACATGCCACTGAACATTTAGAGTCAGTCCTTATGCCTATCCATGATAAGTACATCATCTAACCAGCCACAAAGAAAACCAGGTTTGATTAATCTTGCTGGAAAGTTACTAAAAGGACTTTTTGGCATAGTCACTGAAGACAAAAATTAGTAAATGTCATCGCGTTTGAGCGTTTAGAGATTAATTAACCTTGCCGTAGAATCCACCATTTAACAAGTAAGGAATAAAACAAAATTCATCCATAAAGTGGCGAAATCCTTAAGCCAATTGTAATAGTGTTTGGATGGAATCCCTTAAAAGATGTTGGCATTTTTGAAGCTGTTGACCTTATCAGTCTTTTAAGCTTACCCTAATTAACGATCATGTGCAATACGTAAAATCATTTGACACTAAGTTAGTTAATAAAGGTGGACTGACTATTTAGCCAAATCCCATATATCTTTTAATGCACTCATTCCGCTGCTGACTCTCAGTGTCATTACCAAACACGCTACTAACTTCATGTATTACACATTGACGTTGCACGGATTGTCTACACTTACCATCTCGTGATCCCATACTTTAACATCCTAACTTATGATATCTACAGGCTTCACCACTTTCCTTTTCGAACCTCAAAATTCACTGTCATTTACAACCTTTGCCCAGGCAGGCATACAACAATATAAATTTCCAACTAGATCTCCCTTAGTTATTTACCCTTATAAATAAAGGAAAGTTACTTAATAATATTGTATTACTATCTTTTAAGTTATAATATATATTTGTATACTTATATGGTCATTTTATGTAGATTAAATATATGATATATCGTATATATGATGATAGTGAACCCACTGTATAGGAGCCAAAAGTTTAATTTACGAGACTAGTTTCAGTATGTAGGTTATCATACCCTCTTCAGTCGTATACTAAAGAAGGTATTATAAACTACATACCAAAACTAGTCTCGTAAATTAAATTTTTGGCTCCTATACAGTGGTTTCACATCATATATCATAACTCGCCATTAGGTTTTTTTACTTGTATATATATATATATATATATATATATATATATATATATATATATATATATATATATATATATATACTGTGTATCACGCTTTCAATCGTATTGATGAGATACATACAAAGTTATGTTGAGTTATGTATTTTGATGTGCTTTCAACTGTGTCACGCTTTATTGCAGGTGTACAAAAATGTCAATTTAAGGTAATGAAACAAAGTATTATGGTTATATTACCATTTTATTGTAATAATGAAACACGCTACCGAAGAATAGCAGCAAAAGATACGAAACAAACACAATTACATTGTTGCTGGTGTACTTTATTTGTCTACGTAACTTCCTTGTTTAGAAATAACATCAAACAGTCTTTTGTCCACAAAAGCTGTTAGCCGACTAATCTGGGAAGATGTTATGGTACCAGCAACTGTTTTGATCTTTTCCCACAGAGCATCCTTCGATGAAAACTGGATACTTCCTTCATACACTTTCCTCTTCATGATCGACCAGAACTGTTCGAAACTGTTCGATATGGTTTAGGTCAGGAGATAAGGAAGGCCAGATCATAAGTGATTGGCCTGTGATTCTCAAAGTTGTGAGGTACAAAATTGTAGCCTTGGATCACTGCGAAGGAGCATTATCATGTATAAAAATCAATCGCCGTCGACGTGAGAGTAGCAGATCATATAACCATGCTGCAAAATGTTCCTCCAGAAATGCGGTGTAGGAGTTGCTGGTGAGTTTGACACATTATGGAACTCGAAAAAGCCCGACAAGTTTATTTCCTATGATACCCGCCAAAACATGACACCACCACCTCTTTGTTGACGCCAAATGCGATGTAGGCGAGAGGCTCCAAGAGGTGCCCAAACTTTGGCCCATCCGTCGAGGCCATCTAGAGTAGCTCTGGCCTTATCCGTGGAAAGGACAGCTTGGAAATTGATCTTCATGTACTTCCGTGCCCAATCAATACGATTCTCTTTGTGATTCTTGATCAGGATGGGGCTAGCGATGCGCTTAACACTTCTGGTCGTCTCTTTAAGGATACTACACCGGGTGCTACTGAACAAAGGAGCAACTCCAGCACTTTCAAATATTGCATCACTTGTGCTACCGAGGTCTTTTCTTACTTGTCTACCTATTTTTCGGATGTCACGCTGGGATACACTTCTTCTCGTACCTTTATCTTGCCTTGGTTTGGTGATGGGGCTTTCCACATACGCCTTCAATGTTCTTGTATCTCGACCAAGCTCTTGGGCAAATTCTCCAACATATAAGCCTTCTGCAAGACCTGCAACAATCCGCGTCATCTCTGTAGCTGTCAGACGTCACTTCAGGGGCATTTTTGTACACCTCCAATAAAGCGTAATCAGAGGTGGGCAGTATAAAAATACTGTATTTAAATACATTTATGTATTTAAAATTGCATTTGTAAATACATTTGAAATCATGTATTTAAATACTTCTGAAAGTATTTTAATACAATATATTTAAATACGTTTTGCAAATACTTTACTGATAATAGGTATATATAGCTGTAAAAACGTGTGATGCATGTTTTAGCTTGTCGCAACTTGTATAACACAAACGATTGATTGCGTGAGTCGGTGAGAGAAGATTGCTTGCATTAGTTCAAATTCAGTTAACAAATAGCCACATTTGTGTTCGGCTGTATAGTGAGAGCGCTCAGCGTTATTTCAACTGTTGCATGGCAACTTCAGCTTCTTGGAAAGAGTGTAAAATGGAGAGATTAGATAATAATAAAAACGAGGAAGATAAATAATTATGTAATTATAGTCATCCTTTACTAGATGCTACATTTTTTAGAGTGAAATCTTCCGACGGAGAAAAAGTGAAGTGTGTATGTATATCATGCAATGGCGAAATCTCTGCGAGCAATGCTACTTCCAATCTACGCATTCATTTGAAGGTAAGAATTTATTAAAGCTAACTATATGATACTTATTAAATTGACAAGTTTCACTATTTATTATTTTTAAAAATGGCAAAATTGCTAGTAGCTAATGATAAGGTTAAATAGTGTAGGTTTACCATGCACGAACTTACCTGCTTCCGTTTACAACGCCTATATTTATAGTATATGCTGATTGAATTTAACGTGAATTATGGCAACGTGAAACAAATGTCCTTCAATTATCTGATCATGTAAATTTATCAACAGAGAAAGCAACCTGTTTTGGTGAAAAAATCAGATAACTACGTGACAGTTCAAAGAAAAGATTCAAAAAGAAAATATTCAGTATTAGACGATGGTCCTTCATGCAGCGGTGTTAAAGTAAAGACATTACCGGAGTGTTTTGTGGTGAATACTAAGAAGGTCAAACAATCTGTTGTTGATAAGCTGATTGCATATTTTATCATACAAGGTGTGCATCCCCTATCAACCATAGATAACCAGCTTTTGTGAGATTGATTAAAGGTGAGTACTGAGTTACAAATGTTGTTTATAATTATAGTATTAATAGTACAGGTTAAGCTCTTATAGCGACTGAATACTAAAGCGTTCGGATCATTGGTCACTACGTAGGCTATATAACGAAGTTAAATAAAGGAAGAAATATACAAACAACAGAGGTTAATATATTGCAATAATTTCATGAGAATCCACATACATATATTTTTAAAGCGCGCTATCATTTACTTGAAGATATTATTGAATAAAAAAATTTCAGGACTAATTAGTACACTTATTGATCGATTATTTATAGTCATTTGATGAATTCCTATAACGATGTATTTCGTTATAGTAGCAATACCTGTATATCATTATGTCAAAACTAGCATGCTCGCGCGCCCGTCAAAAATGTAGGAAATAAACTTGATAATGTATATATTCCTAACAATACTGAAAGTAAATATTTTACTATGCAATTCGGAATATGAAGGATAAATAATATATTTATGAATTAATGTACCAGTCCTATATAGTTATAGGATATTCATATAGCTAAATTTTATATATAAAATTTTATATGCCCGCCATATATTCTCATTTCACTGTAAAAATCAATTTCACTCACAATAATCACACATTCCACTACCACAGGTCTAAATACTTCAGTTGACATAATTTCAAGGCGGACGCTAGGCCGAAATCTTATAGAAGAATAGAAAGTGACAAGAGCTCTACTGAAGAATAAACTACTTATGTCTTGCTGCAGATATTTGGTCAACTCGTCACCGTAGTTTTTTGAGCGTTACAGTTCATTTGGTATGTTAAGATTTTGCTCTTTATGAAATATGAAATTGAAAATGTCTTTATAGTTATGGAATTATCAGCTCTTGGGTGAAAGCAGACCTATTTGCTGGTGGAATTTATCCCCATTATATGAATATGTAAAATTTATGGAAACATTTATGAGACAAACATTGGACTGTTATTTCTTCTTTTTTTCAGCTTGAGGAAGCTGCTCTTGCCGTCACAGTGGAGTATTAGCATGCTGTCGCTTCAAAGGAGAATATAACAACATCAAGATTTCTGAACATATGGAGAATATCATCAATGAATACGATATCCCACTGCAGAAAATCATGAGCACCGTCACTGATAACGGCTCTAATTTTGTTAAAGCGTTTAAAAAAATTGCAATCACTGCTGCAAATGTGTACACAGATTCAGAAGATGGAATCCAGGTAGGTGAAGAAGATCAGGGTGAGCACGAGCTGGAAGATAGTTTCTTAAAGAGAAGTGCCTTAGATCAGGAAGAAGACCTTTCGTCTGACCCATGCAGCTTCAGCCTACCTAAGCATGTGCGCTGTGTTTCACACACACTCAGTCTCGTCGCCACAACTGTTGCAAAACTGGCACTGAAAATATCTTCTTTTGCAAATATCAATCATGCTGCTATGGGGAAATGTTCAGTATTATGGAACAAAAGCGGTCGTCCAAAATCAGCAGAGATTATCAAAACTGTTATCAACTGCTCATTAAAGGTGCCTTGCATTACAAGGTAGAACTCTCTGTTTGATGTACATATTGTCATTACTTTTAAACACAGGGAAAAATTACATCAACTCATGACGTCCCTTGAACTTCCAGTGTTCAGAAGTCACGAAATTGAATTTCTTGTGGAGTATGTCTCAGTTTTGGTTCCTATTGCAGTGGAAATAATCTCCTACAGGGAGAAAAAAACTGTTTTTTATGGAGAATTGCCTCCCTACCTTGCTCACTGTGGAGAAAAAGCTGAAGAGCCTTCAGTCACGTTCTCTGAAATTTTGCCAACCTTTTCTAAGTGCAGTCACTATGGGCTTTGGAAAGCGCTACCAATCTTATTTGACCTTGGCAACTGAAGACAGCGTTATGGATGCCATTATTGCATCAACAAGCCATCCATTCTTCAAACTCCGCTGGTTAGATATCAGCATTTCATGGGACATTTCAAGCCACCAAGACTCTAAATTATGTGATTCAAGTGATTAAGAATTTAGCAGAGGGACCTGAAGCTGAATCATCCAGTCGTGTATCGGACAGTGACGATTATTTTGGATTTACAAACCCACTCAAACACAATCAACCGCAGATTTAAAATTGTTCAGTTATCTTTAGGATTCAAATAAAACACCTCAAAGTGTAACTAGATATCCAAATATAAAAAAAAGTTATTTATTAAGTGAAACACCACCCTTCCGTCGTCAGCTCCTGTGGAACGACTCTTCTCCTTATCTCCAAAATGGAGTTCTTTATCTGACGAACCATTTCAACAACTGATATTACTTAAATGTAATGCTGATATAAATAGCTAACTAAAACTTCATTCTATGGAACTTTTTATTTCTTTTGTAGTACCTAAGTCCAATTGTCATCAAATCCTACATTAGTAATTATAATATACAATTTCATTTTATTGGATATTCTTTTGTTGTGATACCAATGGTCCTTATCGATTGTCATTATATATCATGTATTTGAAACGCATTTATGAATGTATCTAAATACATTTAATGTATTTAGTATTTAGTATCTAAATACATTTTTCTCATGTATCTAATATTTAAATACTTTGAATGTATTTAGTGACCACCTCTGAGCGTGACACAGTTGAAAGCACATCAAAATACATAACTCAACATAACTTTGTATGTATCTTATCAATCGATTGAAATGTTGAGTGCGTACGTACCTACCTAGGATATTTCAGTGGACCAAATTTCACGTTTGTAGAATGTTTAATATTCAAAATATCAGCCAAAATTTGACCTGAAATAAAGCGTGAACACAGTTTATATATATATATATATATATATATATATATATATATATATATATATATATATATATATATATATATATATATATATATATATATAATCTGTTTGTCTGCCTGTTCAACCAGTGGAATGTAAGCTAGACCTAGACCGTCGCAAGGTCTAGCTATGTGCTAAATTTGAATTTGAATTTTGACCAATTCCTTTTTGTTCTCCCACGTATAGTATGAGGGCACCTGGGCATTCACCAATGTCTGTTCAAATGGATCTTGCTGCAGCAGTATTATATATATATATATATATATATATATATATATATATATATATATATATATATATATATATATATATATGTGTGTGTGTGTGTGTATGTGTGTGTGTGTGATAATAATGTGTGTATAAGTGCATTATATGCATACTTCATTATTATTAAGGAACCAGAGGAATTCAGCCCTTAAGACCATTGTTTAAATTATTTAATTGCAAAAAAATCCCCAGCAAGTCGCATGAGTTGCCTCTCTCTTTCTTCTTCGAACAACCCCTATTTTTTCACAATCTCTCGCTAAGTCAGGCCTTGTCTCTCCTGCTGAGTAAGAAGCCATTTTAGATCGAAAGCCACGTCTTTTGAAAGCACATTTTCATGTGATGTCACTAACCCTTTCTTCCAGCTCCCTAAGAAATCTCATTCAACTAGGGGCCCATCCGTTCTTAAGAATTCGATACACGAATCCTGTACCACATTCTTTTGCCTTCAAAGAACGATAAGCTTAGATATAAACAAACACGCCCATGCAACACCAGATGGGAAAGTGACATCATTTGTACTAAAAGAGTAAAATTAACTTAACTCCACCTTGTTCCGGAAATTGTAATGTATAACCTAGGATACTTATTGTAAAGATTAATTTAGCTTAGAATTCTCTAAAGGCTGACCACCTACTAGTTTAAACTTCTTAATATCGAACCTTTCGAAAGCAGTCAAAATGTGTGAAAGTTCAGCTAAAGAAATAATTCAATTTAAAGAAAAACACTCCCAATCAGGTCTCTATCCATCGGTCGGAACCACTTCAGTCAGTGTAGAGTTCCTACGGTTTGACCGCCATTGTGTTGTTTTCACTTTCTCATGAGTTTGTTTCAATTTTGTGTTCATTTTAACTTAATGGATAAGTTACTTGTTGAAAAGTAAGATACCAGACTTTGAGATCACTGTGTAAACATTTTTGCTATTCATATATACATCAATATTAGAGTAATGGAAGGCGAGCGAGATGCGCGTCGTAAGAGTAATTATTCGGCGAAGTGCAAATTATGCGTACTAAAATGGTAGGTACTATGAGTTTGCCTATATTTCAATATTCCAAATTAGTCTTTTGCAAAACGTTTTCCGGCCATATTATTAATCATTTTCAACAACTATTGCTCTTATTTTTTATACTTGCCTTCTGGGTGCTATAAATAATAATAAAGGGACAGGTGCCTTATCGACTATGCTATTCAGTAAGCCTGGAAAGGAAATTCAAGCCGATATTATAAGTCAATCGCTTTTGTTCGTCCTAACAACCGCTGCCGTAGTTTTCCCTTCTAGGACGAAGTTTTCTCTCGCTGATGGTAAAATTCCATCTCTGGAGAGGTAAAGAAATTACGAAGCTCGGTTCATCAAAGATCACCCAGAAATATGAACGCAATACTCGCGGTGAAATGGAAGCAATGTAGAGACGTGGCCTCCGGGGCAGACCCATATACGCTACATGGCCAATAGTCACGTTCAACTCTCAAAAGTATTTTCTTACCCTAAATCCGGGAGTTTTAGGGTATGATTGGCATCTCTCATTGGCATAGGTACAGTCGAGATTTGCTACGGAGGAAATGAAGGCCAATTGTGACTGAGAATGAGGCTGAACCTGCGACTAAAGAGGATCATGCATTGCGTAAGACGTCAGCGAGGTTCATCTCCCATGCGTCATTTTTAAAGAGCCATACTGGCAACTGGCTACTAGGGCAAAAGTCACAGCAATCACCTACAGCCTAGTGCTGTAAGAAGAAAGAAGCATGGGCCGGCGTTGGGAGAGGCCCCTCCTTTTTTTTCAAACTTGCTCTTCTATCCACAGAGGTTCTAGTTGCCTGGCACGCTTTTGTCTCCTTATAAGTCTTAGTCGAGTGGCAGTGTATACCATGTCCCTACCTGCTGCGAGGGCCGAAAGCCCGCGGAATATGGCAAATACTACGTACGGGGTGTGCTGGACCGTCGACTCTGCACACCTTCATCCAGTACACATATAATGTACAAGGCTACGCCGTCACCATCATTTATAGTTAAAGTTCCAAAACAATTTTGCTTAAATGGCGCCCCTGTGCTTTCTCAGGGGCCCATCAAACTCGCTTTTATCGCAGCTGAGGCTTATTCTTCTCCTAGACCTACTGGTTTAGGGGTTTACCTTCACCGCGTTTTTTGGAGTTGCCCATGGACGAATCTCTCTTCCAATGAATGGCAGGGAATTGCCAAAAGATCATACAGGCGGCCCAAAATCGAGACCGCTCTCGGTGGGAGCGACTCGATAGAGCCAACCCCCTTGGGTAGGCAAGGGAAAGTGAGTCCTGTTGGGCCGTGCCCAATGCAATCCTGCATTCATGTATATTAACATTGCGGAGGATCGGCGTACCTGCCACCTCTCTTCCTTGATGGAGGTCGGTTCGCCGGCCAGAGACTGGACTCCAACTGAAGGTACGTCAAATGAGATGGGTAATTAATGCTTTGGGGGGTGTGGTGATGACCATATGGAGGCCCCCTAAACTAAACATGATCACGAAAGTGACCTAGCAACAGGGGACAGGATCTTCATCGGTTTGAACCTGGGTTCGGTGTCAAACACCGAGACTGAATCCGCCTCTGTGCAAACTTACCTTCACGTGGCTCGAGCCCCTGAGGAATCACAAGGATAAGACGGAACACTTTACCCGGCTGGTACCCCTTTGACAGCCAAAACATCTATCTCCGAAAAGGGTCTTGGTGAGGCCGGTGGGTCTGGTCCCGGGGCTCCTTTCCTCGGTGGAGAGAAGTGGATTCATTCTCCACCCTCCGCTCCTAAAAAGAAAAGAGGACTAAGGTTTCTTCTCCCTCGGGCGAGCTCTGTGGACGGATGGGTTCGTTGCCGTTTCCACAAGCAACCAGGCTAAGATCGGCACGTCCAGCCCCGGGAAGAGGGGAGGGCAGACCAACACCAAAGTCGCAAGTGCGCTGAGCGTTGCCTCATTTACGTCGGATCCCCTAATTAAGAGATTACTTGGCGTTTTCGAGCCCGCAGGCTTCAAACCTTTCTGGTTATTCGCTCCAATGATGACAGCATATTAGTCAAGGGTAATATGCTCCATCAAAGGCGAATATTAGCTATCTTGGTTAGTAAAGAGCCAAAGTGACCCGTTTCTATGAAGAGGGACTTCTGGCAATGCGTCGGATCCCTCCAAGGAGGCCAAGATAAGTGCACTTCGGACACTTAATGGTTCGCCAGTGAGTGTGACACCGAACTATACCATGAACTTCGTGCCAGTAGGTGTTTACGCAAGGGAACTCGTGGACTACTCCATAGATGGCATCACTTAATACCTAGGCGAGCATGGAGCGTTCAAAGTCGAACGTATCACGAGAAAAATGGAGGGGCTTCGAGACCCAACCCTACACTCTTCGTCACGTTCAACCGTGACAGGCTCCCTAAGTCAGTGGATGCCGGTTGGTATAGCTACCGCTTGAAGGCATTTGTGTCACTGCCGCGGAGCTGGTAGTACTGTCCCTGCTTCGGCCATTCGAATCACACGTGTAGACCTGTAAAGTTTACTCGAAGTATGTGCAAGTTGCTCCTAAGCCACGCATAATAAGTCCCTAGCATATCAAATACGGAAAGCTGGACCCCGCTTCTTTGAAGTAATGTGGTGCGTATAACATGGAGAAGGAAATCCTGGCGTTCAGGTTACAGATCTTCTCTCATTTCGCGAAGCTAAGGACTTGGCCCTGGCGCGCCCGGTGCTGCCCTTCCAGGCCTACAATCACGATCATTTTCGCACCCATTCGGAACCCTTCTGCGTGTTCTATTCACCTCGGGCGCCACCCTAGTAGAGGTGATAGCACAAAGACTTCACACTCAGCCTCTGCTCCCCCCCCCTCTCCACTCGCCCAGCGTGAATGTTTCCCGCGAGGCGAAACAGCCGCGCGCTTCCACCGAGTCGTTAGACTCAAGGGAGGCAACACGCCTAAATGTGGTCGTGAGGCCGTCATCGGGGGTTCCTAAATCAACCCCCCAAAAGGAGGTAAGCAAAAAAGGAGCTTTAGTTTCCTACTCCTCCACATAAGACTCTACTGGGTGGTTCGAAGAAAATGGGTAAACCTCAAGGGAAACCCAGGGCGCCCAAACCAGCCTCACCTGCTGGAGGTTTTGAGGCTGAGGGATGAAAAGCCTCGCGAGCCCAACCTCCCTTGATAAATCATCGAATGCGACAGCGCTTTCAGCGTCTTGTTCGGCCAGCAATACCCGGATTTTGCCTCCGGGAAGTGTACGCCTATTCCCAATAAGGTCTTCTCTGAGAAGAGGGCCTCTGAATCACCTTTAAGCTAGGCCTGGAGTGTATATTCCTTCAATGGAATTGCCGTGAACTCCGGGCCAATTGGGAGGAGCTGCAGAGGCTCGTCTCCTCTCCTTCCTGGTTAGCTATCTTTTTGCAGGAGACAATGCTGGGCGAGTCCCCTCTGCCACCCTTGCTGGGGTATAAGGGTTTTGCGACTCCACTACCAGGGGATGGGAGCCTGGTAGGAGGATGCGGCATTTACACCCGGCACGATGTTTCCGTTCTTCTATTAGCTATAAATACCTCGCCTTTTAGTTTCCTTATTAGGCGCTAGAATTTATCGGGGGTCACCTCGCTGTCTAACCTCACTATTAGGCTGTTCCAGATCTCAGCCTGTTGTTGGTTAATAGCCAGCTTTAGCTTATCACGAAATTGTCGTAGCAGCGAGCTTCGTTCCCGATTCGTACCTGCTCTTCTGATCTCTTCATACACCTCCCTGTGCTTCCTTGCGATCTCTTTCATCTCTCCGGTCCATCTGGGTTGTGGAGGAGTCTTGTATCCTTTCATGGGTACACCCTCGCGGTCAGCCTCGGTGACGAGGGCTGTTATCCTCTCCAGCTTCCCGTCAATCTCCTCTAGAGTTGCTTCGCTTAGGTCGGCTGGTTCGAATGCGCCTAGGATTTCTCCGTAGCTTTCCCAGTCGGCCGAGGCGTAGCTTTTGCGGAGAGGAACCGGAAGCTAGATCGGAGCGAGTGAGATGGGTGTGAAGATCGCTATATGGTCGCTGGGAATTGCTGGTCCTCGCTCGCTATGGTAGTTAAATGGGAAACCGTCACTTGTTATGATTATCGGGCTTTGTTGCTGCCCGAGAGGTGATGTAGGTAGGGAAATTTGGTCCTATCCTCTGGATGTTTTTCCGACGCATAATCATTTCCAAGTTATGGCCTCTGTTATTCGTGTTACCATAGCCAGCCGTTCGGCATCTGGCGTTGAGGTCGCCCCCAAGGAACGTCATTCTGCCGTTGCCGAACAAGGTGTAGAAATTATTGAGGAGAAGATACGCTCTTCGAGGAGGCTGATATGCCACCGCGATCATGAGGTTGCCTACTAATGTGGGCATCTCTATCGCCACAAATGACTCGTCCAGTTATGGAAGAACATAAGAAAAGAAGGAGACTGCAAAAGACCATTCATGGCCTACACTTGGCAACTCCTGATCCAGTCAACACACAACAGATTTCTTACCAGAGAGAAGTCATCAACATTGTCACCCTTTACAGGAGTTCGTCAGATCTAATCTACAATATACATAAAATGCATCCAGAGGATTATGTCCATTCATGCAACCGCAAACTATAATCTCCCCACTCCTTAGAAAATATATACATAAAAAAAGTCAGTCCCATCTAGCAGCTTCATCCATATATTTATCTAATCTATTCTTAAAACTACCCAGAGAGGAGGCTTCTATCACATGTCTAGTGAGCCTATTCCATTCATCTATCACACGATTTGTAAACCAATTCTTCCCAATCTCCTTCCTAAACCTATACTTATCAAGCTTAAACCCATTGCTACGTGTCCTGTCATGTTCACTAAGTATAAGAACCTTACCCAGATCCCCTTTATTATATCCTTTTACCCATTTGAAGACTTCAATCAATTCCCTTCTGACTCTTCTCCTTTTCAATGTATGTAGATTTAGTTTTCTGAGCCTTTCACCATAAGGTAAGTTCCTTAGCCCACCAATCATCTTTGTCATCCTTCTCTGCACAGACTCAAGCAAATCAATATCCTTCCTATAATATGGTGACCAAAAGTGTACTGCATAGTCTAGATGAGGCCTAACAAGCGCCAGATGCAGTTTTAGAATGACTTCAGCACTCTTATTGCTTACACTCCTCCTAATGAATCCCAATATCCTATTAGCTTTATTCTTAGCATTTAGGCATTGCTTTCTAGGACGAAGGTCTGAACTTACCAAAATACCCAAGTCCCTCTCACAATCGGTCCTCCCTAAAATTCTCCCATTTAATTTATAACTATTCAATGGATTATTTCTACCTATACTAAG
Source organism: Ceratothoa steindachneri (assembly GCA_963969495.1). NCBI lineage: Eukaryota > Metazoa > Arthropoda > Malacostraca > Isopoda > Cymothoidae > Ceratothoa > Ceratothoa steindachneri. The sequence goes on along the minus strand of OZ018336.1, from coordinate 85,946,760 downwards.
TACACTGCATTTGTCTATGTTAAACTTCATTTGCCATTTCTCGGCCCAATTAGACAGAATGGTCAATTCCCCCTGCATTACAACAGCATCAGAATCAGCCCCAATGGCCCTACCTAGCTTAGTATCATCAGCAAATTTACTCTGGTCACTACTTATACCTATGTCAAGATCATTAATATATATATTAAGAATAGCAAGGGACCCAAAACAGATCCTTGCAGGACTCCACTGCTAACACACCCCCACTCAGATTTAACTCCATCTATACTAACTCTTTGCTGTCTGTCACCAAGCCATGCCTGAATCCACCTAAATATACTGCCATCGATCCCGTGTGCTTTAACTTTGCTCAGAAGCCGTAAGTGTGGCACTCGATCAAAAGCCTTACTAAAGTCCAAGTGTAAAATATCATAGTTTTCATCATTATCTGCTGCTTCATACACCTTACTATAAAAAGACAGCAAATTCAGGATTTACCCTTACTAAAGCCATGCTGTGATTCTTTTATCAACTTATGCTTATCTAAGTGATCTCTAATATTCCTTGCTATAATAGATTCCATCATTTTCCCTACCACTGATGTCAAACTTACTGGTCTGTAATTAGACATATTTGTTTTATCCCTTTTCTTAAATATAGGTATCACATTGGCTTTCTTCCATGCCACTGGCACAATGCCACTCTCCAATGATTTTCTGAAGATGCATGCTAGGGGCTCACTTGAAACATCCTTACATTCTTTCAAAATTCTAGGAAAGACCTCATCAGGACCGGGTGCTTTACTACTTTTGATTTTAGCAATTTCCTTTGTCACTATCTCCTTTGTGATCAAGATATCCTTTAATTTCTCTTCATCATTACCCCGAAAGATCATTGACCCCTCAGGTATATTTAGAGTATCCTCCCGTGTAAATACTGAGAGAAAAAAGTCATTTAGCATTCCAGCCATTGAGTCCCTATCACTCACTAATTCTCCATTGGAATCTATAAGTGAGCCTATTTTATCTCTAACCTTAGTTTTGTATAATTGATAAAAACTTTTAGGATCTTCCTTTGCCCTATTTGCCACTTTAATTTCATAATTTCTCCTTGCTACTCTAACTAACTTTTTAACATCTCTTGCTAGTTCATTATATCTCTGCCTTAAGTGATCCTCTCCATTTTTTATTTTCCTATAAAGGCCCTTTTTATTACAATATAATGCTTAATTTTATCTGTCATCCATTTGGGGTCATTATTTTTAGTCCTAATCTCCTTATATGGAATGTTAATCATCTGACCTGTAATTAATTGCTCAATTATTCTTTCATACTCCTCTTCAATTGTAATCTCTTCCTCCTGGTGATTATTGTCTCCACTAACTGATATCATTGAATCTATTCCTGATTTGATTTCATTGCCTGGTTTCTGTACAACTGCCTCCAGGTAAGTCCTTAGCCCATTATAATTTGCTCTTCTAAAGTCAGGAATTTAAACATTGTTCATGCTACTATCAATACCATTCCATTTCACGTTGAATCTAATTTCACAATGGTCACTATTACCCAAATTTCCTCCAATCTCAGTATCCTTAATAACTTCTTCCCTATTTGTCAGAACTAAATCCAGTATATTATTACCTCTAGTGGGTTCGTTAATAATCTGCCTCAGAAAATTATCTTGGACAACATTCAAAAATTCCTCAGCCTCCTGATCACCCACAAGAGCTTCCCAGTCTATATTTCTATAATTAAAATCGCCCATTATACACACATGCTTACTTCTACATGCCCGTTCAATCTCCTGCCACAGAAGATTTGAAGCTTCCTTACTAAGATTAGGTGGTCTGTATAATAATCCTATGACAAGCCTGTTTTTACATTCCTTAACATTTAGCCATAATGACTCTGTGAACGAGAGATTACTTTTGATTGCAACCGCGGCGCCATCAAACCTCTCTTGAGAATGGTTCTTTGTACAACTCTGTAGACCGGTATCTATATTTGATAAGATGTTGTGTCGAGAGCGTGCTCCGGAATTAAGATGATGTCGGGGTCGAGAACACGGAATATGTTCCCATACTCCGTCGCTTTTCCCTCCCATCCATTTATGTTGAGCGTCACAATTTTCAACCTGTTGTTTGGGTTCTCCATTCTCTTTTCTGGTTCCTAGTGTTTTCTGGTGGTGGGACGCTTTTCCCCGTTCCTTTTTTTTGTAGTCTGCCGTGGTAAGCTCTTCAAATGTCTCTCTGTAGAGTTTGATATTATAGTTGAAGAGGGCCTCCTCGACTACTTCCTCTTCGCATTAAGCATCGTATTCCCACTTGTAATATTTCTTTCTGATGCCGACGAGTATTTTGTTGGCGTCCTTGTCCTTTGGGAAGGGGAACTGCTCTGATGCGTAGATTGAGAGGTTTATCTAATCTGCATCTAGAGGTCTTTTGGCTTCTCCTTTTCTTTTTTCCCGTTGTCCATCTATTGGCACGACCGCTGAGTCCGAGGAATCTGTGGTTTCCGAGTCTTCCGTATCTACATTCTTCTCTTTGTTTTATTATTAGGTTTGGGCGTTTTCATTGATCTGGCAGCAGCCTCCCTTTCCTTCCTTGCTTCTATTCTTAGATCTGGTCTCTGATTCCACCCCCTTTTTAACTATCTTAGTCCTCTACCGCCCCCCCCCAGCTCCTCCCTCGAGCTTTTTCTTGATGAATTTAGTAACTCCTCACTGGCCTCTCGCCCACTGGTTCTCTCCTAATCCTCGGCGATTTCAACCTTCCTGGCCACAATCCTAATTTCAAAGCCTTTTCTGAAATCCTTGATCTCTTCTCCCTCACCCAACACGTTTCTTCCCCTACCCACTCTCACGGTAACATTTTAGACCTTGTAATCTCTGACTGTCTTATTTCCAACCTGACGACTACAAATTTGTCCAATGCTATATCTGATCACTTCCTTATCAACTTCAACTTCTCTATCCCATTCCATATACCTCCCCAGCTGTCTCATAATCCTAAACCTTTCCGTCGACCAGCCTCCATTGATATTCCCTCCCTATCTAATGATATGGCCTACAAACTTCCTCCTATTGATGCTTCTGCCTATCCTGACCGATTCTTTCTTCTTTGGAGCAACCCCTTCTCACTTGTCTTGATGCCCACTCTCCCCTTGTCACCCCTTCGAACTCCCGTTGTCACCGTGCCCCTCGGTACTTCATGGAACTCCTCCGTGCTAGTCAGTCCGTGCGTGCCCATGAAAGAGTCCTTAGAAAGGCTTGCACCCGTGGGCAAGACACGACCCCTCTCTCGCTGGCGTTTCGACTTGCGACAGCTTCCTACGTGGCGAAATTAAAATCTGCTCGTGAAGCCTACTCACGTAATCTGCTTACTGATAGTAGGAATGATCCCCAGACCGTCTTCCGCCTGCTCTCCCGTCTTACTTCCCCAGCCCAGGTCTCCCCACCCATTAGCCCTGCTACTCTCTCGAATTTCTTCGCAGATAAGGTCACTAACCTCAGTGCCTCCCTCCCTCAGCCTTCTGTTCCGGCTCCTGTCCCCGCTGTGACCGCGTTGGATCTTACAGCCCTGCTCTCGCGCTCTAAGAAATCGGGCTCCCCAAAGGACATTTTTCCGCCTAAACTGTTATGTAAAATTCTGCCTGCTATCCCCTCAACGCTTCTTCACCTGTTCAACACTTAACTTGCAACTGGTCTTGTTCCCTCTTCCTTCAAACGTGCCCACATCCGTCCGATTCTTAAAAAGCCTCAACTGAACCCCACTGACCTTTTCAATTAACGCCCGATTTCGCAACTTCCTTTCCTCTCTAAGGTTCTGAAGAGAGTGGTTGCTTCACGCATCAACAGTCACATGGTGGCCTGTAACATTGATAAAACCTATCAATCTGGTTTCAAGTCAGGTCAATCCACAGAACCTGCCCTTCTCAATGTGTCCGATTGCTTACGAAGAGCCGCGGACAGGGGTTGTGCCTCCATCCTCGTTCTACTCGACCTCTCCCCTGCCTTTGATACTATTGACCATACCGTCCTACTTAATCGTCTCCACTCTTTTATCGGCATATCAGGCACAGTGCTTGACTGGTTCCGCTCTTACCTCTCGCCTCGTAGCCAATCCGTTGTGATTGACGACGTTTCATCCGACTCTACCCCCATTCGCTTTGGAGTGCCACAAGGCTCTGTCCTTGGTACTCTACTATTTCGTATCTACCTTCTCCCTCTTAGTTCTCTTCTCCGTAATCTCGGTATATCCTTCCACCTCTATGCTGATGACACTCAAATTTCGTTTCCTCATCCCCCACGTTTCTTGCCTACTCTATCACTGACCTCCTGGCTGCCTACTCCTCCATTTCTGACTGGCTCTCTACCAACTTCCTCAAGTTTAATTACTCCAAAACTGAGGTCCTTTTCGTCGGCACCCCTGCTCTTGTCAAAAAATCTAAATCTTTCCCTCGCTTACTCTGGGCGGTAATACTATCATTTTATCTGACTGCGTTAGGAATCTGGGTGTTGTTTTTGATGAGCATCTCTCTTTTAAGCCTTATATCCGCAATGTCAGCAAATCCTCTCTATGTTTCCTTCGTAACTTCTCTCGCATTCGCTCTCACTTTGATCGCCAAAGTCTTGAGACTGCTGTTCATGCCTTCATCACCTCACGCCTTGACTACTGTAACTCTCTGCTTGTGAATCTGCCATCCTCCCCTGTCCGCCCCCTTCAACTTAAACAGAACTATTTCGCCCGGCTTCTCCTCCGTCGCCCTCGCTTCTCTCCCTCGAAACCCTTGCTGCATGAACTGCACTGGCTCCCTGTCAGATCCTGTACTTGCTTCAATATACTTCTCTTCTGCCCTCTTGCCACGCCATGTCCATCGGGCCCTTCGGTCATCACATGCACTTCTTTTGAATACTCCTCGTTCATCCATCTGCTCAATGGGGGACTGCTCCTTCTCAATCTGCGCCCCTAAGTTGTGGAAGGCTCTTCCTGCTGAAATCAGGTCTTCTCCCTCTCTTACCACATTTAAGCGTCTCCTGAAAACGCATCTTTTCAGAATTGCCTTATCCCCCTCTTGAATTTCCATTGAATTTCCATTCTCATCTCAGCACAACGTGCGCTCTGGGAAGGCCTCATGCCTTGAAGAGCGCATTAAAAAAGACATTATTATTATTCTTTGGGTTTCTCCTCTTGTTTGTTCTCTTTCTGAGTCTGTTCTGGGACCATTTGTAGTTGGAGGACATCCCATGATGGGGGGTCGTCCAGGAACCACATTTGGTTCATGCCATTTTTGGCGAGCATCCGTTCCATTCTTTAGCGAATGTTCTAGGTTTCGTTAGATTTCTGACGTGGGCATATAGAATGCATGTCAGAATTTTGGTCGATTCCTCCTTTTGGATTTTTAGGTATGTTTTCTTATTTTCAGTTTCAGAGTAAGCTTCCTTTGCGACTTGAGCGTATGTCATATTTGCTTTTTTGGTCGCCTCTTCTTTACTTTGTTGCTGCTTCCTCTTAATCAGCTCTTTTTTTCATGGAACAGGCCATTGCCATTAATCGATGGCCTTGTCCGCAGTTCGCGCACTTCTCGTGAGGGCTCTGGCAGTTTTTCCAATGGTGGCCGGATTCGCTGCACCTAGAGTATACCTCTTGGTGCGCCTGGCATTCGCGAGTGTTGTGAGCCTCCATTTTATAATAACGGAAGCAGAATTGGATTGGGTGGAACTCCTCCCTCTCGATCTGCTCCCCGCTGATCCTGGCGTTAAAAAGCAGGAGCCCAGATTCCTTCGTTTTCTGGCCCCGTCAAGTATCTCCAAAGATGATTTTGAAGACATGGGCATAGTCAGAATTGTCCCTTTTGTTTCTAAAATAGACAATTTCACTGTCATTTGCCTATTAAAATGTTTTTTGTGATCTCTTCCTTTATCTCTTCTTTTGAGTGTTCCCCAATTCAGGGGTCTAATCTCCTACAGATCACGCTCCTGTGCGTTTGGATCTGGGGAGGGATTGCTGGCTGCAGGCCGAGCTCGCGAAGGACCTCGACCGCAGCTTCCTTTGTCATGGCTTCCACGTCATTTTCTGTTTCGCATATAGCGACATAACCCGTGGGGACCTCTAGTAGCCTTATTATGGCTATGTTAAGTCGCCCATAGAAGACTTCAAAGACTTTGCCTTTGCTCGGTCCGGTGTGACCACTGATGGTGCGCAGCGGGACTCGGGTGGTCCCAGTTTGAGCCATCTTGCCCGATGGGGGCCTTGAGGGGCGGTAAACCACTGCGGGGTCGCTCCTTCTTCGTGTTTTTCTTGGCTGGTTACCAAATCCTTGTCCTTTTCTGTGTGTCCCCACCAATCTTTCTTTTGAAAATAGAGCGCTTAAGGGGGGCAACCCCCCTCACCGTTGTAAGCGAGCTTCCATGAACATGAACTGCGGGACTCGGGTGGTCCCAGCTTGAGCCATCTTGCCCGATGGGGGCCTCGAGGGGCGGTAAACCACCGTGGGGTCGCTCCTTCTTCGTGTTCTTCTTAGCTGGTTACCAAATCCTTGTCCTTTTCTGTGTGTCCCCACAAATCTTTCTTTTGAAAATAGAGCGCCTGAGGGGGGCAACCCCCCTCACCATTGTAAGCAAGCTTCCATAAACGGGAACTGCCGGATGGAGGGATGAAATGATGGTGGGTGAACCCGGAGAGGCCCCTCAGACGGGTGATATGTGGCGGACTTAATGATGGGTGGTGATTAAACCAACTACCACCACCCGGGGGTGCCGCCTCGTCTGGGGTTTGGTTATCGATGCTGCTTCCAACTTACGCAGGGACGGTTGTGTGTCCCCCTGTGGTACTGGCAGGAAATTACCCTCCGGGACTAGAGCGAACTCTTCTCCAAAGCTTTTAGCATTGCCTCTTAACCTGGTTGTCTCTGACGCCGAGTTTTACAGTCGGCTACTCCTCAAATCTGCTTTCCTGGGCGCCCCCAATTATGCCTATCACATAGAACGGCATAGTTGGGAAGTGGCTTGATGAATGGCGGCTCAGTTCATTTCAAATCCCTTACCCCGGTGGAGGAGGGGTGCGAGGGAGGATTAGTTCGAAATTTTTCGAGTTATCAGCGCTCTATAAAATTCTTCTTCTTTAATTCTCCATAGGGAGACGTGAATAAAAATTCACGTTTGTAAGCAGGTTGCTTTATCGGCGAATAACGTCTTCTGAGTATGCTTGCTTTATCCAATTTTTCTGTCCAGTCTGTGGATGAGTTTACGCATAACTCAGTATGGTGCAGCACGCAGGTTTTGGTTTTCCTTGGCAAAAACCTAGGTAGTTCACTTCTGCCGCCATCCACGGTTCCTCCTCGACACGAACTTGTTCCTAAACGGGGTTCGCCTAGAAGTGATGAATTCACCCCGTTTCCTTGATCTTGTTTTCGATCGATACCTCACCTGGGAGGCTCATATTCTCAGCCATAGTCTCTCTTGTACCCGCGTCAAGGACATACTTCGCTGCGTGACGCTCACCACCTGGGATGCTAGTACTGCGACTGACTTGCTTTTCTACCGATCCTTTGTTCGTTCGAAGCTTGATTACGGATCCGAGTTATATAGACGTGCCTTCCGCACGTCCCCCATTGAGAGCCCAACTGTCGATGCTGGGGAGATGCCACTCACTCTGAGCAGTTCACAGTGCATTGTGCGCCTGTACGCTTGAGCCGCCGCCTCCCTCATTCGCCAACATATCTCACTGCATGCGCAGCCGATCTCGATCGTGCTTATGCCATCAGTGTAGTTCTCGGGCCAGTGGCGCCTCTGGTTCTGGCCAGGACGCCACCCTTGAGGGTACCATCTTTGACTACTTGTAGCCACTACTTTGCCAATGTATACGGATGACTCCAAGTCCAAGGAGGGGGTGTTTCCATGTTGCTAGCGACCCCTGATGGTTACGTCTACTCCCATAACCCCCGGAAGAAACATGGCGGAGGGGTTGCTCTCATTCACAGTGCCTCTCTCTCTCTCTCTCTGAAAACCCTCCCCCCCCTCTTCTTTCTTTTGAGGCCCTTATCTCTGTCTCTAATTCTGTTCCCTCTCGAACAATTATTGTGCTCTACCGCCCTCCCCCCCAGCTCCTTCCTTGATCTTTTTCTTGGCGAATTTAGTAACCTTCTTTCTAGTCTCTCCCCATCGGGTCATCTTCTCATCATGGAGGACTTCAACCTCCCAGTCACTAACCCTAATCTACCTGCCTTCCTTGAGATCCTTGACCTCTTCTCCCTTACTCAACACGTTTTCTCCCTAACACACTCCCATGGTAACATTTTAGACTATGTAATTTCTGACTATCAAATTTCCAACTTGACCACTTCTATCCTGTCTAATGCTATTTCTGACCATTACCTTAGTAACTTCAACGTCTCAATCCCCACCCTTTAGCCCTCTCTGCCTCCTTTCATCGCCAAAACTTATTGACGGCTACCCTCCATTGACATCCCATCCATCCTTAATGATGTTATCTCTAATTTACCCCCTCCCGACGCTCTCACCTCCCCTGACCAAATCCTCTCATTCTTGGATCAATCCCTCCTAACTTGCCTTAATGCCCCCTCCCCCATTATTCTTCCTTCGTCCTCTCGCCGTCACCGCGCCCCATGGTACTCGCTGGAACTCCTACGCTCGAGACAGTCTTTACGTGCTCATGAAAGAGCTCTTCATAAAGCTCACTCCTGTGGGCAAGATACAACTGTTCTTTCGCTCACTCACCGTTTTGCAACATCTCTCTACTTGGCTACACTGAAATCTGCTCGTGAAGCTCATTCGCGTAAATTGCTAACCGACAATAAGAATGACCCCCCGTGCTCTCTTCTCTTACCTCCTCACACCAAGTCCCCATCCCCATCAGCCCCACCATCCTCTCGAAATTCTTCGCTGATAAGGTCATCAACCTTCGTGCCTCCCTCCCACGACTGCCTGACCAGGCCTTTAACATTCTCCCTGATCCCCCCCCCCTCCCTTCCCCGGCCGCTCAACGTATTTCCTGCCGTGACCACTTCTGAGTTGTCTGCCTTACTCTCGCGCTCTAAAAAATCTGGCTCCCCTTGTGACTCGCCCCCCTCCCCCCCAAGCTATTAATCAAAATATTGCCTGTCATACTCCCAATGCTCCCCACCTGTTCAATACCTTCCTTGCTACTGGTGTTGTCCCTTCTTCCTTCAAATGTGCCCAAATCCATCCGATCCTTAAAAAGCCGAAGCGTAACTCCCTCCGACCCAGCTAGCTATCACCCGATCTCGCAACTTCCCTTCCTCTCTAAGGTCCTTGAGAGTGCCCAGCTTTAAAACCTGATTGGTAAGTAGTTGTTTCGCGCATTAATCCCACATCGTTTCCTGTAATATTGATGAGACTTACCAATCAGGTTTTAAAGCTGGGCACTCTACCGAAACCGCTCTACTCAATGTTACTGATTGCTTACGTAGAGCTGCCGACCGGGGTTGTACCTCCATCCTCATTCTACTTGACCTCTTCTCTGCCTTTGATACTATTGACCATTCCGTCTTGCTTGATCGCCTCCACTCTTTCCTTAGCATTTCTGGCGCTGCTCTCGACTGGTTCCGCTCATACCTTTCGTCTTGCACCCAATCTGTAGTAATTAACGATGTTTTCTCTGACCCCACTCCCATTCGCTTTGGTGTCCCTTAAGGCTCTGTCCTCGGCCCTCTCCTATTTCGTATCTACTTATTCCCTCTTACGTAATCGCGGTCTATCCTTCCACCTCTATGTCGATGACACTAAAATCTTTATTTCCTCTTCCCCCTCGACCATTGCCCACTCAATTTCACCTCCTATCTGCCTATTCTTCTATCTCGGACTGGCTATCGGCTAACTTCCTCAAACTTAACCACTCCAAAACTGAAGTTCTTCTGGTTGGTACCCCTGTTCTAGTATACAAAATTAAATCCCTCTTTCCCTCCCTCCCTCTGGGTGGAAACTCTGTCGCTTTCTCTGACTCTGTTAGGAATCTGTGCGTTGTGTTTGATGAGCATCTCTCCTTCAAGACCCACATCCACAATATTAGTAAGGTTTTCCTTTGTTTTCTCCGTAACTTCTCCCGCATTCGCTCTCACTTCGATCGCCAAAGTCTTGAGACTGCTGTCCACGCCTTCATTACTGTAACTCTTCTTGTAAATCTACCATCTTCCTCTCTACGTTCCCTTCAGCTAGTCCAGAACTACGCTGCCCGACTAGTCCTCCGTCGCTCTCGCTTCTCCCCTTCTAATCCCCTGCTTCAGGAACTAAACTGGTTACCTGTCAGATATTGTTCTCATTTCAAGATTCTTCTCTTCGCTTTCAAGGTCCTTCACCAAAAGGCCCTAACCTACCTTTCCTCTGCCCTTTCCCAACGTCTCGCCCCTCGGGCCCTTCGGTCCTCTAATGCTCTTCTCCTGAATACTCCTCACTGGTCCCTCTGCTCAATGAGTGACCGCTCCTTCTCACTCTGTGCTCCCAAGCTTTGGAATGCTCTTCCAGCCGAAATTAGATCTGCTGCCTCACTTACCCCTTGCAAGCGACTCCTGAAAACGCATCTCTTCAGGATTGCCTACTCACCCACCTGATCTTAGCCCACAACCGAACGTGCACTATGTGAAGGCCTCTGTCTTTGAAGAGTGCATTATAAGAAATTTATTATTATTATTATATAATTTTGTAATACTAACTTATACCACTAATAATAAATAATTATAATACATAATGCTATTAATACACAATTATAATAATAATACCCAGTAATAGTAATACACAATAATGATACATAATAGAAAATATAAAAATAAAAAGAATGATAATAACAATAGTAATCTAATAATAATACCTAACAATAATACTAATAATAAAAAGGTAAAGTAGTGCTGAGTGGAGGCGAAGGGAAAGCGCACTAACACCTTCCCCAGGCGCCATCAGAGAGTTCAAGTCAACCCATTGACGGGACTTCTCTAATTTGCATTCTGGCCGGGAGGATGTGCAGCTCCTCCAGGTACCAAGCGTAACAGATTACACAGGGTACCCCTCTTCGGGGCTCCCATGGGTCAACAAAAAGGCGCTCTAGAGAAGTATAGTGATTGAGTTCACCTTCCGCTGTAAACGTACTGATGCGGAGTAATAAAAGTCGCTCCCGTAGTCTAGCTTAAAACGAACGAAGGAACGATACGAAAAGTAGAAGGGTAGCCCTAAAGTGCTGAGCATAATGGATCGAAGTATGTCCATGGCACGGATAAAAGACCCTTAATACTGCGATTATGCGCCTTCCATGTCAGGTATTGGTCAGAAACGAGACCAAGGAAACAGTTCATTTCTATTAATTCCAGACGGGATACATTTAGAAACAATTCTGGATCGAGGTGAAACCGTGAAAGGCGGTTGAGGCTGAAGTGCACCGCCTTAGTCTTGGCCAAAGAAAATCGAGAGCAGTGTGTTTCGGCATAACGAGAGAGACGATTTAGAGCTTGCTAGAGCCGGCAGCCTAGAGTAAGAAACTGAGACGCAACAAAAGAGAACGAAGAGTCGGCCGCGTAGGACGTATATCGTAGCGGGAGCATCATTTGGCAGCACCGATGCAATGCTCTTGATGCTCACAACAAAAAGAGTGACACTTCCAACCAGGAAACCTTTCTTTTGCCTAACAAGCTTAGAGACCCCACCCGCCGCCCACACACTCCTGTACACGGAAACGACGAACTCGAAGGAACTTAGACAGAAATATTGAGTTACATTCTATTGTTTCTATAGTGTGAAAGGTTTCGATGATAACGTAGAGGAATGCGGTCATAGGCCTTCTCCATACCGTGGGAAGGAAGAGAGGCTTTTCAGATAGCAGCTTATAGACGGAGTACAACATCAGGAAACATAGGGGAACTTTTGGAAGCCGCACCGTGCCAGAGACAGGCGAGTTCCGCTGCACAAGAAATAACCTAAACTGATATTAATTCTTTTCTGTATCAACTTGCACATGCAAGACTAGAGAAAATAGGGGAAAACCAGCCTGTGTGGAGTGACTCTCGCCGCCTTGCGAAAAACAAGCACGGTGGCTATTCGCCAGGAATCTGGTAAGATACCTTCCAACCAGATCCTGTTGAACCAAATAGAAACACCATACCACGCTCACCCAGGTTTTGAAGGAAAGTGCACGGGATATTGTCTGTCCAAAGGGCGAGTTTGTTTGTTTTATTTTATATTTTAGGACAGAGACTTTACCAAATGGACATATTATGAAACTTCCATTTGCATCCTCTCGTTACCGTTGGCGCTGTAATAAGTGTGAATGCAATTTCATTGTTGAATCACGAAAAGACCCTTGGTTATAAGAATCAAAATTATCTTTTGAGACACTCGTTTATTTAATTCACGCATGGTACAAAGGGTTGACAATTACTAATATTGGTGCTAAAGCACTTCAAATGTTAACAGAAGCCTTAACTGATTGGGCAAACTTCCTCCGCTCCAAAAACAGTCTAACTTAACTTAGTGTCCTCAAACCGCGGCCCCTCACCTTCTGGCAGTCTCAAGTTCGCACACGTCAATTGCCAGCCCTGGTACAGAACGACGTGAAAGTGTCGTCGATGTTTGGATCAACATATTTGTGTGAACAGCTGTTTAGCAAGATTAAACTCACAAAATCGAAGACCCATGCACAGCTTACAGATGACCACTTGGACGACGTTCTCTTGCTGAGTATTAGTTCCATTACCCCTGATTTTGATAAGCTTTGTGGTGATAACAATTTGAGTTTTAGGAACCTTTGGACGAAAATAACACCTAGGAAACTTGGATAATGGAAAACAATTGAAATTCATGCTCAGGCTCAGAGCTAAATCAAATATATATATTTGGGTCAAGTTGGCTACAAACCTGACACATCGTCGTCAGAAATCCAACTCCGTATACACTAGGCTAGCGAGGGATCCTGGGAGAAGAGGTTCATTTAAGTGCGTGCGGGCGAGACTAGTGTGGAAGTGCTTAATCAAAGGTATTAGGTTATTGTACTGGAGTTGGTAGTGTGGTGAGGGCACTTTTTTGAGTCGCAGCAGGTGGTGGAATTGATTTAGTGGATTCATTCTCTTACATGGATTTGGGCAAGGAGGGTACGCAATCATTTGGTAGTCAGTCTCCTGCGAGGTATAGTACTAGAAATTTGTCGCATCCCCCCCCCTCCCCCCAATAAATGATAAAGCGTTTGAAAAGTATCTAAAACAGGGTAAAATTGAAATGCCTAGAATAAAGCACAGGTAGTTTCAACCTAGCTTGAAACTACCGCGAGCATTAGGGCCGGAAGGGCGCGCCACCGGTGTAAAAGTCTATATGAAGCACCACCTTGCGTGTTGATGTAGCATAAATGGAGGGGGGGGGGGATAGTTTTGGGATGCATCACTTCACGCTTGCCCCACCTCAGGAGGGGGTTAAAGGCAAAAAGACCCCCGCCCCTTCAAGGAACGCATTGTTTGGGGATAGATCTCCCGAAGGAAGGAACCACCCTCGGGGTTCGATTCTTCTCTCTAGATGGGGCAGCGGCAGTCTGCCGGCATCCAAGGCAAATAAGCCGGTAGCTGGCCTGGAAAACCTGAAGTTTCGGGTATGCGTAGCCTGGAGGCCCACAAGGGTGTTCTCGTTGGCGGGGACACCCCCATGCATGCCGAAGGGATATAAAAAGTAGAAATACTCCAATAAGCACCCATTAATTTTTCCCCGTCACATTGATCCTTCATAGCCATGGGGTACAATGTGCTATAGCATCTCGTCTAGTCGAGGTTCAGGAGTGGGGCGAAGGCCCCTCACAAACGTCCTCCAATTATTCTTAAAAGCTATAAACTCCTCATTCTTAGCCGAAGGAAAAAAAAAACACTTCCAATTTTAGCGAAGTAAAGCCACATCGGGTGTGGTTATGGGATGGATGGAGTAACGATACGGGACGACTCACTTTCCGGCACTTGTCATAAGCTTTAGATATTTATTGTTCGGATCCCACGTTAATCAGTAGGTCCCCTAAATAGAAATCAAGGCATCTTAATTGAATGCATATCGGTGTTAAAACCCCCTATAATTGCAAAGAATCCCCCCACATAATTACCCCACCTTTTGCCCATTCTTCCAACCGTCCTCACACCATGACACAAACTCTCTTTATATATACTCAAACTACCCCAGAACACTTTGTCAACCTCATTTTCACCCTTACAATCTCTTATCCAGTTGTTCTTCACCTTCCGCACACCGCACATCCCTCACAAGTTGTCCATTTGCAGTGCTCTCACTCGACCTCTCCTTCCATACCAGTTCACCAGGTCAGCAACATATAAGAACATACTCCCATAAAGGCACATTGCCACCGGGATAGTCTAATGCAGCTTCCAGCCACATTCCACACAAACACTTACCATTCACTCAAATTACCCTAGACTCTCCCTCCTACCAATTTAAAACCTTGTGGTCGAATTCTGCCAAGTGTCGCTTGTTTCAGAATGACACCACGGATGCGGATCTTGCGCCCCCACACAATTTTAACCCCCAAATAACATATTTTTTCTGCATTCACTATTGGACCACTCCTCTCACGCACCCTATCAAAGGATACGAACAGCATTCCCAAATCCCTCTCGCCCACCATCACAAAGAACTCATCCCATAATACAAATCCTTTAAGCATTCTCGCCAATCTACTTTTGACACCCGCTTCGTTCACAAGTGCCATGCCATTCTGAATTGGTGTTCACAGGTGCCATTTTCTCTTCGTTTCTCACCCTTATCATTTCCTTCCAAAATAGCTTCCTGTTCCCATCGGGATCCTCATAATCTTTTGTTTAAACGCTTTATTTTCTGTATTCCTTCAAGAACAGCCAGTTGTCCACAAAGTGGAATTGGTGCTCTTCAACGGCACGCACCCACCGTATCTCCTACTAAGCACAATGGGATGAACTTACTCTTCCAGATGCCAGCTCAGCCATGGTTTCCCTTGCTGCACCTAACAGCCATATGCGCAGCCCATTGTAAAAGGCTTTAAATCAATGGTAAAGGCTGTACTCAAATGAGGACATCGGAACGAGTGTACAACTAAAAATTCGCCTATTTATTATTCTTCACAGTCATCCTTTGCGGTTTTTTATCCTCTTCAACGATGTAAAATAAGACGCGATTCCGAAACACAATCAGGGTATAAAAATTCTCTCCGTTCGTTTTATAAGAGTTTTCCGACTTCCCCCAAGAAATAAGACAGTCCGGGGGACCGAACACTGTTATGCATATCCAGGGAACAACTTCTTGGTCTTGCTCAGCTATCCATTCCCTGAAAGGAGAAATCATTAACGCACGTCAGAAAATTACAAGTCGAGGCAACTAGGTATTTGTTGTCATAACCAATGAAACTGTCAAGTAGAATGTTGAAATGGCCATTTTTATCTCTCTTCATTTGGTGAAATAAGAAGCAAGTCGGTAAAATAGGAAGTTTTTGATAAAGAATTGTAGTGGTATTCGAATACTTATTCTATGCAATTTTTGGAGTTTAGGTCTTCACCAAATAGAATTTCTCATTCTGGTGTGTGAAGTAGCTTTAGGCTGGTGTCTTGAGTACTTTTATTCATACTTCTCATCTAATGAAACGGATAATATCGATTCGAAAATTACGAGCGCAAATAGACGCCGTACTTAATAAGCTACCCAGTAAACAAAGGTGAAACCGTATGATAATGATGATGGGGTCCCTTGCTCGAGGTCCTGCTTCAAGGCTAACGGCATCGATTAACTCGTGTATCTGACTGGTTTTGGGGGGTTTATTTTTAAGGAATCTGTTGGAATAGTGGTAAAAAACGTGTTGAACTGTGGTTTTAGTTTCAGCAAATGCAAATATCTGTGGTTCGGTTATGGTAAATTGGTATTTTGTAAATGTCTGTGTTAGGTGAGACGATGAGTTGGCTGGTGGCGACAAAGCAGCCTTGCGAGTGCCGTTTCTTTTGCTCTCGGCAGATGGTTTGGACTCACGACTAGATGTGTTGCTTCGTCCGAGGCTGAATTTGTACGTAGTGAGGGACGAGATTCTTTGGAGCCCTGATGTTTGGAGGAGGAGAGAAAGGGTCTTGCATAAATTGGGGGCAGTGGAAGGATGGAACCCAGTATATAAGGCAAAGCCAGCCATTGCCATCGTGCATTAAGGATCTTCTCCACATGTGGAAGATGATCAATGAATGGAGAAACCAAAGGAGGACCCCTGAGAAAATAAAGAGGGGCACTAGACTAGAGTCACCCGAAGACAACTATGCACAAAGGGGCTGACTCCGGACCCGTATCTATTGGAGAGGGGAGAAAACCCTTCCTAGCGAGGAGACTTGAAGGGAACCCTGAAAGAGCGCATGGGGAGCCTTGAGAATGTACAGGAGGTAAAGCACCTCCTTAGAAGAGGCGGAGCTACCCGAGGGCGGCTCCCAAAGGAATATCAAGGGGCATATGGGCGGAAAAGTCGAAATTCAGTGCTCATGCCCGCAACGGGCCTACTCTGACCCCAAGGGATAGGCAGAGTGGGGATAGGGGAATCCCTCTTGTGTCCCTCGGCCGATCCAGCTAGGACTAATACGCTATCCCAGACCAAATCCCCCTCATAGCATGGTAGGAAGGTCGAAGCGGGAGATCCGGCTTAATGAGAGACCGCGGAGGCCACTCTGGGGAGGAAGGGAATTTATATAAAAAAAAAGTTAAATTTTCTTATTTCACCAAATGACCATTTTAACATTCTGTATAAATATTAAAGACATGCAACCACCCTCTAACCTTCACAACCCCCACCCCACGTTGGAGCATTTATTAAGGCTTAAGTACATAACATACAATATTAATAAATAAAATGGTAACCAGAAGCAAAACCTAGAATTATGCAGTTGTAAAACCTACAAAATTTCCATCATCTATGACTCACTCAGGTGCAGATGTATTTTGAAAAAAACGTGAAAACAACTTTCTTAAGGATTCCAGAATGACAAAAGAATACTATGAAATTGTTGTTAAAAATATGCAAAATATTTGGGAACCATTTTCTTTAGCACAGATTTCATTTGAAGGAATCACGCTCAAAGTAGAATGAGTGATGCTACAGGCAAATTAATAAAGTTCCACTAAAACAGAAGTTAGAAGTATCTAATGACATGTTTGACATCTGCCTTTGTTCGTGTTATGAAAAACAAATAAGCAGAACAGACCTGGGGATTTTAGAAGAATCTAATATGTTGCATAAGAAAATAGTTGAAAGGGAAAGAAAACGAATTGGGAAGAAGAATGTTTCAAAAATGAAATCTGAGAAAAATGGATAGCTTGAAAGCATTGGATTTGATGGAAAAGTGATGAAACAAAAACAATGAAAGGAATAGAGTGTGAACATTACATGATAGTTCAAGAGCCATGAAATGTTTACATGGACCATTTAATTCCAGTTAATGAAATGGCTAATTTTATTACAGGTAACCATCACATTTAGTCGATTCAGGTAGTCAAGAAAAATTAAAAGCATTATTATGTGATGGCACACCAGTAAATGCCGAATCCATTGGTGGAGTTACTAAATTAATTGAAATGTATCTTAATAAACCTCTGCAATGAGTCATTTGTCTTTTAAATGCACATGAAATTCCTTTGTCACATCTTTGAAACAATAAAGTGAAGCACTACAGGACTAAAGACATTTAAAGGATCTATAGGAAATGCAATTAAACATGAACTCGAAGTATCAACTACCTTGGCTGACATTTCTTTAATGTTAATTAAAGAAATGTCAGCCAAGGTAGTTGATACTTCGAGCTCAGATAAAAAAAATATCTACACACAGTGGCGGATGGATCCAAGATAAAAATGGGAGGGGGGACCCTGAATTCCCCCCTCTGAGGTAGTCTGAGAAAAGGGCATTGATGATCAATAGTGGTTATCTTACACAGCATTGATAATAAATAACAGTAACTATCTCAGATGCGATTTTTTTCCACACATCAGAATTACGAATTATAGTTTTTGGACGCCATCAGCTAAAGACTAATACTGAATTTAATAATTATTTTGGAGATTTACCTCGAGTTTAGACGTATCATATAAAGTAAATTCGATTGCAACGGTTTAAAAAAATGTTTTTTTATTAATATTCTATATTATTACATAACTTTCTGAATAGCAGAATACAAGTATGGTTTAAAAAAGAAATATAAACATAAACGGGTTTGAAATTGTTTAGGGGGGGAGGGGGTCAGCCCCCTAAATGGATCTGAGCCTGTCTACACAAATGTGTTTTTGCATCTAATCTGGCTTTGTTTCAAATCAACTAGTTGCTAGAGCATAGGAAAAATAAATCATGCAAGGTAGCTACACAAACAAATAGAATCCTTCAGTTTTATGTTTCATTAGAAATTCCCACGAAAAGCCTTCGAGATTTCATAAATAATATGATGCAAGTTTATACTCTAAGTTGTTTTATTTTGTTTATTAAATCTCATCCAAAGATAAGCGATAGAGCCCATTAATTCATGTATAGGACGCCGCAGGTTTGAACAAAGATCCTAAGGAAATCATGGAAAAGGCAATATGAAATAATTCTTACTTTGCTCATCCTGAGAACATTTTGTTAACTATGCTGACACACTCTAGAAGCTTTACCAGAGAGCAGGCCATTCAGAGCATCATTCAAGCAAGAACTATGAACCCTGAACATATTAAAACTTTGAACTACCATAACACTTAATTTTGAGGCTATTATATAAATATTTTTGATTACAATAACAAAATTATTTCCCCCAATGCTTTTAAAAAATGATGAACGTTTTAAAGCTCTGAATTAACCACTGGTAATTATTCAATCTCCCTGTCATAGACTATGCTATAAATTTAGTGACAATCATCAAAAGAGAGTCAGTTCATGAAAAAAGTACTTGTTTTTAATAGGAAGAGTCAGTGGATGTTATAATAAAAGGGGAGAGGAGGAAAGCGTTTAAGAGCATGAAAACTAAAATTTTGAATAAGGTCATCTTAGTTGTTTGCGATGGAGCTAAAACCTTTGTCATGCGACGTGGATAGCGGCTATTCTGACACACTACAATTCCTGGCTAAATTTAACTGCATATTTAAGCAATGAAACTCTTGAAAATAGTTACTATTTAGCCTGACAATGTTTTTTATATTTACATTTGAAATAAGTAAACAAAAGGGTGGAATATACAAGGGCTAAGTGGAGTCACAACCAATTTAAATTTTAATTTTTCTACAACCAAAAACAAGTGCCAGCAACAATGTGCAATTGAAATACAAAAGTTTTACCCATTAACAACACCATTTTACAATTTGTTAAAGCACTACCAAAACTACTTTAGACCTCATCATTGTTATTCTTATCTTTAATGTTTGCAAAACTATTCTTCTCTAGTGTCAAATATTTGCTTAAATTAGAAACAAAATTGGCCAAAGTTCTTTTACCTGAGCTTTGCAATGGTTTTCTTTACGCTTGCCGAAGTGTAGAGACCATAGAAATGAGCGACATTCAGCAGTGGAACTAAAGAACTTGGATGCTGATTTCTTGTCTCCAAAATATTACTGCCAAGATCAAAGAAGAAGATTAACGATACTAACAAAAGTGACACCATCAAACGAGGGTAAGAGCAACCACTTAAGCGTCAGAAAGTGAACGAGTATAGGAAATAATGAGTAAATAGATGAAAGAACTTAAGCGTAGCACAACAAAAACAATCATGAACAAAAAGGATAGAACAATTTGGCATGAAATAACGGCAAAAACAAGCCTCCTTTGCCAACGGGGTTCTATGGCAGCCGCCGTGAAGGCTACCCGAATCGGGACTTCATCCGGCCACTTACCACAGCTGATGTGGCTCAACTCCACCGTAATCGAAAGTGGTATTTCCATTTGGTTAGGATTTCAATAAGCGGGTGCGAAGGGGAGGAGGGGATAAAGGCGGCACGGAGCAGCGGAATTATAGTCGGGTGAGGGAGGTGAAAGAGAAAACGAATGATTATCGCTATTTAAATATTATTTCCCAAAAGATGGTAGCGGCCTCCAATGACGCGATTCTAGGAGAGCCTGGGACATTCAGGCAAAAAGTGGTGGGCAGTTTGCGGAACCAAAAGTCCCTGCAGTCGGGTTCCGGGGACGCCCTACCCGCTGCGTCCTGTGGGTGTATCCAATCCGGAGGAGGCAAAACAACACTCTGGATGGGCATCAAGACAGGGCGTAGGAAGCGATCAAAGCGCTTAGGCAACCACATTCATGTCCCCAGGTACCACCTTCCATCTTGGTTAAATAATAGAAGGTACAGAAAAAAGTCGATAGAGACAGCAATGACGAACTACACACGGTCGTGGGAAAGGCCTAGTATAAACCTGCAGGAAAAGGTTCGTGCAAAGCGCATTAAAAACAAGGTCTGCTGACCAAAAGGTCGCCTGCTCTCACTTATTCTGATTTATGACTTTACTACCTTCAAAACTTTCAATAATTCAAAGACTAACCTTAGGAGGACCTTGTAAGTTATTTCATTCATAAGGAAATGTAAAACAACATAAAAGTTTCAAATTTCGTTAGAATCGGCCGAATAACTATGTTATTATTGCCGAAACAATAAAAAGTAAAACGGTGTCCGACCGACCGACTAATGTAGAGTCGCCTGCGACTAAAAACAAATTTTCCATCCCCCAGATATTTAAAGCACAATAACAACGAGGCAATTTCCCTCAGAAAGTTTGTAAGGATATATGTATAGCCACAGAACCTTCTGCAGGCAGTGGGAGTGGGGGGGAGGGGCATGTCCAGATGTCAGTAGCAGCGAGGATGCCTAGGGTACACATGACATCACCTTGCGGGTGAAAAAGGTGAAGGATAAGTAAAGGAACAATGAGGGCAGTGGAAAGAGAAAAGAGCGGGAAGAAGGCTGGCATGTTAAAAAACACAACAAGAACCGGGAGAGCACCCACCCACCCACTCCCAGCAGGGATGAAAGCAGGAAAGATGGCGGGCGACTAGCGTCTGAAATTAGCAGCCAGCCAAAGAAATCATTTAGTCGATGCAGAAAGATCAGAAATAGTAGAACGATGTCAGCGAAGACGGCGAACAGCAGTTTGGAACGATTCTCTCGCTCTTTCTTGAAGGCTGAGGGGAGGCGGCAACCAAGGCACATCTCAAACTTCTACCAAAAATTCAAACAGAAGAGCTAAACAACAAAAAAGATGCACAGTATTGACAGAAAAATAAAAACAAAAAACTGGTGATGATGAACTAAAGGCTACCCCTACTTAGCTAGAAAGAAAAATAGATGAAGAAAAGGAAGCAGTATGAGTGAAACAAGTCCCTAAATAGTGAGGAAGCAGTATTGAGTGAAACAAGTCCCTAAATAGTGAATGAAGTAAACACTTAAAAGTGACAAATGAGACAGGCTAGACCTTGCTTGGAGGAAAGAGGTCACAACCCAAGAGCTGTGAACAACCATAGAACCATTAAGTGCTCGCTGCCAAAGAGAGAACACTAGTTTCGTGGCACATCTTACGTATCAACATCCATAGCGAGAGCACCGAGCCATTCCAACAAACACGCGTGCTCCTCCTCCTCCTCACTTTTTTCTCCACCCTGAAAGATTTGGGGAGGGGTCACATTCTTGTGATGACTCTGTAATGTTAGGGGCTCCACTTCTTCAACTTGGTAGCCCAAATCGGAGAAGTATTTTGCGATCGAAGATGGGCACACGTCGCTATCTGAAGCCAAAGATTTTTAAGACACTGCTTCAACAATATACATTGGATGAGATTTCATATGATTCCTACCGATATCTTTCATACATTTGAATCTTTCATCATGGTTATACTTCCTAATAACTAGCGGGTTGGTAGGCAATTGCCAAATGAAGGATGCGTCAATGCCACAGAATGGGGAAGGGCTCAAAGGTAGGTAGAATCAGGAAAAGACAGTTACCCTCCACAAACACACAAAAAAGAACCTGATAAAGACTGGGTTTCGGGAAAGAAATCTCCACTCGAGATTCCTTGGGAATGGAATTTTTTTTTTAGTTCGCCCATCTGGTGACTGCCTTCAAAGATATAAGTGACCGTAATTAAAATTCTAGCCTAGTATTAGGATATTCTAAAATTCGCAAAAAAAAAAATAATAAAATAAAATAAAAAACAACAAAACAAACAAGGAAGCACGTTCCGTGGTCGCGAGGAGGCTGGCCTACCCCTGGCGCAGGAACATGCAGTTTTTTTTGGGGGGGAGCCCTTCTGGCGACTGCCTGCTTGAGCATAAGTCGCCATACACGACAGCCTACTACTAGGCTAAATTAAGAAACAAACAACAAAAAACAAATAACGCTAAAAAGGGCAAGGGCTAAACAAATAACAAGAAAACAAAGAAAAAAAGCAAGAAGGAGGCACGAATCCGTCCCGTCCCGAGTACATAAGAAAAGCGGTAGCGACCCCACTCGTCCCGGTACCGGGGCAGGTAACGTGGGCGAATATCGCCCAGACTGGGACATTCAACGAGAATGTGCCGAACAGTTTGGGGGACAAAGCAGTCTTCACAGTAGGGCGCAGGCGAGCGCTCCATCAAATGGCGGTGCATTCCGCGAGTGTGTCCAATACGGAGACGACAGAAAGCAACCTGAAGCCATCGCGCTATTGGGGTCTAGGTCCATAGGAACAGTCGCGGCGCAATGGCACACAACTTTAAGTTCCCCTCGACTGTCTCCCATCTTCTTTGCCAAGCAGCCCGGAGAGCTGCCCGTATTCCTGCCACGTAATCGGTGTGAGGAAGAGCGAAACGCTGGTCTGGCAGCCCAGTCCTCGCGGACTCTTTGACGCGCTCATTCCCCGCAATTCCTACATGTCCAGGAACCCAGCAGAAGATAATCTCGGCATCCTCCCGGCTTGCCAAAACCGTGGCGTGACGGATATCGCGAACCAGGGGATGCGAAAATTCCAATACCCCGAGATAACTCATGGCGCTTTGTGAGTCTCTATAAATCACAATCCGGTCTACGAACCAGGCACGTCGCGTTATCTCCCATACCGAGCGGTATATGGCAGCCAGCTCGACCATGAAGACAGATGCAGCGCCTCAAAGAGCCATTCTGACTTCAAACAGAAGGGATACGGCGTGGAAAACGACCCCCTCTAGGGACTTGGAGCCATCCGTATACGCTGGCACGGTTCCAGCGTGACACGAAGTGTACTCCCAAAATGTCGAACACAATACTCCCAGCGCTGTACAAGCTTTGGGAACAGAGGCGTGGCGACAAATAGTCAAAGGTGGGACGCTCCAGGGTGGCGTCCTGGGCAGAACCAGGGACAGGACCGGCCCGAGCTATATCTAGTGCTCGAAGGAGTTTTCTAGCCCTAAAACCAAAGGGATTAGGGTATGACTGGCGTCTCTCGGTGGCATATGCACCGCCAAGATTAGCTGCGGTTGCAGTGAGAGCAGCTGGCGACTGAGGGAGGCGCCGGGCTCGCGCGTTCAGGCGAATAATGCACTGTGCACGGCGCAGAGCGAGTGGCATCTCCACAGCATCGACAAGTAGGCTCTCAATGGGGGAAGTGCGGAAATCACCGGACGCCAGGCGAAGGCCGGTATGGTAGATCGAGTCACCTTCCGCAATACACACTCGGCTGCGGCTGCATAAGTCTCGCATCCGTAGTCGAGCTTCGAACGAACAAAGGATCGATAAAAAAGTAAGGCAGTAGCCATATCAGCGCCCCAGGCGCTAAACGTCACGGAACGAAGAATATCCATGGCGCAGGTACAAGAGACCCTAAAGCTGCGAATATGAGCCTCCCAGGTGAGGCGTCGTTCAAATAAAAGACCAAGGAAACGGTGCGAGTCCACAACTTCCAGGCGAACCCCATTGAGAAACAAGTCTGGGTCAAGGTCGAGGTGTGGATGGCGGCAGAAGTGTACCACCTTAGTCTTGGCCAAGGAAAGCCGAAGCCTGTGCGATTCGGCATAGCGAGAAAGGCGGTTCAATGTCTGTTGGAGTGGACGCTCCAGAGTTGGCATCTGGGCCGCCCGAAAAGAGATCGAAAGGTCGTCCACATAGACCTTTGCACGAACATCTTCTGGCAGAATCGAGGTGATGCCGTTGATGCTCAAGGAAAAGAGTGCGACACTGTGGACACTTCCCTGCGGGACACCCTCTCGCAAAAATTCAGATATAAACATTGGGAGGCGTCCCCTCACCCCCATCGTGTGGAGTCTCCATGATACCTTATCGCCATGCGGTATCATAGGCCTTCTCCAGATCAAAAAACACCGTGGCGTAGTGCTGTCTACGAAGGAAGGCCTCGCAGACGGCATTTTCTGGTCGGAGCAGAGCATCCGACGTGGAGTGGAACTTGCAGAAGCCTAACTGTTCAGAAGAGAGATGGCATCTGCTGTCCAGAAAAAAAAGTAATCTAACATTTACCAATTTCTACAGCAACTTGTACACGCAGGAGGTTAAGAGAGATTGAGCGGAAATGGACCTGAGAAGGGTGATCACTCCCTGGTTTGCGAAAAGCGAGCACAGTAGCGATTCACCAGGAATCTGGGAGGATACCCTCTACCCAGATCCTGTTAAACAAATCTAACAGAAAGGCAATGCCTCGCTCACCCAGGTGACTAAGTATGGCGTACAGGACATCGGCCGGACCATGGGCGGTGTCGCGCACGAAACGGGAGCTGGCCAGGTGCTGGAGTAAATGATCTAAGTGACAGGAATGAGGGCATGGTGTCTAACTATGCGCGCAAGCGATGCAGTTGTGATTACACATGTAGGAGTGAATGATGTTAAGAGAGTAGGTGCATGTGAGTTATGTGAGAAGTATAAAAAGGTTGATTGAAAAGGTGAAAGTCGAAAGAAAGGTGTTATGACAGGTGTGCTTCTGAGAATGGATGTTGCGTGCAATTGGGCTGAATGAATATGTAAGGAGTAGGTGTGAGATGGAAGGTGTGATATTTTTTGGATATGTGGGGTAGGTTTTATGGAAAGAATGAAATGTATTTGATGGATGGACTGCATTTGAGTAAGAATGGGGTATATGTGTTGTGAAAGGAGTATGATTGTGTTATTAGGTCTTTACAGGTGGGAAAGTAAGTAATTATAGTGGTCAGGGAAATATAAGAGGACACAATTGTACCAAAGCTAGACAGGGTAGGGTAGGGTAGGGAAAGGGAAGAGATGTCAAGGTATTCAGGCTAAAAGAGCTACTTCAGTGATATGAGGGCTGAGTTGTTTCTATACCAATACTCATAGTCTTAGAAATAAGAAAGATGAGTTATTTAGTTATGTTATTGATGAAGATATAGACATACATAGTATGTAACAATCATGAGTTAGTGAAATTTGATTTAATGACAATGTGGGTGAATTTAATTTATTGAGTTATGATATTTACATTAGTCAAAGTAGAAGTAGGATTGGTGGCAGGATAATTATTTATATAAGAAATAGCATCGCTTCCAATCTAAATAAGTCAATAAAGCAGGAAGAAGTTGAGTCTCTCTGGATAGCTATTAGGGTCAGTCAAAATAGGATACTACACTTGGCAGCCTTTTACAGACCACCCAGACAGACTAATGATAAGGGAAATAAGTAAAGGATGTGAAGCAGATACAGTTATTCTAGATGACTTTAATTTAAGCTCTGTGGATTTGGAAAATATGATAGAAAGGGATAGAGCAAATTCTCTAAGTTTAGAGAATGTTTTGATGATACTTTTTGAGTCAATTTGTTAATATAACAATAAAGGGTACCAATATATTAGATCTAGTACTTTAAAATGATGATAATTTACTTCAGAAACTGACTGTCAGGGAAGCATTGGGAAATAGTGATCATCAGATTGCTCATTTTAACTTGGGAATAGGGAAAGCTAGTAATTAACAAATACTACTAAAACTCCAAATTATTATTTGGGGATTATGTAAAACTCTTCTGTACCTCAACAATATAAACACAAAACTTGCCTAAACACCAACATGCCCCAGGAACATATGTAATAAAATGGGAGGTTTTTATATTTTCTTACTAATGATGGCAACTACAAAGATGCCTTTGTCAAAACTCTTGACCATAACTGTAGAGTAGTGGTACTACCACTGGGTAGCGATTTTTCTTACAATGCATAACACTTATGATGCCTTAGGGCATCTTAGGTGTCATGCATTGTAAGGAAAAAAAATAATGGTCGAAAATTTGGAAATAAGGTTAGAAGATAAAGATTTGTCCTCAAATTTAAAGTACAACACCAAAAAGTATTATCCAGAAAGTTTGCAAGAGAGATCTATAAAGTATCAGACTCATTCAAAGGATATTTAATAAGTGACAATTGGTAAAAGAAAAAAAAGATACACCATGAGAAAAAACAAAACAAACCTTTTGGTTCCCATGAAATATGAAAGTCAAAATTCAGCTGGCAATTTCTTAGGGCTTGGTGAACTTTTTTGTACAAATTCTTCCCGGGAGTAAATCCTTGTGCCTTGGTGTCAATTTCAACAACTAAAATGAAGGGATAAAACACAAATCAACTCCATATTGAAACTTTATTTTTAATTTAAGCTTTCGGCAAAACCTTATAGAGTTCCTCCAAATACATATTAAATAAGTAAATGGCTTCCGCCCACCCCCGAAGCTAAGCAGTTCCAGATGTAATAGGTTGTCGCATGGCTCCTATTGTGCAGATGACATCTCTGTCCCCTCTCCGACTCCTTTGGAAATTAAGGAAGAAAGTCTTTGACCCTTCAGCCTGTACTGTAGAGGACCAGCCAACGTTACCCCAATTAAGTGGGGCTACGCCCCCTGAGAGACAAGGATAGAGTGGAGGGAGGCTGTTGCATGCTGTGACTTTTATAGCGCCCCCGCCCCTGGGCTAGGGGTCAATGCAACAGGAAGTAGGAGTTCAATTGCAGCTTAACCTCGTGCGGATTCCAGGTAGGGTGGTTGCATCAACCACTCTTTTTCTCTTTTCCTACAGGTTGGTTTGAGTGTAAAAGAGAAACCTTGCGTGACGGGCATCTTTACACTCAATATCTTGCATGAAGCCAATCACACCCCCATTATCCTCTCCTTCACAATAGAACACACCACCCACTCTTTCCTATGTTCTGGAACCCTGCCAAATAGACTACTAGTGACCACTATGGGATCCCCCTGACACAGGATGCTAGTGTCCAATATGGGGGGTACTTATACCCCAACACCCTTGACCAGAAACCATGAAGGGTTCTTTTATGAGCAATGGTTTGTGGGCAAAACTGACACTGCCCCTCCCCCCATGAGGACGGTCCCCTGGTGCCTTCAGGTTTGTCAAAGATTGTCATTCTGATCTTTGTGTATTTCATTATCTGGTTGAGAATCTCATCCATGATAGACGACACAAAGTACTACTATATGGCATGTGACAGGAGCTCTCGCTATCCTCGTGGATAAAGGGTGGTCGTCTATCATAGAGGTACCAGGTTCAATCCCAAGCGACACAAGCATCATGCACAAAGAGCTTACACATCATCGCACACAGTTAATCCTAACACCGCTATCCTTCCCCTCCCATCTTCAAAGCACAGCACATTCACTTCTGTTCCAAGGAATTCTGTTGATGGGTATTTGGTTGGATCCACATACCCCTGATATGGAATGCTCCCCCCCCCCCCCATTTCCTCGAGGTAACATTCTACCTATTCGCTGGTCAGTGTTACCCCCCTCCAAATGGCATGCATTTGGTGTCCTTGAGTTCAACAGCAACTGTTATGCTGATTTTTTTGCTAGTTTTATTATCAAGTCAGGGAGATCCGCCTTGGCCAAGAGACGGATGGCATTCCCTGCTTACCTACAACAATACAAACAAAGAAAACACTAATAAAATAATTAATAAAAATAACAATGGGGAAACTACTAAGAAGCATGCTAAGGTGCCCTGAGGAGGCCAATCCATTAAGGTATTGGGGCATAGGTCAAGGAGAAAAGTCAGAGTACAATGGCATGCAACTTCAAATTCCCTCGCACCATCTCCCAGCTTCTTTGCCATTTAGCCGAAGGACTGTCCTGATCACTGTCATTTAATCAGTGGGGAAGGGTAAATGGCAGGTCTCGTAGCTTAGTCTGCACAGAAAGCCTCTAACCCTGATCAGGGTGATTGTTACCACCAACTCCTATACATTCATCGACCCAGCACAAGACAATCTTGACATCAGATTTACATGCAGTATCACTGACATCATAGACACTACAAACCAGGGTGTGTGGAAGTTCTAATGCCCTTTGAGGGCAGCTATGAATTAGAAACCTGTCTCTGAACCTGGCACAGAGTGTAATCAAGTGGTGTATTGGAACCAATCCTATCTCTGAGAAGACCTGCCAGCTTCAAACAAGTGGGAGATACGAGTAACATAGAAGACAACTCCCCTTTCATACTTGGAGTTGTCTACACCGGCATCAGCATGTAATATCTTGGTGCTGTGAGAGTTTTATGAGCAGAGGCATAGTGACAAACATTCAATGTTACTATCACACAAGATGGGTCTTGTCCTCCTGGCATAAACCTGAGCCCCAAACAGAGGAAAAAAGGGGAAGCTGCTCAAGTTTAGATGGAAAAGCTTTGGGATCAATAACCTCAGTGAAAAGGGTAGTAGAGAAGACCTTCAACTGAGCAAAGGTGGGAGAAGGCCTTCCACCAGGAAGAAGAGCAGAGGGCAAATCCAGAAAAGGTGGTGAGCTATAAACCCACATCCAAACACTGCCACCTATATCATCCAAGTCTGGTAGGGTTGATATGGTGGTGTATTGTACAACCATCTTTCGTTTATGGTCAGCCAATCATGCACAAGCGCATGTATGAGTCACAGCCAGCTATACAATGTCAGGGCTGGTAGCATGGAGGAAGGTAGTTCACTCCGAATGGTGAGTGTGTATGGACCTTTAACCATTGGTAGCAGAGCATGGCTATGGTGTTGTCTACTGGTGTTTGTTCATCTAAGATGCCACCTAAATTTGATGAATTGAATTATGAGAACTGGAAACATGATCTACAAATATGGTGTGAATTAACTGAGCTAGATGTAAATAAGCATGCACTGGCTATACATCTCTTTCCCTCTGGTAGGGCTAGAGAGGCCATATCAGAAATATGTAAGTATAGCAGATTTAAAGAAAGATGATGGAGTTGACACCTTAATAAAGAAACTTGCTTTTGTTTTTACCTGATCAAGGAACAAGGCAGTTTAGTTCTTTTTATTATTTGTACAACCTACGACGTTCAGAAAATGTAAGGATTGGCGATTTTTTTTAAGAGAATTTGAACATGTATATTTCAAGTTTACAAGTGAAAGGATGACATTAGCTGAGTCTGTTATGGAGTTTATGCTGCTGGCTTCATGCAATTTATCAGAGAGTGATGTACACTTGGTAATATCTGTTATTACTAGAGTGACTGATGACACAATTAAGTCTGTTTTGAAATGTGTTTTTGGTTCTATCATCGGCATACCTTCTTCATCCCATGCTGATACTTCCTCCATGATGGAAGTGAAGATGGAACCAGTTTTTCAGTATCAGTGATAATTCAGATTTTATATTGTTTGGTCACTGTGGTCGCAGTTGGCCATATTTGCGGGGTACACATGGTTGTGGCAACTGTGGTACACAGGCCATCACCAGCTCTGAAAAGCGGGTTTCTCATTTGTGACTCCTGTTTGCATTGGACACGACATTGCCTCCATGCTTATGAGAAGGCTGCTAAGAAGGATGATGACTGAACTGAATATGTTCAGTTGTCACTTTTCATGGGTTACACAAATAAATCTTCCCAGGAAACAAAGCTACAGTCCTGAATCAGCAAATCTAAGTTTTGTGCAGTATTAGATACAGGTTGTTCAACTAGTGTGAGGTAGCCAGTGGCTGGACACATCATTGTTATCCCTAATGCATTTTCAGTATTCACAATATTTTTAGAATCTTCTGTTTCACATTTACCTTGAGAAATGGTGCGACTCTTTCATCTCTGAAGCCTATTACATTGCCCCGCTGAATGGAAATATGACTGCTAATGTTACCACTGATGTTGTTGACTGCAATATTCCACTTCTAATGAGCTGTAAATCAATGAGGAAATCTAAAATGTTTGAATTTTGAAAAAGACCATCTAAATTGAGAAAGAAGTGATCAAACTTGTGAACACTACCCTACTTCTGGTCACTTCATTCTTCCTTTGTGAGTGCAACTAAATGGGATTCTGCGATTCTCTTTTCTGCTGATGATGAAGTCAATAAAATAGTTCTTAAATTGCTCAAGCAATTTGGACATCCAACTGCTTAAAAATTGAATGCGTTACTTAAAAAAGCAGAGATAAAAAATTCTGAATTGAAAAGTGAAAAAATAAGGCGAGTGAGTCTTGCAATATATGCATTAGGTTTAAGAAACCTTTTCAAATCCTATCATTGGCATCCCAGAGCAATAAAGCAGTTTCTATGGCTTTGAAAGTGTATAAATAGGGTCTACTTTCTTGTCATTGTTGATATTGTTACAAGGTTTTGTGCTGTAGCAGTCATAAGTAATAAACAATACAGTACCATAATTAAGGCATTCTTTTTGTGTTAGATATCTACCTTTGGTTATCATAAAAAACTGTTGTCAGACAACGGATGTGACTTCAATAATACAGAGATGCAACAGTTAGGTGAGGCATTTAATATGAAAGAAATGACCACTGCGGCATAAAGACCTTGGAGTAATAGCGTTTGTGAGTGCCTAAATGCAGTTATGGGAAATATCATTAGCAAGATACTGGCTGATACTTTATGTGATAATGAAGTTGCTCTAGCGTCGGCAGTATCTGCATGTAATGCCATGGCAAATTTTTCTGGTTTCTATTCAGATAAACTTGTATTCAGATTCAACCCTGCTATCCTTGAGGTCTTCCAAAGCCAGCCACCTGCATTGGAAAGCGTTTCTTTTTTGATAAAAACTGCACACATCGATGGTATCCATAGTGATGTGAAGAGCGATTCCAGTCCAAGAGAGCAGCTCCCAACTGAGGGCTATTCATTGTCCTCCAGAAGAGGATGACGATGAGGACTACATTATTCAGGTGCTTGCTGTGGGCGATTCAAATGAACGGGTTCAACCTGGCATCCGTGAAAGGTAGTACAGGTCAATGAATACAAGGCTTATATTCTGTTACTGGTGAGTGAGGAGTCCCCTGTTGCTGATGATGACGAAAGGGTGGTTATATTCAGTTCAGAAAATGTTAGTGCTGTAAAGAGGAAGGCATCAGTTTGCTGAATCAATCTAGCTTGTACAATACACACTCAGCTGCGGATGCATAAAACTCGCATCCATATTCAAGCTTCAAACGAACAAAGGATCAGTAAAAAGGAAAGACAGCAGCCCTATCAGCGTCCCCAGGTGTTGAACGTCACGGAATGAAGAATGTCCATGGCGCGGGTTACAAGAGACCCTAAGGCTGCAAATATGAGCCTCTCAGGTGAGGCGTCAGTCGAAAACAGGACCAAGGAAACGGTACAAATTCCAGGCGAACCTCGTTTAGGAACAAGTCCGGGTCAGGGTGGAGCCGTGGATGACGGCAGAAGAGAGCCACCTTAGTCTTGGCCAAGGAAAACCAAAGCCTGTGCTCTTCGGCCTAGCGAGACGCGGTTCAATGCCTGTTGGAGTCTACACTCCACAGTTGGCATCTGGGCCGTGCCAAAAGAGATCGAAAGGTTGTCCATGTAAAGCGTAGCGAGAACATCTTCCGACAACACCGAGGTGATACCGTTGATGCCCAGGGCAAAGAGTGTGACATTGAGGACACCCGGCGGGAGACCCCCTTCCTGCTCTATTGGGCCGGAGAGGGCTCACCCTACCCTTAAGCAGAATCTACGATCTCACAGAAACTCAGAAATAGAGATAGGTAGGCGTGCGCTCACCCCCATCATGTGGAGACTCCATGATACCGTATCGCCATGCGGAATCATAGGCCTTCTCCACAGTAGCCATTCGCCAGGAATCTGGGAGGATACCCTCTACCCAGATCCTGTTGAACAAATTTAACAAAGGCCATGCCTCGCTCAGCTAGGTGTCAAAGCATGGCGTACCTAACATCGTCAGGACTATGGGCAATGTCCGCGAACGAAGCGAGAGCGGGACGCAACTCACTCAATGTAAACCCGTCTTGAAGGGTTCTCTGCCTATGGAGGTAGTGTCCAGTCGGCGGCCTTCCGCGACTTCACAATGTGCATTGAATGCTGGTGAAGCAGCATCCCAGCTAGAGAATACAGAGAAAGTGGCCGTGAAGACGTGAAGGGGTACGCCACGGATGAGGAGTCCGAGATTGCGGTCCCATTCTCCTATACAACGGGAAGGGGGTGTTGCGAGAACTTACCCCAAATCCTTTTGACTCACTTCTACACCTCTACTAGAAGGGTCTTCCCGTTAAGTGAAGACACGTATGCCCGCCAAGAAGAGCGGCGGGCTTGCTTCGAAATATACCGGAACCTAGCCCTAGCTCGAAGAAATTCACCGACAGTGAAATGGTTTGGGCGGCGCTTATAGCGAATGTAGGCATAACCCTCTGTTTGAGGGGCGTCTCGGAGTAAGCTGACCATCACGGAAGTGGTCGGCGTGCAAAACGGCCAGATGTTCTAGGAATAGTAGTTGCCGGAGAAGAATTCAACCGCCTCATCCACCGACCTAATCTCGAATGGGACAGAGAAATCAATCCTATCCTGAAATGCGGACCACCGCCAAGCACCAACGGGGGCTTTCTCAGGCGGCAGCGGTGCAGAAGATATTTGAATGTGAGTGATCACTACAATGGAGCTCATCAACAACCTACCACCCAAATCAGGCTGTGCATCCGCAGAGCACAAAGATTGATTGAGACAGGCAAATGAAGCAGTCTTCGGGCAGTGATCAACATTTAGGATACCTATCTGCAGCTCGTCAATCAGGTCGGCCAGGGCCTGAACCCCCTGTGATGGTGTCTACCGTTCAGATCTCCGAGCACTAGAGAAGGTCTCGGCAACCGTGCCACGATGCGTCGAACTCGGCTACGGTGGAATGTACGCAGATTTTTTTTTTATTTTTTTAGAGTCCATCTGGCAACTGCCCACTTAGGCATAAGTCGCCGGAAACACGACAGCCTAGAGCTATGAAAACAACAATGATAAAAATGTGAAAAACTTAACAATTAGGAAGCAATCTCCGGCAGCGGGGGAAGGTCCCCCTCCCCCCGGTGCAAGAGCGTGCAACCTACAAAGAAAACAATAACAAACAAAAAACAAAATAAAAAAATAGAACTATCTTAAATAAAGGGGAGAGGCCCAGGCTTCTCCAAAAAGTCAACAAGTCCACAAGTCAATGTGCACGAACTCGTCCCGAGTACAAGGGACAGGCGGTAGCGACCTCAACCATCCCGGTACTTGCGACAGGTATCGTGCGCGAAGATCACCCAGACTGGAACATTCGACAAGAGTGTGTCGAACAGTCTGGGGGAGGACGCAGTCGTCGCAATAGGAAGCTGGTGAGCGCTCCATCAAATAGCAATGCGTCACACGAGTGTGCCCGATTCGGAGATGATAGAAAGCGACCTGAAGCCGCCGTGGCATTGGCGGGATAGGTCCATGGGAACAATCGCGGCGCAAGGCACGCAACTTTAAGTTCCCTTCGACCGTCTCCCATCTTCTTTGCGAAGCAGTGAGAAGAGCTGCCCGTATTCCTGCCATGTAGTCGGTGTGAAGAGCGAAACGCTGGTCCGGTCGCAGAGTCCTCGCGGACTCTTTGGCGCCCTCATCGGCGCGCTCATTCCCCGCAATTCCTACATGTCCAGGAACCCAGCAGAAGATAATCTCGAGATCCACCCGGCTCGCCAAAACCGTGGCGTCACGGATATCGCGAACCAGGGGATGCGGAGATTCCAATGCCCCGAGAGCACTCAGGGCGCCTTGTGAGTCGCTATAGATCACAATCCGGTCTCCGAACCGGGCAGGTCGCGTAATCTCCCGTACCGAGTGGTGTATTGCCAACAGTTCAGCCGTGAAGACAGACGCAGCGCCTGGCATAGCCCCGCTGACTTCAAACAGAGGGGAGACGGCGTGAAAGCTGACCCCCTATTCGGACTTGGAGCCATCCGTATACACTGGCACGGTTCCAGCGTGACACGAGGTGTGCTCCAAAAAGGTCGAACGCAATACTCCCGGAGACGTACAAGCTTTAGGAGCAGAGGCGTGGCAACAAATAGGCAAATGTGGTACCCTCCAGGGTGGCGTCCTGGGCAGAACCAGGGGCGCAACCGGCCCGAGAGCTATATCTAGCTCTCGAAGGAGTTTCCTGGCCCTAAACCCAAAGGGCTTAGGGTATGCCTGGCGTCTCTCGGCGGCATAGGCACCGTCGAGATCAGCTGCGGATGCAGTGAAAGCTGTTGGCGACTGAGGGAGGCGCCGGGCTCGCGCTTACAGGCGAGTGATGCACTGCACGCGGCGCAGAGCGAGTGGCATCTCCCCAGCATCGACCAACAGGCTCTCAATGGGGAAAGTGCGGAAGGCACCGGTGGCAAGCCGGAGGCCGGTGTGGTGGATCGAATACACCTTCCGCAATAAACGCTCGGCTGCGGATGCATAAAACTCGCATCCGTAGTCGAGCTTCGAACGAACAAAGGATCGATAAAAAAGTAGGGCAGTAGCCCTATCAGCCCCCCAAGCGCTGAACGTCACGGAACGGAGAATATCCAATGCGCGGGTAAAAGAGACCCAAAGGCTACGAATATGAGCCTCCCAGGTGAGGCGTCGGTAGAATACAAGACCCAAGGAAACGGTGCGATTCAACCACATCCAGGCGCACCCCATTAAGAAACAAATCTGGGTCGGGGTGAAGCCGTGGATGGCGGCGGCAGAAGTGCACCACCTTAGTCTTGGCCAAAGAAAACCGAAACATGTGCGCTTCGGCATAGCGAGAGACGCCGTTCAATGCCTGTTGGAGTCGACGCTCCAGAGTTGGCATCTGGGCCACCCGAAAAGAGATCGAAAGGTCGTCCACGTAGAGCGTAGCGAGAACATCTTCCGGCAGCACCGAGGTGATGCCGTTGATGCTCAGGGTAAAGTGTGTGACGCTGAGGACACTTCCCTGAGGGACACCCTCTTCCTGCTCCTTTGGGCTGGAGAGAGCTCCCCCCCACCCGTACGCCGAATCGACAATCTCGCAAAAATTCAGATATAAAGACTGGGAGGCGTCCCCTCACCCATATCGTGTGGAGAGTCTCCATGATACGGCATCGCTATGCGGTATCATAGGCCTTCTCCAGATCTAAAAACACCGTGGCGTAGTGCTGTCTACGAAGGAAAGCCTCGCAGACGGCATTTTCCAGTCGGAGCAGAGCATCCGACGTGGAGTGGAACTTGCGGAAGCCGCACTGTGCAGAGGACGGATGGCCTCCGCTGTACAGGAAAAAGGATAATCTAACATTTACCAATTTCTCCATCAACTTGCACACGCAAGAGCTTAGAGAGATTGGGCGGAAACCGGTCTGAGTAGAGTGACCTGTGCCCGGTTTGCGAAAGGCGAGCACAGTAGCGATTCGCCAGGAATCTGGGAGAAGACCCTCCACCCAGATCCTGTTGAACAAATCTAACAGAAAGGCCATGCCTCGCTCACCCAGGTGTCGAAGCATGGCGTACGGGACATCGTCCGGACCATGGGCGGTGTCCGCGCACGAAGCGATTGCGGAGCGCAACTCACTCACAGTAAACCTGTCGTTGAAGGGTTCTCCACCTATGGAGGTAAAGTCCAGCCGGCGGCCTTCCGCGACATCACGACGTGCATTGAATGCTGGCGGAGCAGCATCCCTGCTAGAGAATGCGGAAAAAGCGGTCGTGAAGGATTCCGCCACGGACGCGGGGTCCGAGATTGCGGTCCCATTCTCCTGGAGAACGGGAGGGTGGGGCCTGCGAGAACTTGCCCCGAATCCTTTTGACTCGCTTCCACACCTCTGCTAAAGGGGTCTTCTCGTTAAGTGAAGACACGTATGCCCGCCAAGAAGAGCGGCGGGTGTGCTTCGAAATATACCGGAACCTAGCCCTAGCCCAACGAAATTCAGCGACAGTGAAATCGTTCGGGCGGCGCTTATAGCGCATGTAGGCATAACGCTTCTGTTTGAGGGCCGTTTCACACTCGGCCGACCACCATGGGAGTGGTCGGCGTGCAAAACGGCCAGACGTCCTAGGAATAGTAGACAGGCCCGCGGCGATGAGGTTTCCGGAGAAGAACTCAACGGCCTCATCTACCAACCTAAACTCCTCGACTGAGATAGAGAATTCAGTCATTTCCTGAAATACAGGCCACCGCGCCAAGCACCACCGAGGTGGGCTCTCAGGCAGCAGTTGCCCTGAAAATGATAATTGAATGGGAAAGTGATCACTACCATGGACGTCATCGACCACCCCTCCGATCAAAATCAGGCTATGCATCCGAAGAGCACAAAGATAGTTCAAGGCAAGAAAATGAAGCGGTTCTCGGACATTGATGCGTAAACCTATCCACGTTTAGGACATCCATCTCAAGTTCTTCGATCAGATCGACAAGGACTTGCCCCTGGAATTTATTGAGTAATCTCCCCAGAGAGGATACCTGCCGTTCAGATCTCCAGGCAAGAGAAAGTGCCTCGGCAACCGTGCCACGACGCGGCGGAAGTCCCCCGCGTCGAAGTAAGCTGACGGTGGAATGTACGCAAAATGATAGTATACCTCCTATCCAGGTGCAGCTGCACAGCCACTGCCTGAAAGGAGGTATCTAAAGAGAAAGGAAGAAAGGAGACATCATGCCGGGTGTAAACCGCGCATCCCCCAGCCCGGCCATCCCACGGTGGTGGGGTCGCAAGACCCTTATGCCCCGGGCGGGCGGGCAGGGGGCACGCGCCTAGCATGGTCTCCTGCAAAACGATAGCTAACGGGGAACGGGATGAGACGAGCCTCCGCAGCTCCTCCCAGTTGACCCCGAGTCCGAGACAATTCCATTGAAGGAATATGCCCTCCAGGCCTAGCTCGGAGGAGAGGCAGGGGCCCTCCTCGAACTGAAGACCCTCACGGGAATGGCCATTCGCTTCCCGGGGGCTGAACCCCGGGCGCTGTGGCCGGACAAAGCGCTGAAGGCGCTGTCTCCTTCGAGGACTTATTGGGGGAGGTTGGGCTCGCCATTCCTCCCCTGCCTTGAAACCTTAGGCGGACGTTGCGGCTTCGGAGGCGGGGGCCCTCTTTCCGAGGAACCACCGTCTCCGAGCCACTCACTCCACCACTAGGAGTGGGCGAAGGAGCCGAAGCTCCTTTGTTGCTGTCCTCCTTTCGGGGGACAGCTTTACGAAGCCCGGAAGATGGCCTAGCGACCAACTTCAGGGGTGTTGCCTCTTGCGAGTCTAACGACTCGGTGGAGGCGCGTGGCCATTTCGCCTTACGGGAAACGGTCACGCTGGGGAAAGAGGGGGGGAAGCCCTGGTTTTAGCCGGGGCTGGGTGTGAACCCGATGTGCCACCAGCTTTACGAGGGAAGCGCCCGGGTTGAGTAGAACCCGCGGAAACAACCGTGCTCGTTGGCCTGGATGGGCCAGGAGCAGACGGTGGCTTTCTAACCATTGAGTCGTAAGAGGTCCCAGGCAGAGCAGGGCACGCCAGGACCAAGTCCTTAGCCCCGCGGAATGAGAGTTGATCCTGGGCCTGAACGGCCAGGATTTCTTTCTTAAGGAGATATGCACCACATTGCTTCGAAGAAGCGGGGTGCGGCTCTCCGTAATTGACACACTTGGCCACACACGAGGTAAAGTTATCGTGTGAGGCCTTGGAGCAATTTACACAGAATTTGGGTGACCCCGACTTTGCACGTCTACATGAACGATTCGTATGGCCGAAGCGGTGACAGTAATAGCACCGAAGCGGCAGTGGCAAGAATGCCTTTACGCAGTAGCGATAACAACCGGCACCCACCGACTCAGGGAGCTTGTCACAGTCGAACGTGACGAAGAGTGTAGGGGTAGGTCTCGAGGGCCTTCCCTGTTTTCTCATCACAAGTTCGACCTTGACCGCCCCATGGTCGGCCAGCTCTAGGGTGATGTCCTCAATGGAGTAGTCAACGAGTTCCCTTGCATAAACTACTCCTTTCACAAAGTTCATGGTAGAGTGCGGCGTCCCACTCACCGGGGTGCCATGATGTGTCCGAAGAGCACTTATTTTGGCCGCCTCGGCGGGATTCGCCGCATTCGCCAGAAGACTCCCGTCCGAGAAACGGGCCGTCCGAGAAACGGGTCACCTTCGTCTCTCTACCAATTGCACTAGCTAATCCTCTAATCTGATGGATCATGTTGCCCTTGGCCAACATGGTGCCATCAATGGAGCGAATAACGAGGAAGCGTTTGAAGCCAGCGGGCTCGAAAACGCCAGGTAACCTCAGTCAGGGGCTCCGCAACCGGGGGGGCAAAGGGGCCGGATGTGCCGATCTTGGCTTGGTCGCCTACCAAAGTGGCAGCAGACCATGTCTATCACAGAGGGGGCCTCCAGTTGGCCATCCCCTCCCAGGACATCACAGGTTCCCTTGGCAGCATCCCCAGTCTTGTGTGGGGAGGCACAAGGTTTAATATTCTTGCCAGCAGGTCTTTTGAAGGAAGCGACCGAAGGGGCCTGGCTTCCCTCTCCCCCGTGACGGGGTTTGCCCTACCGAGCCGCTTCGATGGGGAGCGGTTGGCTATGGGCTGCCTGCTGGCTTTCTTGGCAGTCCCCTTGGAAAGAAAAGGAGGAACTGCCGCTGGAAGCAGGGAGGTGCCCGAAAGCACCTCCAGAGAAGGGGGTTGATGATACAGGGGGAATTAAGCGGAGATTTTTATTTTTTGCATCATTGGGCATGGTGACCCTAAATTTTCTGCGGGACGGAATAGTTTATTACCTCTCGCAATTGCCCGTAACACAAGAGGTGCTTACAGGCCTGGCAGAGCCAGGCGCGCCATTCAGGACCACCCCTCCCGCCTGATGGCCTGGCAGTCCATCGGCATGGCAGCTCCACCTTAGACACGGTGTAAAAAGATAGATTGTGTAGAGGAAAGGAAAAGGGATGTGAGGAAGGTATGGGTGGGGATGAAGCAGGTTGTTAAAAACCAACCACCCCAGACCGAAGCTCAGGGGTTAGGGAACATTGTCCCCTCCCCCCTCAGCCCCGATCCAGGACGGTTGGCTGAGAAGAAGGTCAGCATCTACCCTGTGAAATTAGAGGCTGACCAAAGAAAGTTGTAGGAGGGGGTGTAGGAAAAGCGACGAAGTAGGGAAGAAATGCAGGCTATCTGAAGTAAGGAAGAGAGGCTAATCTGGGGCCTGACGGAGCGCTGGATCCCGTCAGCACGGCGGCCAGGATGGAAAATCACCGCGCCCCTTACGAGAGCCGCATTCGCCAGAAGGCCTCCCCGTCCGAGAAACGGGTCACCTCCGGTCTCTACCAATTACACTAGCTAATGCTCTCCTCTGATGGATCATGTTGCCCTTGGCCAACATACTGCCATCAGTGGAGTGAAGAACTAGGAAGCGTTTGAAGCCAGCGGGCTCGAAAACGCCAGGTAACCTCTGAATGAGGGGCCCCGATGTTATCGATGCTCCGCCCTGCGCACTTTTCGTCTTAGCCTGGGGCTCTGCACCGGGGGGGGGGGCAGAGGGGCCGGATGTGACAATCTTGGCTTGGTCGCTTACCGAAGTGGCAGCAGACCCCTCCATCCCCGCGGATGGAGAGGAGCCCCGAGTCTTCTTAGTCTTTTCCCTATTTTTTTTTCCTTTTACTAGAGGAGGGCAGGGAATGAACCCGCTTCTCTCCTCCGCCGGCAGGAGCCCCCAGGCCAGATGGACCGGCCTCAGCCAGGTCCTTCTCCAAATCGAGAAGGTCCTGGCGGTTGCAGGGGCACCGGTCGGAGGAGATCCCTCCCCTCCTTGTACTATGTTGGACACCTAGGCCGTTTGAGGAGGACATTGCATAGGGGTGGCAGGACATTTGAGGGAAGCGACCAAAGGGGCCATTTAAGGCCACCCCTCCCGCCTGGTGACCTGGCAGCCCTTTAGCATGGTGGGTCCATCTTGGGCACAGCGTAAAATTGATAGAATGTGAAGAGAAAAGGAAAAGGGATGTGAGGAAGGTATGGGTGGGGATGAAGCAGGTTGTTAAAAAACCACCACCCCAGACCGGAGCTCAGGGGTTAGGGAACGTTGTCCCCTTCCCCCTCAGCCCCAATCCGGGACGGTTGGCTGAGAAAAAGGTCAGCATCTACCCTGTGAAATTAGAGGCTGACCAGAGAAAGTTGTGGGAGAGGTTGTATGAAAAACGAGCAAACTGGGGGAAAACAAGTGTTTTGAAGGAAGGAGAAGATGCTAAGCTGGGGTCGGACGGGGTGCTGAATGCCGTCAGCACGGCGACCAGGATGGTAAATAGCTGCGCCCCTTACGGGGTCAGAGGCGGGTAGTCTAATCCCCCCCCCCCTTCCACTATTTAGGGCAATGTATGTCCAGCCTCCTGTTCATTCCTTGAAAAGGTCTTTAAGAATAAAGATGAAAGTGCTCGGAATCATTTTTCACTTTTCCTTTGTGGGTTTATCTGCATAACTTTGACTCACGTGCACTTTGTGAGCTTTTTTATAATTATACATGTATTGCATATAAATAATTAATACTTGATAGCAATCTGAAAACTGAAGAGTACAAAACAAAAATAACTCTTCAAACTTCAAATTATAATTTCAGTACTCTAAATGTAAATACATCTGTAGAAAAAAAGACAGGCAGGTTATTAGGTTCCAGTCAGTTACTGGGTTCCGGTGCACCCCTTATTTAAGATCACTGAGAGGACAAGAATCCCCCCCCCTACATATAAAGTACAACTCCAGGTATCCAAGAAAGGTCGTTGGACTGATCAGACCATTACACATCAACAGTTACTAGAGTACAAGCTCCATCCCATTAATCGAGCACCAATGCCCAGAAACTACTAAAGCCTGGTCTCTTGCTAATCTTTTATAGAAGAGCTGGTCAGGTTCTTGGTACCAGATCAGGAAAAAGCTGGCCAGGTCCTTAGCACTTTATTGGGAAAGCAGTGGTCATGTCCATGGTACTAGATCAGGAAAGAGTGGCTCAGGTCCTGAGTACTAGATCAGGAAAGAGCTGGTCAGGTCCTTGGTATGAGAGTGGGGAGTAGCGGGTCAAGTCCTTCCTACTAGAGCAGAGAAGGGTTGGTCAGGTCCTCAGTACTAGAGCAGGGAAGAGCTGGTCAGGTCCAGAGTACTAGAGCGGGGAAGGGATCAGAATTGATGAAGAGGAAACTGGAAATGTTGGAGGTGCAAATGAAGGTCTGAGAGAGGGCACCTGTTTCTCTACATACTGCAACGGTGACAATTACTACAACATCCAGTGAAAGGTGGTGCCTTCCGTACACTGTTACACCTGCGATCTGGAAGAGTAGCAAACACTTCCAAGCCTACTGCACAGGACACTCACAAACTAGATTGAGACTAGTACTCACCAAGCAGCCTTCACCCATTCACATTCCTGGTCGGGGCTGGTGGTGATTCACCCCCTCCCCCTCCCACCTCTTGGTGTTTTTTAACATGTCTGCATTTTCCTACCTCTTTCTCCTTTCATTTCATTATCTATCCATTCATGCAAGGGGATGTCAGGGGGTAGCATGGGCAACCTTGCTAACTCCTGGAGAGTTGTGCACCCTCCCAACCCCTGCAGTTAGCCATTCAGCCACAATGCCTGCACGCTGAACCGCAGGAATCTTCTACACATCTTGATTTTCCGTCGTTTCACCACTTTCTTTTACAAATTTCTCCTTACACACTGTCTGCATGATAAACCATCATTGGTATTGCGCTTTAAATTCAAGGGGGAAAATACCAGGCAATCCTCAAATGTAAGCTGCAGCATGGTTATGATCCTTAAATTGAGAGGTATAGAATATGGCTGGCCTCAGACAATGATTGGCCATTTCCCTTTACCCAGAAGAGAAAAAATTAATAAACTCACAAAAATTATTCTTGGGATTCCGCAGGATGTGTGAGGAGAGTTTACCAGATATTCCAAGTTCATGGTATGTAAACTTGTCAAGAAGAAGAAAGAGATTCCCAGTGGGAGTGAATGCTGTGCAATTTTCAACATCTAATCTTGTATTTATTGAGTATGCACACACTGTACCTGTAGGGAAAAATATATTGAAGCAATGTAATGCAACGTGTTTTGAAAAAATGGTTATAATCCCTACCACTAAGCTCATGGACTGGGCATTGACAGGCATCAAGCAAGAATGGAGGAATAAAAAGACACGCCAGAATCAGGTAACTATCTTTGTTCTCCCATGCCTGTTACAAACCCAAGGCAGGTCATGAGATCCACTTAAAAGTTTGTGTCATCATGACCAAAATATCGGATCACTTTACAAATTCACTACTAAGCTTTAAGGCCCCATGTATGTATCCTTATACATCAGATCCAAGTAAGTTCATCATCAAATCTATCAGCTCCTCACACTTTGATTCAACTTTTATCAACAAAAATATGATCAAGTGGAAAACTTCAATATATGAATATTTTAATAAAATCAGTCTACAAATATTTTTGAGAAAAAATTGTCCTATATAAAGTTTTGTATTTGAACCAAAGAAAGCCAATTGCTCCATTAAAACTTTAGGAACTCTGTCATTCTTCAGTGCTATTTTATATTAAAATTAGTGACCAAGGTGATGAAGAATGGTAGTGAAGAAATAAAAGTTAAAAAGAAAGCTGCAAGAACAACAAATGAATTAAAAAAAAAAAAGAAATTTGAAAGCGAAACACGTTTCTGGACCTTGTCACAAAATATGGCATAGTGAAATTTATATATGAACCATACTTAAAAATAAAGGCACAATCAAAGGGGAAGAGATATGAGAGTTAAAATTCGTGTTACACAAAAGGTCACACACATTTCAGAAATAGAAAAACTTTTGTTAGTGTGGATCAGTGAACAATAATTGGCTGGAAGAGACATTTCAAAAACAACTGTGAAGAAGCAGAGCAGTTATTGTTTTAAGTTTTATATATGATTTTATAAAAGATTGTTTATTTTACAGGTTTAATTAACCAATATTTTGGCTATGTTTAGTAAGGAAGCAACAAAACAAACCAATAAAACAAAAACTGGTAACAAACAAGACACTGATAAAAGGGTCATCAAAGGGTCGTCAAATAAAAGAGAGGAGGCCATTCCTCCAGAGCAGCACTACTCAAACTATGGGCCCTGACCCCTCAGGGGGTTGAAGAAATATTTGAAAATATTTTTTTAGAAATAATTAGGCAAATAGGTTTTATGTATATACAAAAATCTACTTATGGTGCTTATATAGTGTAAAATGTCTCACTAGTATTCACAAATATTTTTAGGCATTTGCTTTTAAGTTATAATATATTTACAATAAAATTGTATCTATTTACCTTTAAAATAATAAACACCATAAAATATATAATGGATTATAAATATGTTATACAATATTTGACACATATCATTACATGAAGATTATTCAACAATGGAAACAAAGAGAATTGTTAGATTGAGTAATAAATTTTAAATTATTATAAACAAAACACTTGTAAAAGGGTTAGTAATATATTGAATTAGTTTTAAATATGTTATGTTTAACAAAAAAATGGTCACTGTTTAAAGAATTAAATTTGTAACTTTTTTTTTAAATCAAAACTTTTCTCTGACAGTTTTTGGCAACCCTGTTTCCTCAACACAGCCACAAACATTTTAAGCTGCTACTGGAACTCAA
Organism: Ceratothoa steindachneri; assembly: GCA_963969495.1. Taxonomy (NCBI): domain Eukaryota; kingdom Metazoa; phylum Arthropoda; class Malacostraca; order Isopoda; family Cymothoidae; genus Ceratothoa; species Ceratothoa steindachneri. Next base: position 85,902,973 of record OZ018336.1, on the reverse strand, counting down.
TTGCATCATGTGTGTGTGTTAAGGAAGTGTGATCTTTCAAAAGTATTTAGTTAATTATTGATAGTGATTTGGGCCAAGATATGTACAGTTATTTTCATTTATATAAAATTGAAAGATCTTCCTGTGGATAAGTGGTTAAATTTGTGAAAGACTAAGACCAGAGGTAATGTTGAAGCTATAGATTCTGCAGTTCCAAGAAATACAATAAAGAATTTTTGCAATATGGATTTACTTTTATTTCCAGAAATAATAAACCGTGACTGTCTTCAAGATTTGTAATGCATGTTTAGTGAAAATCTGAAACTTGCAAAAATTAAATAGACATCTTAATACAAGGCAGGCATCATGTGCCAATAAGCCTGTAGAGTTTTTTGAAAGGCCATTAGAATCTCCCCCAACCCCCAAAGAAAATCTCTTAAAACACATATACTGGTTCATAAAAAGTACTTGAGGGTTACATCCATGGGAACAGTTGCTGCACGATGGCACACAACTTTTGGTTCATATTTGCTGTCTCCCATCTCCTTTGACAGACAGCCCAGAGAGCTAACCTGATTCCAGCCATATAATCAGTGTAAGGAAGAGTGAAATGCTGGTTTGGTTGCCCAGTCCTCATAGACTTTGGCACACCCAACTGTGCACTCATTACTAACAACCGGGAAGAGGATAAGCTAATCTTAACATCTGCTCAGCTTGTGGTAGCCATGGGAACACAGATACTGCAAACCATGGGTGTGGAGATTCTAATGCCCAAAGAGCGATGTATTGCAACTAGCTTGGCTATTAAGATAGACATAGCACCTGGTAGAGCCCCGCTGACTTGAAACAGAGAGAATACGGTCAAATGCAATACTTCCAGCACTGTAGAAGCTTTGGGAGCAGAGGCATAGTGATAAATATAGATGGTACCCTCCAAGGTGGCATCCTGAGCAGAACCAGAAGCCCCCCTGGTCTGAAAGCTACATCACGCTCATGAAGCAGTTTCCTAGCCCTAAACACAAAGGTATCTCTCAGCAGGGTTGGCAAAAACCCCCAAATTTTGAAAAAGCCCAATAAGACCTGGGTTTTTTTAAATTTCAGGTTTTTTTCAAAAAACAAACACTACAAGCATTAGAATAACATAGAAAAAGAATAGCAATCTCTATTTTTATAATATTAATAATTAATTAGTTTAATAATTATATTAAGGTAAGAACAGATCACAGTAACAGATCACTGATCAAGAATTATGGGTACCCATGATAGCCATAACCTGTAGAAGAGATGAATTATGAGTCAGTATCAGAGAAATAACCTTAATTTGATACATATTTGTAAAAATTATAACATAAATATGTATTTTGAATAAAATAATAATAAGTAGCATTCCTTTCTTAAATAAAAAAACCCAGGTTGTTATAAATTTCACTTGAAAAAGCAAAAAAAAAAATGGGGAAAAAAACAGGTTTTTGATTTGCCAACCTTGTCTCTCAGCAGCATAGGCATTGTCAAGCTTGGCCATGGTGTAATGAGAGCATTTGTGACTAAGGGGAAGGTCAGCTCTGCATGTACAGGGGCATAATGCACAGATCAAGTGGCATCTCTCCGGCATCAACAAGCAGGTTCCCAATAAATTTTGTGGAAGGCTCTGGTGAAGTGGATCGAGTCCACCTTCCGCAGCCTCTTCTCTGAACCCTCAGAAAAGACCCTAATGCCAGCTTCACCCCCCCCCCATCCTTTTCCAAAATCAAGAAAGATCTAGCAGTCTGTAGGGCCACATCAGAAGGAGGGCCCTCTTCTCATCTTGAGTCCTCTCAGTGGTCTGTGTTGCCAAGGAGAGGCTTAGGGTTGGGGCAGTCTCACACTGAGTCGCCCTTTCATGTGTATAAATCTGGAGGACCTGGGAGCCAGCCGACAATGGAAAAAATAAGAGAGCCAGCATGCTGGTCTGAAAGAATGACACTACTTGCAGGTCAGGGAATTTGGGTAAGTCCATGGGGGTTCTGCCACCCATTGTTGTCACATCTCTATTGCAGATAGAGATGTGTAGGAAAAAAGGGGAAAACAAAAATTGTAGCATAGGTGAGTTACAAATAGCTTCTTTTAAATTGCTCACTTGCACTTCTTGGCTCTCTAAGCAGCCCCCTCTTGGAAGTGGAAAATATTTTAAAGAAATGATGATGAATGCCACTTTAAAACATTATCTAAGGGAGTAACACTCCTTCTCCCGGATCTGGGTACCATTATAAATAGTGTAGTATGTAGTATAAGGGTTAGGGGACCAGGGTTTTGCTCTATGTGCCATCATGAAGAAAAAGGTGGATTTTCTGATGGAAAAAAATTTTAAAAGATTCATGGATTGATACCAAAGTCTTCTCAATTGCTGGCCAAGATTCTTTGAAAAAGTTCTGGTAACTAATAAAAAAAGTCCTTACCACACAAAACAAAATTCTGAACAAAAGTGAAATCACAAAGTTCATGAACAGCCAATTTTTTGATTGAGTAGAAGGATGCATTGTCAGTCAGATCGGAAATAATTGGTGTAGGCAATAATTTATTTGGTAGATGAATCATCAACTGAAAAAAAAGAAGTTTCTTTTAAAAATGATGAAAAACGGAATAAAAGTGATGACAAAGTGATGTCATAACTTGTAGAGTGCCTGCCTGGCAGATACCTACTGGGGTGTAGCCCCCCCTCCCTCTAAAATAGAAAAATTTACAATGACTTGATACCAATTAGAGATTCAGGGGTGGGTTCTAAAGAGCAGTTATGGCACAATGGCATACAACTTCAAATTCCCCGGTGCCATCTCTCTCATCTTTCCCATGCAGCATAAAGGGGCGATCTGATCCCTGTTATGCAGTCAGTGTAAACAAACCAAAAACAAGCATATTCATGTGTTTAAGGGACTGCCCCCCTCAGAGACTAAAGGAGGTCATCAACAAATTAAAATATTTTATAAAGTACTGAGGGGGGGACCTCTTGCCCCTCTCAAAACTAAATGTCAACCTGGCAAGGACAAGGGTTGTAGCAGCCCTGTGGTAGGACAGGTACCAGTTACAGGGCTGCTGCCAAACTAGGACCCTCGGGCCCCAAAGCACCTCAGTGTCTGGGGTGCCAGGTAATCTTCACAGGAAGGTTGAGGGGAGCAATCTATCCGATGGTATTCAATCCCACTGTGGTGAGTCAGTAATAGTGGTATGTAGAAGTGATTCTACCTACTTTTCTCTACGGTCTTTTTAATCTCCTTTTACTGAATGAATGAAAAGTGCGAGTGTGCAGGCAAGGGAAGTTAGGATAGGATGTGTTTGAATAAAAAAAAATCACATTATATAATGTAGCCTAGGTAAATTGGGAGGGGGTGTATTATTATGGAATATTTCTTCTTTTTTTCTTGCTTTTCCCAATTTGGAGGGGGGGGGAAATTTTGAAAGCCTGATCATCCTTTCAAAAGCTTCCACACACCTTAATTTGCCACTTTCATTAACTACAATCAGCTTTACGATTCAAATAAATGCCTAATGTCCACCAACTTACCAACTTTCAATCTTGTACCGGGCAAAGGGGGGTGAGGGGAATCATTAGCTTGTGAGATAAAGAGAAAGGGTTTGGTTGAGCTCTTGTCCACCTCTAATCCAGCTGCCAACCCTTTAACTAAGGTATGCACACATCTTTATATAGGTAGACAATCTAGAGAACAAGGACTGGACAGCAGGGTGGTACCTATCCAAATATTTTCTGGAGGGAGGGGAACAAAAAAGTATTAAATGCTCCACTAGTTCTTCGATTTCTCAGGTACCTACAACAAATTGAAAGCAGAGCTCTCCCATTATTTCAACTTTTATAAATGAACAACCTTCTTTTATAATTTAAACAACCTTTTAATCATTTCACAAAAAATAAAGAAAAAAAATCCCCTGATAATACAAATACCTACTAAATTACCTAAAGCCCTATAAAATAAATTTTAACATTACAATTTTTTAGGTAAAATTGTCTATCCTATTCTAACTTTTCTTGCTAACCCTCTGACTCGCTCTCTTCATTCACACACAACAGAGGAAGCAAAGTTGCTCAAGAACATTAATATAAATCAAGGATAACAATGATCTCTAATACCTACTTCTAAAGAATCCCACTGAAATTTAATCCCATCTATACTAACTTTTTGCTCTCCGTCACTAAGCCACGACTGAAAAATCCTTCCATCAATCCCATGTATTAGCTTTATTCAAAAGTCATAGGTGTGGCACCCCATTGAAAACTTAAAAGCCTTACTAAAATCCAAATAAATGATATCATTATTCTCATCTCTATCGGCAGCATCATACACCTTTCTACAGTTAGTTATCTGGCATCCTCCTGGTTTATATTTTAAGAAGTTCCTGTATGATAATTTTGAAGTGCTAGTTTGATTTGGCTGTGTAGTAGTCTTTGTATGAATAATACATTGTGTTAGCAAATAATACATTTGTGTTTAGGTAATTGTTTTTTGTTGTTTGGTTTTGATAGTGTTTTTTTAGGATCAGCACTCACCTTGCTAGATACCATTTAATTCATATAGTATATTGCTTTCTTTTCAGCTCTTTAAAGTGTTAATTAGTATGCTGCTCTTTCACTTTTGCGAGGCTATTTATTCCTTATAAGTTGAGGACTTGTTTTCTTTTTTTAAAATATTAATTAGGTAAAGATGGGTGAGTGCAGTGAGCTGAGAAAGGGGGATGATGTAAGTTAATTGTAGGGGTAAAAATGAGCATGAATATGAGGGATCTCAGCACTAGACCCAATGGTAGTTCTGGGGATCGTAAGGTTAGCCCATTTACACTAGGGGTAGGGTTAGTGAGAGAGAGTAGCGAGTGGAAGGTGGTAAAGGGAGGAAGCAAATGGGCAGCTAGTGAGACATCCCTAGTTGTAGATGGAAGTAGGGATGCCAGTATTAAGGATGTGGGGATAGTAGACATAGGTAGAGTGCATACGTCTACAGCTATTACTTGTAGTAATAGGCTGAGTCATAGGAGAGCTAGGAGGGAGGGGGGTTATAGGCACATGTGAAATAGGTGAAGTGCTTGTGGTAAGTGATTCACAGGTTAGGTATTTAGAGAGGACTTTTTATGAATGTGAGTACAAGAGGATGAGGGTTTGTTTGCCAGGTGCTTGTGAATATGAGTGAGAGAATTGAAAGGATAGTGGATGGAACTGAAAGGGATGCAGTTGTTATGTATGTGGGAGTGAATGACATAGGAAAAAATAAGTCAGAGGAGCTAGTGTCTAGGATTTTACCTAGGCTAAGAGTAGGCAGTGAGTGATGTTGAGTGCAGTTGGGATAAATGAGCGAGTGAAAGTATTGTGTGATAGTATGGGACTAGTGTTTTTGGATACATGAAATGACTTTTTTGGAAGGGAGGATTTGTATGGAATTAGGTGGGTTGCAAGGGTGTGAAAGTGTTAAGTGACTGTCTCAAGGGGATTATCAGTATATGCTTTCAGGGTAAGTAGGATTAGGCAGGTAGGGCTGAGGCTATTCAGTCTTTACCAATTTTATATATATGCATGCTAGAGGCTTAACACATCTTTACATTCCTTTAAATTCCTAGGAAAAATCTCATTAGGGGCGAGTGTTTTACTAGATTTAATTCTATTTCTTTTGAAATGATCTTTGTAATTAAAATTTCCTCATTACCCCTAAAGATCTAGGTGCCCTCAGATAGATTATCCTCAACTGTAAATCCTGACAGAAAATACTTATTTAACATCATAGCCATTGTATCACTATCACTCACTAACTCTCCATCTGTAATTTTAAAAGTGGGTCTATTTTATCTAGTCAGTCCTATAGGTATAATGGAAAGACAGCTGTGGGGTCTTCCTTTTCCTTATTCATAATTTCTCTTCGCTACCTTAATTAACTTTATAACATCCCAAGTAACGCTACATCTCTTCCTTAATTGACCCTCACCATTTTTTTACTTTCCAATAAATGCCCCTTTTAATGCCAATATGTTTAATTTCCCTGATCAGAATATTCATATTCTGTCTGACAATTAACTGCTTAACAACTGACTCATATTCCTGATTTACACTATTCCTCCCAACCTTAGGGTTACTTTCCTCCTAGATGGCAACCATTGACCTCATATTTCCTGATCTGACCTCACATTAGTCCCTAAACAAGTCTCCAGGTCCCTCCTCAGACAATTATAATCCATTTTTCTAAGGCCTGGGATTTTAACCTCATTTGTACTACTTAGAGCCCCATTCCATTTTAACTTAAATTTAATTTTGTAATGGTTATTATTTCCCAAATTTCCCTTAATTTAAGTATTGCTAATACCCTAATGCCTATTCTGAAAACAAAATCCAATATACGAGTATTATTACCCTTAGTGGGTTGGTTTATAACCTGTTCAAGAAAATTATCCTGAACCATATTAAAAAAATCCTCACCCTCGTGATCACCTACAAGAGGTTCTCAGTCTATACTTCAGTAACCAAACAACCATTATACACATGAATACTTCTACATACAGTTTATCTCCTGCCATAGAGGATATGAATCTTCCTTACTAAAATTTGGTGGTCTATATAATAATTCAATAAGTTTAACCTTCCTATCCTTAATAATGACTTGGTATTAGTATCTGCTTTAATTGTAGTGTTTTCACAACACTGGAGAGTATCCCTAATATAAATTATCACTCCTACTCCTTTCCTCATGTTTCTATCTCTATGAAACACACTATAACATCATTCTGGACATCCAATCTATAGTTCTCTGGCAAATCAAGGCATGCCTATTAATACAATAATTGCATTGCCTATTATTGACATCAGTGGTGGAGAAAATGATGGGATCTGTAATAGCCTAAATCTATTAGAGAGAGTGAAGATAATAAAAATTTGATTAAGAAATTTCAACACAGCTTTATTCAGGGCAAATTGTGTTTTTATCAAAGAATGCATGATTCTGCCAATAGAGATGAGAATTACAATATTGCTTATTTGGATTTTAGTAAGGCTTTCACAGGGTGCCACACTTACGACTTTGAATAAAGTTAAAGCGTATGGGATTGATAGAAGAATTTTTAGGTGGATTCAATCATGGATTAGTGGCATACAGCAGTTAGTATAGATGGAATTAAATCTGAGCAGGGAAATTATCAGTGGGGTTCCAGAGGGGTCAGTGTTGGACCTGTAATTTTTCTTGTTGATCGCAACAGAAGTATAATTAAATCCCTGAACAAGTTTTGATGACACTAATTTGGTTAGAATCTTAAGATGCTGAGGTATTACAAGATAAAATTATCAAACTATTCCAATGGATGTAGAAAGGCAAATAGAATTTAACATAAGCAAGTGTAGTATACTTAGGTGTCCTTATAAGTTCCAACTTCCAGCAGAAAAAGCATTGCTTAAGTGCTAGGAATAGAGCTAATAGGGTAATGGGGTTTATTGGGAGGAGCATAAGTAATAGGAGTGTTGATGTCATCCTGAAACTGTACCTGGCATTAGTTAGGCCTCATCTTGACAATGCAGTGCAATTTTGGTCACTGTATTATAGGAAGGATATTTCTTTGCTTGAGTCTGTGCAAAGAAGGATGACTAAAATGATTCAAGGTTTGGAGAGCTTACCTTAGGGTAAAAGGCTTAAGAAACTAAATCATCATACAATATTAAGCAGAAGAGTCTGAGAGGACTTGATTGATTTTTTTTTTAAGGAGGCTATCTGGCAACTGCCCACTTGGGCATAAGTCACCGCAATCACACAGCCTAGCTCTAGGCTACTTTAAAATAAGAATATGAAAACAAAACAATGATAAAAAGTAAAGATGACAACACTTAGGAAGCAAGCTCCGGCATCGGTCCCCCTCCCACCGGCGCAGGAGCGTGTGACCTACAAAGAAAACAACAATAACAAAAACAAAACCTAGTTTAATAAAAGGGAGAAGGCTGGCCTCCCCCAAAAAGTCTCCAAGCCCACCAGTCAATGTGCATGCACTCGTCCCGAATAAAAGGGACAGGCGGTAGCCACCCCGCCCATCCCAGTACCGGGACAGGTAACATGGGCGAAGATCGCCCAGACTGGGAAATTCAACAAGAAAGTGTCAAACAGTCTGGGGGACAACGCAGTCATCACAGTAGAACGCTGGCGAGCGCTCAATCAAATGGCGGTGTGTCCCGCGAGTGTGCCCAATACGGAGACGACAGAAAGCACCCTGAAGCCGTCGCGGCATTCGGGGGTAGGTCCATGGGAACAGTCGCGGCGCAATGGCACACAACTTTAAGTTCTCCTCTACCGTCTCTCATCTTCTTTGCCAAGAAGCCCGAAGAGCTACCCGTATTCCTGCCATGTAGTCGGTGTGAGGAAGAGCGAAACGCTGGTCCGGTTGCAGAGTCTTCGTGGACTCTTTGGCGCCCTCATTCCCTGCAAATCCTACATGTCCAGGAACCCAGCAGAAAATAATCTCGACATTCGACCGGTTCGACAAAACCGTGGTGTCACGGATATCGCGAACAAGGGGAGGCGGAGATTCCAATGCCGCGAGAGCACTCAGGTCGTTATAGATCACAATCCGGTCTCCGAACCGGGCACGTCACGTAATCTCCCGTACCGAGTGGTGTATTGCCACCAGCTCAGCCGTGAAGATAGACGCAGCGCCTGGCAGAGCCCCGCTGACTTCAAACAAATGGGAGACGGCATGGAAGTCGACCCCCTCTTCGGACTTGGAGCCATCTGTATACACTGGCACAGTTCCGGCGTGACACGAGGTGTGCTCCAAAAAGGTCGAACGCAATACTCCCGGCGCTCTACAAGTTCGGGAGCAGAGACGTTGCGACAAATAGCCAAATGTGGTACCCTCCAGGGTGGACCCTAGGCAGAACTAGGGGCGCCACCGGCCCGAGAGCTATACCTAGCTCTCGAAGGAGTTTCCTGGCCCTAAACCCAAAGGGCTTAGGGTATGACTGGCGTCTCTCGGCGGCATAGGCACCGTCGAAGTCAGCTGCGGATGCAGTGAAAGCTGTTGGCGACTGAGGGAGGCGCCGGGCTCGCGCTTACAGGCGAGTGATGCACTGCACGTGGCGCAGAGCGAGTGGCATCTCCCCAGCATCGACCAACAGGCTCTCAATGGGGGAAGTGCGGAAGGCACCGGTCGCAAGGTGAAGGCCGGTGTGGTGGATCGAGTCCACCTTCCGTAATAAACGCTCAGCTGCGGATGCATAAAACTCGCATCCGTAGTCGAGCTTGAACGAACAAAGGATCGATAAAAAAGTAAGGCAGTAGCCCTATCAGCGCCCCAAGCGCTGAACGTCACGGAGCGGAGAATATCCATGGCGCGGGTACAAGAGACCCTAAGGCTGCGAATATGAGCCTCCCAGGTGAGGGGTCGGTCAAATACAAGACCAAGGAAACGATGCGATTCAACCACTTCCAGATGCACCCCATTGAGAAACAAATCTGGGTCGGGGTGGAGCCGTGGATGGCGGCAGAAGTGCACCACCTTAGTCTTGGCCAAGTAAAACCGAAACCTGTGCGCTTCGGCATAGCGAGAGACGCGGTTCAATGCCTGTTGGAGTCGACGCTCCTTCTTGCTGCTCCATTGGGACGGAGAGGGCTCCCGCACCCGTATGCGGAATCGATGATCTTGCAAATATTCAGATATAAACATTGGGAGGCGTCCCCTCGCCCCCCTCGTGTGGTGAGTCTCCATGATACCGTATCGCCATGCGGTATCATAGGCCTTCTCCAGATCGAAAAACACCGTCGCGTAGTGCTGTCTATGGAGGAAGGCCTTGTAGATGGCATTTTCCAGTCGGAGCAGAGCATCCAACGTGGAGTGGAACTTGCGGAAGCCGCACTGTGCAGAAGACAGATGGCCTCCGCTGTCCAGGAAAAAGGCTAATCTAACATTTACCAATTTCTCCATCAACTTGCACACGCAAGAGGTTAGAGAGATTGGGCGGAAACCAGCCGGAGTAGAGTGATCTCTCCCCGGTTTGCGAAAGGCGAGCACAGTAGCGATTCGCCAGGAATCTAGGAGAAGACCCTCCACACAGATCCTGTTGAACAAATCTAAGAGAAAGGCCATGCCTCGCTCACCTAGATGTCGAAGCATGGCGTACGGGACATCGCCGGATCATGGGCGATGTCCGCGCACGAAGCAAGATCGGAATGCAACTCACTCAGAGTAAACCTGTCATTGAAGGGTACTCCACCTTTTGAGGTAAAGTCCAGTCGGCGGCCTTCGGCGAAATCACGACGTGCATTGAATGTTGGCGGAACAGCATGCCGGCTAGAAAATGCGGAGAAAGCGATTGCGGGGTCCGAGATTGCGGTCCCATTCTCCTGGAGAACGGGAGGTGAGTCCTGCGAGAACTTGCCCTAAATCCTTTTGACTCGCTTCCACACCTCTGCCAGAGGGGTCTTCCCGTTAAGTGAAGACACGTATGCCCGCCAAGAAGAGCAGCGGGCGGGCTTCGAAATATACCGGAACCTAGCCCTAGCCCGACGAAATTCACCTACAGTGAAATTGTTCTGGCGGAGCTTATAGCGTATGTAGGCATAACGCTGCTGTTTGAGGGCCGCCACACACTCAACCGACCACCATGGGAGTGTCGGCTGCAAAATGGCCAGACTTTCTGGGAATAGTAGTCAGGCCCGCGGCGATGAGGTTGCCGGAGAAGAACTCAACAGCCTCATCTACTGACCTAAACTCCTCGACTGAGATAAAGAATTAAGTCATTTACTGAAATGCAGGCCCCCCGCGCCAAGCACCACCAAAGTGGGCTCTCAGGCGGCAGTTGCCCTGAAAATGATATTTGAATGGAAAAGTGATCACTACCATGAAGGCCATTGACCACCCCCCAATCAAAATCAGGCTGTGCATCCGAAGAGAACAAGGATAGATCAAGGCAAGAAAATGAAGCGGTTCTCGGACAGTGATGTGTAAACTCATCCACATTTAGGACACCCATCTCAAGCTCTTCAATCAGAGCGGCAACAACTTGTCCCCTGGGATTTATTGAGTAATCTTATCCAAGTCAGCTGACGGTGTAATGTACGCAGAAATAATAGTATACCTCATATCCAGGTGAAGCTGCACAACCACTGCCTGAAAGGGGGTATGTAAAGTGATAAGAAGAAGGGAGATACCATGCCAGGTGTAAAGCGCGCATCCCCCAGCCCAGCCCCCATCACGTGGTGGTGGGGTCGCAAAACCCTTATACCCCGGGAGGGCAGGCAGGAAGCACACGCCTAGCATGGTCTCCTGCAAAAAAATAGCTAATGGGTAACAGGATGAGATGAGCCTCCGCAGCTCCTCCCAGTTGGCCCTGAGTCCACGGCAATTACATTGAAGTAATATGCCCTCCAGGCCTAGCTCAGAGCAGATGCGGGGGGCACTCTTTGAACAGAAGACCCCCCTCACAGGAAAGGCTGTACACTTCCTGGAGGCAGTACCCCGGGCAATGTTGGCCGGACAAGGCGCAGTCACCTTTGAGGATTTATTGGGGGAGGTTGGGCTTGCCATGCAAGTCTTTTCCTCCCTCCGCCTCAAAACCTTAGGCAGGTGTTGTGGTTTCAGGGGCGAGGGGGCCCTCTTTTGGAGGATCTACCATTTATGAGCCCCTCAGCCCACCACTAGGCATGGGTGAAGGAACTGAAGGTCCTTTGTTGGTGTCCTCCTTTCAGGGAACAGCTTTAGTAAATCCAGAAGATTGCCTGGCAACCAACTTCAGGGGTGTTGCCTCCTGTGAGTCTAACGACTCGGTGGAGGCTCGTGCCCATTTGGCCTTACGGGAAACGGTCACATTAGGGGAGCCCTTGTTTTAGCCAGGGCTGGGTGTGAACCCTTTGTGATGCCAGCTTTACCAGGGAAGCACCCAGGTTGAGTAGAACCAGCAGAACGGCTCCAAATGGGCGCAGAAATAACCGTGCTTGTTGGCCTGGATGGACCAGGAGCAGAGGGTGTTTTGCTAATCATTGAGGCATAAGACATCCCAGGACCAAGTCCTTAGCCTCGCGGAATGAGACTCGATCCTGAGCCTGAACGGCCAAGATTTTTTTCTCAAGGAGATATGCACCACATTGTTTCAAATAAGCGGAGTGCGGCTCTCCACAATTGACACATTTAATTTGGACTTATCATGTGCTGCCTTGGAGCAATTTACACATACTTCGGGTGACCCCGACTTTGCATGACTATATGCGCGATTCGTATATCTGAAGCGGTGACAGTAATAGCACCTCCGCGGCAGTGGCACGAATGCCTTCACACGGTAGCGGTACCAACCGGCATGCATCGATTCTGGGAGCTTGTCACATTCAAACGTGACGAAGATTGTAGGGATGGGTCTCGAGGCCCCTCCCTGTTTTCTCATCACACGTTTGACCTTGACTGCCCCATGGTCGGCCAGCTCTAAGGTGATGTCCTCTATAGAGTAGTCAACGAGTTCCCTTGCATAAACTACTCCTTTCACAAAGTCCCTGGTAGAGTGTGGCATCACACTCACTGGGGTGCCATGAAGTGTCCGAAGAGCACTTATCTTGGCCGCCTCAGACGGCTCCCCCATCCGAGAAACAGGTCACCTTTGTCTCTCTACCAATTACACTAACTAATGCTCTCCTCTGATTGATCATGTTGCCCTTGGCCAACATGCTGCCATCAGTGGAGAGAATAACTAGGAAGTGTTTGACACCAGCGAGCTCAAAAATGCCAGGTAACCTCTGAATGAGGGGCCCCGATATTATCGAAGCTCTGCCCTGCACACTTTTAGTCTTAGTCATAGTCAAGGGCTCCGCACCCTGGGGGGGCAGAGGGGCCGGATGTGCCAATCTTGGTTTGGTTGCTTACCGAAGTGGCAGCAGACCCATTCATGCCCGCAGCCCCCGCGGATGGAGAGGAGCCTGAGTCTTCTTAGTCTTTTCCTATTTTTTTTCCTTTTAGGAGAGGAGGGCAGGGAATGAACTCGCTTCTCCCCTCCACCGGCAGGACAGGAGCCCCCAGGCCAGATGGACTGGCCTCAGCCAGGTTCTTCTCTGAGATGGAGAAGGTCCTGTCCGTTGCAGGGGAACCGGTCAGAGCAGATCCCTCCCCTCCTTGTACTATGTTGGACACCCAGGCCGTTTGAGGAGGACATTGCATAGGGGTGGCAGGACTTTTGAGGGAAGCGACCAAAGGGGCCTGGCTTCCCTCTCCCCCCAAGGGGATTTGTCCTACTGAGTCACTTCAATGGGAAGTGGTCGGCTATGGGCTTCCTGCTGGCTTTCTTGGCAGTCCCATTGGAAAGAAAAGGGGGGACTGCAGCTGAGAAGAGGGAGGTGCTCGAAAGCACCTCCAGAGAAGGGGGTGAGAGGGAGTCCCCTACACCCATAGGCGAAGGAGAGGAGTAAGCCTCCTCTCCGGTTAGAGAAATTTGGAGGGTCCCCTGCACAAGCACAGGGGGAGGGGGACCTTGATTATTTCTGTGGAGCTGCCCGAGGGCAACTCCGTCGTGAACAAGGGGAAATTGAGGGAAGATTGTTGATTTTTTCATCATTGGGCATGGTGACCCTCTTTTTCTTATGGGATGCAATAGCGCATCATCTTTCGCAGTAGCCCTCTCTGCAAGGGGTGCGTATAGGCCTGGCAGAGTCAGGTGCCGCCATTCAGGACCACCCCTCCCGCCTGGTGGCCTGGCAGTCCCTCAGCATGGCAGCTCCACCTTGGACATGGTTTAAAAAGAAATAGATGGTGAAGTGAGAAGGAAAGGGGATGTGAGGAAGCTATGGGTGGGGATGAAGCAGGTTGTTAAAAACCCACCACCCCAGACCAGAGCTCAGGGGTAAAGGAACCTTGTCCCCTCCCCCCTCAGCCCTAATCAGGGACGGTTGGCTGAGAAGGTCAGCATCTCCCCTGTGAAATTAGAGGCTGACCAGAGAAAGTTGTGGGAGAGGTTGTATGAAAAGCGAGGAAACTGGGGGGGAAACACAAGTGTTTTGAAGGAAGGAGAAGAGGCTAAGCTGGGGTTGGACAGGGTGCTGAATCCCGTCTGCATGGCGGTCAGGATGACAAATCGCTGTGCCCCTTATGGGGTGTACTTGATTGACTTCTTTAAGTGGGTAAAAGGTTATAATAACAGAGACCTTGGTAAGGTTCTTAATTTTAGCAACTAGGACAGGTAGCAATTGGTTTAAGCTGAGCACATTTTGGTTTAGGAAAGAGATTTTTAGAAGTTGGTTTTCAAATCAAGTGGTAGATGAATGGAATAGGATCACTAGTGATAGAAGCTTCTTCCCTGATGAGTTTTAAAAATAGATCGGATACTTTTATGGATAAGGATGCTAGGTGTGACTGAACTGGGTGATGGGAACAGGAGCTTATTTCTATAGGCCTATTGATTAGCCTTTTACAGACTCTTCCTTTTCTTATATTTCTATTGTTAGGAGTTTTACCACTAATCTCCACTCAGATAAGATGCTTTTATTTTGAACCATATGTATCTTAAAGCAGGTACTGGAAGGTCAACCCAAATTGGGACTCCATCAGGCCACTAACCACATGCTTTGTGCCTAAGCTTCACTAAAAGTGGAAGAAGTATTTCAACTATACACGTCATTATGAAGTTAGCTGAGTGGAAATGCCGCTTCTGGTTTTTAGTGAAGTTAAGCCACATTGGATGTGGTAAGTTGCTCATCGGATGAGGCTCCAATTAGAGTCGACATCCTGGTGGCTGCCATAATCTGAAGATACCATAAGTTTGAAATAAAGGCATCTAAAATGAGTCAAGATCATTCAAAGTATACAAAAGTATACAAAATGCCTTTAGAACTTAGAAGCTAAAAAGTTATCATTATTGATGTTAAAGATTATTTTTACCTTTGAATTGATATGATGCTCTGATATGCTGGTTTCAATCCTTTTTTGTCCATCTTCATCTCCCTGTTTCACTTCCATGACTCGTACAAATGGGTCTGGTACTTGGTAATTCATAGTATATTAATTCATTCAACACTATATTGTTGGAAATACAGAAAAATTAAATTAATTTTTTTTATATATACCTTGCACATATCTCCTACTGACAGGGTGGTATATGGACAGAGACACTTAAGACTCCACCATTCGCGCACATTATTCACTGCTTAACCAAGGTGACTCAGCTACATTTTCCCATCCATCATTTGAGTCTGGCTATCCAGTTTCCCTTGAAAGCTTCATTACTTGCGTTTGTGTGGCACCCTACACAGCCCATCCTCCCCTACCTATTTGTCTCCATTCATTCCTATCCCTAGCATGCCTTTCTGCCTCCTGGATGCTCAGGCCCCAACCAGCAAGGACATCTCTCGTACACTGCATCCACCCACTTCTGGGATGCCCATGTTGTCTCCTTCCTTTCACTTGAGATCTATTACTCTCTTTACCAGCCTTTCATCCTTTATTCTCTCTAGATGACCATAGCATCTCATCACACCTCTATCAAGCTCTTTCAAACAAACTCACTTTAATTCCATATCTCTCTCACACTCTTTCATTTCTCACTCTATCAATCAGCCTCAAACCAAAAATACTTCTCACATTTCATTTCCATAACTTCAACCTTCCTCCTTTCATTCACACTCAATGCCCATGTTTCACATCCATAAAGAGCAGTGGCAACCACCCCTCCCTCATACAATCCCATTTGTGCCTGCCTGCTCATTTGCTTCCCTTTTGTGAGACTCCTTATCACACCATATACTTGCACTCCATTTTCCATTCACTGCAATAATCATTTTCACCCCTTACATCAGCTGCCAGATCCACACCAAGACACTTAAAACAATGCACTTCTTCCAGCCTCCTCCCATTTAGACTCACTTGTAGCCCACTCATTCCTTGCCTATTGCATCACATTACTTTGCTTTTGCTTTGCTTTGCTTCCGTCTGTCATACACAATCCCAAATACATGGACCAGTGCCAGTTGTTTCTCTTTTGAGTCACCCATCAGCACTGAATCATCCGCAAACAATTGTTCTAGCTCATGCATCTCTCCATTTTCACTCACTAATACTGCACCTCTACCTCCCACTCTTGCTTTCACCTCTCTCACCACAACATCCATATACAGATTGAACAGCCAGGGTGACATCACGCATCCTTGTCTGAGTCCAGTTTTTACACTGAACCAGTGACCTTCCTTTCTCCTAACCCTCCCACATGCTTTAACAATCATCATAAAAGCTTTTGATAGCTCTTATTAGTGTGCATTTAATCCCAAGCATTCTCAACACATTCCACATCCCCTCTCGGTCTACTCTGTCATATGCTTTGCCCAGATCAATAAATGCCATGTACAAACTTTTATTCTTTTCCAGATACTTCTCATATATATTCTTCAAGGTAAAAATCTGATCTACAAACCCTCTCCCATTCCTAAAGCCCTTTGTTGCTCTCCAATCCAACTTTCTGCGCACCTCCTAACTCTTTCACTTAAGACTCTTCCATATACCTTTCCAGGCACCTTCAACAGACTTATATCCTTATAACTACCGCACTCAGTTCTTTCACCCTTTTCCTTGTAAATAGGAACAATACATGCATTCCTCCAATCTTCCAGCACACACCCCTGGTTCATACATACATTAAACAACCCCACCAACCACTCTACTACACACTCTCCCCCCCCACTTTCAGCATCTCACTTGTTATCTCATCCATACCAACTGACTTTCCACTTTTTGTCCTTTTCAATGCCTCTTCCACTTCCTTTTTGTTAATTCTTTTACTCATTCTAATTCTCTCTGATGTCATCCTACCTCTTCCAAGACATGACAGGTGTACTTTACTATCGTTCACATTTAGCAAATTCTCAAAATATTCTCTCCATCTCTTCATACCTACTTCATCTGTATGGATTACTTCACCCCTTCCATCCCTCATTCTTATTTCTATCTCCACTTTCTTCTTTCTCATACAATTTACTTCCTACCAAAATTGCTTTTTATTCTCTTTAAAGCATTGAGACACTCTTTCACCCAACCTATCATTCGCTTCTCTCTTCAATTCAACCACTCAATTTTTCACCCCCTGCCGCTTCCTCCTATACTTTTCCTTGTTTTCTGCGCTTCTGTTCTGTCTATACCTGTTGAATAGTTCACGCATCTCTTTCAAGGGCTCTTCCACTTCAGCATTCCACCATATATATCTGTAATTTTCAGGGAGGGGGTATTAATAATAATAGAAATTACAAATATTTCTGAGTAAACATAAGCTTAAAAGATAACTAATCTTGTATTTCAGATGAGACTATATATCCCAAACCATTTTGGATTACATTTTAAATAAAAAATGAAGTTGTAATGACATGATCTATTATTTATTATTAGTGTGGACTAGTCTTGTTGTCAATACTTCAATAATAAGTGACCTCCCAAGGTCCTGTAGAAATACCCAGCCAATCTACGCCTGTCACCCACTCTATGAAAAACAACAATTTATTTAAGACAAAACTGTACCCTAGCTGTTCCTATCATCACCGAAGTGTTTATATTATACTCTCTTTACAAACACCTACTGGTACTTTTATTATGACACTTATTAACCATATCTGACATGTCACATCATCTATAGTGAGTGTTGTTCACGATCTAACTATAATTTTGATATATTCTATAATACAGAAGTTATCCATCATGTAGGATATAAAATGAAGCAATTTACACTGAAAAAAAAAACAATATGAGAAATGTTTTCTCAATTTTCATAATTTATTCAGGCTTAAAAAAAAAGAAGACAATTATAATTTCTTCAAAACTGCAGGAAAAAGAGACAAATCTTTTAGACTTATAACCACTAGGTTCTCTTCAGTAAATCCCATCAGGACTCAGGAATGATGCCATGGCAAGTGGTCTTTCCCAGAAGTCTCCTAGGGAGGTCACATGGAATGATATTTTGAGATAGCTGGATGTGTGAATGTTGGGTGGGATACCTTGGAGTAGAGCATTGTGCAGCTGATGTGTGTTTTATAGGATTCTAGGTTGGTCTGATTCACTAAAAATTGGGTGTTACCAAACTAATGGAATTTTTATTTGTTCTAGAATTTATTTTTTTTATTTAGGAGCCTATCTGGCGACTGCCCACTTGGGCATAAGTCGCCGGAATCAAGACAGCCTAGCACTAGGCTACGCTAAAATAAGAATATGAAAACACAATGATAAAAAAGGAAGATCACAATAATCAGGAAGAAATCTCGGGCGGCGGGGGGACCTCCCCCTGGCACAGGAGCAGGCAACCTACAAAAAAAACAATAACAAAAAAAAACAACTATTTAAATAAAAGGGAGAAGGCCGGCCTCCTCCAAAAAGTCTAAAAGTCCACGAGTAGGTGGGTACTAATCCAGCCCGAGTACAAGGGACAGGCAGTAGCGACCCCACCCATCCCGGTACCAGGACAGCTATCGTGCGTGAAGATCACCCAGACTGGGACATTCAACAAGAATGTGCAGAACAGTCTGGGGGATGACGCAGTCGTCACAATAGGGCACTGGCGAGCGCTCCATCAAATAGCAATGCGTCACACAAGTGTGCCCAATTCGGAGACGAATCGGGCAGAAGATAATCTCGACATCCGCCCAGCTTGCCAAAACTGTGGCATCACAGATATCGCGAACCAGGGGATGTGGAGATTCCAATGCCCCGAGAGCACTCAGGGCGCTTTGTGAGTCGCTATAGATCACAATCCAGTCTCCAAACCGGGCACATCACGTAATCTCCCGTACTGAGTGGTGTATTGCCACCAGCTAGCCCGTGAAGACAGACGCAGCGCCTGGCAGAGCCCCGCTGACTTCAAACAGAAGGGATACAACATGGAAGCCAATCCCCTCTTGGGACTTGGAGCCATCCGTATACACTGACACGGTTCCAGCGTGATATGAGGTGTGATCCAAAAAGGTCGAATGCAATACTCCCGGTGCTGTACAAGCTTTGGGAGCAGAGATGTGGCGACAAATAGCCAAATGTGGTACCCTCCAGGGTGGCGTCCTGGGCAGAACTAGGAGCGCCACTGGCGTCTCTCAGCGGCATTCGCACCGTCGAGATCAGCTGCGGATGCAGTGAGAGCTGTTGGCAACTGAGGGAGGCGCCAGGCTCGCGCGTACAGGCGAGTGATGCACTGTACGCGGCGCAGAGCGAGTGGCATCTTCCCAGCATAGACCAACAGGCTCTCAATGGGGAAAGTGCTGAAGGCACCTGTCACAAGGCGAAGGCCGGGGTGGTGGATCGAGTCCACCTTCCGCTGTGGTAGAGCGAGTGTGTGTATAAGGGGCCATTCTCTCACCCTTTTTTCCAATACACTCTCCCTCCTTCTGTAAGAATGTGTGTGTGTGTTAATGGGAATGGGTTTGTTTTGTTTTGGGTTATTTTATGTATAAATAAATTACCATGTTCTTTGTTTTTTCCAGGCACCATATTCTGGAAAGGACTTAGTCTAGCACATTTTTATATAGCAAACAAAATATTACTTTGTCTTAAGTAAATTTAACGAAGAGCTCTATTAGTATTGTTAATGAAAGAGGGCTTAGAATAGCCACACAAGAGTGATAAGATCACTTATCTTCCATCAAGCGCAGAGGCACCAAGTGTCTGGAAGACATAGGCATTTTGCTCACTCGAGTGGTAGGTGGCTGGACATTCCCCCCACCACCACCCTCTTTGTACCATGTGAGGCCTTCTCTTTTTTGTAAACTATATATTGACTATTATAGTCCGGATTTTTTTTGGCTGTTGATGATTTTTTGGAATGTTTCTTAGGATAAATTAATAGGATTTGTAAGCAGGATTTCTTTCTTTTTTTTTTATTGCGGTTCTAAAGGAAATTTAGCTATATTTTTGTGTGTGAATAGGAAAGAGATCTCTAATATATCACCCCTCTCCATTGTAATTATCATTGTACATTTTTTTTGTGTAAGTAAAGGGACTGTATATACAATCCGTTTCATTCTCCTTTGATTTCTCATGTCTGAATTAGTGTAGGAAGCGGGTTGGATCAATTGGGGGTTAGTCTAGATTTTCGGCCCACTACATTTGGCACACGAATAGGGATGTGAGACTTCGAAACCGGGAGCGTGACGGGATTGGATTGCAGTCCATACCCAATTAGCGTGACAAGTAGTTTGATTGATTTTTCCCTCCTCCTATCTTTTTACTAACTTGGGAACAATGGCTGTAGCTGAAACTTTGAATGAAGAAGTAGTGCGATTGAGACTGGAGTTGAGGAAGAAAGAAGAGGAGTGTGAAGTATTGTGGGAAATGGTTGAGGGAATAAAGAATGAAATGAAAAGACTGATAGGATGAAGAAGGAAATGGAAGACTGACTGACGGATGCAGGACCTATATAACATGATGACAGGGGCTGGACCAACCCCAGGACCTATAACCCTGACCCCTACTCCTACTGAAGGGACTCCGCTAAATGGAATGGACTTGTATGACATGATGAAGGGGTCAGGACCGGCCCCAGGACCCTCGACCTTGACCCCTGCTCCGACTGAAGGGGATAAGACTAATGGGATCAATGGGAGTGTGAACGAGTCTAGAGAGGATAGGGTGATTATGAGTGATAGGAAGGAAGGAGAATGGAAGAGTGTTGAACGCAAGAGAAGAAGGAAGAGTGGTGCAAAGGGAAAGGATAGGAAGGTAAGAGGCAAGAGTGTGGACTCATTGTACTTGGATGAAGGAGAGAGTGATGGTATGATTGATATGAGTGAGAGTGAAGTGAATGTGGGAAAGGGTATTTTGATAAGGAAAGTGCCAAAGATAGATAGATTTAGGTTACATGGTGAGAAAAGTGTGGAAGAATTCTTTGGGGAATTTGAGCGATATTGTAAGCTCAAGTACCCGGAGAATAAGGGATACTGGATGAATGTTTTGGGGCAATGTTTGGAAGGAAAAGTATTGGAGTTTTTCCATGTGATTACAAGTGTGGGGGAACCGAGGTACAATGTAGTGAAGAAGAGATTGATTGGGCAGGTGAAACGAATGAAAGAGTGTGAAGTATAAAAGGATGAATGAATTTGAGAAGGCTCGAATGGGGAAGAGTGAAAGTGTGAATATGTATGCACATAGGCTTGAGAGTATGGTGAGAAAGAGGTATGGTAATGATGATGTAAATGAATGTAAACCACTGATGAGGAAGTTTTTGGACACGATCCTGCGAAAGGTGAGTGAATGGCTAAGTGGAAAGAGAAAGGAGAGAATGAGACTGACAGGTGAATGGTTGATGTGGGAGGATGTGTTGAAGCTGTTGGAAGATGGACGATTTGATGATGAAAGCGATCTAGAAGAGGATGGATGGTACAGTGTGAATGTTGGGGGTAAGAAGCCCAGGAGCTTTCATCCACCCCAGCAGTTTGTCAGCTACAGGAATGCCCTGAAGGCTGCGCCAGCTGGAGTGATGTCGAACTTCCTGGGCCGGCAGAATGGATGGGTAAATGGAGGGTGGTCGAATGGAAGGGGACAGATGAATTTTAAGCGTGGGAATGGATATATGAGAGAGAAACCGAGGTATGTCGCAGCAAATGAGAGACCAAATGGTAGGAGAAAGATTGTGGAATGTCGTCTGTGTGGAAGGAAAGGTCATATGTTGGTAGAATGTAGGTGGACGTCTGGTGCATGTTTTGGGTGTGGTAAGAAAGGGCATATGATAAAGGATTGCCAGGAAAGTGTGAAAGAGTGCTTTGAGTGTAAAGAGGAATGTATGCAGCTATTGTGCGATGGAAGGACATCCGAGTGAAAAGTGTTGGATTAGACTGAGAGCGCAAGGTGTGAATGGAAAGTCTGAAGCGGGAAACTGAATTGTAAGAGGGTACCTGCTGAAGTATCCTCTGGGTGCATGAGTGTGAGTAATGTGTTAGTAGGTCTGTCTAGTGTGAAAGTGCTGTCTGGTAGGAAGTATGAGTGTCTGAGTGTGAAGGTGGAATTGAATGGAATTGAGTGTTTGGCTTTAATAGATTCTGGATGCAAGGCGAGCTTGGTGTATAAAGATGTGTATGACAAGGTTAGTGAAAAAGCCCTCCTGTCTGAGTGCAAGGGTAGTTTGGTACGAGGGGCGGTCAATAAGTTTTTCAAATCAGATATAAGGAAACGAGATATGAGGAAAAGTGATTTATTATTTTTAAATATAACTACCCTCGACTTCAATGCACTTGCGCCACTTGTCCCTGATGCTTAGAATTCCCGACAACCACAAATCTCATGACTGCTGTTCAATCCACTCCGGCGTCTACTGCGTGGACGCCGGAATAAAAAGTAGTCGCTAGGGGCCATATCTGGACTGTAGGGGGGATGGTTGAGCTCCTCGAATCTGCACTCACGCAGGGCAGCTTGTGCAACTCTGGCTCTGTGGACTTTGATGACATTGAAGTCGATCATGGGGCGTGAGGTTTCTAGGGACTCAACGGGCAGAGACCTTGGTCATGGCCAAATTGTCGTAGATGATGTTGATAACACTTCCATGTGATATTCCAAATTCTCGCTCAATTTCTTTGACCTTCACCCATCGATTTTCGAGGATCAACCTCTCCACACGGGCCACATTGCTCTCATTGGTCACGTCTGATGGGGGTCATCTTCAAGGGACTCATGACCATGGCGGAATTCCCTATTCCAGCGAGCAATGGTTGCATAGGAGGGAGCCGTGTCGGTGTAAACTGCTACTGCAACCATGCCTTCATGGATCTCTTTTGCATTCTTGCCTTCCTTGATCAAAAATTTGATCACTGCGTGGTGCTCAACCTTCTCCATTGTTGAAAAATTTGTGACTGAGGATGTGCGATCAGCTACTGCTTCTTAAATAGACGAGGCAGGAGCGTGCTGCTGCAGGTCCTGACTTGTCATAACTTGTCCTAACACCCCCACAAACAGCCATCCCCCTTCCTCTGTTTTGCCCTACCGATTCGCAAAACTTATTGACCGCCCCTCGTAATAGGAGAGTGCCTGTGATTGGAATGATAAGGTCACCTGTTCAAATGCATGGTATGTTGATGAATGAATGTGAATTCTCTGTGATTGATAAGGTAAGTAGTGAGTATGGTGTGATTTTGGGCTATGATTTTATGAAAATGAATCGTATGGCTGTGCATCCTGCAAGTGATCAGATTGAGAGAAAGATTGGTAAAAATGAGGTGTATAAGTTGTATGTAGGGAAAGATGGTAGCGTTTTGAGGAGTGTGTTTACTGGTATTGAGGTGACTGCTATGGAGAATTTAAGGCTTGTGAAGGGTGAAAAGGTGTCTGTTAGAGTGAGTTGGAGTAAGGATGTTAGTTTGAATGTGGGTGAGAACACTGTGATATTGGATGGAAAGGATGCGTGTTATAAGGTAAGGCGTGTTGCTTGTGTGTTTGATGGCTTGATGAGAATGAATGATCCTTTTGTATGTGTGCAGGTGGACCCCAGGATGAAAGGACAGGTGAGGGGTATCCAAGTCGGAGATGTACTGGGTCACCTCTCCACTGTCAATGAGGTAGGTATGGATGATAGTACGGATGTCAGGGTGAATGTTGCAGGTGAATTTTTTTTTTTTTTTAATTAAGGGGCTATCTGGCGACTGCCGACTTAGGCATTAGTCGCCGTAAACAAACAGCCTAGTTCTAGGCTACTTTAAAAATTAAACAGGAAACAATAAAAAGAAATAACAATAAAAAAGCAATAACAAAAACAACAACAATTAAACTGGGTTAAATGAAAGGGAGAAGGCCAGCCTCCCCCAAAAAGTCAATAAGTCCACTAGTCATGGTGCACGCACTCGTCCCGAGTACAATGGACAGGCGGTAGCGACCCCGCCCATCCCGGTACCGGGACAGGTATCGTGCACGAAGATCACCCAGACTGGGACATTCGACAAGAATGTGCCGAACAGTCTGGGGGACGACGCAGTCGTTGCAATAGGGCGCAGGCGAGCGCTCCATCAAGTAGCGATGCGTCACACGAGTGTGTCCGATTCGAAGACGACAGAAAGCAACCTGAAGCCGCCGCGGCATTGGGGGATAGGTCCATGGGAACAGTCGCGGCGCAATGGCACGCAACTTTAAGTTCCCCTCGACCGTCTCCCATCTTCTTTGCCAAGCAGTCCGAAGAGCTGCCTGTATTCCTGCCATGTAGTCAGTGTGAGGAAGAGCGAAACGCTGGTCCGGTCGCAGAGTCCTCGCGGACTCTTTGGCGCCCTCATCGGCGCGCTCATTCCCCGCAATTCCTACATGTCCAGGAACCCAGCAGAAGATAATCTCGACATCTGCCCGGCTCGCCAAAACCGTGGCGTCACAGATTTCGCGAACCAGGGGATGCGGAGATTCCAATGCCCCGAGAGCACTCAGGGCGCTTTGTGAGTCGCTATAGATCACAATCCGGTCTCCGAACCGGGCACGTCGCGTAATCTCCCGTACCAAGTGGTGTATTGCCACCAGCTCGGCCGTGAAGACAGACGCAGCGCCTGGTAGAGCCCCGCTGACTTCAAACAGAGGGGATACGGCGTGGAAGCCGACCCCCTCTGGGGACTTGGAGCCATCCGTATACACTGGCACGGTACCAGCGTGACACGATGTGTGCTCCAAAAAGGTCGAACGCAATACTCCCGGCGCAGTACAAGCTTTGGGAGCAGAGGCGTGGCGACAAATAGCCAAATGTGGTACACTCCAGGGTGGCGTCCTGGGCAGAACCAGGGGCGCCACCGGCCCGAGAGCTATATCTACCTCTCGAAGGAGTTTCCTGGCCCTAAACCCAAAGGGCTTAGGGTATGACTGGCGTCTCTCGGCGGCATAGGCACCATCGAGATCAGCTGCGGATGCAGTGAGAGCTGTTGGCGACTGAGGGAGGCGCCGGGCTCGCGCGTACAGGCGAGTGATGCACTGCACGCGGCGCAGAGCTAGTGGCATCTCCCCAGCATCGACCAACAGGCTCTCAATGGGGGAAGTGCGGAAGGCACCGGTCGCAAGGCGAAGGCCGGTGTGGTGGATCGAATCCACCTTCCGCAATAAACGCTCGGCTGCGGATGCATAGAACTCGCATCCGTAGTCGAGCTTCGAGCGAACAAAGGATCGATAAAAAAGTAAGGCGGTAGCCCTATCGGCGCCCCAAGCGCTGAACGTCACGGAACGGAGAATGTCCATGGCGCGGGTACAAGAGACCCTAAGGCTGGGAATATGAGCCTCCCAGGTGAGGCGTCGGTCGAATACAAGACCAAGGAAACGGTGCGACTCAACCACATCCAGGCGCACCCCATTAAGAAACAAATCTGGGTCGGGGTGAAGCCGTGGATGGCGGCAGAAGTACACCACCTTAGTCTTGGCCAAAGAAAACCGAAACCTGTGCGCTTCGGCATAGCGAGAGACGCGGTTCAATGCCTGTTGGAGTCGACGCTCCAGAGTTGGCATCTGGGCCGCGCCAAAAGAGATCGAAAGGTCGTCCACGTAGAGCGTAGCGAGAACATCTTCCGGCAGCACCGAGGTGATGCCGTTGATGCTCAGGGCAAAGAGTGTGACACTGAGGACACTTCCCTGCGGGACACCCTCTTCCTGCTCCTTTGGGCCGGAGAGGGCTCCCCCCACCCGTACGCGGAATCGACGATCTCGCAAAAATTCAGATATAAACATTGGGAGGCGTCCCCTCGCCCCCATCGTGTGGAGAGTCTCCATGATACCGTATCGCCATGCGGTATCATAGGCCTTCTCCAGATCAAAAAACACCGTTGCGTAGTGCTGTCTACGAAGGAAAGCCTCGCAGACGGCATTTTCCAGTCGGAGCAGAGCATCCGACGTGGAGTGGAACTTACGGAAGCCGCACTGTGCAGAAGACAGATGGCCTCCGCTGTCCAGAAAATTGGCTAATCTAACATTTACCAATTTCTCCATCAACTTGCACACGCAAGAGGTTAGAGAGATTGGGCGGAAACCAGTCAGGGTAGAGTGATCTCTCCCCGGCTTGCGAAAGGCGAGCACAGTAGCGATTCGCCAGGAGTCTGGGAGAAGACCTTCCACCCAGATCCTGTTGAACAAATCTAACAGAAAGGCCATGCCTCGCTCACCCAGGTGTCGAAGCATGGCGTACGGGACATCGTCCGGACCATGGGCGGTGTCCGCGCACGAAGCGAGAGCGGAACGCAACTCACTCACAGTAAACTTGTCGTTGAAGGGTTCTCCGCCTCTGGAGGTAAAGTCCAGCCGGCGGCCTTCCGCGACATCACGACGTGCATTGAATGCTGGCGGAGCAGCATCACGGCTAGAGAATGGGGAAAAAGCGGTCGCTAAGGATTCCGCCACGGACGCGGGGTCCGAGATTGCGGTCCCATTCTGCTGGAGAACGGGAGGGGGGTCCTGCGAGAACTTGCCCCGAATCCTTTTGACTCGCTTCCACACCTCAGCTAAAGGGGTCTTCCCGTTAAGTGAAGACAAGTATGCCCGCCAAGAAGAGCGGCGGGCGTGCTTCGAAATATACCGGAACCTAGCCCTAGCCCGACGAAATTCAGCGACAGTGAAATCGTTCGGGCGGCGCTTATAGCGCATGTAGGCATAACGCTTCTGTTTGAGGGCCGTCTCACACTCGGCCGACCACCATGGGAGTGGTCGGTGTGCAAAACGGCCAGACGTCCTAGGAATAGTAGTCAGGCCCACGGCGATGAGGTTGCCGGAGAAGAACTCAACGGCCTCATCTAGCGACCTAAACTCCTCGACTGAGATAGAGAATTCAGTCATTTCCTGAAATGCAGGCCACCGCGCCAAGCACCACCGAGGTGGTCTCTCAGGCGGCAGTTGCCCTGAAAATGATATTTGAATGGGAAAGTGATCACTACCATGGAGGTCATCGACCACCCCCCAATCAAAATCAGGCTGTGCATCCGAAGAGCACAAAGATAGATCAAGGCAAGAAAATGAAGCGGTTCTCGGACAGTGATGCGTAAACTCATCCACGTTTAGGACACCCATCTCAAGCTCTTCGATCAGATCGGCAAGGACTTGTCCCCTGGGATTTATGGTGTAATCTCCCCAGAGAGGATGCCTGCCGTTCAGATCTCCAAGCAAGAGATAGGGCCTCGGCAACCGTGCCACGACGCGGCGAAAGTCCCCCGCGTCGAAGTCAGCTGACGGTGGAATGTACGCAGAAATGATAGTATACCTCCTATCCAGGTGCAGCTGCACAGCCACTGCCTGAAAGGAGGTATCTAAAGAGAAAGGAGGTATCTAAAGAGAAAGGAAGAACGGAGACATCATGCCGGGTGTAAACCGCGCATCCCCCAGCCCGGCCATCCCGCGGTGGTGGGGTCGCAAGAACCTTATACCCCGGGAGGGCGGGCAGGGGGCACGCGCCTAGCATGGTCTCCTGCAAAAAAATAGCTAACGGGGAACGGGACGAGGCGAGCCTCCGCAGCTCCTCCCAGTTGGCCCGGAGTCCACGGCAATTCCATTGAAGGAATATGCCCTCCAGGCCTAGCTCGGAGGAGACGCGGGGGCCCTCCTCGAATTGAAGACCCTCACGGGAATAGCCGTACGCTTCCCGGGGGCAGAACCCCGGGCGCTGTTGGCCGGACAAAGCGCTGGAGGCGCTGTCGCCTTCGAGGACTTATTGGGGGAGGTTGGGCTCGCCATGCGAGTCTTTTCCTCCCTCCGCCTTCGGAGGCGGGGGGGCCTCTTTTTGAGGAACCACCGTCTCCGAGCCACTCGCTCCACCTCGGGGCGTGGGCGAAGGAGCCGAAGCTCCTTTGTTGCTGTCCTCCTTTCGGGAGACAGCTTTAGGAACCCCTGAAGATGGCCTAGCGACCATCTTCAGGGGTGTTGCCTCCTGTGAGTCTAACGACTCGGTGGAGGCGCGTGGCCGTTTCGCCTTGCGGGAAACGGTCACGCTGGGGGAAGAGGGGGGAGCCCTGGTTTTAGCCGGGGCTGGGTATGAACCCTTTTTGCCGCCAGCTTTACCAGGGGAGCGCCCGGGTTGGGTAGAGCCCGCAGAAGGGCTCTGAATGGGCGCGGAAACAACCATGCTCGTTGGCCTGGATGGGCCAGGAGCAGAGGGTGCCTTTCGAACTACTGAGGCATATGACGTCCCAGGCAGAGCTGGGCGCGCCAGGACCAAGTCCTTAGCCTCGCGGAATGAGAGTCGATCCTGGGCCTGAACGGCCAGGATTTCTTTCTCCAGGAGATAGGCACCACATTGCTTCGAAGAAGCAGGGTGCGGCTCTCCGCAATTGACACACTTGGCCACACACGATTTGGACTTATCGTGTGCGACCTTGGAGCAATTTACAGACACTTCGGGTGACCCCGACTTTGCACGTCTATATGAGCGATTCGTATGGCCAAAGCGGTGACAGTAATAGCACCGCCGCGGCAGTGGCACGAATGCATTCACGCGGTAGCGGTACCAACCAGCACGCACCGACTCAGGGAGCTTGTCACAGTCGAACGTGACGAAGAGTGTAGGGGTGGGTCTCGAAGCCCCTCCCTGTTTTCTCATCACACGTTCGACCTTGACCGCCCCATGGTCGGCCAGCTCTAGGGTGATGTCCTCAATGGAGTAGTCAACGAGTTCCCTCACATAAACTACTCCTTTCACAAAGTTCATGGTAGAGTGCGGCGTCACACTCACCGGGGTGCCATTAAGTGTCCGAAGAGCACTTATCTTGGCCGCCTCGGCGGGATTCGCCGCATTCGCCAGAAAGCTGCCGTCCGAGAAACGGGTCACCTTCGGCTCTCTACCAATTGCACTAGCTAATCCTCTCCTCTGATGGATCATGTTGCCCTTGGACAACATGGTGCCATCAGTGGAGCGAATAACGAGGAAGCGTTTGAAGCCAGCGGGCTCGAAAACGCCAGGTAACCTCTGAATGAGGGGCCCCGATGTCATCGAGGCTCCACCCTGTGCACTCTTGGTGTTATTCTTGGTCAGGGGCTCCGCACATGAGGGGGTAGAGGGACCGGATGTGCCGATCTTGGCTTGGTCGCCTACCAAAGTGGCAGGAGACCCATCCGTCCCCGCAGCCCCCGCGGATGGAGAGGAGCCCCGAGTCTTTTTCGTCTTTTTAGTCTTCTTTGTCTTTTTCTTTTTTGGAGAGGAGGGCGGGGAATGAACCCGATTTTCACCTCCGCCGGCAGAAGCCCCCAGGCCAGATGGACCGGCCTCAGCCAGGTCCCTCTCCGAAATGGAGAAGGTCCTGGTTGTCATAGGGGCACCTGTCGGAGGAGATCCCTCCCCTCCTTTTACTGCCTCGGAGCCCTCAGCCATTTGAGGAGGACCTTGCATAGGGGCAAATTCGGGTTCGGTGCTTGGCGCCGAGCCCGAATTCCCCCCCATGGAAGGCCCTACCGTCTGAGGCTGGGTCTCCTCAAGGACCATGTTTATCACAGGAGGGGCCTCCAGTTGGCCATCCCCTCCCAGGACATCGCAGGTCCCCTTGGCAGTGTCGCCAGTCTTGTGTGGGGAGGCACAGGCCTTGACCCCAGCAAGGTTTAAAATTCTTGCCAGCAGGTCTTTTGAGGGAAGCGACCGAAGGGGCCTGGCTAAGGGCTGCCTGCTGGCTTTCTTGGCAGTCCCCTTGGAAAGAAAAGAGGGAACTGCCGTTGGGAAAAGGGAGGTGCCCGAAAGCACCTCCAGAGAAGGGGGTGAGGGGGTCCCCTGCACCCGTAGGCGAAGGAGAGGAGTAAGCCTCCTCTCCGGTTAGAGAAATATGGAGGGTCCCCTGTGCAAGCACAGGGGGGGAAACCTCCATTTTTTTGCTGGAGCTGCCTGAGGGCGGCTCCGTCGATGGAACAGGGGAAGTTGAGGGTTGGGTTTGTTTTTTTTTATCATCATTGGGCATGGTGACCCTTTTTTAAACACGGGATGCAATCGCGCACACCTCTCGCAGTAGCCCGCACTGCGAGAGGTGCTTACAAGCCCGGCAGAGCCAGGCGCCGCCATTTGGGACCACCCCTCCCGCCTGGTGGTCTGGCAGTCCATCGGCATGGCGGCTCCACCTTGGACACGGCGTAAAAATTAATAGATTGTGAAGAGGAGAGGAAAAGGGATGTGAGGAAGGTATGGGTGGGGATGAAGCAGGTAGTTAAAAACCAGCCACCCCAGACCGGAGCTCAGGGGTTAGGGAACATTGTCCCCCACCCCCTCAGCCCCGATGCGGGACGGTTGGCTGAAAGGGATGTCAGCATCTACCCTGTGAAATTAGAGGCTGACCAGAGAAAGTTGTGGGAGAGGTTGTGTGAAAAGAGAGGAAACAAGTGTTTTGAAGGAAGGAAGAGAGGCTAAGCTGGGGCCGGACGGAGCGCTGGATCCCGTCAGCACGGCGGCCAGGATGGCAAATCGCCGCGCCCCTTACGGGGTGCAGGTGAAAAGATGTGTGAATGGACATATAATGAAGTGAAGAGCATGTTGGAAGTGTTGATTGTAGTGAGTCGTTTGTATGGAGTGATTGTTTATGTGCACTTTGGTGGTGAGAGGCCGATTGCGTACAAGGATGAGATGATGAAGGGTTTGAATCCTAATGTGGTACATCTGCAATGTTTGAGCGGTGTGCACTACAATTGGGTGATTGAAAAATGTTCATATATGAGAGAGAAGAATGATTGTCTGGATGAAGATGAGTGTGTGGTGAGTGATGATGTGGGAGTTGATGATGGTGTCGATGTCAGTGCTGATGTTGGTGGGCTTGTTCCTTCTGTGTATTGCGAACATGGTGGACCTGATATGATGGAAGCGAGAGTGAAAGTTGGTGAAAGGTTCTTCTGTGGTTTGATTGATACTGGAGCACAAGTGTCTTTAGTGAATGAGAGGATTCTGAGTAAGTATGATGAGTTTAGATGTTGCGAGCATAAACCTGTGAAGTTACGGATAAGTGGATTAGCGAATGGCATGATAGTGGCATAGGAACAGGTTAGTCTGACAGTGAGTTTGGGTAATGGTGCGAATGTAAAGCATGACTTTGTGATTCAGAAAGATGAGCAAATGCCGTGTTGTTTCTTGCTTGGTGTAGACTTTATGAGATTGAATGATTTGTCTTTGGATGCTGATAAGGATTGTCTTATGAAAGGCGAATGTGAGGTGATGAGGTTGAATGAGTGTGCAAAGAATGTTGTCAAGTTTTGCGGTATGATTGAATTGGTCATGGATGATGAGAATGAGATTCTAAGTGATGATGATATTCTAGAGATGCAAGAGATGTGTCCTTTTGTTAGTGAGTTGAAGAGGTGTGTAATGACACGTGTTGATTTGAATTAATGGACTGAGTGTTTAAGTGATTTTAAAAGGTATGCTAAGGATTTTGTTGTTTGTATTGGTGTTGTATATTTTGTGAGGCATGTGAAGGGTGGTGATGATATGTTTGTACCTGTGATGTCCTTGGTTGGTATGATTGGTCTCGTGAAGGTTGTACATGATAATTATGGGCATATGGGTAAGTTTAAGCTGTGGGAGTGTATGAAGGAGCGTGTGTTCCATTCGTTTCTGAGAACTGTTGTGAATGATGCTGCAACTACGTGTGAAAGGTGTCAGAAGCGAAAGGTGCAAGGTGTGCAAGTGAAACCACTGATGTTGAAAGTTGATGCAAAAGAACCGTTTGAATTGGTAGTGATTGATTGTGTATCTTTGCCATGTACGAGTGCTGGGAATGTTGGTATGGTTGTTATGGTTGATCATAAAAGTAAGTTTGTGTATGCAGCACCTGTGAGAGATAAAAGGAGTGTAACTGTTGCGCGTGTGGTTGAGCAATTGTTTTTTCCTGTGTGTATGGAAGCCTAGAAGATGTCTGAGTGATAATGGGCCTGAATTTGTAGGAGAAGTTGTGGTGGGGCGAATGTGAGTGTGTGTAAAAGGGCCATTCTCCCACCCCTTTTCTCAGTACCCTCTCCCTCCCTCTGTAAGAATGTGTGTGAATGGGAATGGGTTTGTTTTATTTTTGTTAAATTCATGTATAAAATGATTACCATGTTTTTCTTTCTTTCCAGGCGTTATTCTGGAAAGATAAAAGCTAATTTTAAGATATCACTCTAAAAGATATTTCCTTGTTTAAATTGAACTTTAACGAAGCGTTATTCTGGAAAGAGGTAAGCTAGTCAATGTATTTTCGGGTAATGCCCAATTATTGGTTTCGCCATCCATGTATAAATGGATGGATCACTGAAGGAGGATATATCTCTTCTTCAGAGAGAGTGGAAGTGCAGACTGGAAGCAAGAGGGGTTCTATAGAGGAGTGCTCCACCCAGCCCTGAGAGGAGGGCTTTCGTGTCTCTATCCACCTGAACCGCCATACCTGCCTTCGTTGACAATCCTGCCTCCTTCTAGTTAGCCAACTACCGCCCACCTCCAGCAAGACATAGCGCGTGTCCCCTTTTCGTTCGGTTGTGGTTGTGTTTTTTGTTTTGTCTAGAATTTACGTAAATTGTTGTATCCGCCCGTTATACGCTTCTCGTTTGGTATCATTATTTTTATTTGGGAATTTAGCCTCATTTTGAAGTGTGCACACTTCCCTAGTAAAATATAAAATTTTTGTAAATATAAACTGTAGCTATCATTGTATTTTTGTAAGTAAAGGGACTGTATATACAATCCGTTTTATTCTCCCTCGATTTCTCACGTCCGGACAGTGTAGGAAGCGGGTTGGATCGATTATCGATTGGGATTAGAGATCTATTTTCGGCCCGCTACATTTGGCGCCCGAATAGGGACGTGAGACTTCGAAACTGGGAGCGTGACTGGATTGGATTGCAGTCCATACCCAATTAGTGTGACAAGTAGTTTGATTGATTTTTCCCTCCTCCTATCTTTTACTAACTTGGGAAGAATGGCTGTAGCGGAAACATTGAATGAAGAAGTAGTGCGATTGAGACTGGAGTTGAGGAAGAAAGAAGAGGAGTGTGAAATGTTGCGGGGAATGATGGAGGGAATGGAGAATAAAATAAAAGGGATGAATGAAAAGACTGATAGGATGAAGAAGGAAATGGGAGACCGACAGGATCAGACGGACCGACGGATGCAGGACCTGTATAACATGATGACAGGGGCTGGATCAGTCCCAGGACCTACAACCCTGACCCCTGCTCCTACTGAAGGGACTCCGCTAAATGGAATGGATGGCAGTATGATCGAGTCTAAAGAAGATACTGTGAGTGGTAGGAAAGGGGGTGAATGGAAGAGAGTGGAAAGTAAGAGAGGAAGTAAGCATGGTTCTAAGGTTAAGGATAGGAAGGCGAGAGGGAAGAGTGTGGATTCGCTATACTCAGATGAGGGAGAGAGTGACGATATGATTGGAATGAGTGAGACCGAGAGTAGCTCTTCGGAGAGTGAAGTGAATGTGGGAAAAGGAATTTTGATTAGGGAAGTGCCAAGGATTGATAAGTTTAGATTGCATGGGGGAAAGAGTATGGATGAGTTCTTCGGGGATTTTGAGCGGTACTGCAAGCTCAAGTACCCACAGAACAAGGGTCACTGGGTGAGTGTTCTGGGAGATTGTTTGGATGGGAAAGTGTTGGAGTTCTTGCGAGTGATAACGAGTGTGGGAGAGCCAAAGTACGATGTAGTGAAGAAGAGATTGATTGGGCAGGTGAAACGAATGAAAGAGAGTGTGAAGTATAAGAGGGTGAATGAATTTGAGAAGGCTCGAATGGGGAAGAGTGAAAGTGTGAATATGTATGCACATAGGCTTGAGAGTATGGCAAGAACGAGGTATGGTGATGATGATGTAAATGAATGTAAACCACTCATGAGGAAGTTTTTGGACACGATCCCGCGAAAGGTGAGTGAATGGCTGAGTGGAAAGAGAAAGGAGAGAGTGAGACTGACAGGTGAACGGTTGATGTGGGAGGATGTGTTGGAACTGTTAGAAGATGGACGATTTGATGATGAAAGCGATCTAGAAGAGGATGGATGGTACAGTGTGAATGTTGGGGGTAAGAAGCCCAGGAGCTTTCATCCACCCCAGCAGTTTGTCAGCTACAGGGATGCCCTGAAGGCTGCACCAGCTGGAGTGATGTCAAACTTCCTGGGCCGGCAGAATGGATGGGCAAATGGAGGGTGGTCGAATGGAAGGGGGCAGATGAATTTCAAGCGTGGGAACGGATATATGAGAGAGAAACCGAGGTATGTCCCAGCAAATGAGAGACCGAATGGTGTGAGAAAGATTGTGGAATGTCGTCGGTGTGGAAGGAAAGGTCATATGTTGGCAGAATGTAGGTGGACATCTGGTGCGTGTTTTGGGTGTGGTAAGAAAGGGCATATGATAAAGGATTGCCAGGAAAGTGTGAAAGAGTGCTTCGAGTGTAAAGAAATAGGCCATTTGAAGAAAGATTGTCCGAGGTTGAATGGTGGAGCAACTGCTGGGGAAAGTATGAAATATGCATGTGGTAATTGTGGAAAGGCTGGTCATTATGCAAGGATGTGTCGTGACCAGAGGAATGTATGTAGCTATTGTGCGATGGAAGGACATTCAAGTGAAAAGTGTTGGATTAGACTGAGAGCGCAAGGTGTGAATGGAAAGTCTGAAGCGGGAAACTGAATGGTAAGAGGGTACCTGCTGAAGTATCCTCTGGGTGCATGAGTGTGAGTAATGTGTTGGTAAGTCTGTCTAGTGTGAAAGTGCTGTCTGGTAGGAAGTATGAGTGTCTGAGTGTGAAGGTGGAGTTGAATGGAATTGAGTGTTTGGCTTTAATAGATTCTGGATGCAAGGCGAGCTTGGTGTATAAAGATGTGTATAACAAGTTTAGCGAGAAAGCCCTCCTGTCTGAGAGCAAGGGTAGTTTAGTAGGTATTGGTAATAGGAGAGTGCCTGTGATTGGAATGATAAGGTCACCTGTTCGAATGCATGGTATGATGATGAATGAATGTGAATTTTCTGTGATTGATAAGGTGAGTAGTGAGTATGGTGTGATTTTGGGGTATGATTTTATGAAAATCAATCGTATGGTTGTGCATCCTGCGAGTGATCAGATTGAGAGAAAGATTGGTAAAAATGGGGTGTATAAGTTGTATGTAGGGAAAGATGGTAGCGTTTTGAGGAGTGTGTTTACTGGTATAGAGGTGACTGCTATGGAGAGTGTAAGGCTTGTGAAGGGTGAAAGGGTGTCTGTTAGAGTGAGTTGGAGTAAGGATGTTAGTTTGAATGTGAGTGAGAACACTGTGATATTGGATGGAAAGGATGCGTGTTATAAGGTAAGGCGTGTTGCTTGTGTGTTTGATGGCTTGATGAGAATGAATGATCCTTTTGTATGTGTGCAGGCAGACCCCAGTGTGAAAGGGCAGGTGAGGGGAATCCAAGTCGGAGATGTACTGGGCCACCTCTCCACTGTCAATGAGGTAGGTATGGATGATAGTACGGATATCAGGGTGAATGTTGCGAATGAAAAGACATGTGAATGGATGTATAATGAGGTGAAGGACATGGTGAAATTGGATGGATGTTTGACTGAGTATGAAAGGGAGGATGTGTATCGAATGATATTTGAGCGAAAGGGAGCCCTCAGTAAGGGTGATCTGGATTTCGGGGTTGCAAAGCTCCCGGAATTCAAGATTGTCCTGAAGGAGGACTCCCCAATCTATCAGCGGCCGAGGCATTTCCCACGTCCGGTTGCTGAAGAGATTGAGGAGCAGTGTTTGGAATTGGAGCAATTGGGGGTGATTGAGGAGAGTGAGAGTGCATGGAATAGTCCAATTGTACCTGTACGTAAGCCGGATGGAAGATTGCGTCTGTGTGTGGATTATCGAAAGGTGAATGAAAGGACTGTGAAAGAAAGGTTTCCGATGTGTGTGGTATCTGAGTGTGTGTATAGTATGCATGGGATGGAGTGGTTTACGAAGCTGGATCTGGTACGGGGGTATTACCAGATGCCCATTGCTGAGGAGAGCCGGCCAGTAACTGCCTTCTCTTCCTCAAAGAGGCATTACCAGTTCCGGAACCTCAGCTTTGGGTTGGCTAATGCTCCCGGAGCCTTCCAGCGGGCAATGAATGTTGTGTTGAGTAAGTTTGCGAGTAAGAATGTGATTGCGTTTATAGATGATATTTTGATTATGACTGAGACTTTTGAGGAGCATATGAGATTGGTGAATGATGTGTTGAGAACGTTGGAGAGTGTTGGTGTGAAGGTGAAAGTGGCGAAGTGTGAATGGTTTGCGAAAGAAGTGGAATTCCTTGGACATATGGTGAGTGAGAATGGATTGCGTAAATCATCGAAGTATGTTGAGAAGGTGCGAATGTTTCCTAAACCGGTGACTGTGAAGCAACTGAAGTCATTTTTGGGTTTGATTGAGTTCCAGCGAAAGTTTATACGTGATTGTTCTGGTGTGAGTAAGCCTCTGACTGAGTGGATGGGCAAGAAAGGTAGTACGGTTGTCAAGTGGAATGATAAGATGAATGAGGCGTATGAGAGACTGAAGGAGGCAGCGGTTGAAGATGTTGAATTAGCTTACCCAGATTATAGTGTAAATGCTAAAATGCTTGAATTGTATACAGATGCGAGTGGGTATTGTATGGGAGGTTTTCTGATGCAAGAGCAGCGTTTGAATGGAGAGAATGTCAGGCGAATAATTGGGTATGTATCCAAGGCTATGAATGTTGCAGAACGAAAGTATTCGACTGTGGAACGAGAGCTGGCTGCGATAAGATATTGTTTGAAAGTGTTGCGTCCATTTTTGTATGGTGTGAGGTTTGTGATAAAAACCGATCATCAACCTCTTGTGTATCTGCAGCGTATGAAGTGGGCTGATAGTAGGATTGCAAGGACTTTGGAAGATTTGAGTGACTTTGACTATGTGATTGAGTATGTGCCTGGTGAACGGAATGGAGTGGCTGATTTGATGTCAAGGTATCCTGGTACGAATGATGAAAATGTGTGTGGAGTGAGTGATCCTGAGTATTTGCCGAAAGGAATTATGAATGGAAAAGAGAGTAAGGGTGGTGGTGATTCCTTGTTTGAGAGTGTATGGAATGGTTTGCAAGATTTGAAGAGTGATGGAGTAGATGTGAGAGTGCCCGATAGTGTAGATGATTTAAGGAAGGAGGTAATGAATGAAGTGTGTAGGAAGCCTGAAAGCATTGGTATGGCAAAGGTGCGGAACTTCATGAAAGAATTGAGAGCGATGTGTATGCAAGGGGTCCCGCCATTTCAGGAAGTGTTGATTGTAGTGAGTCGTTTGTATGGAGTGATTGTATATGTGCACTTTGGTGGTGAAAGGCCGATTGTGTACAAGGATGAGAAGATGAAGGGTTTGAATCCTAATGTGGTACATCTGCAATGTTTGAGCGGTGTGCACTACAATTGGGTGATTGAAAAGTGTTCATATATAAGAGAGAAGAATGATTGTCTGGATGAAGATGAGCGTGTGGTGAGTGATGATATGGGAGTTAATGACAGTGTGGATATAAGTGCTGATGTTGGCGTGCTTGTTCCTTCGGTGTATTGTGAACATGGTGGACCTGATATGATGGAAGCGAGAGTGAAAGTTGGTGAAAGGTTGTTCTGTGGTTTGATTGATACTGGAGCGCAGGTGTCTTTAGTGAATGAGAATATTCTGAGTAAGTATGAAGAGTTTAGATGTTGCGAGCATAAACCTGTGAAGTTACGGATAAGTGGATTAGGGAATGGCATGATAGTGGCATGGGAACTGGTTAGTCTGAAAGTGAGTTTGGGTAATGGTGTGAATGTGAAGCATGACTTTGTGATTCTGAAAGGTGAGCAAATGCCTTGTTGTTTCTTGCTTGGTGTAGACTTTATGAGATTGAATGATTTGTCTTTGGATGCTGATAAGGATCGTCTTATGAAAGGTGAATGTGAGGTGATGAGGTTGAATGAGTGTGCAAAGAATGTTGTCAAGTTTTGCGGTATGATTGAGTTGGTCATGGATGATGAGAATGAGATTTTAAGTGATGATGATATTCTAGAGATGCAAGAGATGTGTCCTTTTGTTAGTGAGTTGAAGAGGTGTGTAATGATGCGTGTTGATTTGAATGAATGGCCAGAGTGTTTAAGTGATTTTAAAAGGTATGCTAAGGATTTTGTTGTTTGTATGGATGTTGTATATTTTGTGAGGCATGTGAAGGGTGGTGATGATATGTATGTACCTGTGATGTCCTTAGTTGGTATGATTGGTCTGGTGAAGGTTGTGCATGATAATTATGGGCATATGGGTAAGTTTAAGCTGTGGGAGTGTATGAAGGAGCATGTGTTCCACCCGTTTCTGAGAACTGTTGTGAATGATGTTGCAACTACGTGTGAAAGGTGTCAGAAGCGAAAGGTGCAAGGTGTGCAAGTGAAACCACCGATGTTGAAAGTTGATGCGAAAGAACCGTTTGAATTGGTAGTGATTGATTGTGTGTCTTTGCCGCGTACGAGTGCTGGGAATGTTGGTATGGTTGTGATGGTTGACCATAAAAGTAAGTTTGGGTATGCAGCGCCTGTGAGAGATAAAAGGAGTGTGACTGTTGCGCGTGTGGTTGAGCAGTTGTTTTTTCCTATGTGTGTATGGAAGCCTAGAAGATGTCTGAGTGATAATGGGCCTGAATTTGTAGGGGAAGTGTTTGAGCAAATGTTGAGAGAGAATGGTGTGGAGCATGTGAGAACAACTCCGTATGTACCGTCTTCAAATGGATTGGCTGAACGGACTATAAGAACCTTGTGTGAGATGTTGAGAATGATGAGTACGACAGTGAATGACTGGGATGTGTGTCTGGGGAGAGTGTTGTGGGCGTATAATTCAACTGTGCATAGTGCAACTGGAATGTCCCCATGTCAGTTTGTGATGAATTTTGAAAGGCGAGTGAAAGATAGGTTTCGTTTGAGTGAAAGTGAGCAGAGTGTATGGCGTGAGGCGCATGAAAGGTTCCGTTCATTTGAATTAGGTGCAAAAGTATTGAAGGTGAAAGAAGTGAAGGGTAGGTTGAATGTGTCAAAGATGAGTGAGAAGTTTGATGGACCTTATAGAGTTGTGAGGGTTTGGGAAAATGGAGTGACGTATGTTTTGGAGAGTTTGAATGACGGCATGACTGAGAGAGTGCGGGCTCATCAGAGTCAGTTAAGGAGATGGAGAGAACCTCCTGACTACCTGGTGAGCCATCCAGTGTATGGACTGTGTAGAGAGAGAGGTAAAGTGCATGATGATGAGATTGAATGTGATAGTATGGATCTGTCTGGGAAAGAGCTAGTCTTAGTCTCGAGGAGTAGAAAGCGTACAAAGAAGGGTGAAAGGAAGAATGCAAGTACGAATGAAAGTAAGTCTGAGCAGAGTGTTTCTGGTATGGGGGATCTTGAAAGGGAGATTGAGTTTTTGCGTAAACAGGTGAGTGATTTGGCTGGTATAAGTAGACGAGTGAGTGAGCTGCCTGTGCCTGATTTTTCTGGTTTTGGGAACAGTATGAATGATAGTGTGTTTGGGCAGAATGAACCTAGTGTGGCTGATTTTTCGGGTTTTATGAATGGTAATAGTAGGGGTGAGTTTGATGTAGTGAATGATGAAGTGGCTGATTTTTCAGGTTTCTGGTGGGAACCAGTTGAAGGGGTTTCTGGTATGCCTGTTGAGAATACAGGGGATGTGAGTGACCTGTCTGTTTCGCAAGAATGTACCTTGAGTTGGATGAGAGCTGTGAATGAGGAGCTGATGAATGGGGGTATGAAGAGTGAGAGTTCTGAACGGAAGAGTATGAAAGAATTCTGTCGTGAGATGGGAGAACTGGTAATGAGGGCTAAGAGTATGGTTGATGAGATGATAAATAGTGATGATGAGACTGACAGGACGACTGACGAACAACCCCGACTAATTGCTACGCGTAGCCAGGGACCAGTAGACGAGTGTGAATGGGTGCAGAAGGGTGCGATTGAGCACAAGTGGTACCGTGAAGAGTGATTGAAAGGGTTTAGTGAGTGGCTGGTCGAATGGCTTAAGGAAGGAGGGGTGTGGTGGGGCGAATGTGAGTGTGTGTAAAAGGGCCATTCTCCCACCCCTTTTCTCAGTACCCTCTCCCTCCCTCTGTAAGAATGTGTGTGAATGGGAATGGGTTTGTTTTATTTTTGTTAAATTCATGTATAAAATGATTACCATGTTTTTCTTTCTTTCCAGGCGTTATTCTGGAAAGATAAAAGCTAATTTTAAGATATCACTCTAAAAGATATTTCCTTGTTTAAATTGAACTTTAACGAAGCGTTATTCTGGAAAGAGGTAAGCTAGTCAATGTATTTTCGGGTAATGCCCAATTATTGGTTTCGCCATCCATGTATAAATGGATGGATCACTGAAGGAGGATATATCTCTTCTTCAGAGAGAGTGGAAGTGCAGACTGGAAGCAAGAGGGGTTCTATAGAGGAGTGCTCCACCCAGCCCTGAGAGGAGGGCTTTCGTGTCTCTATCCACCTGAACCGCCATACCTGCCTTCGTTGACAATCCTGCCTCCTTCTAGTTAGCCAACTACCGCCCACCTCCAGCAAGACATAGCGCGTGTCCCCTTTTCGTTCGGTTGTGGTTGTGTTTTTTGTTTTGTCTAGAATTTACGTAAATTGTTGTATCCGCCCGTTATACGCTTCTCGTTTGGTATCATTATTTTTATTTGGGAATTTAGCCTCATTTTGAAGTGTGCAC
Source organism: Ceratothoa steindachneri (assembly GCA_963969495.1). Lineage (NCBI taxonomy): Eukaryota > Metazoa > Arthropoda > Malacostraca > Isopoda > Cymothoidae > Ceratothoa > Ceratothoa steindachneri. The sequence goes on along the minus strand of OZ018336.1, from coordinate 85,862,454 downwards.
ACTTCCCTAGTAAAATATAAAATTTTTGTAAATATAAACTGTAGCTATCATTGTATTTTTGTAAGTAAAGGGACTGTATATACAATCCGTTTTATTCTCCCTCGATTTCTCACGTCCGGACAGTGTAGGAAGCGGGTTGGATCGATTATCGATTGGGATTAGAGATCTATTTTCGGCCCGCTACAAAGTGTTTGAGCAAATGTTGAGAGAGAATGGTGTGGAGCATGTGAGAACAACTCTGTATGTATCGTCTTCAAATGGATTGGCTGAACGTACTATAAGAACCTTGTGTGAGATGTTGAGAATGATGAGTATGACAGTGAATGACTGGGATGTATGTCTGGGGAGAGTGTTGTAGGCGTATAATTTGACTGTGCATAGTGCAACTGGAATATCCCCATGTCAGTTTGTGATGAATTTTGAAAGGTGATTGAAAAATAGGTTTCATTTGAGTTAAAGTGAGCAGAGTGTATGGCGTGAGGCACATGAAAGGTTCCGTTCATTTGAATTAGGTGCGAAAGTATTGAAGGTAAAAGAAGTGAAGGGTAGGTTGAATGTGTCAAAGATGAGTGAGAAGTTTGATGGACCTTATAGAGTTGTGAGAGTTTGGGAAAATGGGGTGACGTATGTTTTGGAGAGTTTGAATGATGGTATGACTGAGAGAGTGCGGGCTCATCAGAGCCAGTTAAGGAGATGGAGAGAACCTCCTGACTACCTGGTTAGTCATCCAGTGTATGAACTGTGTAGAGAGAGAGGTAAAGTGCATGATGATGAGATTGAATGTGATAGTATGGATCTGTCTGGGAAAGAGCTAGTCTTAGTCTCGAGGAGTAGAAAGCGTACAAAGAAGAGTGAAAGGAAGAATGTAAAAATAAATTACCATGTTCTTTGTTTTTTCCAGGCACCATATTCTGGAAAGGACTTAGTCTAGCACATCTTTATATAGCAAACAAAATATTACTTTGTCTTAAGTAAATTTAACGAAGAGCCCTATTAGTATTGTTAATGAAAGAGGGCTTAGAATAGCCACGCATGAGTGATAAGATCACTTATCTTCCATCAAGCGCAGAGGCGCCAAGTGTCTGGAAGATACAGGCATTTTGCTCGCTCGAGTGGTAGGTGGCTGGACATCCCCCCCACCCTCTTTGTACCATGTGAGGCCTTTTCTTTTTTGTAAACTATATATTGACTGTTATAGTCCGGATTTTTTTTGGCTGTTGATGATTTTTAGGAATGTTTCTTAGGATAAATTAATAGGATTTGTAAGTAGGATTTTTTAATTTTTTTTATTGCGGTTCTAAAGGAAATTTAGCTATATTTTTGTGTGTGAATAGGAAAGAGATCTCTAATATATCACCCCTCTCCATTGTAATTATCATTGTACATTTTTTTTGTGTAAGTAAAGGGACTGTATATACAATCCGTTTCATTCTCCTTCGATTTCTTACGTCCGGATTAGTGTAGGAAGCGGGTTGGATCGATTGGGGGTTAGTCTAGATTTTCAGCCCGCTACACTGCGATAAAAGCTCGGCTGCGGATGCATAAAACTTGCATCCATAGTCGAGCTTCGAACGAACAAAGGATCGATAAAAAAGTAATGTATCAAATAGAAAATGAATGATGTATTTGTGTACTGAATGTCCTGGAGAATACAGCATAAAATCCTTTCTTTCAAATTTAGAAACCCTAAAAGAAATAGATGATATATATAAACCAATGGGTTTCATTTGATAGGTGTAACCTAATCAAACAAACAAACTATAGAAGATTATATTTCTTCTTTAAGTGCTAAGGTAATGAAAGTGACAAGACACCATTATATTTCTAAATCACAATCACAATTTTTAAGAGATATAAGGGATAATTTAAAAGAAAATGATGTTATTTTACTAGATTTTTCAGAAAATTATTCTTTTATAATTCAGGTTTAAGTTCAGGGATGCCATTGGGAAAACTCTCAATGCACTATACATCCCTTTGTAATGTACCAGAATAGAATATGTAATGGAGAAAAAAAAAGTGATACCCAAAAGTTTCTGCTTTTTATCCCCAGATTTGAAGCATAGTACAGCTATGGTATATACATTTATAACTGTTCCTATTCTCCATATTAAATCTTTGTTGCCAAATCTTTCTAAAATATTTTACTTTAGTTATGGCTATGCTGGTCAGTACAAAAATAAATTTAATTTTTCTAATATATACTATCATAAAAAAGATTTTTTATGTTGAATGTGAATGGCATTTTTTTGCCATGGGAAGAGCCCATGTGATGGTATAGGTGGAGTAGTTCTGTGAAAATAATTTTAGGGACATTAAATTTTTTTTCATTAAAACAGTGACATTAAGGAAGAAGTGTCAATTTTTGCTGATGACACTAAACTCGCAGCTGTATTCAAAGAGGTTGAGGGTAGCTTTAAAGTGCAGGGTGACTTAAATAAGTTGTTAGCTTGGGCTCAGAAGTGGCAGATGACTTTTAACCTTAATAAATGCAAAGTTATTAACATGGGGAGAGATAATAGGAAATTGAGCTATGAGATGGATGGGTATTGGCTTAATTCAGTTGAAGATGAGAAGGACTTAGGAGTAGTAGTAGATAGGTCACTGAAATTTTCCAAGCAATGTATTGAGGCAAAGAATAGAGCAAATAGGGTGCTAGGTTACATTAAAAGAAATGTTAGCTACAAGAGTAAGGAGGTCATCCTTAAACTATACAACTCTTATGTCAGGCCACATTTAGAGTACTGTATACAGGCAGTCACCACATTTTAGACATGATATAAACTTATTAGAGTCAGTACAAAGGAGGGCAACAAAAATAATACCATCCCTGGAGCACCTTGAATATGAAGATAGACTGAGGGTATTAAATATGTTTTCATTTAAAAGAAGGTGTGTGAGGGAAGATATGATTGAGCTTTTTAAAATCTTTTCTGGGATGGATAAATTGGATTTCAGCAAGTTATTTGAGTTAGAAGGTAGTAATAGAACTAGAGGCCACCACTTAAAGATTAAAAAACAGAGGTGCAGACTGGATGTTAGAAAATATTTTTTCACTAACAGAGTGGTGGATTATTGGAATAGTTTGCCACCTGAGACTGTAGACAGCCCAAATTTGAATGTTTTCAAGCGCAAATTGGATGATTATATGGGGATGGAGGGTTAATCTCTGTGAAATTATGTTATGTTATGTTATGTTATATTAAGAAGACTTTTTAGTCCAGATTTTAGCAATCTGTAACAATAGCAGGGACTCAAAAAATGCACAAGTTTATTCCTATGCATTCAGGTAAAATAAAACTTTTTGAAACCTCTCATGCTGATGAAGGGGATGAAAGACAGATTTTAAAACAATCTCATTTTTCCAAAACTTTTGTTAGGGTTAATCCTAAATGAAGAGATTATATAATTTGCTGTTATAATAACCAGAAATGGGTTGGATGTGTTCAAAATTTTGATGAAGAATTTGAGGATTTTAAAATTCAGTTTTTATATCCTCAGTGTGTAAGTAAGTATTATGCTTAACATTCAATATAAGGAGATTAGGACTAAAAATAATGACCAAAAATGGATGACAGATAAAATTAAGCATTATATTGGCATTAAAAAGGGCATTTATAGGAAAATAAAAAATGGAGAGGATCACTTAAGGCAGAGATATAATGAACTAGCAAGAGATGTTAAAAAGTTAATTAGAGTAGCAAGGAGAAATTATGAAATTAAAGTGGCAAATAGGGCAAAGGAAGATCATAAAAGTTTTTATCAATTATACAAAACTAAGGTTAGAGATAAAATAGGCCCACTTATAGATTCCAATGGAGAATTAGTGAGTGATAGGGACTCAATGGCTGGAATGCTAAATGACTTTTTTCTCTCAGTATTTACACAGGAGGATACTCTAAATATACCCGAGGTGTCAATGATCTTTCGGGGTAATGATGAAGAGAAATTAAAGGATATCTGGATCACAAAGGAGATAGTGACAAAGGAAATTGATAAAATCAAAAGTAGTAAAGCACCCAGTCCTGATGAGGTCTTTCCTAGAATTTTGAAAGAATGATTTTCTTTAGAAAATCATTGGAGAGTGGCATTGTGCCAGTGGCATGGAAGAAAGCCAATGTGATACCTATATTTAAGAAAGGGGATAAAACAAATATGTCTAATTACAGACCAGTAAGTTTGACATCAGTGGTAGGGAAAATGATGGAATCTATTATAGCAAGGAATATTAGAGATCACTTGGATAAGCATAAGTTGATAAAAGAATCCCAGCATGGCTTTAGTAAGGGTAAATCCTGTCTGACTAATTTGCTGTCTTTTTATAGTAAGGTGTATGAAGCAGCAGATAATGATGAAAACTATGATATTTTATACTTGGACTTTAGTAAGACTTTGATCGAGTGCCACACTTATGGCTTCTGAACAAAGTTAAAGCACACGGGATCGATGGCAGTATATTTAGGTGGATTCAGTCATGGCTTGCTGACAGACAGCAAAGAGTTAGTATAGATGGAGTTAAACCTGAGTGGGGGTGTGTTAGCAGTGGAGTTCCGCAAGGATCTGTTTTGGGTCCCTTGCTATTCTTAATTTATATTAATGATCTTGAAATAGGTATAAGTAGTGACCTGAGTAAATTTGCTGATGATACTAAGCTAGGTAGGGCCATTAGAGCTGATTCTGATGATGTTGTAATGCAGGAGGAATTGACCATTCTGTCCAATTGGGCCGAGAAATGGCAAATGAAGTTTAACATAGACAAATGTAGTGTACTTAGTATAGGTAGAAATAATCCATTGAATAGTTATAAATTAAATGGGAGAATTTTAGGGAGGACTGATTGTGAGAGGGAATTAGGTATTTTGGTAAGTTCAGACCTTCGTCCTAGAAAGCAATGCCTAAATGCTAAGAATAAAGCTAATAGGATATTTGGATTCATTAGGAGGAGTGTAAGCAATAAGAGTGCTGAAGTCATTCTAAAACTGTATCTGGCGCTAGTTAGGCCTCATCTAGACTATGCAGTACAATTTTGGTCACCATATTATAGGAAGGATTTTGATTTGCTTGAGTCTGTGCAGAGAAGGATGACAAAGATGATTGGTGGGCTAAGGAACTTACCTTATGGTGAAAGGCTCAGAAAACTAAATCTACATACATTGGAAAGGAGAAGAGTCAGAGGGAAATTGATTGAAGTCTTCAAATGGATAAAAGGATATAATAAAGGGGATCTGGGTAAGGTTCTTATACTTAGTGAACATGACAGGACACGTAGCAATGGGTTTAAGCTTGATAAGTATAGGTTTAGGAAGGAGATTGGGAGGAATTGGTTTACAAATCGTGTGGTAGATGAATGGAATAGGCTCACTAAACATGTGATAGAAGCCTCCTCTCAGGGGTAGTTTTAAGAATAGATTAGATAAATATATGGATGAAGCTGCTAGATGGGACTGACTTTTTTTATGTACATATTTATATATTTTTCTAAGGAGTGGGGAGATTATATTTTGCAGTTGCATGAATGGAGATAATCCTTTGGATGCATTTTATGTATATTGTAGATTAGATCTGACAAACTCCTGTAAAGGGTGACAATGTTAAGAACATAAGAACATAAGAAAAGAAGGAGACTGCAAAAGACCATTCATGGCCTACACTTGGCAGCTCCTGTTCCAGTCAACACACAAAAGATTTCTTACCAGAGAAAAGTCATCAACATTGTCACCCTTTACAGGAGTTCGTCAGATCTAATCTACAATATACATAAAATGCATCCAGAGGATTATGTCCATTCATGCAACCGCAAAATAATCTCCCCACTCCTTAGAAAAATATATACATATGTACATAAAAAAGTCAGTCCCATCTAGCAGCTTCATTCATATATTTATCTAATCTATTCTTAAAACTAACCAGAGAGGAGGCTTCTATCACATGTCTAGTGAGCCTATTCCATTCATCTACCACACGATTTGTAAACCAATTCCTCCCAATCTCCTTCCTAAACCTATACTTATCAAGCTTAAACCCATTGCTACGTGTCCTGTCATGTTCACTAAGTTGATGACTTTTCTCTGGTAAGAAATCTTTTGTGTGTTGACTGGAACAGGAGCTGCCAAGGGTAGGCCATGAATGGTCTTTTGCAGTCTCCTTCTTTTCTTATGTTCTTATGTAATACCCAGAAGTAGAAGATATGTGCAATATTGATGTAAATGACATAACTCAAATTTTAAGTACACCCTCTTTGAATGCAGGGACATCAAGAATTCAATACATCTTTCCAAAAGCTGAAATAGCAAACATGCAATAAATATTCATTTTGAGTGCTCTTTTGTAGTTTTTTTTTAATAAGAGTTGCACTCCAGTTCATTCAGGCTAAGATTTTTGCACTGTCACCGATTTTTTGTCACATGCTTTTACCACATACATACCACCTTAAAAAGGCCTAGTATACTGTGAGGTATAAGTATAAATTTTTATCTACTTATAATAATAATTTTAATTTTTTTGTGGTTGTATTTAAATAATTATAATTTATCTTTAGTTTCTAATTTTTTTTTTTGGGGGGGGAGGTTATATACCTAAATAATAACTGTTAATTAATGTTAGTACCTATTTAAAAAGTGTTTTAATTATAATTTGGCTATTTATAAAGTAGTTTTTTTTTAATAAGAGTTGCACTCCAGTTCATTCAGGCTAAGATTTTGCACTGTCACCGATTTTTTGTCACATGCTTTTATCTTATGGCATACATTTTTTACCACATACATACCACCTTAAAAAGGCCTAGTATACAGTGAGGTATAAGTATAAATTTTTAGGTACTTATATAATAATAATATTCATTTTTTTTGTGGTTGTGTTTAAATAATAATTATAATTTATCTTTGGTTTATATATATATATTTTTTTTTGGGGGGGGAGGGTTATATACCTAAATAATAACTGTTAATTAATGTTAGTACCTATTTAAAAAGTATTTTAATTATAATTTGGCTATTTATAAGGGGGAATAATTTCTGGGTATTTAATTATGCCTATCTTTGGAAATTTTAAAAAATAAATTATCACATGTTTTGCTTATTTGTCCATAAGAAGTTGCATTTATCAATACCAGAATGTATCTAGTATATATAGGTCCTAAAGTACTTTTTTATGATATTTATAAGAGATTTAATTAATCATTAATTTGCTCTTTATGTATAATAAAATATAGAAATTGTGCATACCAGGTTCTTTCAATGATTTTTTACACTTTTATTGAAACTTGTTTTATTTGGTAAAAAATAGGTGAAAATTTCCTATTTAAAAAAAAATACAATTTTATCTAACCAGAGGGGTAGTGTTAAAATTTTCAAAATATTATAATTTTTTCCTGTTTACTTATCCATGTCAAATAATACCACCATTATATTCGTCTTTCTTTTCTGATTCCAACCATATAATATATAGCATATAAAATAAAAACTGAGGTAGATATAGCCAATTTTTGAATGGGGGTATTTGCTCTCCCCCAAAACTTTGACCCCCCTATAACTCAAAAACTATACATCAGAGGAACCTAAAATTTGCAACGGTGCATTTGGCCTATGAGATAACCCTACACACCATTTTTTATCAAAATCTGAGATGTGGTGGTGCAAAATTGTCTTCAAGTGTGGTGATTTGTCCTGGAATAACCCTGCTGCTAATTCAGCTCAGGGTATTGAAAATGTCTTCAAAATTATAACTACTGTTCTTATTGGCAGAGATGATGTAGTCCTCTGTGACATTTTCTGCATTAACAAAAATGAGCATATATATTGTGCAAAAATACCTGATGACAATGTTCGCCATGAAATTCTAAATAATGCAAAAAAAATTAAAAGATATACACGAGTTAAAAAAAATTTCATTAACAAGGACTTGACTTTTGCACAACATAGAGACCTACAAGAAAAGAGGCAAAGTCGTTTGCTTACTGGTGGCCAAGCTGTTACCATTGAAGGACACTTGGATATGGACAGGAGTTCTGTACAAAATTGTTCTAATATTGATTTAAACTAGAGTTGCAGTTGTCAACTGTTAATAGTCTTAAGGTTTCTAATCTTAGTGTTTAATATTCTTGATCTTGTTTTGTCTTCTGAGATAGATAGAATAGTTCTTGTATCTGTTTTGCCTCAGTTACTCCATTGTGACCATTGTCCTGTATCTTTTACCTATAATTGTGATTTCTCCTCAGATCCTAACAATGATCCTCAATCTAAATTTGTCTGGCACAAAGGAAACTATAACCAAATCAAGAAATCTTTACTGGGAACTGATTGGGATTCTGAAATTTTAGATCTTAATGTGCAAGAAAAATATACTAAATTTCTAGATATTTTGACCTATCTTGTAAACTGTTATGTTCCAAAGTATTCTGCTGCTCCAAGTAATAAAATAATTGATGGTTCACTTAATGCATTCTCTAGGAGGAGAGCTTCTGCTTGGAATGAATTAAAAAATCTTCGTTGTGCTCTAAGTAGATATTTGCTCAAACTATGAATGCTCTGGAGCATTTCAATCATCTTAATTATGAGTATCAAAATTTTCATTTCCTTTCTCAGAAATCTCTTGAGCAGAATTTAACTGATCACTTCCCAAGGCTTTTTATTCTTATATTTGAAAGAAAAAAGTTGCTAGGTCAACTGTGGGCCATCTTAAAACAACAGATGGAACTATTATGTATAGAAAAGAGCAAATGGCAGAATTGTTCACAGAGTCTTTCTCTTCTATTGTTTGATGGCTCCTTAAATAATATTGAATTTACTATTTCTGAAGTGTGTAAATTTTTTAGTCATTGGATGATTCTTCTAGTATGGGTGCTGATGGTATCCATCCTAAAGTCCTTAAAGAATGTAGAAATTATGTTGCTTATCCTTTGTATCTAATTTTCAAGGACTCTTTCTTGACAACCCCATGAATGGTCAGTTTCTAATATCATTCCTATCTCAAGAGGGGTACTCGCTCAGATCCACTGAATTATAGGCCTATAAGTATTACTGGCTGAAGGTGCAGAGGATCTACCCTGCCATTTGTTTGGCTCTGCTGACTGTTGAGGCTATATGATGGTGGAAGGTGGCATCATCTCTGAGGAGTTTGGGGATGAAAGTGAGCATGAGTGTCGGAATGTATGCATTGGTTGTGGTGTATTAGGTGAGGGGTATACATGTGTTGTATGTGGGCTGCGTGAATGCATTGTAGATTTAGAGGGGATGAGAAGGCAGGATTTAGACAGGATATGTAGGCTGGAGGGGTTAGTTGCTGAGCTCAGGAGGGAACTTAGTGTTAGGCCTAGATTTGGGAATAGGTTAGGTGGTGAGGTAGACCAGTTAGATGTTTCAGGTGAAGGTAGAGGGCCGGTGGAGGAGGTAGGATATGATAGTTCTAGTGATAGTGAAGTTAGCCCCCTTAGATTAGTTAGAAATAGGCCTAGTGAGGATGGGGGACAGTGGAGAGTGGTTAGGAAACATGAAGCTAGGGAGGCTTCTCCTGTTCTTTGTGAGAATAGGGTTGCCTCTGTTGAGGTGGTTAGCCAGGGGGAGAATAGGTGTGTGAGTCAGAGGGACACAGAACCTATTAGCTTGACTAATAGATTCAGTGCCCTAAGAGAGGAAGTAACTGGAAGTGATATGACTGATGGGGGTGGGGGTGGAGTTCGAGTGACTGGTAGTTTGAATGAGAATAGGAGTGGGGATGGAGTTAGGTCTGTGGGGGTTAGGAATAGGAGTCTGACTGAAGTGCTTGTGATGGGTGATTCGCGAGTTAGATATTTAGATAGGAAGTTGAATGCAAGTAGATTGAATGGTTTGAGGGTGTGTTTGCCGGGTGCTGGAGTGAGAGATCTGTCTGATAGGTATGAGGAACTGGTGTCTGGCTGTGCAAGGGATGCGGTTGTGATTACACATGTAGGAGTGAATGATGTGAAGAAAGTGGGTGCATGTGAGTTACGTGAGAGGTACAAGAGGTTGATTGAAAAGGTGAAAGAAAGTAGAATGAAAGGTGTTGTGACAGGTGTGCTTCCAAGAATGGATGTTGGGGTAGAATGGATGTCTCGTGCAATTGGGCTGAATGATTATGTGAGGAGGATGTGTGAGATGGAAGGTGTCATGTTTGTGGATGTGTGGGATAGGTTTGTTGGAATGAAAGAAATGTATGCGATGGATGGACTGCATTTGAGTAGGAGGGGGGTAAATGTGTTGTGGGAGGAGTATGATCGTGTTATTAGGTCTTTGCGGGCGGGAAACTAGATACTAATAGTGGTCAGGGAATTATGAGAGGACATTATAGTACTGAAAGTAGAATGGACTTGGCAGATTACAGAAATAGGTTCCAAGGCGATAGAGGTGAGGTCATTCAGGTTTCAAGAGGTGCTTCAGGGATAGGGGGGTTAAATTGTTTCTATACAAATGCTCGTAGTCTTAGAAACAAGAAGGATGAGCTATTTAGTTATATTAGCAATGAGGATATAGATATATTATGCGTTACTGAATCATGGGTTAATGAAATAGAATTTAGTGACACTATAAGTGAATTTGATTTTCAGGGCTATAATATGTACATTAGTCAAAGGACAGGTAGGATTGGTGGAGGAATAATTATCTATATAAAAAACAACATTGTTTCAAGTTTAAATACTTCAATAAAGCAGGATGGAGTTGAGTCACTTTGGATAGATATTAGGTTCAGTAAAAATAGAATGGTGCATTTGGGAGCTTTTTACAGGCCACCTGGGCAGACTGATGATATAGATGAACTAATGATAAGGGAAATAAGTAAGGGATGTGAAACAGATGCAGTTATTATTGGGGACTTCAACTTAAACTCTGTGGACTGGGAAAATATGATAGGTAGGGATAGAACAAGTGGCAGGTTCATAGAATGCTTTGAGGATAATTTTTTGAATCAATTTGTTAATGAGCCAACGAGGGGGGGACAATATATTAGATTTAGTACTTTCTAACAGTGATCATTTAGTTCAAGAATTGACTGTTGGGGAAGCATTGGGAAATAGTGACCATCAGATAGTTCGTTTTAACTTGGGAATTGACAAGGGTAAAATAACTGAGAATGCTGAAAAAGTTCCAAATTTTCATAAGGGAGATTATGTAAAACTTCAAAGCTTGCTAAATTTGGTAGACTGGGATATAGAATTCAGAGGTAAAAATGCTTATGGGATGTGGGATACTTTCAAGCATATAATAAATGTAGTCCAAGAACAATGTATCCCAATGAAGGCCATTAGGAACAAAAGTAGGAAACCATTATGGTGGAATCAGGAGATAGCTAGAAAAATTTCAGAGAAGAAAAGGGCATATAAAAAATTACAGGTTGAAAATAATATTCAAAATTTAAGTGATTATAGAATGGCTAGGAATGAGTTAAATAAGATTATAAAGAAGAACAAAAGGGTGTCAGAAATTAAATTAGCTCAGGATAGCAACAAAGATCCTAGAAAGTTCTTTAGTTACTATAAAACTAATAACAAGTCTGGCAGAGTTAAAATAGGACCTATCAAATATGAAGGGTTTGTGAGAGAAACTGATGAGGAAATAGTTGAGGTACTAAATGGTCATTTTGCATCAGTATTTACAAAAGAGAAACTAAATAGTCCTATGTATAGTACTCATAGGTCAGGAAAAGAGGTGTTCACTAACATTTGTGTGGATCGGAGGATGATAAAAGGACTAATAGGTGATTTAGATACTACCAAGGCCTCCGGCCCTGATAATATTCATTCTAGGATACTTAAGGAAGGGGTAGAAAGTATCTCAATAGCTCTGGACAAGTTATATACTAGGTCATTGGAATATGGAGAAATACCCGATGATTGGAAGAGAGCGAATGTAGTCCCCATTTTCAAGAAGGGTAGTAAAGAGGATCCAAATAACTTTAGACCGGTTAGCCTAACTCCTGTAGTCTGTAAAATTCTTGAGAAAATAGTTAAAAAAGGGATTTGCCAACATCTAGAGAGGGAGGGGTTAATCAGCGATGCTCAGCATGGGTTTAGATCAGGTAGATCATGTTTGACTAACTTACTAGACTTTCTGGAGTTTGTAACAGATCAAGTAGATAAAGGAGAGAATGTAGATATAATTTACTTAGATTTTAGTAAAGCATTTGATAAGGTACCACACAGGAGACTAGTTCATAAATTAAAAATGATTGGGATATGTGGGGGTGTTTCAAATTGGATAGCTGAGTGGCTGAAAGACAGGAAGCAAAGGGTAGTGCTAAATGGTGTAAAGTCAGAGTGGAGGGATGTTATCAGTGGGGTTCCTCAGGGATCAGTTCTCGGTCCATTATTATTTGTCATCTATATAAACGATCTTGGGGAGGCAGTTAATAATAAAGTGTCAATTTTTGCGGATGATACCAAATTAGCAGCTGTAGTTAAAGATATTGATGATAATTTTAAAGTGCAGGGGGATTTAAATAAATTGTTATCCTGGGCACATAAGTGGCAAATGACTTTCAACCTTGATAAATGCAAAGTTATTAACATGGGAAAAGATAATAGAGAATTTAACTATGAAATGGATGGGCATTGGCTGAGCTCAGTAGAGGATGAGAAAGATCTAGGAGTAGTAATAGATAAGTCATTAAGGTTTTCTAAGCAGTGTATTGAAGCAAGAAATAGGGCAAATAGAGTGCTGGGTTTTATTAAGAGAAATGTCAGTTACAAAAGTAAGGAGGTTATTCTTAAACTCTATAACTCTTATGTTAGGCCACATCTAGAGTACTGTATACAGGCATGGTCCCCACATTTTAGACACGATATTAACCTTCTTGAGTCAGTGCAACGGAGGGCAACAAAGATTATTCCTTCCCTGAGGCACCTTGAATATGAAGATAGACTGAGGGTATTAAATATGTTCTCGTTCGAAAGGAGGTGTGTGAGAGGGGATATGATTGAGCTCTTTAAAATTTTTTCCGGGATAGATAAATTGGATGTTAGCAAGTTTTTTGAGTTAGATGATGGAAATCGGACTAGGGGTCACCACTTGAAAATTAAAAAGCAAGGGTGTAGGTTGGATTTAAGAAAGTATTTTTTCACCAATAGAGTGGTAGACTTCTGGAACAAATTGCCGCAGAGGGTAGTAGGTAGTCCAAATCTAAATGTATTTAAGAGTAGGTTGGATGAGTTTATGGGAAGGGAAGGTTGTGATGGTTCCTAAGTTTTGTATATATTAATATTGTTTGTATATATCTATAGCTGCATGATTTAGTTCTTGACAAGCCTTGATTGGTGATACCCTTGTTTCTGGATGCAATCCTCTGGATGTAGTTTTCCTGGGAGTTTGGGTGCCTTGAAAAAGAGGCCGCTTGACTCGGATGACCTATGATGAGCCCTTGTGGCTTTTGTCATCTGTTATATTATATTGTGGGGGACTTTGATTTTGTCTTCCCCTGGTGATGGTGCTTTTTGTGGGTGGGTTTTGACGGAGGCGGATGACCTTTGATAGGCCCTTGTGGCTTTTGTCATCCGTGTAATTATGTTATGTTATGTTAACACACTACGGAATTTGGCATGGGGCTGAGAGATGATGGTTTGGCCTCCTCTCATATGCAGGCTAGTAGCGTTCTTTGTCCTGGTTTGGCCCACATCTTAGGAGCTCGAACTTGCCCTCGTTGAATGACATGTTGTTTTCTGCCCATGTGTAGACCTTTTGGAGGTTTTGTTATAGGATGTGGATGTCATTGACGTGGGTGATTTGGTGGCTGAGGTTTGTGTCATCGGCAAAGGATGGGACTATCAAAGACTGCACCTCATCATCAGTCACCCATCAATGCCAGGAAGAGAAGGGGTCCCAGTACGGAGCCTTGTGGCACTCCACTGAGGACAGGTGAGTGGTCCAATTTGTGTCTGCCGATGACAACTAACTGCTTGTGTTCTGGATGTGAGGAAGTTGTGCAGCCACATACCCAGCTTGCCAGTTATTCCTAGCCCTCAGAGTTTGTGGAGGAAGATGCTGTGGTTAACTTTATCAAAAGCTTTTGCAAAGTCTAGGAAGATGACATCCATATTTACCCCCTCCACCATACTGTGTAGAAGCCAGTCATAGTGGGCTATCAGCTTTGAGAGACAGGACCTGCCTTTTCAGAAACCGTGTTGGTTGGTGTTGATCCTGTTGTTGGTTTCCAAGAAATGGGTAATTTTGTTTTGGACAATTTTCTCAAGTATCTTGATGATATGGGAGGTGAGGGCTACTGGCCTGTAGTTTTTAGGAAGGCCTTTGTCCCCTCCCTTGTAGATTGGAGTGATGGTAGCTGCCTTAAGAGCCAGAAGAATCATACTTGTGTTGAGTGAGTGGCACCATAGTTTGTGGAGGGGGTTGACAGCACATTCCTGCATTATAGAAGCAGCATGGCTGGGACCCCATTCAGGCCTGTTGCTGCATTCATTTTCAGTTCCTTTATGGCTTCAATTATGTTGTCCTGTGAGAAGGTAAGGTCACTAAGAGACAAAGGCTGTGCTGGACCTGGTATCTCATCGGCTGAGAATGTTTCAGGATCAGTGACTTTCAGTGCAGCCCTTGGTCTACTGAATACATCCTCATATTGTCTCATTAGGAGCCGACATGTTTCCTTGGCATCATCCACAGTTATACCTTCGGTAAACATGAAGATCGTCAATGCACCCGAAAAAGTGTATTTTTTTGCATGTGTGTTTTGTTCACCCGCCCATGCATATTCATGCATGTTTGGTTAAATAAAAATGTTAGAACATTATTCTATAAACAATTGATTATATACTCAGGGGCTGTGCCCCCCCAGACCCCCTCCAATTGATTGAAACTTAGGATCATCGTAGAGGGGTCCCCCCATAGTGATAAACCCCCTACAAGCAGTCCCCTTGAATTTACTCAAAAAAGGTAACATAACAAACATAACATAACATAATTACACGGATGACAAAAGCCAACAGGGCCTATCAAAGGTCATCCGCCTCCGTCAAAACCCACCCACAAAAAGCACCATCACCAGGGGAAGACAAAATCAAAGTCCCCCACAATATAATATAACGGATGACAAAAGCCACAAGGGCTCATCATAGGTCATCCGAGTCTAGCGGCCTCTTTTTCAAGGCACCCAAACTCCCAGGAAAACTACATCCAGAGGATTGCATCCAGAAACAAGGGTATCACCAATCAAGGCTTGTCAAGAACTAAATCATGCAGCTATAGATATATACAAACAATATTAATATATACAAAACTTAGGAACCATCACAACCTTCCCTTCCCATAAACTCATCCAACCTACTCTTAAATACATTTAGATTTGGACTACCTACTACCCTCTGCGGCAATTTGTTCCAGAAGTCTACCACTCTATTGGTGAAAAAATACTTTCTCAAATCCAACCTACACCCTTGCTTTTTAATTTTCAAGTGGTGACCTCTAGTCCGATTTCCATCATCTAACTCAAAAAACTTGCTAACATCCAATTTATCTATCCCGGAAAAAAATTTAAAGAGCTCAATCATATCCCCTCTCACACACCTCTTTCGAACGAGAACATATTTAATACCCTCAGTCTATCTTCATATTCAAGGTGCCTCAGGGAAGGAATAATCTTTGTTGCCCTCCGTTGCACTGACTCAAGAAGGTTAATATTGTGTCTAAAATGTGGGGACCATGCCTGTATACAGTACACTAGATGTGGCCTAACACAAGAGTTATAGAGTTTAAGAATAACCTCCTTACTTTTGTAACTGACATTTCTCTTAATAAAACCCAGCACTCTATTTGCCCTATTTCTTGCTTCAATACACTGCTTAGAAAACCTTAATGACTTATCTATTACTACTCCTAGATCTTTCTCATCCTCTACTGAGCTCAGCCAATGCCCATCCATTTCATAGTTAAATTCTCTATTATCTTTTCCCATGTTAATAACTTTGCACTTATCAAGGTTGAAAGTCATTTGCCACTTATGTGCCCAGGATAACAATTTATTTAAGTCCCCCTGCACTTTAAAATTATCATCAATATCTTTAACTACAGCTGCTAATTTGGTATCATCCGCAAAAATTGACACTTTTTATTAACTGCCTCCCCAAGATCGTTTATATAGATGACAAATAATAATGGACCGAGAACTGATCCCTGAGGAACCCCACTGATAACATCCCTCCACTCTGACTTTACACCATTTAGCACTACCCTTTGCTTCCTGTCTTTCAGCCACTCAGCTATCCAATTTGAAACACCCCCACATATCCCAATCATTTTTAATTTATGAACTAGTCTCCTGTGTGGTACCTTATCAAATGCTTTACTAAAATCTAAGTAAATTATATCTACATTCTCTCCTTTATCTACTTGATCTGTTACAAACTCCAGAAAGTCTAGTAAGTTAGTCAAACATGATCTACCTGATCTAAACCCATGCTGAGCATCGCTGATTAACCCCTCCCTCTCTAGATGTTGGCAAATCCCTTTTTTAACTATTTTCTCAAGAATTTTACAGACTACAGGAGTTAGGCTAACCGGTCTAAAGTTATTTGGATCCTCTTTACTACCCTTCTTGAAAATGGGGACTACATTCGCTCTCTTCCAATCATCGGGTATTTCTCCATATTCCAATGACCTAGTATATAACTTGTCCAGAGCTATTGAGATACTTTCTACCCCTTCCTTAAGTATCCTAGAATGAATATTATCAGGGCCGGAGGCCTTGGTAGTATCTAAATCACCTATTAGTCCTTTTATCATCCTCCGATCCACACAAATGTTAGTAAACACCTCTTTTCCTGACCTATGAGTACTATACATAGGACTATTTAGTTTCTCTTTTGTAAATACTGATGCAAAATGACCATTTAGTACCTCAACTATTTCCTCATCAGTTTCTCTCACAAACCCTTCATATTTGATAGGTCCTATTTTAACTCTGCCAGACTTGTTATTAGTTTTATAGTAACTAAAGAACTTTCTAGGATCTTTGTTGCTATCCTGAGCTAATTTAATTTCTGACACCCTTTTGTTCTTCTTTATAATCTTATTTAACTCATTCCTAGCCATTCTATAATCACTTAAATTTTGAATATTATTTTCAACCTGTAATTTTTTATATGCCCTTTTCTTCTCTGAAATTTTTCTAGCTATCTCCTGATTCCACCATAATGGTTTCCTACTTTTGTTCCTAATGGCCTTCATTGGGATACATTGTTCTTGGACTACATTTATTATATGCTTGAAAGTATCCCACATCCCATAAGCATTTTTACCTCTGAATTCTATATCCCAGTCTACCAAATTTAGCAAGCTTCGAAGTTTTACATAATCTCCCTTATGAAAATTTGGAACTTTTTCAGCATTCTCAGTTATTTTACCCTTGTCAATTCCCAAGTTAAAACGAACTATCTGATGGTCACTATTTCCCAATGCTTCCCCAACAGTCAATTCTTGAACTAAATGATCACTGTTAGAAAGTACTAAATCTAATATATTGTCCCCCCTCGTTGGCTCATTAACAAATTGATTCAAAAAATTATCCTCAAAGCATTCTATGAACCTGCCACTTGTTCTATCCCTACCTATCATATTTTCCCAGTCCACAGAGTTTAAGTTGAAGTCCCCAATAATAACTGCATCTGTTTCACATCCCTTACTTATTTCCCTTATCATTAGTTCATCTATATCATCAGTCTGCCCAGGTGAAACATAGTGGAACAGGGAGGAAATATTTTGCGTCCCATCATTCGCGCCGCCGATCTTCATATTTGCCATGCCTTCTTTGTTCTTCAGTGGACCTACTTGGGTTTTGCTCTTCGCGTACCTCTTGCAGTAGTTGAAGTATTTGGGGTTGCTCTTGATGTTAGATGCAGCCCACTGTTCTTCTTTCTGTATGAGAAGGTCGTAGGAGGCTGAGCTGCAGTTTGATGTTCTTGATCTTGATGGTGAGATTTTGTCTTACTTCTACGTTTCCTATTGTAGTGAGAAGTTTATTGAGGTGGGTCCTTTTTATTCTTTAGGGTTCTCCTATCCCTGGGAATGATGAATTTCCTCATGAACTTCCTTTTGTGGGGGATATGTTGGAGGCAGACTGACTGGATGGTGTCGATCAATTTGTTATACATGTCATTCATTTCTTTGTCATCCAACAGAGAGTCCCAGTCGATTTGATCTAGGGACTTTTCCATCCCTTCCCAGTCTGCGTCTTTGCTGTAGAAGTTTAACCTACTGATGGGGTTTGGTGCTGGTGTTATCATAATTACACGGATGACAAAAGCCACAAGGGCCTATCAAAGGTCATCCGCCTCCGTCAAAACCCACCCACAAAAAGCACCATCACCAGGGGAAGACAAAATCAAAGTCCCCCACAATATAATATAACGGATGACAAAAGCCACAAGGGCTCATCATAGGTCATCCGAGTCAAGCGGCCTCTTTTTCAAGGCACCCAAACTCCCAGGAAAACTACATCCAGAGGATTGCATCCAGAAACAAGGGTATCACCAATCAAGGCTTGTCAAGAACTAAATCATGCAGCTATAGATATATACAAACAATATTAATATATACAAAACTTAGGAACCATCACAACCTTCCCTTCCCATAAACTCATCCAACCTACTCTTAAATACATTTAGATTTGGACTACCTACTACCCTCTGCGGCAATTTGTTCCAGAAGTCTACCACTCTATTGGTGAAAAAATACTTTCTTAAATCCAACCTACACCCTTGCTTTTTAATTTTCAAGTGGTGACCTCTAGTCCGATTTCCATCATCTAACTCAAAAAACTTGCTAACATCCAATTTATCTATCCCGGAAAAAATTTTAAAGAGCTCAATCATATCCCCTCTCACACACCTCCTTTCGAACGAAAACATATTTAATACCCTCAGTCTATCTTCATATTCAAGGTGCCTCAGGGAAGGAATAATCTTTGTTGCCCTCCGTTGCACTGACTCAAGAAGGTTAATATCGTGTCTAAAATGTGGGGACCATGCCTGTATACAGTACTCTAGATGTGGCCTAACATAAGAGTTATAGAGTTTAAGAATAACCTCCTTACTTTTGTAACTGACACTTCTCTTAATAAAACCCAGCACTCTATTTGCCCTATTTCTTGCTTCAATACACTGCTTAGAAAACCTTAATGACTTATCTATTACTACTCCTAGATCTTTCTCATCCTCTACTGAGCTCAGCCAATGCCCATCCATTTCATAGTTAAATTCTCTATTATCTTTTCCCATGTTAATAACTTTGCACTTATCAAGGTTGAAAGTCATTTGCCACTTATGTGCCCAGGATAACAATTTATTTTCCCCCTGCACTTTAAAATTATCATCAATATCTTTAACTACAGCTGCTAATTTGGTATCATCTGCAAAAATTGACACTTTATTATTAACTGCCTCCCCAAGATCGTTTATATAGATGACAAATAATAATGGACCGACAGAGTTTCCCATCTGTACACCTGGTGATCAGACCATTGTCAGAGAAAATTGTTTTCTGTACCCTATATTCTAGCACCACACTTGGGTTGTTGGTGAAGAATAGGTCCAGAATGTTGTTGATCCTGGTTGGAGTGGTTATGACCTGAGACAGAAGGAATTTGTTGGAGATTTCTAGGAGGGCTTTGGCTTGCGCTTGATCCACCTGTGAGCTCCCCATGATGTATCCTTCTGGCCACTTGATGAAGGGGAAGTTGAAGTCACCACAGATAATTGTGTCCAGTGTAGGCATTGGTTTCTCAATGATATTCTTCTGCCCCTAGGTATTTTTCTCTGGCAATTGCTTTTCCTTCGGGGTATGTGTTTCAAGCACAGTTCCTCACAGGTGTTGATTAGTTTACTCACCTGGTAAGGCCACTCTCCATAACATGAGGCACTGACAGAGCAGCCCAGTATTGCACACCAGCCCAGAATGGGAAATAGAAGGCAGAAAAGCTAGAGGGCCAGTAGTGTGTGTCATTCAAGGAGTTGGGCTCTGTTGTATGAAAAGAATCAATTAAGCACAAATGGATATGATACAAGGCGGGTGGAAGCCTAAGGTTAAAAAAGATGAGTCCCAAGAAAATTAGTTAGCCTGGACTTGAAGGAGTTGATTGAAGGGGCATCAACAACTTCAGAAGGAAGAGAGTTTCAAGTAGATATGATACGGCATGTGAAGAATCGCTTTCATGCTTCAGTTGAGGAATGAGGGACAAAAACTTTGTATTGATGGCTTCTATTATCCCTGGGAGCTTGTATGAACAATTCAGATGGTTTTATAGGAGAAAGGTTATGGAATATTTTATAACACTGTAGGAGGTCAGCATGCAAGAGTCTACCTTTAAAAGAAAAAAGATTTAACTAAGAAAGTATGGCAGAGTAAGAGAGGGATGATAGGTTATATATATGCTTGGTCCAGCGGCGATGAACTTTTTATAGCAGGGCGAGGTCCTGCAAGAATCCAGTATTCCAAATAACAGAGGAGAAGTCGAGGATGGGTCGTATGTCAGAAATAAAAAGTGAAGTCATAAAGGAGGGAGAATGACATAGGGTAGATTTAAAAAGATTAGTGGAAACTCCACCGGCTTTATGGACTGTATTTGAGATATGACTATGAAATCTCAGCCATGTGTCAACCAGAACACCAAGATCACTATGAGAAGAAAAAGAAGATATAGGAGCATTACCAAGCAAATAATTGTGATCCCGGTCTTCTGCCGACCACGCTTGAAGCGAAGATGAACACATTTATTAGGTGCAAAGGATAAACCCCAGGATGTGGTTGGTGTCTAAGAGGGTATTGATGTTGCGTTGTAAGTCAGATGAGGCAAACTGGCTAATATTACTAGGATGATGGAGGTAGAGTTTGAGGTCATGAGCAAAAAGTTTATAATGGTAAGTAATACTTCTCCCAAGATGATTAATGAAGAGTACGAAAAGAATGGGGCCCACAACTGAGCCTTGAGGGACCCCACTGGTAACTAGGAGATTTATTCTGGTTACCCTTGATGACAACACGCATTGTTCTGTGGGTGATGAAACTCTGAATCCATGCAAGCAAATTACCACCAATACCAAGACATGCTAGTTTATCCAATAAGACAGAGTATGTTCAAAAGTTCCTCAGTTGATTTCCTTTTGCCCAGACCAACCCAGTCAACTCTTGATAGTTCATCATTCAGGGACTCCCAGTCAGCTCTCTAACTGAAAAAGTTTAGATTCTTCACGCAGTCATTTTCTGTATGGTTGCCCTGATTTTTTCTGCATAATTTAAACTTGGGTAGGTTTGTTTTCACTGCCACCAGATTATAGTGTAAATTAAGGAAATAATATACCAAGTCTAATAAATAAAGAGCCAAAGAGAATTAGGAAATGAACATATATATATATATATTAAAACTGTACAATAGATCTGGGGCAAGCGGTCATTAGAGTAGCACGGAAACCTACGAACATACAAAGATATCAAAAGTGACCACCTGGAAAAATACAAGGATCGCATATAAACAAATATACGTGTATTGGGAACATTTATCAGCAGCTGAACATATATAGGCTCTGACTAGGAAAATTTCACAAGGATCTACAACAAGCGATTCTGTATAATAAAGCTAAATCTATGGGAAATATATAGGCACAACAGGTACACAGAGCTGTCAGAACACCACCTAAGTGGTGGTAATAATGAATGAACTAGAGCACTGGGTCCACCCCATGGAGAAATCAAGGTCTCGCCCCTTAGAGACGAAACATATATATAGAGAGAGAGACAGACTCTCATTATTCAGAGAATCATTATTATTCCGGTAAACCTGAAGATCCATACCCCTCGAACCGTACTATGGGTTGCTATATGGGGCGGCATAGCCCCCCCCCCCTGCTCGCCCTCAGGAACAAGTAATAAAACAAGTTAATCACACAGTTGGGTGAAAATATGTTGAGAGGTGGAATAAATATTATGGGAATGCGAGCGGGAAAGCTCACGGGGTATGGATCTTCAGAATTACCAAATATTTATATTAGTGGCTCGAACGATGGGACGTACTATTTCGTCCATGTTCAAAAATGTTTCACGTTTTTGGAGTACATTTAAGGGGACGGCTCGTGTGGGGGTAAACACAATGGGGAAACCACACTACGATGATCCTGAGTTTCAATAAATTGGAGGGACGGGGGGGTCTGAGTGCACAGTCCGCAATATATAATCCTAATTGTTTATAGAATAATGTCCTAGGGTTTACAGAGGTGAATAATTGGTAAATATGTAGATTAGCGACTCGAACGATGGGACGTACAATTTCGTCCGTGTTCCAAAATGATTCACGTTTTTGGAGTACATTTAAGGGGACGGCTCATGTGGGGGTAAACACAATGGGAAGACCACACTACGATGATCCTGAGTTTCATTAAATTGGGGGGTCTGCCAGTATATAATCCTAATTGTTTATAGAAACATTTGCTAACGTTTACAGAGGTGAATGATTTAACCAAATCATGTCAGCGCCTTTAATCGTTTTGCGAATTATAATGGGGATGGGGGTGGGGTCTGACATCAGACGACTCAAACGCGCGTGAATATTCCGGCAGGGGTGAACGAAAATATTTACCAAATAAAAACACTTTTTTGGCCGAGTCGCTAATCTACATATTTACCGAATAATTTAACCAAATCATGTCAACGCCTTTAATCATTTTGCGAATTATAATGGGGTTGGGGGTTGGGTCTGACATCAGAAATGACTGATTTGAATTTTGATTTTGTTTTTCACTTAATATCTTTTTATTATCCTCATTTGGAGTCATTTTTATTTGTCAATATATTTTTCCCATTTTACTATTTTTATTACCTTTTTTATACATTTAAATCTAATTAGCTAGATCATTTAAAGGAACTACTTTTTTTAGCCGTTTGGGTGTATTACAGACGCCTTTCACGCAGTGTGAACATGGTATCCATTTGCGAAGTTTACCTGTCATCTATTGCCAAATTATGAACTATTTTCGGATCAAGATAAATTTTTAACCTTTTTGGACTTTCATCATTTACTTAACATTAACATCGATTGCGAGGTTTGTGTCCGGGCATTAGATATTACCCCTCATTTTTAATTTAGATGTTCTGAAACTCAACGTAACTTAAGTGAGCGCCATTTTTTAAAAAAAATCAGCATTACATTGCACGTTTTTCTCAAACTCCCGGATCTCTGTAGAAACTATGCTGCAATTTATTTACTGGTTTCTAGTCAATCAATTGACATTAGAAGTTCTGTCCCATGAAGTCAAGGTTACACCAAAAACTTTGATTGATTGGTTTAGTTTCTGCAGAGAGGTCGATATTCACTATTGTGAACAAAATAGGCTTTCCTCATCGCTATTTCAGAAGTATACCCACCACAATGAAGTAAGTAAACAGCGTTTTTCGCTTGGTTATTTTCGGGCATTTTTGTAAAAAAAATAAAAAAAAAAATGGCGTCAGTAAACAGCGTTTTTCGTTTGTTTAGTTTCGGGCATTTTTTTACCCCCCCCCCCCTAAAAAAATGGCGTCGGCTATATTTCGAATAGGACTCAAACGCGCATGAATATTCAGGCAGGGGTGAACGAAATATAAACACACAAAAATCCACTTTTTTGGCCGAGCCGCTAATCTACATATTTATCATTATAAGGAGTCACAACCAATTCAACAGAGGCGTAAATTAGGCTCACTGTCTAAAGTCCTTGTCACCTATCGAGCGCAATAGCAACGAGGATTCTTAACTACACGCCCTTATAATTACCGACCATACCCACAAATTGGTAACCTATACAACCACATAAATGGGTAACTTTTACCGGTACTATCAATCCCACCCCCCTTCTTTGTCTGAATATTGAAGGTGACCAAAAAATTTGACGAATCAGAATATCAACAGACAGGACAGGGAGAGATGGAGATCGTGAACGCCAGCACCATCAAGCCATCCGTCTTTAACAAGGCTACAGTTGCAGATTGGTTCAAGATTGTGGAAGCCCAGTTTCACATTTCAAGAGTAAGTAAAAAAGACTCTAAATTCTTTCATGTTTTGGCTGCATTACCTCTCAAACCCGTTGACCGTCTTCCGGCGGCAATCTTATCTACTCATTGTAATATAGTAGGAACTAATATATCAAAATTGTAGGATGATTTTCTAGAGAACTTCTGACAGTAACGTAAAATATAACATCACATAATTTCACGGATGACAAAAGCCACAAGGGCCTATCGAAGGTCATCCGCATCAGTCAAATCCCACCCACAAAAATCAGTTTGGATAGTGTGCAATACGGCGTCAGATGAAGCCTAGACACGAAGCTAGAAGATTGTATGTGAACTTGTGCTCCTACATGTTACTCTACTGGTATATTACAAAGTCTAAAAACGATCTAATTAACGTAATAAGTGGCATCATGAGTACTTAAACTTGCCTTAACTATCTATCTACAACTATCCTTGCTCCTAAACTGTCTTTTCTTATTCTCTTTATATTTACCCTTTCACGTACCTACCGGTATTTAAATATTGGCTCTTAAGGATACGGATGACCTTTGATAGGCCCCTGTGGCTTTTGTCATCCGTGAAATTATGTTATGTTATGTTATGTTATGTTAAGGACTGAGGTGATTGGGCTCTTTGAGAGGACGAAACCCGAGCTTTTCGAGAAGCTCATTGCCTCTTCCACGCTCAGCGGTCGACCTTCTACCAATTTGGAAGAATTAAGGAGAACTGCTTTACAGGGAATGAACTTGTGAGGCACAAGTTTATCCAATCACTGCCAGCCAACATCGTGTCCATAATTGCTACCCAGAAGGAAATTACCCTTTCCCAGTTAGGAAAGCTTGCGGATGAACTAATGCCATTCTATAGAGCACAGTGTCTTAATGTTAATGATAGCAGTGAATCCTTAATACGTAGTGCCACCTCTTTGTCCGGTATGTGTATTCCTAATCCTAATCATAGAAGGGATAATTATATGAATCCTGTGAATTCTGAGGGTAGTACGCGATCAGTGCCCATGAGTGCGTACCCTAATGTGAACTGTCTCAATTTGGGGCAGTGAAATAATGATCACAGTGCTTATAATATATCGGTAGGATTGCTACCTTTTCGAAGGAACCAAAGACCTGTAGTCTGCCGTTCACATTTATACTTTGGTGAGAATACGAAATTCTGCAAACCCTGGTGCACGTGGCCAAAGAGAGGAGAACACTTGCAGATGCAACCTTCCTCCAGGCCATCTTCGCCAGTCCCGGCTGAAAACTAGCAGGGCATGCCATTGCAAGTGCGGCAGCTGGTATGCCATCTGTTTTCACCGTCGCCGCTAAAGTGAATAAAAATAAATGTGAGTTTCTAATTGATTTGGGGGCGAGAGTGTCCATAATTCCAGCTAAATAAGTGAATTCGGGTGAATTGCGCGAGTCCAGTGTAAATATTACGACGGCTAATGGCGATAAAATAAAAGTGCACGGCGAAGTACACACGGATATAGTCTTAACCGATCATTGAGTTGGTCGCAGATACCACTTCACCGTTACTAGGCATTAACTTTCTGAAGCATTTTAATCTCTTAGTAGACTGTGAGCGCGGCATACTTATCGACGAACAAACCCAACTCGTATCAGAAGTGAAACTATCAGGAGAGCCTGCGGTAACTTTAATTATTAACGACCTACAGCACCTACCACCCCAGTGTAAAGCCATATTGGAGAAATATGAGACTTGTATAGTCCCGCCCATGCTAATCCCTCCCAATCTTCGCCGAATTCAGTGTTGCACACAATTGAGACAGGTAGTGCTCCACCCACATTCGCGCGGCCGAGATCTCTTTTAATAGAGAAACTGCAGGTTGCCAAAGCAACGTTCGAAACGCTGATTTACTTGTACGGAAAAAGTCGCCTGGTGAGTACAGGGTGGTCTGCGATTTCCGAGCGATCAATGCGATCACAAAGCACGACAGATATCCATTGCCGCGAATTCAAAGTGTTGCAAACCACCTCCATGTCAAAAGGATTTTTGCATGGTTGGATCTGATTTGTGCTTACTATCAAATCCCTATGAACCCGGAGGACATAAAGAAGACTGCGGTTATAAGGCCGTGTGGATTGTCTGAAAACGTGAAGCTTCCATTCGCCTTCCGAAATTCAAGTTGCACATTCCAACGACACATGGATAACCTGTTTCGAGGATTATGGTTCGTTTATGTATATATAGTCGACATCCTGATATTTTCGGAATATAGGGAAGACCACTTGAGGTATTTGGATCAAGTCTTCGAAATCCTGGTCAAAAACGGCCTGAAGATATCCCTGGACAAATGCGAGCTGGCAAAGGAGGAGATTGATTTTTTTTTAGGGCATCACATATCGGGGGAAGGAATTTGCCCACCGGCCAAGAAAAGGAAGGAAATTGGAGACATGCCGTTTCCCAAAGGACTACAAGGAGCAGCAGCAATATTTTGGCATGCTGGGATACTACAGAAGGATGATTCCTAAATTTGCCGGAATTGCAGCCCCGTTGACCGAGCTTACACGCCTGCAACCTAAGGCTCGTGACCTCGAATAGAACGATGAGGCACGATGGGCATTTGAGAATAGTAAATCGGCCTTAATCAACTCTATCACTCGCTGCCCATTGTTTCGCCATACCAGCTAGTGACGGATCTTTCCCAATACACGGCAGGTGCTGCCCTACACCGAGTGGTAAACGGATTGCCACGATGCGGTGGCATTCTTTTTAGAACAAGCTAAGCCGGACACAGCAAGCATACTCCACCTACGATAGAGAGCTCTTGTTATCCATTTCAGGCACATGACTGAAGGTCGCCATGTTACCTTGTACACGGACAACAAGCCATAAGTACTGGCTTTTTCGTCACCATTAAGTGCAAAAACGGACAGGCAGCAACGCCATTGGACAGCCATTTTGGAATACATCAGCGATATCACTTACCTGCGTGGTCAGAACAATGTAGTCGCTGGCTGCCGTTCGAGGATCGTCAATTGGGTCCAAATTGACTCATTTGACCTCTGAGCTTTGGCGGCAGCGCAGGATGATGACGAAGAAACGAAGGAATTTCGCTCACGATTAAAATATTTCCCTTTTTCCTGGGAAGCTAAACTATTGTGTGAAGTAACATCAGATACCCACGACCGTTTGTCCCTATGGCGTGCCGAAAGACTATCTTCAATCAGTTACATAGTTTGCCACATCCTGGAGTCAAGGAATCACTTCGTCTTATCAAATCTCGATATTTCTGGCCTTATATGGACAGGGATATTCGCTCCTGGGGAACGAAGTGCCTCCCATGCCAATCTTCAAAGATCAATCGCCACACGAAATCCACGACCCTGCCCATTAATATTCCACCTTAAACGTTCAAAGCGTGCATATTGATATAGTTGGAGCACTTCCACTGTCTACACTGCCTGGACAATCCTACCCCTCGCACAATCGGTATTTACTATCGTGCATCGACAGAGCTACGAGATGGATCGAAGCGTTACCGATTCCGGACATAATGCCGCAACGGTCGTGTTGGCGTTCCTAGACGGGTGGATTTCCAGATTTGGAGTCCTGCCTTACGTAGGGACCGACAGAGGCGCCCAATTCAAATCTGAGCTATTCAAGGAACTGTCTGTCCGCGTTGGTTTTAATCGTCTCTTCCCCATAGCGTACCACCCGTCCACGAACGGGATTGTGGAAAGGACTCAAGACATTGAAGTGCTCCATAATGGCCTGTCGACAAGGCTGGCTGGTGGCACTTCCAATTATCTTTTGGGGCATTCGCTCCTTGCCTAACGAGTCAGAATTTTCGCCTTTCATGGCAATCACGGGAACCACACTCTGGTTCTTGAAACCCTTAGTTTCGTTGTAGCAGCTTCCCCCCTTAAGGAGGGCGGCGATTTGCCATCCTGGCCGCCGTGCTGACTTGATCCAGCGCCCCGTCCGGCCCAAGCTTAGCCTCTCTTCCTTCCTTCAGATAGCCTGTATTCCTATCCTACCTCGTCGCTTTTCATACAACCTCTCCCACAACTTTCTCTGGTCAGCCTCTAATTTCACAGGGTAGAAGCTGACCTTCTTCTCAGACAATCGTCCCGGATCGGGGCTGAGGGGGGAGGGGACAATGTCCCCTAACCTCTGAGATCCGGTCTGGGGTGGTTGGCTTTTAACAACCTGCTTCATCCCAACCCATACCTTCCTCACATCCCTTTTCCTCTCGTCTTCAAAATCTATCTTTTTTACGCCGTGTTCAAGGTGGAGCCGCCATGCCGAAGGACTGCCAGGGCACCAGGTGGGAGGGGTGGTCCCAAATGGTAGCACCTGGCTCTGCCAGGCCTGTAAGCACCTCTTGCAGTGTAGGCTACTGCAAGAGGTGGTGAGCGATTGCGTCCCGTAAAACAAAGAGGGTCACCATGCCCAATGATGCAAAAAAAAACATCTCCCCTTAATTCCCCCTAAAACAACGGAGCCGCCCTCGTGAAGCTCCACAGAAAAGATGGAGGTCCCCCCCCCTGTGATTGCGCCGGGGACCCTCCAAACCTCTTTAACCGGAGAGGAGGCTTACTCCACTCCTATGCTTACGGGTGTAGGGGACTCCCCCTCACCCCCTCCTCTGGAGGTGCTTTTGGAGACCTCGATTTTTCCAGCGGCAGTCCCCTCTTCTCTTTCCACGGGGACTGCCAAGAAAGCCAGCAGGCAGCCCTTAGCCAGCCGCTCCACATCGAAGCGGCTCGGTAGGGCAAACCCCCTTAGGGGGGAGAGGAAAGCCAGGCCCCTTCGGTCGCTTCCCTCAAAAGACCTGCTGGCAAGGATATTGAACCAGACCGGGGTTAAGGCCTGTCCCTCCCCACAAAAGACTCCTGGCGCTGCAAAGGGGATCTGCGATGTCCTGGGAGGGGATGGCCAACTGGAGGCCCCTCCTGTGATAGACATGGTCCTTGAGGAGACCCAGCCTCAGACGGTAGGGCCTTCCATCGAGGGGGAATCTGGGCTCGACGCCAAGCACCGAACCCGAATCCGCCCCTATGCAAGGTTCCCCTCAAACGGCTGAGGGCTCCGAGGCAGAACAAGGAGGGGAGGGATCTCCTCCGACTGGTGCCCCCACGACTACCAGGAACTTCTCCATTTCGGAGAGGGACCTGGCTGAGGCCGGCCCATCTAGCATGGGGGCTTCTGCCGGCGGAGGTGAGAAGCGGGTTCATTCCCCACCCTCCTCTCCAAAAAAGAAAAAGACTAAAAGAACTAAAAAGACAAAGAAGACTCGGGGCTCCTCTCCATCCACGGGGGCTGCAAGGACGGATGGGTATACTGCCACGACCAAGCCAATATCGGCCCATCTACCCCCCCTCCCCTGTGTGCGGAGCCCCTGACTAAGACTAAAACCAAGAGTGCACAGGGAGGAGCCTCGATGACATCGGGGCCCCTCATTCAGAGGTTACCTGGCGTTTTCGAGCCCACTGGCTTCAAACGCTTCCTCGTTATTCTCTCCACTGATGGCGCCATGTGGTCCAAGGGCAACATGATCCATCAGAGGAGAGGATTAGCTAGTGCAATTGGTAGAGAGCCGAAGGTGACCCGTTTCTCGGACAGGAGCCTTCGGGCGAATGCGGCAGATCCCGCCGAGGCGGCCAAGATAAGTGCTCTTCGGACACTTCATGGCACCCCGGTGAGTGTGACGCCGCACTCTACCATGAACATTATGAAAGGAGTAATTTATGCGAGGGAACTTGTTGACTACTCCATTGAGGACATCACCCCTAGAGCTGACCGACCATGGGGCGGTCAAGGTCGAACCTGTGATGAGAAAACAGGGAGGGGCCTCGAGACCCAACCCTACACTCTTCGTCACGTTCGACTGTGACAAGCTCCCTGAGTCGGTGCGTGCCGGTTGGTACCGCTACCGCGTGAAGGCATTCGTGTAACTGCCGCGGCGGTGCTATTACTGTCAACGCTTCGACCATACGAATCGCTCATGTAGACGTGCAAAGTCGGGGTCACCCGAAGTCTGTGTAAATTCCTCCAAGGTCGCACACGATAAGTCCAAATCGTGTGTCAATTGCGGAGAGCCGCACCCTGCTTCTTCGAAGCAATGTGGTGCATATCTCGTTGAGAAAGAAATCCTGGCCGTTCAGGCCCAGGATCGACTCTCATTCCGCGAGGCTAAGGACTTTGTCCTAGCGCGCCCGGCTCTGCCTAGGACGTCATATGTCTCAATAGTTAGAAAGGCACCCTCTGCTCCTGGCCCATCCAGGCCAACGAGCACGGTTGTTTCCGCGCCCATTCGGAGCCCTTCCGCGGGCTCTACCCAACCCGGGCGCTCCCCTGGTAAAGCTGTCTCAAAAAAGGGTTCATACCCAGCCCTCGCTAAAGCCAGGGCTCTCCCCTCTTCCCCCAGCGTGACCGTTGCACATAAGGCGAAACTGCCACGCGCCTCCACCGAGTCGTTAGACTCACAGGAGGCAACACCCCTGAGGATGGTCGCTAGGCCATCTTCCGGGGTTCCTAAAGCTGTTCCCTGAAAGGAGGACAGCAACAGAGGAGCTTCAACTCCTTTGCCCACGCCCCGAGGTGTGGCGAGTAGCTAGGAGACGGTGGTTTCTAGAAAAGGGGGCCCCCCCGCCTCCGAAGCCGCAACGCCCACCTAAGGTTTTGAGGCGGAGGGAGGAAAAGACTTGCATGGCGAGCCCAACCTCCCCCAATAAGTCCTCGAAGGCAACAGCGCCTTCAGCGCTTTGTCCAGGCACAGCGCCCGGGGTTCTGCCCCCGGGAAGCGTATGGCCATTCCCGTGAGGGTCTTCAGTTCGAGGAGGGCCCCTGCCTCTCCTCCGAGCTAGGCCTGGAGGGCATATTCCTTCAATGGAATTGCCGTGGACTCCGGGCCAACTGGGAGGAGCTGCAGAGGCTCGTCTCGTCCTGCTCCCCGTTAGCAGGAGTCCCTGTTAGGCGCGTGCCCACTGCCTGCCCGCTCGGGGTATAAGGGTCTTGCGACCCCACCACCGCGGGATGGCCGGGCTGGGAGATGCGCGGTTTACACCCGGCATGATGTCTCCGTTCTTCCTTTCTCTTTAGATACCCCCTTCCAGGAAGTGGCTGTGCAGCTGCACCTGGATAGGAGGTATACTATCATTTCTGCGTACATTCCACCGTCATCTGACTTTAACGCAGGGGACTTCCGCCGCGTCGTGGCACGTTTGCCGAGGCCCTATCTCTTGCTTGGAGATCTGAACGGCAGGCATCCTCTCTGGGGAGATTACTCCATAAATCCAAGGGGACAAGTCCTTTTCGATCTAATCGAAGAGCTTGAGATAGGTGTCCTAAACGTGGATGAGTTTACGCATCACTGTCCGAGAACCGCTTCATTTTCTAGCCTTGACCTATCTTTGTGCTTTTTGGATGCACAGCCTGATTTTGATTACGGGGGGGTGGTCGATGACCTCCATAGTAGTGATCACTTTCCCATTCAAATATCATTTTCAGGGCAACTGCCGCCTGAGAGCCCACCTCGGTGGTGCTTGGCGCGGGCGCGGTGGCCTGCATTTCAGGAAATGACTGAATTTTTTATCTCAGTCGAGGAGTTTAGGTCGGTAGATGAGGCCGTTGAGTTCTTCTGTGGCAACCTCATCGCCATGGGCCTGACTACTATTCCTAGGATGTCTGGCCATTTTTCAAGCCGACAACTCCCATGGTGGTCGGCCGAGTGTGAGACGGCCCTCAAACAGAAGCGTTATGCCTACGT
The DNA here is from genome assembly GCA_963969495.1 of Ceratothoa steindachneri. NCBI lineage: Eukaryota > Metazoa > Arthropoda > Malacostraca > Isopoda > Cymothoidae > Ceratothoa > Ceratothoa steindachneri. The sequence continues at coordinate 85,830,732 of OZ018336.1, read as the reverse complement.
GCGCTATAAGCGCCGCCCGAACGATCTCCCCTTTTGCTGAATTTCGTCGGGCTAGGGCTAGGTTCCGGTATATTTCGAAGCACGCCCGCCGCTCTTCTTGGCGGGCATACGTGTCTGCACTTAACGGTAAGACCCCTATAGCTGAGGTGTGGAAGCGAGTCAAAAGGATTCGGGGAAAGTTCTCGCAGGACCCCCCTCCCGTTCTCCAGGAGAATGGGACCGCAATCTCGGACCCCGCGTCGGTGGCGGAATCCTTAGCGACTGCCTTTTCCGCATTCTTTCGCTGTGATGCTGCTCCGCCAGCATTCAATGCACGTCGTGATGTCGCGGAAGGCCGCCGGCTGGACTAAATTTCCAGAGGCGGAGAACCCTTCAACGACAAGTTTACTATGAGTGAGTTGCGTTCCGGACACCGCCATGGTCCGACGATGTCCCGTACGCCATGCTTCGACATCTGGGTGAGCGAGGCATGGCCTTTCTCTTAGATTTGTTCAACAGGATCTGGGTGGAGGGTCTTATCCCAGACTCCTGGTGAATCGCTACTGTGCTCGCCTTTCGCAAACCGGGGAGAGATCATTCTACTCCAACCGGTTTCCGCCCAATCTCTCTAACCTCTTGCGTGTCATAGTTGATGGAGAAATTGGTAAATGTTAGATTAGCCTATTTCCTGGACAGCGGAGGCCATCTGGCTTCCGAACAGTGCGGCTTCCGCAAGTTCCACTCCACGTCGGATGCTCTGCCCCGACTGGAAAATGCCGTCTGCGAGGCTTTCCTTCGTAGATAGCACTACGCCAACGTCTTTTTCGATCTAGAGAAGGCCTATGATACCGCATGGCGATACGGTATCATTGAGACTCTGCGCACGATGGGGGCGAGGGGACGCCTCATAATGTTTATATCTGAATTTTTGCGAGATCGTCGATTCCGCGTACTGGTGGGGGGAGCCCTCTCCAGCCCAAAGGAGCAGGAAGAGGGTGTCGCGCAGGAAAGTGTCCTTAGTGTCACACTCTTTGCCCTGAGCATCAACGGCATCACCTCGGTGCTGCCGGAAGATGTTCTCGCTACGCTCTACGTGGACGACCTTTCGATCTCTTTTGGCGCGGCCCAGATGCCAACTCTGGAGCGTCGACTCCAACAGGCATTGAACCGCGTCTCTCGCTATGCCGAAGCGCACAGGTTTTGGTTTTCTTTGGCCAAGACTAAGGTTGTGCACTTCTGCGGCCATCCACGGCTTTACCCCGACCCAGATTTGTTTCTTAATGGGGTGCGCCTGGATGTGGTTGAGTCGCACCGTTTCCTTGGTCTTGTATTCGACCGACGCCTCACCTGGGAAGCTCATATTCACAGCCTTAGGGTCTATTGTACCCGCGCCATGGACATTCTCCGTTCCATGACGTTTAGCGCTTGGGGCGCTGATAGGGCTACTGCCCTACTTTTTTATCGATCCTTTGTTCGTTCGAAGCTCGACTACGGATGCGAGTTTTATGCATCCAAAGCCGAGCGTTTATTGCGGAAGGAGGATTCGATCCACCACACCGGCCTTCGCCTTGCGACCGGTGCCTTTCGCACTTCCCCTCATATAGGGCCTGTTGGTCGATGCCACTCGCTCTGCGCCGCGTGCAGTGCATCACTCGCCTGTACGTGCGAGCCCGGCGCCTCCCTCAGTTGCCAACAGCTCTCACTGCATCCGCAGCTCATCTCGATGGAGACTATGCCGCCGAGAAACGACAGTCATACCCTAAGCCCTTTGGGTTTAGGGCCAGGAAACTCTTTCGAGGGGTAGATATAGCTCTCGGGCTGGTGGTGCCCCTGGTTCTGCCCAGGACGCCACCCTGGAGGGTACCACATTCGGCTATTTGTTGCCCCCCTTCTGCTCCCAAAGCTTGTACTGCACCGGGAGTATTGCGTTTGACTTTTTTGGAGCACACCTCGTGTCACGCTGGAACTGTGCCAGTAAATACGGATGGCTCCAAGTCCCAATAGGGGGTCGGCTTCCACGCCCTTTTCCCTCTGTTTGAAGTCAGCGGGGCTCTATCAGGCGCTGCGTCTGTCTTCACGGCCAAGCTGGTGGCAATACACCACTCGGTACGGGAGATTACGCGACGTGCCCGGTTCGGAGACCGGTTGTGATCTATAGCGACTCACAAAGCGCCCTGAGTGCTCTCGGGGCATTGGAATCTCCGCATCCCCTGGTTCGCGATATCCGTGACGCCACGGTTTTTGCGAGCCGGGCAGATGTCGAGATTATCTTCTGCTGGTTCCTGAACATGTAGAATTGCGGGGAATGAGGGCACCAAAGAGTCCGCGAGGACTCTGCGACCGGACCATCGTTTCGCTCTTCCTCACACCGACTACATGGCAGGAATACGGGCAGCTCTTCGGACTGCTTGGCAAAGAAGATGGAAGACGGTCGAAGGGAACCTAAACTTGCGGGCTATTGCGCCGCGACTGTTTCCATGGACCTATCCCCTAATGCCGTGGCGGCTTCAGGTTGCTTTCTGTCGTCTCCGAATCGGACACTCGTGTGACGCATCGCTATCTGGTGGAGCGCTCGCCTGTGCCCCTATTGCAACGACTGCGTCGTCCCACAGACTGTTCGGAACACTTGTCGAATGTCCCAGTCTGGGTGATCTTCGCGCACGATGCCTGTCCCGGTACCGGAATGGGTGGGGTCGCTACCGCCTGTCCCTTGTACTCGGGACAGATTCGTGCACACTGACTTGTGGACTTGTTGACTTCTCGGGGAAGGCTGGCCTGCTTCCTATTATTTATGCAAGTGGGTTTTTTTTTGGGGGGGGGGTTTCTTTCCTTTGGTTACACGCTCCTGCGCCGGGGGGACCTCTTCCTGACGCACCAGCTTGCTTCCTTTTCCCCTTTTTCAGGTGTTTTTTTTTCTCTAATTTTATTTTAAAGTAGCCTAGAACTAGGCCTGTTTTAATACGGCGACTAATGCCCAAGTAGGCAGTCGCCAGATGAGGCCTTAAAAAAAAAAAAGAAGAAATGTAGCAGCTTCCCATATAGTTCCATTTCTACAAAGGTAATATGAAGCATGTAAATACTCTTAAAATATTACGTAAGTAAATGTAGAAATGTCTCACGCATAACCCTAAATGGAGGATAAAAATTCAAAGGTGTTGTTTTCCTCCGAGCTGGCAAGAGTATCACGTGATGCCTCTTAGCCAATAGTAGTTGAGAGGTTCAAGGACATGAGTGGTGTATTTTGTGAAAGGTTGGAGCGAGACACTCCCAGCTAGAATATAGTGTGTATTAATTTCCTAGAGACAGGTTCGTAGCTAAAGTTTTGTCCAAATTACAACTGTACGGAGATATTTTAATTGTAAGTAAATAATTTTCTTCTCTTATACTTACAGTTTTCCTAAACCATCGTGATTCCTTAATCTATTACATATATTTATATTTCATTCTTATCACTGTTACTAAATATAAATTCATTATAATTATTACTATATACATATGTTCCTTTAGTCCACTATTGTACCCATTCCTACATCCTTTCCCATAGCTATTTATAGGACGATTCGTATAAATTATACTCTGTATACACATATTCCCATATATTTCGTTTATCCTTGGTTTCAGTATAATTATTAACTCAATATTTTCCTTTTGTCTTTGTTGTATACCTTTTGCTCATTAACCCTTGTTTTGTTATTAGTATTATTCATATTATTCATTATTCCTTTTTTGTTTGTTTTGCTAGTGATAAATAAATTTACTTAAAAGCTTCGCTGTTATTGCGCAAACCTAAAATCTTGAGAGGAATAATTCAGTGGATTGCCAAACTTATCAAACTCTCCTTTTCATCTTTAACCATATTATACACAGAGTATAGTTAGCTATCTAGGCAAGTTAACGTCCTAAATACTCTGACGTAAAATCGTCATCGTTTCGACGACTGATTTGAAATTTATTAAAGAATTAGCCTCAATCATGGAACAAGTCGATTTCACACAGGTATCCCTAGGGAACTTGCACTCGGTGCCCAAGCCTTTCGTACCCAAAGATCTTCGCGAGGCAACTTATGCGTGGGTCCGAATAGACCTCGTTCGCAAACCACTAGAAGCACAATATGCTGGCCCTTCTACCGGTGATCGAGCGCGACTGCAAGGTTTACAAATTGGAATTTCCTGCTGGCAAGAGGGAGACTGTCTCACTGGAAAGACTGAAATCAACGAGGCTTCCTCCTTTGCATTCTGATGATGTGCTGGGTAATTAGCAACGCCCGAGGACTCAGGCAGAGAACAGGAGTGGGAGCTGTTATACTTCACCTCTTGGAGTGCATGGGACTAAATACAATGATGCCAAAGGAAGTCTATGAGACACCTCTACAGGAAGCGGAGAATAACGACAAGCCAGACTTCTTCACGGACTCCGGGAGACGAGTCACGTTTGCCAGGAACCCGCCATTTCTATATTTTTGAATCCTTTTGTAGGCATTATATTGCAGCGGCATATAATGAAAGAGGAAGAGGCATAAATATAAACACGCCTCGTTCCTCTATAGCTTTCTTGCATGTCAAGCTATGTATACGTACTGTGTCATAATTATAGCATTTGTATAGAAGTTGAAAAAGGGATGAGACCGAGTTGTGAGATAAATTATATAATATTGAGTATTATATGGAAGAACATGGCCAAATAAATAGGCCCGTTTTGTTGAGTACAGATGTATGTGCTTACGAATACCGACGCCATGAACGAATGTTAATAATGCTGTTAGATATTCGTTTTGCTAAAATAGGTATTTAATATGTATCTATCTATGAACTCCGGTTCGGGATGGGTTTTTTTTAACAACCTGCTTCATCCCCACCCATACCTTCCTCACATCCCTTTTCCTCTCTTCTTCACATTCTATCAATTTTACGCCGTGTCTAAGGTCGAGCCGCCATGCCGATGGACTGCCAGGCCACCAGGCGGGAGGGGTAGGCCCAAATGGCGGCGCATGGCCCTGCCGGGCGTGCAAGCACCTCTTGCAGTGCGGGCAACTGTGAGAGGTGGTGAGCTATTGCGTCCCATGTAAAAAAGAGGGTCACAATGCCCAATGATAAATATAAAAAAAAAACAACTTTCCCTGTAACATCAACGGAGCCGCCCTCGGGCCGCCGCACCGAAAAAATGGAGGTACCCCCCCTTGTGCTTGCGCAGGGGACTCTCAATACTTTTTTAACCGGAAAGGAGGCTTACTCCTCTCCTACGCCTACGGGTGTAGGGGACTCCTCCTCACCCCCTTCTCTGGAGGTGCTTTCGGGCACCTCCCTATATCCAGCGGCAGTCCCTCCCTTTCTTTCTAAGGAGACTGCCAAGAAAGCCAGCAGGGAGCCAATTACCGACCACCCCTCGTGTAAGCGGCACACGGGAAAACCCCCATAGGGGGAGAGGGAAGCCAGGGCCCTTCGGTCGCTTCCCTCAAAAGACCTGCTGGCAAGAACCTTGAACCTTGCCGGGGTCAAGGCCTGTACCGCCCCAAAAAAGACTGGTGACGCTGCCAAGGGGATCTGCGGTGTCCTGGGAGGGAAGGGCCAACTGGAGGCCCCTGCTGTGATAGACATGGTCCTTGAGGAAACCCAGCCTCAGAGGGTAGGGCCTTCCATGGGGGGGAATCCGGGCTCGGCGCCAAGCACGAACCTGAATCCACCCCTAAGCAAGGTTCTCCTCAAACGGCTGGGGCCAACGAGGCAGTACAAGGAGAAGAGGGATCTCCTCTGACCGGTGCCCCTGCGACCACCATGGACTTTTCAATTTCGGAGCAGGACCTGGCTGAGGCCGGTCCATCTGGCCTAGGGGCTTCTGTCGGTGGAGGTGAGAAGCGGTTCATCCCCCGCCCTCCTCTCCTAAAAAGAAGAAAAAGACTAAAAAGACTCGGGGATCCTCTCCATCCGCGTGGACTACGGGGACGGATGGGTCTGCTGCCACTCTGGCAAGCGACCAAGCCAAGATCGGCAAATCCGGCCCCTCTGCCCCCCCGAGTGCGGAGCCCCTGACTATGAAAAAGACGAAAAGTGCACAGGACGGAGCCTCGATGACATCACGGCCCCTTATTCAGAGGTTACTGGCGTTTTCGTGCCCACTGGCTTCAAACGCTTCCTCGTTATTCGCACCACTGATGGCACCATGTTGGCCAAGGGCAACATAATCCATCAGAGGAGAGGATTAGCTAGTGCAATTGGTAGAGAGCCGAAGGTGACCCGTTTCTCGGACGGGAGCCTTCGGGCGAATGCGGGGAATCCCGCCGAGGCGGCCAAGATAAGTGCTCTTCGGAAACTTCATGGCACCTCGGTTAGTGTAACGCCACACTCTACCATGAACTTTGCGAAAGTAGTAGTTTATGCGAGGGAACTCGTTGACTACTCCATTGAGGACATCACCCTAGAGCTGTCCGACCATGGGGCGATCAAGGTCAAACGTGTGATGAGAAAACCGGGAGGGGCCTCGAGACCCACCCCTACACTCTTCGTCACGTTCGACTGTGACAAGCTCCCTGAGTCAGTGCGTGCCGGTTGGTACCGCTACCGCGTGAAGGCATTCGTGCCACTGCCGCGGCGGTGCTATTACTGTCACCGCTTCGACCATACGAATCACTCATGTAGACGTGCAAAGTCGGGGTCACCCGAAGTCTGTGTAAATTGCTCCAAGGTCGCACACGATAAGTCCAAATCGTGTGTGGCCAAGTGTGTCAATTGCGGAGAGCCGCACCCTGCTTCTTCGAAGCAATGTGGTGCATATCTCGTTGAGAAAGAAATCCTGGCCGTTCAGGCCCAGGATCGACTCTCATTCCGCGAGGCTAAGGACTTGGTCCTGGCGCGCCCGGCTCTGCCTGGGACGTCATATGCCTCAATAGTTAGAAAGGCACCCTCTGCTCCTGGCCCATCCAGGCCAACGAGCACTGTTGTTTCCGCGCCCATTCGGAGCCCTTCTGCGGGCTCTACCCAACCCGGGTGCTACCCTGGTAAAGCTGTCTCAAAAAAGGTTCATACCCAGCCCCGGCTAAAACCAGCGCTCCCCCCCTCTTCCCCCAGCGTGACCGTTTCCCGTAATGCGAAACGGCCACGCGCCTCCACCGAGTCGTTAGACTCACATGAGGCAACACCCCTGAAGATGGTCGCTAGGCCATCTTCCGGGGTTCCTAAAGCTGTTCCCCGAAAGGAGGACAGCAACAAAGGAGCTTCGGCCCCTTCGCCCACGCCCCGAGGTGGAGCGAGTGGCTCGGAGACGGTGGTTCCTCGAAAAGATGGCCCCCCGCCTCCGAAGCCGCAACGCCCGCCTAAGGTTTCGAGGCGGAGGGAGGAAAAGACTTGCATGGCGAGCCCAACCTCCCCCAATAAGTCCTCGAAGGCGACAGCGCCTTCAGCGCTTTGTCCGGCCACAGCGCCCGGGGTTCAGCCCCCGGGAAGCGTATGGCCATTCCCGTGAGGGTCTTCAGTTCGAGGAGGGCCCCTGCCTCTCCTCCGAGCCATGCCTGGAGGGCATATTCCTTCAATGGAATTGTCATGGACTCCGGGTTAACTGGGAGGAGCTGCGGAGGCTCGTCTCATCCCGTTCCCCGTTAGCTATCGTTTTGCAGGAGACCATGCTAGGCGCGTGCCCCCTGCCCGCCCGCCCGGGGCATAAGGGTCTTGCGACCCCACCACCGTGGGATGGCCGGGCTGGGGGATACGCGGTTTACACCCGGCATGATGTCTCCGTTCTTCCTTTCTCTTTAGATACCTCCTTTCAGGCAGTGGCTGTGCAGCTGCACCTGGATAGGAGGTATACTATCATTTCTGCGTACATTCCACCGTCAGCTGACTTCGACGCGGGGGACTTCCGCCGCGTCGTGGCACGGTTGCCGAGGCCCTATCTCTTGCTTGGAGATCTGAACGGCAGGCATCCTCTCTGGGAAGACTACTCCATAAATCCCAGTGGACAAGTCCTTGCCGATCTAATCGAATAGCTTTTGATGGGTGTTCTAAACGTGAATGAGTTTACGCATCACTGTCCGAGAACCACTTCATTTTCTTGCCTTGACCTATCTTTGTGCTCTTCGGGTGCACAGCCTAATTTTGATTGGGGGGTGGTCGATGACCTCCATTGTAGCGATCACTTTCTCATTCAAATATCATTTCAGGGCAACTGCCGCCTGTGAGGTCACCTCAGGGGTGCTTGGCGCGGGCGCGGTGGCCTGCATTTCAGGAAATGACTGAATTTTCTATCTCAGTCAAGTTTATGTCGGTAGATGAGGCCTTTGAGTTCTTCTCCGGCAACCTCATTGCCGTGGGCCTGACTACTATTCCTAGGACGTCTGGCCGTTTTGCACGCTGACCACTCCCATGGTGGTCGGCCAAGTGTGAGACGGCCCTCAAACAGAAGCGTTATGCCTACATGCGCTATAAGCGCCGCCCGAACCATTTCACTGTCGGTGAATTTCGTCGGGCTATGGCTATGTTCCGGTATATTTCGAAGCACGCTCGCCGCTCTTCTTAGCGGGCATACGTGTCTTCACTTAGCGGGAAGACCCCTTTAGCAGAGGTGTGGAAGCGAGTCAAAAGGATTCGGGGCAAGTTCTCACAGGACCCCCCTCCCGTTCTCCAGGATCTCGGCCCTCGGACCTCGCGTCCGTGACGGAATTCTTAGCGACCGCTTTTTTTGCATTTTCTCCCCACGATGCTGCTCCGCCAGCATTCAATGCACGTCGTGATGTCGCGGAAGGCCGCCGGCTGGACTTTACCTCCAGAGGCGGAGAACCCTTCAACGACAAGTTTACTGTGAGTGAGGTGCGCTCCGCTCTTGCTTCGTGCGCGGACACCGCCCATGGTCAGGATGATGTCCCGTACGCTATGCTTTGACACCTGTGTGAGCGAGGCATGGCCTTTCTGTTAGATTTGTTCAACAGGATCTGGGTGGAGGGTCTTCTCCCAGACTCCTGGCGAATCGCTACTGTGTTCGCCTTTCGCAAACCGGGGAGAGATCACTCTACTCCGACCGGTTTCCGCCCAATCTCTCTAACCTCTTGCGTGTCATAGTTGATGGAGAAATTGGTAAATGTTAGATTAGCCTTTTTCCTGGACAGCGGAGGCCATCTGTCTTGCGCACAGTGCGGCTTCCGCAAGTTCCACTCCACGTCGGATGCTCTGCTCCAACTGGAAAATGCCGTCTGCGAGGCTTTCCTTCGTAGACAGCACTACGCCACGGTCTTTTTCGATCTGGAGAAGGCCTATGATACCGCATGGCGATACGGTATCATGGAGAATCTCCACACTATAGGGGCGAGGGGACGCCTCCCCATGTTTATATCTGGATTTTAGCGAAATCGTCGATTCCGCGTACGGGTGGGGGAAGCCCTCTCCGGCCCAAAGGAGCAGGAAGAGGTGACCCACAGGGAAGTGTCCTCAGTGTCACACTCTTTGCCCTGAGCATCAACGGCATCACCTCGGTGCTGCCGGAAGATGTTCTCGCTACGCTCTACGTGGACGACCTTTCGATCTCTTTTGGCGCGGCCCAGATGCCAACTTTGGAGCGTCGACTCCAACAGGCATTGAACCGCGTCTCTCGCTATGCCGAAGCGCACAGGTTTCGGTTTTCTTTGGCCAAGACTAAGGTGGTGCACTTCTGCCGCCATCCACAGCTTCACCCCGACCCAGATTTGTTTCTTAATGGGGTGCACCGTTTCCTCGGTCTTGTATTCAACCGACGCCCTCACCTGGGAGGCTCATATTCGCAGCCTTGGGGTCTCTTGTACCTGCGCCATGGACATTCTCCGTTCCATGACGTTCAGCGCTTGGGGCTACTTTTTTATCGATCCTGTGTTCGTTCGAAGCTCGACTACAGATGCGAGTTTTATGCATCCGCAGCCGAGTGTTTATTGCGGAAGGTGGATTCGATCCACCACACCGGCCTTCGCCTTGCGACCGGTGCCTTCCGCACTTCCTTCATTGAGAGCCTATTAGTCGATGCTGGGGAGATGCCACTCGCTCTGCGCCGCGTGCAGTGCATCACTCGCCTGTACGCGCGAGCCCGGCGCCTCCCTCAGTCGCCAACAGCTCTCACTGCATCCGCAGCTTATCTCGATGGTGCTTATGCCGCCGAGAGAGGACAGTCACACCCTAAGCCCTTTGGGTTTAGCGCCAGGAAACTCCTTCGAAAGGTAGATATAGCTCTCGGGCCGGTGGCGCACCTGGTTCTGCCCAGGACGCCACCCTGGGGGGTACCACATTTGGCTATTTGTTGCCACGCCTCTGCTCCCAAAGCTTGTGCGGCGCCGGGAGTATTGCGTTATACCTTTTTGGAGCACACCTCGTGTCACGCTGGAACCTTCCAGTGTATACGGATGGCTCCTAGTCCCAAGAGGGGGTCGGCTTCCACGCCGTATCCTCTCTGTTTGAAGTCAGTGGGGGCTCTACCAGGCGCTGCGTCCGTCTTCACGGCCGAGCTGGTGGCAATACACCACTCGGTACGGGAGATTACGCGACGTGCCCGGTTCGGAGACCGGATTGTGATCTATAGCGACTCACAAAGCGCCCTGAGTGCTCTCGGGGCATTGGAATATCCGCATCCCCTGGTTCGCGATATCCGTGACGCCACAGTTTTGGCGAGCCGGGCAGAGGTCGAGATTATCTTCTGCTGGGTTCCTGGACATGTAGGAATTGCGGGGAATGAGCGCGCCGATGAGGGCGCCTAAGAGTCCGCGAGAACTCTGCGACCGATCCAGCGTTTCGCTCTTCCTCACACCGACTACATGGCAGGAATACGGGCAGCTCTTCGGACTGCTTGGCAAAGAAGATGGGAGACGGTCGAAGGGAACTTAAAGTTGCGTGCTATTGCGCCGCAACTGTTCCCATGGACATATCCCCCAATGCCGCAACGGCCCGAATCGGGCACACTCGTGTGACGCATCGCTATCTGATGGAGCGCTCGTCAGCGGCCTATTTCGACGACTGCGTCGTCTCCCAGACTGTTCGGCACATTCTTGTCGAATGTCCCAGTCTGGGTGATCTTCGCGCACGATACCTGTCCCGATACCGGGATGGGCGGGGTCGCTACCGCGTTTTCCTTATACTCGGGACGAGTTCGTGCACATTGACTTGTGGACTTGTTGACTTGTTGACTTTTGGGGGAGGCCGGGATTCTCCCCTTAATTTAAGAAGGTTCTATTGGTTTTTGTTTGTTGTTTTCATTGTAGGTTGCACGCTCCTGCACCGGGAAGAGGAAGACCTCCCCCCGCTGCCGGAGATGCTTCCTAATTGTTAAAATATATATATATATATATATATATATATATATATATTAATTCATTTCCAGGATTTCATAGATCTACCGAGCGCCCATTTGTTGGGGTTTATGAAATCCTGGAAATGAATTAATTAAGTAATATGCCATATAATAGATAGTGAATCAAAGAAAATAGAGAGAAATGATATACGAGGGGAAGTCAAAAAGTTCTCAGATAAATGGCATAAAATTTTTATTTGTAATAATACTGTAATCATTTTTCTACATAAGCTCCATTAACATCTATACACTTTCTTAATCTATGAATCCAACGGTAAAGACCATCTTTGTAGAATTCACGGGGTTGTCTCTGGCACCAAGTAATGACCTGCTTTTTTGCTTCATCTAATGATTGAAACCGGGATCCTTTTAGGTGTCCCTTTAAATTTGGAAACAGAAAAAAGTAAGAGGGTGCTAAATCAGGGCTATAAGGGGGATGAGCAAGAGTTTCCCATCGAAATTCCCGTAGCTGAGATCTCACAGCTTTGGACGAATGTGCAGGGGCATTGTCATGGTGGAACAAGATTTGCTTGTGGAGCTTTCCTCGTCGTTTTTTGGCTATTGAAGTTTTCAGCTTCCTTAAAACTCCTTCGTAATAGCTGGATGTAACAGTTTTTTGTCCTTCTAAGAAGTCAATTAAAATAATTCCCTCCGAATCCCAAAAAACTGTAGCCATTATCTTCTTAACGGACCTCTCTGTCTTGAACTTGATAGGCCCTGCTGCCCCCCTTGGGTGCCACACTTTTGATTGATTTTTACTTTCAGGATCAAACTGATACACCCAAGTTTCATCTCCCGTTACGAGGCGCTCAAAAAAACTATCCTCGTTTGCTTCAATCTTGGTCAAAATAGCCAAAGAAAGGTTGGCCCTATGATTCAGCTGGTCTTCTCGCAACGCTTTTGGGACCCAACGTGCTGAAAGCTTGCTCAGGCCAAGATTTTCAGTTAGAATTCCAAATGCTGAGCCATGAGAGATTTCACATGCATTGGCAACTTCATCAATAGTAATACGGCGATCTTTATCCACTAGATTCCTCACAAGCTCGACATTTTCTGGGTTAATGGAGGTGGAGGGTCTCCCTTCACGTGGATCATCTTCAACTTCTTCTCTGCCCCCCTTGAAGCGCTTAATCCAGTCGTAAACTACCGCTCTACATGGCGAAGAGTCACCATAAACCTGTTGTAGAGCGTCAATAATCTTAACAGGCTTCCAATCAAGTTTAGTCAGGAATTTAATGTTCGCTCTTATCTCAAAATTTGCCATTTTATGGGTTCAAAAAAGTAACCTTTTTGAAGCACATCTAATACAAAGAGTCTCGACAAATTGAATGACGAATTTTGTAGGAATTGTTCAGAAAACATGAAAGTCGTGTTTGACCCTGTATTTACTTGTACAAAATCGAACATTTCAATAATCTGGCATTTGTCTGAGAACTTTTTGACTCACCTACGTATGTACAACCAAAATGATTATGTCCCTGTATTTTGCTTCTTTTTTTTTAAACACTTCTACGGTTGCTCGAATTAACGAGAAAAACCCCCAATGAATTAATCCTAAAAATTAAACAAATTGATAAAGTATAACTAAGCTGTTTATTCGTTAAAGTTAGGGGATATTTAGATCTTAATGTTGAGGGTCTTTACTATTAAAAAATTACTTATTTACTTTTGGGGTTGAGATATAAAAGGTAGGAAAACGATGGTTCTGAATTTCAGAGCTTTGCATGTTTCTCGTCATTTCTTTAATTTTTTTTTTTTTTTTTAAATTAAGGGGCTATCTGGCGACTGCCGACTTAGGCATAAGTCGCCGTAAACAAACAGCCTAGTTCTAGGCTACTTCAAAAAATGGAACAGGGAACAACAAAAAAGAAATAACAATAACAAAACAATAACAAAAACAACAACAACAACAAAAATTAAGCCTGGTTAAAAAAAAGGGAGAAGGCCGGCCTCCCCCAAAAAGTTAGCAAGTCCACCAGTCAAAGTGCACGCACTCGTCCCGAGTACAAGGGACAGGCGGTAGCGACCCCGCCCATCCCGGTACCGGGACAGGTGTCGTGCGCGAAGATCACCCAGACTGGGACATTCGACAAGAATGTGCCGAACAGTCTGGGGGACGACGCAGTCGTTGCAATAGGGCGCAGGCGAGCGCTCCACCAGATAGCGATGCGTCACACGAGTGTGTCCGATTCGGAGACGACAGAAAGCAACCTGAAGCCGCCGCGGCATTGGGGGATAGGTCCATGGGAACAGTCGCGGCGCAATGGCACGCAACTTTAAGTTCCCTTCGACCGTCTCCCATCTTCTTTGCCAAGCAGTCCGAAGAGCTGCCCGTATTCCTGCCATGTAGTCGGTGTGAGGAAGAGCGAAACGCTGGTCCGGTCGCAGAGTCGCTGCTCGCGGACTCTTTGGCGCCCTCATCGGCGCGCTCATTCCCCGCAATTCCCACATGTCCAGGAACCCAGCAGAAGATAATCTCGACATCTGCCCGGCTCGCCAAAACCGTGGCGTCACGGATATCGCGAACCAGGGGATGCGGAGATTCCAATGCCCCGAGAGCACTCAGGGCGCTTTGTGAGTCGCTATAGATCACAATCCGGTCTCCGAACCGGGCACGTCGCGTAATCTCCCGTACCGAGTGGTGTATTGCCACCAGCTCGGCCGTGAAGACAGACGCAGCGCCTGGTAGAGCCCCGCTGACTTCAAACAGAGGGGATACGGCGTGGAAGCCGACCCCCTCTTGGGACTTGGAGCCATCCGTATACACTGGCACGGTTCCAGGGTGACACGATGTGTGCTCCAAAAAGGTCGAACGCAATACTCCCGGCGCAGTACAAGCTTTGGGAGCAGAGGCGTGGCGACAAATAGCCAAATGTGGTACCCTCCAGGGTGGCGTCCTGGGCAGAACCAGGGGCGCCACCGGCCCGAGAGCTATATCTAGCTCTCGAAGGAGTTTCCTGGCCCTAAACCCAAAGGGCTTAGGGTATGACTGGCGTCTCTCGGCGGCATAGGCACCATCGAGATCAGCTGCGGATGCAGTGAGAGCTGTTGGCGACTGAGGGAGGCGCCGGGCTCGCGCGTACAGGCGAGTGATGCACTGCACGCGGCGCAGAGCGAGTGGCATCTCCCCAGCATCGACCAACAGGCTCTCAATGGGGGAAGTGCGGAAGGCACCGGTCGCAAGGCGAAGGCCGGTGTGGTGGATCGAATCCACCTTCCGCAATAAACGCTCGGCTGCGGATGCATAAAACTCGCATCCGTAGTCGAGCTTCGAGCGAACAAAGGATCGATAAAAAAGTAAGGCGGTAGCCCTATCAGCGCTGAACGTCACGGAACGGAGAATGTCCATGGCGCGGGTACAAGAGACCCTAAGGCTGCGAATATGAGCCTCCCAGGTGAGGCGTCGGTCGAATACAAGACCAAGGAAAAGGTGCGACCCAACCACATCCACCCCATTAAGAAACAAATCTGGGTCGGGGTGAAGCCGTGGATGGCGGCAGAAGTGCACCACCTTAGTCTTGGCCAAAGAAAACCGAAACCTGTGCGCTTCGGCATAGCGAGAGACGCGGTTCAATGCCTGTTGGAGTCGACGCTCCAGAGTTGGCATCTGGGCCGCGCCAAAAGAGATCGAAAGGTCGTCCACGTAGAGCGTAGCGAGAACATCTTCCGGCAGCACCGAGGTGATGCCGTTGATGCTCAGGGCAAAGAGTGTGACACTGAGGACACTTCCCTGCGGGACACCCTCTTCCTGCTCCTTTGGGCCGGAGAGAGCTCCCCCCACCCGTACGCGGAATCGACGATCTCGCAAAAATTCAGATATAAACATTGGGAGGCATCCCCTCGCCCCCATCGTGTAGAGAATCTCCATGATACCGTATCGCCATGCGGTATCATAGGCCTTCTCCAGATCGAAAAACACCGTGGCGTAGTGCTGTCTACGAAGGAAAGCCTCGCAGACGGCATTTTCCAGTCGGAGCAGAGCATCCGACGTGGAGTGGAACTTGCGGAAGCCGCACTGTGCGGAAGACAGATGGCCTCCGCTGTCCAGGAAAAAAGCTAATCTAACGTTTACCAATTTCTCCATCAACTTGCACACGCAAGAGGTTAGAGAGATTGGGCGGAAACCGGTCGGAGTAGTCTGATCTCTCCCCGGTTTGCGAAAGGCGAGCACAGTAGCGATTCGCCAGGAGTCTGGGAGAAGACCTTCCACCCAGATCCTGTTGAACAGATCTAACAGAAAGGCCATGCCTCGCTCACCCAGGTGTCGAAGCATGGCGTACGGGACATCGTCCGGACCATGGGCGGTGTCCGCGCACGAAGCGAGAGCGGAACGCAACTCACTCACAGTAAACTTGTCGTTGAAGGGTTCTCCGCCACTGGAGGTAAAGTCCAGCCGGCGGCCTTCCGCGACATCACGACGTGCATTGAATGCTGGCGGAGCAGCATCACGGCTAGAGAATGCGGAAAAAGCGGTCGCTAAGGATTCCGCCACGGACGCGGGGTCTGAGATTGCGGTCCCATTCTCCTGGAGAACGGGAGGGGGGTCCTGCGAGAACTTGCCCCGAATCCTTTTGACTCGCTTCCACACCTCAGCTAAAGGGGTCTTCCCGTTAAGTGAAGACACGTATGCCCGCCAAGAAGAGCGGCGGGCGTGCTTCGAAATATACCGGAACCTAGCCCTAGCCCGACGAAATTCAGCGACAGTGAAATGGTTCGGGCGGCGCTTATAGCGCATGTAGGCATAACGCTTCTGTTTGAGGGCCGTCTCACACTCGGCCGACCACCATGGGAGTGGTCGGCGTGCAAAACGGCCAGACGTCCTAGGAATAGTAGTCAGGCCCACGGCGATGAGGTTGCCGGAGAAGAACTCAACGGCCTCATCTAGCGACCTAAACTCCTCGACTGAGATAGAGAATTCAGTCATTTCCAGAAATGCAGGCCACCGCGCCCGCGTCAAGCACCACCGAGGTGGTCTCTCAGGCGGCAGTTGCCCTGAAAATGATATTTGAATGGGAAAGTGATCACTACCATGGAGGTCATCGACCACCCCCCAATCAAAATCAGGCTGTGCATCCGAAGAGCACAAAGATAGGTCAAGGCAAGAAAATGAAGCGGTTCTCGGACAGTGATGCGTAAACTCATCCACGTTTAGGACACCCATCTCAAGCTCTTCGATCAGATCGGCAAGGACTTGTCCTCTGGGATTTATGGAGTAATCTCCCCAGAGAGGATGCCTGCCGTTCAGATCTCCAAGCAAGAGATAGGGCCTCGGCAACCGTGCCACGACGCGGCGGAAGTCCCCCGCGTCGAAGTCAGCTGACGGTGGAATGTACGCAGAAATGATAGTATACCTCCTATCCAGGTGCAGCTGCACAGCCACTGCCTGAAGGGAGGTATCTAAAGAGAAAGGAAGAACGGAGACATCATGCCGGGTGTAAACTGCGCATCCCCCAGCCCGGCCATCCCGCGGTGGTGGGGTCGCAAGACCCTTATACCCCGGGAGGGGGCACGCACCTAGCATGGTCTCCTGCAAAAAAATAGCTAACGGGGAACGGGACGAGCCTCCGCAGCTCCTCCCAGTTGGCCCGGAGTCCACGGCAATTCCATTGAAGGAATATGCCCTCCAGGCCTAGCTCGGAGGAGACGCGGGGGCCCTCCTCGAATTGAAGACCCTCACGGGAATGGCCGTACGCTTCCCGGGGGCAGAACCCCGGGCGCTGTTTTGCCGGACAAAGCGCTGAAGGCGCTGTCGCCTTCGAGGACTTATTGAGGGAGGTTGGGCTCGCCATGCGAGTCTTTTCCTCCCTTCGCCTCGAAACCTTAGGCGGGCGTTGCGGCTTCGGAGGCGGGGGGCCCTCTTTTCGAGGAACCACCGTCTCCGAGCAACTCGCTCCACCTCGGGGCGTGGGCGAAGGAGCCGAAGCTCCTTTCGGGGGACAGCTTTAGGAACCCCGGAAGATGGCCTAGCGACCATCTTCAGGGGTGTTGCCTCCTGTGAATCTAACGACTCGGTGGAGGCGCGTGGCCGTTTCGCCTTACGGGAAACGGTCACGCTGGGGGAGGGGGGGGGGAGCCCTGGTTTTAGCCGGGGCAGGGTATGAACCCTTTTTGCCGCCAGCTTTACCAGGGGAGCGCCTGGGTGTAGTAGAGCCGGCAGAAGTGCTCCGAATGGGCGCGGAAACAACCGTGCTCGTTGGCCTGGATGGGCCAGGAGCAGAGGGTGCCTTCCTAACTATTGAGGCATATGACGTCCCAGGCAGAGCCGGGCGCGCCAGGACCAAGTCCTTTGCCTCACGGAATGAGAGTCGATCCTGGGCCTGAACGGCCAGGATTTCTTTCTCAAGGAGATATGCACCACATTGCTTCGAAGAAGCAGGGTGCGGCTCTCCGCAATTGACATACTTGGCCACACACGATTTGGACTTATCGTGTGCGACCTTGGAGCAATTTACACAGACTTCGGGTGACCCCGACTTTGCACGTCTACATGAGCGATTCGTATGGCCGAAGCGGTGACAGTAATAGCACCGCCGCGGCAGTGGCACGAATGCCTTCACGCGGTAGCGGTACCAACCGGCACGCACCGACTCAGGAAGCTTGTCACAGTCGAACGTGACGAAGAGTGTAGGGGTGGGTCTCGAGGCCCCTCCCTGTTTTCTCATCACACGTTCGACCTTGACCGCCCCATGGTCGGCCAGCTCTAAGGTGATGTCCTCAATGGAGTAGTCAACGAGTTCCCTCGCATAAACTACTCCTTTCACAAAGTTCATGGTAGAGTGCGGCGTCACACTCACCGGGGTGCCATGAAGTGTCCGAAGAGCACTAATCTCGGCCGCCTCGGCGGGATTCGCCAGAAGGCTCCCGTCCGAGAAACGGGTTACCTTCGGCTCTCTACCAATTGCACTAGCTAATCCTCTCCTCTGATGGATCATGTTGCCCTTGGACAACATGGTGCCATCAGTGGAGCGAATAACGAGGAAGCGTTTGAAGCCAGCGGGCTCGAAAACGCCAGGTAACCTCTGAATGAGGGGCCCCGATGTCATCGAGGCTCCGCCCTGTGCACTCTTGGTATTAGTCTTCTTTGTCAGGGGCTCCGCAACCGGGGGGGCAGAGGGGGCGGATGTGCCGATCTTGGCTTGGTCGCTTGCCAGAGTGGCAGCAGACCCATCCGTCCCCGCAGCCCCCGCGGATGGAGAGGAGCCCCGACTCTTTTTTGTCTTTTTCTTTTTCGGAGAGGAGGGCGGGGAATGAACCCGCTTTTCACCTCCGCCGGCAGAAGTCCCCAGGCCAGATGGACCAGCCTCAGCCAGGTCCCTCTCCGAAATGGAGAAGGTCCTGGTTGTCGTAGGGGCACCTGTCGGAGGAGATCCCTCCCCTCCTTTTATTGCCTCGGAGCCCTCAGCCATTTGAGGAGGACCTTGCATAGGGGCGGATTCGGGTTCGGTGCTTGGCGCCGAGCCCGAACTCCCCCCCATGGAAGGCCCTACCGTCTGAGGCTGGGTCTCCTCAAGGACCATGTCTATCACAGGAGGGGCCTCCAGTTGGCCATCCCCTCCCAGGACATCGCAGGTCCCCTTGGCAGTGTCGCCAGTCTTGTGTGGGGAGGCACAGGCCTTGACCCCAGCAAGGTTTAAAATTCTTGCCAGCAGGTCTTTTGAGGGAAGCGACCGAAGGGGCCTGGCTTCCCTCTCCCCCCTAAGGGGGTTTGCCCTACCGAGCCGCTTTGATGGGGAGCGGCTGGCTAAGGGCTGCCTGCTGGCTTTCTTGGCAGTCCCCTTGGAAAGAAAAGAGGGGACTGCCGCTGGGAAAAGGGAGGTGCCCGAAAGCACCTCCAGAGAAGGGGGTGAGGGGGAGTCCCCTGCACCCGTAGGCGAAGGAGAGGAGTAAGCCTCCTCTCCGGTTAGAGAAATATGGAGGGTCCCCTTGCACAGGGGGGGGAACCTCCATTTTTTTGCTGGAGCTGCCCGAGGGCGGCTCCGTCGATGGAACAGGGGAAGTTGAGGGTTGGGTTTTTTTTTTTTATCATCATTGGGCATGGTGACCCTTTTTTAAACACGGGATGCAATCGCGCACACCTCTCGCAGTAGCCCGCACTGCGAGAGGTGCTTACAAGCCCGGCAGAGCCAGGCGCCGCCATTTGGGACCACCCCTCCCGCCTGGTGGCCTGGCAGTCCATCGGCATGGCGGCTCCACCTTGGACACGGCGTAAAAATTAATAGATTGTGAAGAGGAGAGGAAAAGGGATGTGAGGAAGGTATGGGTGGGGATGAAGCAGGTAGTTAAAAACCAGCCACCCCAGACCGGAGCTCAGGGGTTAGGGAACATTGTCCCCCACCCCCTCAGCCCCGATGCGGGACGGTTGGCTGAAAGGAAGGTCAGCATCTACCCTGCGAAATTAGAGGCTGACCAGAGAAAGTTGTGGGCGAGGTTGTGTGAAAAGAGAGGAAACAAGTGTTTTGAAGGAAGGAAGAGAGGCTAAGCTGGGGCCGGACGGAGCGCTGGATCCCGTCAGCACGGCGGCCAGAGTGGCAAATCGCCGCGCCCCTTATGGGGGTCATTTCTTTAAGTGATCTGGCTGTGTCTTGTGGCGGACGGTATTATTTTTGTTGTTTGCATTAATTACCTTAGTTATTGTATTCCTTGTTCAGATCCCACCACCATAGTAACGAACACACTTTTCATCTTAATGCTGGCTATAAATGATTCAGGTCCATTTCGAGCCAATTGAGATGAAGAAATATTCTCATTGTCCTTCTGACAGTTCATGTGGAAGGCAAACACCAAGGCTTCCGCATTACTGCAGTTATCTTTAAACAGCTGGTAGGAATAGTCAGGAAAACTGCAATATACGTAGGGATGGCATGCAGTTACTATGGCAACGAGGAACCACCTAAACACTGTAGTCAATACAGCAATCTAACAGCCCCAAAGGTAACTGTATCAAATGGTTCTAAAATTTAGATGGGTAGATTGAACAGTCACTTGTTTGGCGTCAATGAAAAAGGAGCGACCCCTAGGCCTACCAGATGGAGGTGTACAGGTGACTCTTCATTGCCATAGTAACCGCAGCTTGCAGGAATTTTGGAAAAATTCAAACAACTCAAAGAAACATTTTTTTATGTATTCTAAAAACGACATTAATTTGAACACTAAAATGATTTGATAAAACGAGAGGTGCCAAAGAGGAAGGTGAAACTACTAAAGTTATTTCGAAAGAAGGTTTGAAAGGTTCGACACAATGATGAACTCATCAAAAATAATGAGTACTGTGGTTGTAGTTATCTGGCTAACCACTGGATCAAATTTTATTCTATGACCCATTAGTAATTATTAAATTAGTATTTCCAAGTGGACAGTAAAAAATACTGGTATTCATAGTAAATTGATGATGAAAAACGAGAAATCCTTAGAGTTTTGACTTTGAATCCAAAGTAATGGGAATGTATGGTTTCATCAACGGGTATAATGGTAGGGAGGACTTGAAATCAGAGATCCTGGTCACTTGTTCAGGCTGGAAACCGAAAAAGGAAACACATTTAAAACGATACCAACTATAGTGATCTGATTTTTTTTAAGGCTCTTAGAACCTGAAAAATAGTCTGCAAACAAACCACATCACTGTGTGTAATGGTATGCGAAAATGTCCGATGTCAAAAAAAGCAGGAAATTGATGAAAATGGAAAGTTAAGAAACGTTAGATCAACCTAAGTCGGGTCAAGGTCAATGAGCCTCACGAAATGATTCAAGGTCTTTGATCGCTTCATAGGAGCGGTGTCAGACAAAGGTGACTCACGCCCATCTCAAGCGCAAGGGTGGGGGGGGACGGGGGGTGATCAATATTAAATCGGCCATTGCGAGTCACAGCAATGGTTTAGGCAAAGTGTTAGACATATGCTTAAGAAAGTCGAATCACGAGAAAACATGTGAACAGTTCTTTGACATCGAAGGATTTCCACATTGTAATCACATTCAAGGATGATGATGGACTTACCTCCTTAAGCGAGGGCGATTGCTCGAATCCATCCTCGGTTGTCAGTGACTCGGGCTTCCCCGATCTCAAACTAGGATCACCGGCCCCACCTGGAGCAGTTGACAGCACCTGGACGGAGAGTTTTCTCCTCTCGGAAGACTCGAAATGGACGAAACGATCGAAGAACGAAATAACGTCGTCCTTCGTTAAGGTGGAGAGTTGCTTGACTTCCAGCTGGTCCCTATCAAAAAGGTACTGATTGGAGGTAATCTCGAGCCACCACTGCGCTGTGAGATGAGACAACTTTTTGGGGCGTTCGAGACGACGTTCTGCGAGGGCATTTCTGTGACGTAAAAACTCTTCCTCGCTCATTTCGTTTAAAAGTCTCTGAAAAAGATTTCAAAACCTTTAAGATAAGATCGTGGCTATCATCACCAAAACACAACCACCACCCCAAACTGGTGGTGCGGATTAATGCCACGAAAACTACCCTCTCCCTCCTGTGCTTTCCAAGGCAACTTAACACATGATAAGCATTAGAGAAGTCACCCTTCGTAAACAATTATTTTGTCATCGCCCCGAGAAGATAGGTGTTTTCAGAGGGTACGGAAAAAACCAAGGCAACTCAACACTTGTACCCTCCTTAATGACCCCTCATAGCCATTGGGCGCTTTCTGCTGCATCGATTCGATCAATCAAATTCATGGCAGAAGGACCAAAAAAAAGCCCCCCCCGCCCAAAAAAAACCCTCCATGAAAACCAAGTTGAACAGAAGGCACGTTGAAGATAAACTCAAATAAATTTTAGGGGTTGAGGATGGCTAGCTCAGTCGATGAGCGTCGTAGTTCTGATAGCGATGAGCGCATGACGACGCAGGTTCGAATCCAACTCCATTATTCACCTTCATATATCGGTTAAAATGGTTTCCCCGGTTTTCCTCGTTTCTAAATCTCCCATTTTCTTTCTTAAGCTTTTAATGGTTCACGTAATATGTTCCTCAGCGTTTTTTCCTGGCTATGATACCACTTTACCTTTCTTTGGGTTGTTAACTACTTCTTTTGAAAGTTTAAATCCTTTACTGGCGGCGACCGGAAAAAGTAAAAAGGAAAACCCAAGAATAGGATAAAAGAGTAACACAAAAAATTATGAAACAAGATGAAAAATAAAACAATTATAATAACCTATCAACAGAAGCAAAAAATAAGAAAAGCAATAACCAAGAGGCCTGTCTCTCTGAGCCTAAAGTGTACAATTAAGAAAAAATAATTAAACAATGAAGTTCCGTGCGATACTTTTTAAAAAGTTTATAGAGCCCATATGGGAACTAAACCCAGCTTAAAAAGGGCCAAACCAAACAAAAACAAGAAACGAAAAGAAAGAAGGAAGCATGCGCTGGCGTCCGGGGCGCACGAGCATGCGAACCAACACCAAAGAGTCAAATAAACCTGGCGACTGCCTGCTTAGGCATAAGTCGCAGTACACGACACAGCGTACTACTAAGCTATATTGAGAAACAAGTAACAAATAACTAAAAAAGTAACAACAAGAAGAAGAAAAAGCAAGAAGGCGCGCTCCGCTATAAATCACAATCCGGTCTCCGAACCGGGCACGTCGTGTTATCTCTCGTACCGAGCGGTTATTACAACCAGCTCGGCCGTGAAAACAGACGTAGCGTCTGGCAGAGCCCCGCTGACTTCAAACAGAAGGGATACCGCATGGAAACCGACCCTCTCTTGTTGACTTGGAGCCATCCGTATACACTGGCACGGTTCCAGCGTGACACGAAGTGTGCTCCAAAAAGGTCGAACCCAATACTCACGGCGCTGTACAAGCTTTGGGAGCAGAAACGTGGCGACAGATAGTCAAGGGTGGTACCCTCCTGGGTAAAACCAGGGGCGCCACCGGCACGAGAGCTATACCAAGCTCTCGAATGAGTTTCTAGCCAAAAATAAAAAAGGCTTAGGGTATGACTGGCGTCTCTCGGCGGCATAGGCACCGTCAAGATCAGCTAGAGATGCAGTGAGAGCTGTTGGCGACTGAGGGAGGCGCCGGGCTCGCGGGTACAGGAGAATAATGCACTGTGCATGGCGCAAAGCGAGTGGCATTTACCCGGCATCGACAAGTAGGCTCTCAATGGGGAACGTGCGGAAGGCACCGGTCATCAGGGAAAGGCTGGGTTTTTTTTTGGTTTTTTTTAGTGAGCCCATCTGGCGACTACATGCTTTGGTATAAGTCGCTGTACACGACACAACCTACTTACTACTAGGCTATATTAAAAAACAAATAACATAAAAACAAAAAAACAAAACAAATAACGTTAAAAGGGACGAAGGCTAAAAAAAATAACAAGAAAACAAAGCAAAAAAGCAAGAAGTAGGCCGCGCCAAAAGAGATCGAAAAAAAGTTAATCTAACATTTACCAATTTCTCCATCAACTTGCACATGCAGGAGGTTAGAGAGATTGGGCGGAAACCGGGCGGGGTAGAGTGATCTTTCCCCGTTTTGGAAAAGCGAGTAGAGTAGCGATTCGCCAGGAATCTGGGAGGATACCCTCTACCCAGATCCTGTTGAACAAATCTAACAGTAAGACTATGCCTCGCTCACCGAGGTGTCTAAGCATGGCATACGAGACATCGTCCAGACCATGGGCGGTGTCCGTGCACGGAGTGAGAGCGGAACGCAACTCACTCAGAGTATTTATTTATTTTCTTAGCCCATCTGGCGACTGCCTGCTTGGGCATAAGTCGCCGTACACGACACAGCGTAGTACGAGGCTATATTAAGAAACAAGTAACAAAAAGGGAAAACAAATAACGCTAAAAAAGTAACAACAAGGAGGCGCGCTCCGGCGGCGGGGGTAGACCCCCTCCCCCGGGGCAGCAACATGCAACCTGCAAAAAAACAACAGCCAAATAAAGGGGAGGAGGCTCCTAAAAGTCATAAAGTCCTTAAGTCAGTGTCCACGAACCCGTCCCGGGTACAAGGGACAAGCGATAGCCACCCAGCTCGTCACGGTACCGGGACAGGTAACGCGCGCGAAGATCGACCAGACTGAGACATTCGTGTTGCTTTTCGCTTTCCTATCTTTTTTTCCCCTTTTTCCCCACTATTTCTCCTACTAAAACCCTCTTCTACTATATTTCTCACTTGTTATGTCCAATGTCCAATGAGACATTCAACAAGAATGTGGCGAATAGTCGGGGGGACAACGCAGTCTTCACAGTAGGGCGCATGTGAGCGCTCCATCAAATGACGGTGCGTTCGCAAGTGTGTCCAATTCGGAGACGAAAGAATGCAACCTGAAGCCGTCACGGTATTGGGGGCTAGGTCCATGGGAACAGTCGCGGCGCAATGGCACGCAACTCCAAGTTCCCCTCGACTGTCTCCCATCTTCTTTGCCAAGCAGCCCGTATTCCTGCTATGTAATCGGTGTGAGGAAGAGCGAAACGCTGGTCTGGTCGTCCAGTCCTCACGAACTCTTTGGCGCCCTCATTCCCCGCAATTCCTACATGTCCAGCAACCCAGCAGAAGATAATCTCGCCATCCGCCCGGCTCGCCAAGAACGTGGCGTCACGGAAATTGCGAACCAAGGGATGCGGAGATTTCAATGCCCCGAAAGCACTCAGGGCGCTTTGTGAGTCGCTATAAATCACAATCCGGTCGTGTTATCTCTCGTACGTACCGAGTGGTATATTGCCACCAACTCAGCCGTGAAGACAGACGCAGCGCCTGGCAGCGCCCCGCTGATTTTAAACAGAGGAGATACGGCGTGGAAACCGATCCCATCTTGGGACTTGAGCCATCCGTATACACTGGCACGGTTCCAGCGTGAGACAAAGTGTGCTCCAAAAAGGTCGAATGCAATACCCCCTGCGCTGTAGAAGCTTTGGGAGCAGAGGCGTGGCGACAAATAACCAAAGGTGGTACCCTCCAGGGTGGCGTCCTGGGCAGACCCATGGGGGCCGCCGGCCAGAGAGCTATGACTAGCTCTCGAAAGAGTTTCCTAGCCTTTAACCGAGAGAGCTTAGGGTATGACTGGCGTCTCTCGGTGGCACAGGCACCGTCGAGATCAGCTGCTTTCGACGACTTATCGGGGGGTTAGTTGGGCTCGCCATGGGATTCCTTCCGCCCCTCTTCCTCGAAACCTTAGGGTGGCGGGGCGGCTGCTGAGGCGGGGGTCACTCCTTTGTAGGATCCACTGTCTCCGAGCCTCCCAATCTAGCCCTGAGTGTGGGTTTAGGACCCTAGGTTCTTTTGGTGCTGTCCTCCTTTTGGGCGTCAGCTTTAGGAACTCCGGAAGACGGACTCACGACCACCTTGAGGGGCGTTGCCTTATGTGAGTCTAACGACTCGGTAGAGGCGCGCGGTTGTCTCGCCTTACGGGAAACGGTCACACTGGAGGGTGTTAATTTAAGTTAAGAGGTGCCTTGGCGCACCGGATGGGGGGAGAGGGGAGCCGAGCCTGGGTGTGAGACCTTTGTACCGCCAGCTCTACCAGAGGAGCGCTCGAGGTGAATAGAAGCCGCATAAGGGTTCTGAATGGGCGCGGAAACGACCGTGCTCGTAGGCCTGGATAGGCCAGGAGCAGAGGGTCTTTTTTAACATTGATGCACAAGACGTCCCAGGCAGCGCCGGGCGCGTCTGGACCTAGTCCTTAGCCTCGCAAAATGGGAGACGATCCGTAGCCTGAACGGCCAGGATTTCCTTCTCAAGGAGATACGCAGCACAGTGCTTAAAAGAAGCGGGGTGTGGCTCTCTGCAATTAACCTTGCACGATTTGAATTTATAGTGTGTGGCCTTGGAACAATTACACAGACTTCGGGTAAACCCGATTTTGCACATCTACATGCGCGATTCGTATGGCCCCGAAGCTGTGGCAGTAGTAGCATCTCTGCGACAGTGGCACTAATGTCTTCACGTGGTTAGCAATACCAAATGGCAAGCACCGATTCAGGGAGCCTGTCACGGTCGAACGTGATGAAAAGTGTAGGGGTGGGTCTCGAGGACCCTCCCTGTTATCTCATCACACATTAGACCTTGAGGACCGCTCCATGGTCGGCCAGCTGCTACAGGGTGATGTCTATAGAGTAGTCCACGAGTTCCCTCGCATAAACTGCTCCTTTCACGAAGTTCATGGTATAGTGCGGCGTCACATTCACCGGAGTGCCATTAAGTGTTCCAAGGGCACTAATCATGGCCGCTTCGGAGAGAAACGGGACACCTTCGGCTCGCTACCAATCAAGCTAGCTAATGCTCCACTCTGATGGATTATGTTGCCCTTAGCCTACATTCTGCCATCAATGACGCGAATAACCAGAAAGCCCTTGAAGCTAGCGGTCTCGAAAACGCCAGGTAGTCTCTCAATGATGGTCTTCGACGTAATAGAGACTCCGCTCAGCGCACTTGTGACTTTGGTCTTGGTGTGGGATCCCCCAGCCTAGGGAAGGCGCGTGGCCGGACGTGCCTATTTTGGCCTGGTCTCTTCCGAAACGGCAGCAGCCTCCGTGGAGTGAGAGGAACATTTAGTCCTCTTCTTGCTTCTTTTCAGGACAGGAGGGTGGGGAATGAACCCGCTTCCTCCCATCGCATGAGGGAGCCTTTAGGCAGGATTGACCGGCTTCTGAAAGATCCTTCTCCGAGATGGAGAAGGTCCTAGCTGTCAGAAGGGCACCAGCCAGGGAAGGAGGTCCCTCTTCTCCTTGTGAACCCTAAGGGGCCCCGAGAGGTCTGAGGTCTGGGACTGGGTCACTTCCGTGTGGTCTCTCCCCGCCCCCCACCCCAATGCATCACAGATCTCATTCGCGGTACTCTCGTTGTCACAGTCAAAGGGGTGCCTCGATTTCCCCCATCCTCCTCGACACCTAGGGAGGAGGCCGCGCTTAGAGGTGGATCTCCATGTGCATGCGGTAGCCCACTATTGCTTTCAGTTGTCACCATGATTAGATTTAAAAAAAAAAAGCAGCCCCATGGAAAGTAGTTACTATGATCTCCCTATGAGTGGGGAGGTTAAGAGAAAAGTCTCCATAGGATCAGAATTTCCAGCATATGATAATTTCCACATATCATCGGTCCAGGTCCAACGTTGGTGTGCTTTGCCAACCTGGCCCGCCATTTAGGTGAAATTGTCCTGGAACTTTGACCATAAAGGATGGTGCCGGCGTAGCCACCTTATATATGTACTGGAGGAAGATGAGCAGAGTCGACGGCCCAGCACACCCCGTACCTAATACTTGCCCTAGCCAGCGGGCTTTCGGCCCTCGCAGCAGGTAGGGAGCCCAGGGTATACACTGCTCATAAGGCTCATAAGAGGACGAAAGTGCGCCAGGCAACCAGAACATTTGTGGATAGGAGAGCAAATGTAGAAAGGTGTAGGAGGGTATGAAATAAAGAGAGGAGAGTTGGGCGGGTCCACTAACGGGTAGGATGAGTAATCAACTATTATTATCATACCCGAACTTAAACCTAAAACACGCACTAGCACCCACCCATTCATTCAGTCAAACACTACACCGTCCATAAATACGGTGAGGGGCAATCAACCACATTTGAGAGGGACAAATAAAAAGCAGAAGGAAATAGAGGGGGGACAGGAGACCATGAATAATAACAATGAGACCATAAATAAACGTTGAGGAAAGAAGAGAGAAGCATAGTAAAAATCCACTTCTGCTAAACCTGGTATCTAGAGGAGTGACACGTCCTCCCAGCCCGAGTGACCGCTCTAATAAGCGGGCTGAGACCCCTCTCCAACAACAATGCAGAATCACTTTCGCGCAAGCCTATGGAAACAGAGCGAGCGTGGAGGGGGCACATTGAAAGGGGTTTCCTATTTTGCACTCAGGCCAGGAGGTTGAAATCTACGCAGGATACCTCCCACCTGACAGTCAGAGACCAGATAGGAAAGTGGTGAATGTAGACAAGATGTAAAGTAGTGGAAGAGATAAAGCAGCAGGTCCTGCAAAGGCTGAGGCAGGAAAGGCGCACATCTGTGGGTACTTTGTCTAAGAGGTTGTGCTAGGGGGTGTTTAAATGCGGTCACTCGGGCTGGGAGGACATGTCACTCCTCTAGATACCAGGTTTAGCAGACAACATTGGGTACTCCCGGCGGGGCCCTAGTCGACACCACTTCTGTTTCATCTTCAAAAGAGTAGTAGTCAAGGAGTTACCTCGAATATACTACTACTACTCTCGCGAAATAGAGCTTAGTGTCATTTGCACAGGCGAGTGTTTGTAGAGATAGACACTGCTTGGCTTAGATCGGGTCAACCGCCTTCACCAAAAAGGTCCTGATCGAGAAACGGGCAACCTTAGGTTCCCTCCGAGAACCCTAACTAATTCGGATGAAACTGATGACCTCTGGGCGGCTTGTTCCCATCAGTTGTTGCTGTGGTTCCCCGGGCTCTGTCATTCCAGGAAGCACGCACCACGCAAGTAGGACACCACACTGACTGGATCCGACCATAACTGATGGACATGTGAAATGTTGCAGTGTTGTTTGAGAGCTGCCAAGTTAGGGCAATCTGCTATGAGATACGTGAGTGTGTGGGGACTAACTTGGCAGAGTGGACAGAGATCTGTATGGATGTTGTCTAAGCGGTGTTTGTAGGTGTTTAGTGACTGGTGGTGTCCACAGCGAAGTCGTGTAAAATGTACTCTCTCCGACCGTGAGATTTGTGTTTCTGTGCTGCTTATGTCAGTTGGGGGGTGTTTTGTTGTGAGGGAGATTGTTCAGTGCTTGCCTGGTGAGGTGTGCGTGAATGTTTTTTATACTGTGTTACATTTGCAGATTGGGGTATGGTAATTAGGATGTTTGTGTAATATCTGCGTGGTGTGTTTACTATTTGTCTGTGGGTGGGTGTGCGGTTTCGTAGATAGTGGCAGGGGCTGTTTGCGTTGTTTACGACAGTTGCTAGGAACTGTGTGCCTCTCATGTTCAGATGTTGTTTTATAGTTAGTACCTTGGTTTCAGCATGTAGGTGTTCTATGGTTGTAGTTTGTGTGCCACCAAGTCTGAGCGTAAGTGGTGTTTGTGTGATTTGTAACTTGTTTAGCTGTGTGTTGGATATGATGACAGGGACCCAGGCAGGGTGGCTTAGTCTATTATGGACTGTATGTGTTGCTTGTATACTAGAGTGAGTGTTTCTTTGTGTTGTCCAAAAGCTGTACTTGTCAGTGCTCTGAGTGCATTAAGTCTTGGACTGAATTTTGTGATTCCAAGTATTTTTGTTTCATGTGTGTGGGGTATTGTGGAACTGTTCAATGTTGCTGTTGGTCTGTGTTGATGTTCTTTGTTGTGACTTGTGAGAAGTGTACTAGTGGACTTGGTGGGTGCTACTTTTAGTCTGCTTTGTGTTAACCAATTTTCTAGTTGTGTAATGTAGGCTTGAACTTGTGTGGAGCATGTGTCTGTATCAGTGTGTATTGATATGATTGTTAGGTCATCTGCATATGATGATATGTGTATGTTGTTTGGTGGTGTTGGTATGTTGTGCATATATAAATTGAAAAGTGTGGGGCTTAGCACAGAGCCTTGTGGGACTTCATTAGGGAAGTTTCTAATAGTGGATGACCCGCATTGTAATGTACGAATGATTATCTTCCTGAAAGGTAGTTGGCTAGCCAGCGTTTGGTGTTGTTGTATTGTAATTTTGTTAATGAGGAGTGGTCTCGAGATGGCATCAAACGTTTGTTACTAGCAGTGTTCTGTGTGGTGGTCGTCTGGAGTTGATGCCATCTTGTACGGTTTGTGAGAGATTGGCGAGTAGTGTTGTGGTTGATTGGTCCAGTCTATAACCATGTTGGGTGGGTGACAGTGGAATATGTGGTGTTATCTTGCGTAGAAGGCGTTCTATGACTTGGGATGGTGTGCAGAGAAATGTTATGGGTCTGTATGATACTGTTTCTGTGGGTGTTTTGTTTGGTTTGAGTAGTGTGAGACTTTACCTAGTTTCTAAATGTTTGGTATTATGCAGTGTGCGCATGAGTAGTTTGCTATGTTTGTGAGTGTTTGTGTGCCGTGGGGACCGAGGTGTTTGAGATGTATGTTGGATATGTTATCAATGCTAACAGCTGAGGAGTTTTTAGGTTGTTTTATGATGTGTGCAGTGTCTTCTGTTGTGGCAAGTATTGCTGTGTAATCTAGTCGGAAGTCCTAGTTTGCGTCTGTCTTCTTTGTGTTTGAGAAGCTGGCTAATTTTAGAGTAATGTGTTATTAAAATGTTGGTCTGTTATTTGCGTGAGGGAATTTTGTCTGAAGGCTGATGGATGTGTGACTTTGTACAATGCCACTGTTTGAGTTTGTGTAGTTTGAATGTATTTGTTTTGTAGTCAAATGTTTTTAGGAAAGGTAACCAGTTTTCTGGGGGGTTTTTTTGTCTATTAGTTTGGTGTTTATCTGTGTGTTGAGTTCAAGTATATGGTGTGTCACGTAGATTGTTGCGTTTCCTTATAAGTCTGTTGATGTCTGGTGAGAAGTTGGGGTTATAAGGTTTTCTGTTGCTTTTAGCCATGTGTGCTTTGTCTGCATTGTTTATTATGTATTTGAACTGTATGGTTGTGTTGTTTAATATCGGTGTTGATGTTGTGTGTATGATTTAGCTCCTGAAAACGATCTTCGGTGGTTTCCCCAAAACTCTCCCAGGCAGCTCGCTTGTAGTTGGTGCTGGTATGGCGGGTGTGTGAGAATGTGTCTGTTGTGGTGCACAGTGTGATGATGATTGGGAGGTGATCTGATGACAGGTCTGTTACAGTTTTCCATGTTAAGGAGAGAGCCGGGTTTAGTGAGCAGAAAGTTATGTCTGGGGAAATGCAATTGAAATTTGCTTGGTGTGGGGAATGTGTGTATGAGTGTCTGCGTTATTAACGATGAAGAGCTGATCTAGTTGTGTGCAGATTTCTGTACCTTGTGGTGTTTTGTTGGGCATACTAGTCTGTGTGTTTGGCATTAAAATCTCCACCCAGAAGAATGTTTGGGAGGGTATTCAATGCCTGTAGTCTCATCATGTAGTTTGCTGGTATACCTGGTGAGTGTTCTGGTGGAATGTATGTGTTGATGAGTGTAAATTGTTTACTGTGTCCAGTTTTGATTTGAAATGCTTGTAGTTCTGTGTGTCTGTCTGCTTGTGTAAGTGTTCTGATATGTTGTGTTTTTTCTATGTAGGAAATACTGTGGTGTATATAAGTAATGAGGCCAACACCCTCACCATGTTGTCTGTCTTGTGTGATGGCAGTGAAGTTTGGAATGTTTGGAGTTTTGTGTTTGGGCCAGGGTTGGCAAAAAACCTGGGTTTAAAAAACAAACAAAAAAAACGGCCCACCCGGGTTTTATTGGGGGAAAATTCGGGGTTTGGGGGGAAAATGCAGGTTTTCTACAATTTACTAATTTAATTATTTTTTTGTATTTCCTTATTGCTTCTTTACCTTTTCTATTTAAACCTAGTAATATTTCTATGTCCTCAGTTTCCTTTGTATTTCAGCTAGTTACTTATAATCCTTGGAAAATGAAATAAAAATAAGATGAGCAAAACAGGCGGCTGATTGGCATACATGTTGAAACTTGTAACATAGACAGTATATAAGTACTGCATTGAGACAAAAGCATTTAGTTTACTTTGTGGCATTGTATCATCAAGCTAATTCTATAGCACAGTGAGTCCATCATGACAAGCAAAGGAAGATACAAAGGAACTGCATGGAAGGAATTTGAGGAAACATCAGATGATAAAGGAAATAAAAAACAAAAGTGTGTACATTGTGATCAGAAAATCAGCTCATAAATTGAGAGACTTGGAGAACACCTGAAACCGTGTACTGAATATACTAAAAATGTGTACTCAAAGTCAGACCCTGCTGAGTTACCAACTGAAATAATGAATCTAGCAGACATCTACAGTTGGTGCAACTTCACCACCTTTCAAAAGAAGTAGAAGCTCAATGTCAAATACTTCTACAAAATCAACTGACAGTCACAGTGACCTAGGTGTCTTCTTACTCTATGGTCCAAAGAATTGACAAATTTGTTCACAAAACAACAGAAGCAGAGAAGAAACTTGTAGATCTACAGTTTGTTTGAATATTTTATGCAAACAATATTCCTTTCAATGTGGCTGATAATTATCATATGAAAAAACTGATAACAAAGCTCAGGAAAGGTTCATACAAACCCCCTAACAGATGTGATCTTGATGGATATTTGCTCGACGAGGTGAATGAGTGTGAGAAGGCATTAGCAACTGAATTAGAGGGGAAAAATGTGACGCTTATTCAAGATTGTTGGTCAAATGTACATAATCAACCGATCATTGCAACATGTCTTTACACTGGTACTAAAGTTTTCTTCATACGTTCAGTGGACACAGGTTCTGAAAAGAAGACCACTGAGTATTGCAGTACCTTTGCCGAAAGAGATTAATTTTTGCGAGGAAACCTATAAATGTTAAATTACTTAATATTCAGCAATACTTCCTTGTCAAAGTATTTAAAAGATTGTGACAGTTAGGCTGCGTTTTCACTAAATGCATCGTGTGGCTCGAGTCACGTCAAGTCAACACGAGTCAAGTTAGTGCCCTGCCAAGTTACAAGGCATCATGCTGTCTAGCGAAGCATCGAGAGAATCTCTTTAGATTAGCAGAAAAAAAACACCGTTGGCGGTGGTAGCAAATAAATTGTATATTTCATAACAATTTTTATTTATTCCACATATGCTGCTGCATTTGCGACACATTTCCTTAAACAAATTGGTATGTTTACTACTGTCGCTTGCAACATGTTCACTGGAATGAATGTCATTTTATTTCAATAAAAATGGTTATAAAAAAATATTTATTACTGTAACGCCTTTTTCTGCTAACCTAACAGATTCTCACGGCGCAATTCAATGTACCAATGCCATGATGAGTTTATTTGTCTGTAGAACTACAGTATTCAATGTACTAATGCCAAGTTTATTTGTCTGTAGACCTTACAGTATTCAATGAAGCTAGTTTTATATAATAAATTACAATACTTTTGAATATAAAATCATAAATACTGGATTTTCTTTTATTCCTGATATTTTATAATGTATGTACATACTGCATACTGTACAGTACAGTAATACCCTGTTGTAGTCAGAAACTTAAGACTTTAGTTTACTTACGTATCAAACTAAGATATACCCAATAATAATGGATTATAGAAGCAGAAAACGGGTAAAAAACGCGGGTAAGCGGGTATCTAACCATGCCAACCCTGGTTTGTGCTGTAGTTTGGTTTCTTGTATTATGGCAATGTGGGTCAAAAATTTATGTAGGAAGTGTTTAAGTTACATGTGCTTGTTTTAGTTAAAGAATGTTAATGTTGCGGCGGTTGTTTCTGAGTGGCGTATTTCTTTGTCTGTTTGGTGATTGGTTTGAGGTGTGTTAGTAGGAAGGGATGTAGAGAGATGAGTAGTATTGGTTGTGTGTTATGTTGGGGAATGGGTGGTGCTTGTGTGTGAGGAGGTAGAGAAATGTTAGGAGCAGGTGTTGGTTGTGTAGTATGTTAGGGAATAGGTGGTGTGTGAGGAGGTGGAGGTTGTGGGGTGGGTTGTTGTACTGACTGATTTGTGTTTGTCCGGGTGTGTGGCGTTTGTGCCTGTTGGGTGTTGTTGTTGTGTATGTTTTGGCATACAAGACATGTCCAGTGTGCGGTGTAGTTTTTTTGGTGTGTTGAGAGTGGTGCACCGGAGGTGTACCCATTCAATACACGAGTTGTAGTGAACTGATCCACCTCCGGCACATTTGGCTGTGACGTGCGAATTGCAGATGGGGCAAATGTAGGGACTTGGGTTTATTTCAATGACCCCGGCTAAGAGTAGTTAGAGGGATTCAGTCGCCGGGTTACCGAACCCCTTCAAAGAAAAAACTGGCAGGTACCAGCAGTGTGGCGCAGAACTCTGGAAGAGCACCGGGGTTCCACTCCTCTTTGTTTTCCCATGATTTGTAGATCCTCCACACTCCTCCAGTGGGTTTGTTTGTAGTCGATTGGTTCGGTGGTAGGTCCCTTCCATTCGTCCACGACCGGCCTCCGAAGTAGATCCAAGACGAAGACGTGACCACACTACCCAAAATCCTTTGAAGCTGGCAAGCTCGAAGACGCAGAATAGCCTCTCGATGAGGGGCCCTGACCTCGCCTCATGCTTCTGCCTTTCTTTTTAAGGGCTTTGCCCCCTTCCACAACACGAGGGCATCAGGATATGGACGAGCCACCCTTACCCTAGTCACCTGCCGAGCAAGGGACCATTCCATCTCTGGAACGACCCCTTCCCAAGGAAGAACATCAATCTTATTTTTCTTTGGGGGGATGGGGGGACGCCTTCTAGTCTCTTTCGCAGAGAGCCAGCCTCGGCCTGTTCCTTTGTCAAAAGGGTAAAGGACCCGGCCGTTTGCGGAGCTCCACTGCGAGATGATTTTCCCTGAGTCCTGGGATGACCGCGTCGTCTTGGAAGGAGGGAGGATCTTTTCAGCCATTATTAACCGTGGCGTCGGGGATCCGATAATCTCATGGCGTATTGTGGTGAGTTAAGTCTGAGGTGTGGTATGCCAGCATCCAACAGGAAGAATGGGGAGCCAGCTGCCCCGATCTCCAACAATGTCATAGTTGACGGGCTCAAAGGGTTAACAGCCAATTGTGCTCATTTTTTTTCAAGTGGTCATCTGGCAACAGCCTACAAGGGCATAAATCACCTTACTCATCCTCTGCCCTAATGCAAGGCTAACTTAAAAACTAAAACAAAATACACCAAACGACATATTTTTTATTTTTTTTTTAAGAGCTCATCGGGGGACTGCCTACTTGGGCATTAGTCGCCGTATTAAAACTGGCCTAGTTCTAGGCTACTTTAAAATAAAATTAAAGAAGCAAGCTTCTGCGTCAGGGGGAGATCCCCCTGGCGCAGGAGCGTGCAACCTAAAGGAAAAAAACAAAACAAAACAAAAAAAACAAACCCTGCTTAAATAATAGGGAGAAGGCCGGCCTCCCCCCAAAGTCAACAAGTCCACCAGTCAATGTGCACGCACTCGTCCCGAGTACAAGGGACAGGCGGTAGCGACCCCGCCCATCCCGGTACCGGGACAGGTAACGTGCGCGAAGATCACCCAGACCGGGACATTCGACAAGAATGTGCCGAACAGTCTGGGGGACGACGCAGTCGTCGCAATAGGGCGCTGGCGAGCGCTCCATCAAATAGCGATGCGTCACACGAGTGTGTCCGATTCGGAGACGACAGAAAGCGACCTGAAGCCGTCGCGGCATTGGGGGATAGGTCCATGGGAACAGTCGCGGCGCAATGGCACGCAACTTTAAGTTCCCTTCGACCGTCTCCCATCTTCTTTGCCAAGCAGTCCGAAGAGCTGCCCGTATTCCTGCCATGTAGTAGGTGTGAGGAAGAGCGAAACGCTGGTCCGGTCGCAGAACCAAACGACATAAAACAAACGAAAAAGAAGGGAGCATGCGACTAACACCAAAAAGTCAAAATGGAACAGACCAGCCTCCTCCAAGGTGTTAAATAGTCCATATGTCAGTGTGCACGAACCCATCCCGCTCGTCAGTACAAGTAACGTGTGCGAAGATACTCTAGACTGGAACACTCAACAAAATTGTACCGAAAAAGTGTGGGGAACCAACGCAATCGTCACAGAGAAGTGGAGGGGAGAGCTCCATCGAATGGCGGTGTACTTAAGTATACCAGTTCGAAACGACAGAAAGCGACCTGAAGCCCTCGCGGCACAAGTTTGTTCTCTTCAGGAGAGGCCTTGAGAGGCTCCTTGCGGCTCTCTTCGCGAGCGTTTTTTGTCACTTCGGCGGCCCATGTGTAAGGAAGTGGGGAGGGGGAACCGAAAACTCAAGTATGTTGTCCGAGGGGCAGTCAGAAGAAGAGGGTAATGCGGAAGTTCCCTATCAGAAGACATGGGGAAGAGGAAAAACATAGATGGGGAGGGGGGGGTTAGGCGCATTTTTGGTAGAGGCAGAGATGCCCGCGGGCGGCTCCAAAAGTGGTATAGGGCAAATCCCTTCACCGTTTGAGAGTAGTTAGAGGGAAGTCCCTCCAGCAAACAAAGGTGTGTTGTGGGTGGCCTCAACTACCCAAACAACAATGGGGGAGCAAGATTAATTGCCCTTTTTGTCTTCATGTTTAATGTTTTGAGTGTTTACGAAAATCAAAAAACTTATGACCATCCAAAAATAAGAAGGTTTCTGGTGGGCCATATCTCGCGTCCAGCCGATCCCGCCAATCTCAGCTTTGATTTTCGGATTTTTCATGGGCTCGAACTCTGGCGCGTTCAAGAATTATGTTCACGCCTCTGCGGCAAAGCACACCGAACGAAAGTTACCCAGCGGATAGTGGTTTCCTCAGGGCCGCAGCTACTAGCTGAGCACCCAGAGGGTTCGGGTGTTGTAGTAGAGTGGTTATCCGCCTCTAACAAATATGCCATTTCTCTTTGTGGAAGAAAACAAAGCTTCAATGGCAATTGTGGAAAGAGTAAAAACAAAGATACAAACTCACGCCCATTTTACGGAGGAAGGCTTCAATTCTTGCATCCAAATATTCTGGCGATCGCTCTCCTTGAATGATGAGCCTCAGTCCTTGAATTCCACTCGATCGTCGAAGTCCACACCAAACAATGTAGCCCAATTGTTCCTTAAAGGAAAAGTGAAGAAGTTTTTATTTGGAGAGGAAGAACTTTTCACAACAATCTAACTGTACAGAATCACCCCCATCCCCCATCTTGAATTTAAAGAGCAATATCAAAGAGAATGTATCACATGGAAAGTTTGTAAGGAGAGATTTGCAGGGTGATGAAGCTAGAAAAAGTGAAAATGTGTGGAAGATATATTTGTGCAGAAAGTCCTGTGGGCATTGGGGCTGGGAGATCAAACTGCAAGTGCTGAGGCTGGAAAGGCACACATAGGCCAGCCACACAGCAAGGTTACCCATGAAAAAGCTGACATCCCCTTGCAGGCAATTGTACAGAAATATTTATTGCAAAAAAAATGAGCATTTTATGGTTTGCATAGAGGAAAATATTCAGAAGTGTATTTCATGACTCAAGACACAATATTATTACTTAGAAGTGAATGAGTGAAAAATTAAGGAGATGTTTAGAAAGGCTTGGATTTCATGCAGTTATTTATTATTATTATAGTCGCTGCAACGGAAATTGATTTTCCATCGAAAGGGCCGACTTTCGCGAGAAAAACCGTGAAAAAAGAATTTAAAAACTAAAGAAAAATTAAACCACAATTATCAATATTTTTATCATCTGGTCCATTGCCTTGAGGACCAAATGAAGACGCCTGGGCATTGATGAAGCTAATCTCTTGAAGAATTTGTTGTTCAGCATAATCCAGAGAGCCTTCAGCATCTTGATTAGTCGTGGAGCGGAGGTGGTGTTAGAAGTGGCTACACGCTTGGCCGGGGATGCAGAAATCTCGCATCGTAAGCAAGCTTCGAACGAACAAAAAATCAATAGAAAAGCAAGGCAGTAGCACTATCGGCACCTCAGGTGCTGAACGTCACGGAAGATATAATGTTGATGGCGCGGGTACAAGAGACCCTAAGGCTGTGAATATGAGCCTCCCAGGTGAGGCGTCGGTCGAAAACAACACCAAAGAAACGGTGCGAATCCACCACTTCCAGGCGAACCCCGTTTAGGACAAGTCCGGGTCGGGGTGGAGTCGTGGTTGCCGGCAGAACTGAACCACCTTAGTTTTGACCAAGGAAAACCTAAACTTGTTGGAGTCGACACTGCAGAGTTGACATCGGGGCCGCATCAAGGGGAATATAAAGGTCATCACGGATAACGTAGCTAGAACATCTTCTAGCAGCACCGAGGTGATACCGTTGATGTTCAGGGCAAAGAGTGTGATACTCAGGACACTTCCTTGTGGGAAACCCTCTTCCTTCTCAAATTGGGCTACAAATAAATTTTGGGAGGCGTCCCCTCGGCCCCATCGTGTGCAGAGTCTCCATGATACCATATCGCCAAGTGGTATCAGAGGGCTTCTTCAGATCGAAAAACACCGTGGTGTAGTGCTGTCTACGAAGGAAGGCCTCACAGACGGAATTTTCGAGTCGGAGGATCCGACGTGGAGTGAAAGTTGCGGAAGCCGCTCTGTGCGTAAAACAGGTGGACTCTGCTCTCGCGGAGAAAGTCTAATATAACATTAATCAATTTCTCCAAATGGCACACAGTAAGGTGAGAGAGTGGTCGGAAACAAGCCTGGGTAGAGTGATCTTTCAACGATTTGCGAAAAGCGAGCAAAGTAGCCATTCGCCACGAGACTGGGAGGATACCCCATATCCATCAGATCATGTTAAACAAATCTAACACAAAGACATTGTTTCAGTCCCCCAGGTGTCGAAGCATAGAATACGGGACATCGTCTGGAACAAGGGTGGGGTCAGCGCACGAAACGAGATTATTTTTATTTTTTTTTAATTTTATAGAGCCCATCTGGCAACTGCCCATTTGGGCATAAGTCGCCGAAAAACACGAAAGCCTAGAATTACTACTTTAAAATAAAAATATGAAAACAATGATAAAAATGTGAAAAACTTAACAATTAGGAAGCAATCTCCGGCAGCGGGTGGAGGCCCCCCTCACCCCGGTGCAGGAGAGTGAGACCTACAAACAAAAAACAAAAAAAGAACATTAAATAAAGGGGAGAAGCCCGGCCTCCCCCCAATAGTCAACAAGTCTACAAGTCAATGTGCACGAATCCGTCCCGAGTACAAAGGACAGGCGGTAGCGACCCCGCCCATCCCGGTACCGGGACAGGTATCGTGCGCGAAGATCACCCACACTGGGACATTCGACAAGAATGTGCCGAACAGTCTGGGGGACGACGCAGTCGTTGCAATAGGGCGCAGGCAAGCGCTCCATCAAATAGCGATGCATCACACGAGTGTGTCCGATTCGGAGACGACAGAAAGCAACCTGAAGCCGCAGCGGCATTAGGGGATAGGTCCATGGGAACAGTCGCGGCGCAATGGCACGCAACTTTAAGTTCCCTTCGACCGTCTCTCATCTTCTTTGCCAAGCAGTCCGAAGAGCTGCCCGTATTCCTGTCATGTAGTCGGTGTGAGGAAGAGCGAAACGCTGGTCCGGTCGCAGAGTCCTCGCGGACTCTTTGGCGCTCTCATTCTCGCAATTCATACATGTCCAGGAACCCAGCAGAAGATAATCTCGACATCTATCTGCCTGGCTCGCCAAAACCGTGGCGTCACGCATATCGCGAACCAGGGGATGCGGAGATTCCAATGCCCCGAGAGCACTCAGGGCGCTTTGTGAGTAGCTATAGATCACAATCCGGTCTCCGAACCGGGCACGTCGCGTAATCTCCCGTACCGAGTGGTGTATTGCCACCAGCTCGGCCGTGAAGACAGACGAAGCGCCTGGCAGAGCCCCGCTGACTTCAAACAGAGGGAATACGACGTGGAAGCCGACCCCCTCTTGGGACTTGGAGCCATCCGTATACACTGGGACGGTTCCAGCGTGACACGATGTGTGCTCCAAAAAGGTCAAACGCAATACTCCCGGCGCTGTACAAGCTTTGGGAGAAGAGGCGTGGCGACAAATAGCCAAATTTGGTACCCTCCAGGGTGGCATCCTGGACAGAACCAGGGGCACCACCGGCCCGAGAGCTATATCTACCTCTCGAAGGAGTTTCCTGGCCCTAAAGCCAAAGGGCTTAGGGTATGACTGTCGTCTCACGGCGGCATAGGCACCGTCGAGATCAGCTGCGGATGCAGTGAAAGCTGTTGGCGACTGAGGGAGGGTCCGTGCTCGCGCGTACAGGCGTGATGCACTGTACGCGTCGCAGAGCGAGTGGCATCTCCCCAGCATCGACCAACAGGCTCTCAATGGGGGAAGTGCGGAAGGCACCGGTCGCAAGGCAGAGGCCGGTGTGGTGGATCGAATCCACCTTCCGCAATAAACACTCGGCTGCGGATGCATAAAACTCGCATCCGTAGTCGAGCTTCGAACGAACAAAGGATCGATAAAAAAGTAGGACAGTAGCCTTATCAGCGCCCCAAGCGCTGAACGTCACGGAACGGAGAATATCCTTAGCACGGGTACAAGAGACCCTAGGGCTGCGAATATGAGCCTCCCAGGTGAGGCGTCGGTCGAATACAAGACCAAGGAAACGGTGCGATTCAACTACATCCAGGCGCACCCCATTAAGAAACAAATCTGGGTCGGGGTGGAGCCGTGGATGGCGGCAGAAGTGCACCACCTTTGTCTTGGCCTCCCAAAAACGAAACCTGTGCGCTTCGGCATAGCGAGAGACGCGGTTCAATGCCTGTTGGAGTCGACGCTCCAGAGTTGGCATCTGGGCAGCGCCAAAAGAGATCGAAAGGTCGTCCACGTAGAGCGTAGCGAGAACATCTTCCGACAGCACTGAGGTGATGCCGTTGATGCTCAGGGCAGAGTGTGACACTGAGGACACTTCCCTGCGGGACACCCTCTTCCTGCTCCTTTGGGCCGGAGAGAGCTCCTCCCACCCGTACGCGGAATCGACGATCTCGCAAAAATTCAGATATAAACATTGGGAGGCGTCCCCTCGCCCCCATCGTGTGGAGAGTCTCCATGATACCGTATCACCATGCTGTATCATAGGCCTTCTCCAGATCGAAAAAGACCGTGGCGTAGTGCTGTCTACGAAGGAAAGCCTCGAGAGACGGCATTTTCCAGTTGGAGCAGAGCATCCGACGTGGAGTGGAACTTGCGGAAGCCGCACTGTGCAGAACACAGATGGCCTCCGCTGTCGAGGAAAAGGCTAATCTAACATTTACCAATTTCTCCATCAACTTGCCCACGCAAGAGGTTAGAGAGATTGGGCGGAAACCGGTCGAAATAGAGTGATCTCTCCCCGGCTTGCGAAAGGCGAGCACAGTAGCGATTCACCAGGAATCTGGGAGAAGACCCTCCACCCAGATCCTGTTGAACGAATCTAAGAGAAAGGCCATGCCTCGCTCACTCAGGTGTCGAAGCATGGCGTACGGGACATCGTCCGGACCACGGGCGGTGTCGGCGCACGAAGCGAGAGCGGAGCGCAACTCGCTCCCAGTAAACCTGTCGTTGAAGGGTTCTCCGCCTCTGGAGGTGAAGTCCAGCCGGCGGCCTTCTGCGACATGACGACGTGCATTGAGTGCTGGCGGAGCAGCATCCCGGCTAGAGAATGCGGAAAAAGCGGTCACGAAGGATTCTGCCACGGACGCAGGGTCCGAGATTGCGCTCCCATTCTCCTGGAGAACTTGCCCCGAATCCTTTTGACTCGCCTCCACACCTCTGCTAAAGGGGTCTTCCCGTTAAGTGAAGACACGTATGCCTGCCAAGAAAAGTTATAGCGCAAAAACATGATTCAATGACCCCGGAAGTGGTGCTTTTAACTGATTTCAAGGCATAGCTCGTGCTTCGAAATATACCGGAACCTAGCCATAGCCCGACGAAATTCAGCGACAGTGAAATCGTTCGGGCGGCGCTTATAGCGCATGTAGGCATAACGCTTCTGTTTGAGGGCCGTCTCACACTCGGCCGACCACCATGGGAGTGTTCGGCGTGAAAAACGGCCAGACGTCCTAGGAATAGTAGTCAGGCCCATGGGGATGAGGTTGCCGGAGAAGAACTCAACGGCCTCATCTACCAACCTAAACTCCTCGACTGAGATAGAGAATTCAGTCATTTCTTGAAATGCAGGCCACCGCGCCCGCGCCAAGCACCACCGAGGTGGTCTCTCAGGCGGCAGTTGCCCTCAAAATGATATTTGAATGGGAAAGTGATCACTACCATGGAGGTCATCGACCACCCCTCAATCAAAATCAGTCTGTTCATCCGAAGAGCACAGAGATAGGTCAAGGCTAGAAAATGAAGTGGTTCTTGGACAATGATGCGTAAACTCATCCACGTTTAGGACACCCATCTCAAGCTCTTCAATCAGATCGGCAAGGACTTGTCCCCTGGGATTTATGGAGTAATCTCCCCAGAGAGGATGCCTGCCGTTCAGATCTCCAAGCAAAAGAAAGGGCCTCGGCAACCGTGCCACGACGCGGCGGAAGTCCCCCGCGTCGAAGTCAGCTGACGGTGGAATGTACGCAGAAATGATAGTATAGCTTCTATCCAGGTGCAGCTGCACAGCCACTGCCTGAAAGGAGGCATCTGAAGAGAAAGGAAGAACAGAGACATCATGCCGGGTGTAAAACGCGCATCCCACAGCCCGGCCATCCCGCGGTGGTGGGGTCGCGAGACCCTTATACCCAGGGAGAGCGGGCAGGGGGCACGCGCCTAGCATGGTTTCCTGCAAAAATAGCTAACGGGGAACGGGACGAGACGAGCCTCCGCAGCTCCTCCCAGTTGGCCCGGAGTCCACAGCAATTCCATTGAAGAAATATGCCCTCCAGACCTAGCTCGGAGGAGAGGCGGGGGCCCTCCTCGAACAGAAGACCCTCACGGGAATGGCCGTACGCTTCCCGGGCCAGAACCCCGGGCGCTGTTGGCCGGACAAAGCGCTGAAGGTGCTGTCGCCTTCGAGGACTTATTGGGAGGTTGGGCTCGCCATGCGAGTCTTTTCCTCCCTGCGCCTCGAAACCTTAGGAAGGCGGGGAGGCCCTCTTTTCGAGGAACCACCGTCTCCGAGCCACTCTCTCCACCACTAGGCGTGGGCGAAGGAGCCAAAGCTCCTTTGTTGCTGTCCTCCTTTCGGGAGACAGCTTTAGAAACCCCGGAAGACGGCCTAGCGACCAACTTCAGGGGTGTTGCCTCCTGTGAGTCTAACGACTCGGTGGAGGCGCGTGGCTGTTTTGCATTACGGGAAACGGTCACGAAGGGAAAAGAGGGGGGAAGCGCTGGTTTTAGCCGGGGCTGGGTATGAACCTTTTTTGAG
Source organism: Ceratothoa steindachneri (assembly GCA_963969495.1). Classification (NCBI taxonomy): domain Eukaryota; kingdom Metazoa; phylum Arthropoda; class Malacostraca; order Isopoda; family Cymothoidae; genus Ceratothoa; species Ceratothoa steindachneri. Next base: position 85,787,591 of record OZ018336.1, on the reverse strand, counting down.
ACAGCTTTACTAGGGGAGCGCCCGGGTTGGGTAGAGCCCGCAGAAGGGCTCCGAATGGGCGCGGAAACAACCGTGCTCGTTGGCCTGGATGGGCTAGGAGCAGAGGGTGCATTTCTAACTATTGAGGCATATGACGTCCCAGGCAGAGCCGGGCGCGCAGGACCAAGTCCTTGCCTCGCGGAATGAGAGTCGATCCTGGGCCTGAACGGCCAGGATTTCTTTCTCAAAGAGATAAGCACCACATTGCTTCGAAGAAGCAAGGTGCGGCTCTCCGCAATTGACACACTTAGGCCACACACGATTTGGACTTATCGTGTGCTTCTTTGGAGCAATTTACATAGACTTCGGGTGACCCCGACTTTGCACGTCTACATGAGCGATTCGTATGGCCGAAGCGGTGACAGTAATAGCACCGCCGCGGCAGTGGCACGAATGCCTTCACGCGGTAGCGGTACAAACCGGCACGCACCGACTCAGGGAGCATGTCACAGTCGAACGTGACGAAGAGTGTAGGGGTGGGTCTCGAGGCCCCTCCCGGTTTTCTCATCACACGTTCGACCTTGACCGCCCCATGGTCGGACAGCTCTAGGGTGATGTCCTCAATGGAGTAGTCAACGAGTTCCCTCGCATAAACTACTCCTTTCACAAAGTTCATGGTAAAGTGCGGCGTCACACTCACCGGGGTGCCATCAAGTGTCCGAAGAGCACTTATCTTGGCCGCTTCGGCGGGATTCGCCGCATTCGTCAGAAGGCTCCCGCCCGAGAAACGGGTCACCTTCGGCTCTCTACCAATTGCACTAGCTAATCCTCTCCTCTGATGGATCATGTTGCCCTTGGACAACATGGTGCCATCAGTGGAGCGAATAACGAGGAAACGCTTGAAGCCAGCGGGTTCTAAAACGCCAGGTAAACTCTAAATCAGGGGCCCCGATGTCATCGAGGCTCCGCCCTGTGCACTTTTGGTCTTAGTCAGGGGCTCCGCAACCGAGGGGGGGGGGGGCAGAGGGGCCGGATGTGCCCATTTTGGCTTGGTCGTTTGCCAAGATGGCAGCAGACCCATCCGTCCCCGTAGCCCCCGCGGATGGAGAGGACCCCGGAGTCTTTTTTGTCTTTTTCTTTTTTGGAGAGGAGGGCGGGGAATGAACCCGCTTCTCACCTCCGCCGGAAGGAGCCCCCAGGCCAGATGGACCGGCCTCAGCTAGGTCATTCTCTGAAATGGAGAAGGTCCTGGTAGTCGTGGGGGCACCGGTCGGAGATCCCTCCCCTCCTTGTACTGCTTCGGAAACCCTAGCCGTTTGAGCAGGACCTTGCATAGGGGCGGATTCGAGTTCGGTGCTTGGAACCGAGCCCGGATTCCCCTCCATGGAAGGCCCTACCGTCTGAGGCTGGGTTTCCTCAACGACCATGTCTATCTCAGGGGGTGCCTCCAGTTGGCCATCACCCCCCCCCCCAAGACATCGCAGGTCCCGTTGGCAGTATCGTCACTAGTCTTGTGTGGGGAGGCACAGGCCTTGACCCCGGCAAGGTTCAATATTCTTGCCAGCAGGTCTTTTGAGGAAGGCAACCGAAGTGGCCTGGCTTCCCTCTTTCCCCTAAGGGGGTTTGCCCTACCGAACCGCTTCGATGTGGAGCGGCTGGCTCAGGGCTCCCTGCTGGCTTTCTTGGCAGTCCCTTTGGAAAGAACAGAGGGGACTGCCACTGCAAAAAGGGAGGTGCCCGAAAGCACCTCCAGAGAAGGGAGTGAGGGGGAATCCCCTACACCCGTAAGCGAAGGAGATGAGTAAGCCTCCTCTCCTTCGCTAGAGAGATATGGAGGGTCCCCTGAGCAAGCACAGGGGGGGGGGTGACCTCCATTTCATCGGTGGAGCTGCCCGAGGGCGACTCCGTCGCTGTTTCAGGAGGGGGAGTTAAAGGGGTTTGGTTTTTTGAAAATTCATCCATGGGCATGGTGACCCTATTTGTGTCACGGGACGCAATAGCTCATCACCTCTTGCAGTTGCTCGCCCTGCAAGAGGTGCTTACAGGCCTGGCAGAGCCAGGCGCCGCCATTTGGGACCACCCCTCCCGCCTGGCGGCCTGGCAGTCCATCGGCATGGCGGCGCCACCTTAGACGCGGCGTAAAAAGATAGATTGTGGAAGGAGAGGAAAGGGAATGTGAGGAAGGTATGGGTGGGGATGAATCAGATTGTTAAAAAACCCCATCCCGAACCGGAGCTCAGGGGTTAGGGAACGTTGTCCCCTCCCCCCTCAGCCCCGATCTGGGACGGTTGGCTTGAGAAGGTCAGCATCTACCCTGTGAAATTAGAGGCTGACCAGAGAAAGTTGTGGGAGAGGTTGTATGAAAAGCAAGGAAACAAGTGTTTTGAAGGAAGGAGAAGAGGCTAAGTTGGGGTCGGACGAGGTGCTGCTTCCCATCAGCACGGCGGCCAGGATGGCAAATCGCCGCGCCCCTTACGGGGGCACGAAACGAGAGCGGGACGCAACTCAATGTAAACCTGTCATTGAATGGTTCTCCGCCTCTTGTGGTAAAGTCCTGTTGGCGGCCTTCAGTGACATCACGACGCAAATTGAATGATGGCGGAGCAGTATTCCGGCTAGAGAATGACAAGGAAGCGATCGCGAAGGATTCCGCCACAGACGCGGGGTCCGAGATTGCGGTTCCATTCTCCTGGAGAACGGGAGGGGGTCCTGCGAGAACTTGCCCCGAATCCTTTTGACTCGCTTCCACAACTCTGCTAGAGGGGTTTTCCCGTTAGGTGAAGACACGTATGCCCGGTAGGAAAAACGGCGGGCGTACTTCAAAACATACCGGAACCTAGCTCTAGCTCGAAGAAATTCACCAACAGGAAAATGGTTCGGGCGGCGCCCTTAGCGTATCACACTCGGCCGACCACCACGGAAGCAGTCGACGTGCAAAACGGCCAGACGTTCTAGGGATAGTATCTAGGCCCATGGTGATGATGTTATCCAAGAAGAGCTCAACGGTCTCATCCACCAACCTAAACTCCTCGACTGGTACAGTAAAATCAGTCAATTTTAGAAAACTGGACCACTGCGACCGCGCCAAGCAAAACCAGGGGTCTCTTTCAGGCGGCAGGCTGTACATCCAGAGAGAACAGGGATATATCAAGAGAGGCAAATGAAGCGGTTCTCGGGCAGTGATGCGTAAACTCATGCACATTAGCACACCTATCTCCAGCTCGTCCATCAGGTGGGCAAGAACTTGACCACTGGGATTGATAGAATATTCTCCCAGAGGGAAGGGTGTATCGTTCAAATGCCTCGAGGAGTAGAAAGGGCATTGGCAACTGTACCACGGTGCGGCGGAAGTCCCCTGCTTCGAAATGTACACTGAAATACCAGTATACCTCCTATCCAGATGCAGCTGCACTGCTACTACCTGAAATGAGGTATTTAAAGCAAAGAGAAGAACAGAGACATCATGACGGGTGTAAATGGCGCATCCTCCAGCCAGGCCCTCATCCCGTGGTGGTGGGGTCGCAAAACCCTTATACGCCGGGAGGGTGGGCAGGGGGCACGCGCCCAGCATGAAGGTCTCCTGCACAAAGATTGCTAACGGGGAATGGGATGAGACGAGCCTCCGCAGCTCCTACCAGTTGGCTCGAAGTGTGCGGCAATTCCATTGAAGGAATATGCTCTCCAGGCCTAGCTCGGAAGAGATGCGGGGTCCCTCTTCGAAGAGTGCCACCCTTGGAAGACTCCAAAGAAGGGGGTGAGAGGGGAACCACAGTAACCATATAATTGCGCGATGAGTAAACCTCCTTTCCGGTAAAAGAGGGTTGGAGGAGCTCCTGAGAAAGCACATGGGGGCGGGGGACACCTCCTTTTCTGAGGTGGACTTGCACGACAGCTGCTCCAAAAGTGGCAAAGGAGAAGCCCTTTGTCATATGGGGATTGTGAGAAGGAAGCCCCCTTAACTCGTCTAAGGGGCGTCTCGTGTTACCTCGTCCTCCGCGACACCTTTGTAGAGCGAGGCCGCGCTTGGAGGCGGCTTTCCCTCATTTCCGAAATTCGTCGCTATAAAGAGAAAAAAAGGACCAATGGAAAGTAGAGACCACGACCTCCCGATGACTTGGGAGGTTACAAGAAATGTCTCCACAGGATAATAAAATTTCCAGAATGTGATCATTTACCCATACTCGGTCCACTGGTTTGAGCTAAGCTGGGCCTTGACAACCTGACCCTCCTCCATTTGGGTGAATTTGTCCTCGAGCCTTGACCATAAAGGAAGGAGGAGCCGTCGTAACCACCTATGTGTACTTGGGAGGAGGTGATCAGTCAAAGCCCCCCCCCCCCTGCCTAATACTTGACTCAGCAGGCGGGTTTCGGCCCTCGCAGCGGGAGGAACTGCACAGTATACACCTCCATTCGACTAAGTTCTGGTAAGAGGGTGAAACTAAGCAGCCCGAACCTCTATCGATAGAAGAACAAGTTTGCAAGGGGGTAGGTGGGTATATAAAAGAGAAGGAGATAGGCAAGTCCACTAACAAGTAGGGTGGGTGATCACCTATTATTACCATACCTCAGCGCTAGGTAATCCAAGGAGTGTGTGAAGTCCACCCAGACATGTCTAGCAAACCGAACCCTGTCCAAGCGAGAACAGTTCCTCCTGGCACAAATTGCAGGTATACAAAAGGTGGAAGGGATGGTCGTGAAAAAAGGAAATAAAATAAAAATACTAATAAATAAAGATAAAGTAGTGCTGGGGGTGGGATAGGGGAAACACACTAACAACTTTCCCTGGCCCCATTGGAGTGTTCAAATCAACACAGTGACAGGGAGTTCCCTAATTTGCCCTTAGGCTTGGAGGATGTGCAGCTCCCCCCCAGGTACCAAGTGTAACAAGACAGGCAGGGTAACCCCTTGCGGGAAGCATGGGTTGAAGTTCCACTGGGGGCGTAATTGTTTCGGGCTGGAAAATGTGTGAAACGGAGATGATGCCATTTGTTGCACCTGGTTAAAGAGGACAATTGGACCTTTCAGTCATAGGTGGGGCATGGGGCCAGGATTCTGTAATGCTACCTTTACAGGCTAAGGTACTCAACTTCACACCCGAATCAGGCTTGGCCAGAAGGTTTCGTCTGGCCACATCCTACTATTGCGGACATTTGACTAGACTGATGAAACTTGTAGTTATTGGTCAGCTTCATTTTGTCAGTCAACCTGGCTCAAATTACCGGGTAGCGTTCTATCACAGCTTGTGGGGCATTCGCTAAATAGATCCCTTTTTCCACCCATCCTTGGGGGAAGACCAGTGGCCACACAGTTCTACATACGTTATTTCCTAAGGACCTATTGGAATATCTCCCATTTGGCAAGGGAAAAAAAAACACATTTTTTGTGGTATTCAAGGTTTCATCTATTTTATAATGGTAGGAGTTTTAACACCAATCTTCACTCATTTAAGATTCCTTTATTTCTGTTCAAGGGACCTATCAATTAATGTGGATTCTGAACCACAGGTATCCACAATGTATGGCAACCGCCGGGAAGATACCCGAATGGGGACTCCATCTGGCAACTAGCTACATCTAATGTGGCTTAACTTTGCTAAAATCAGAAGCGGTGTTTCCACTTGGCTGAGCCGTGCCAAATAATAAAATACTTCCCTTACATAGGGTTTTTGTCCCTTTTGCAAGACATATTAGGAGCCAATATTCCTTATCCTGAGAGCATTCCTCATCTTTGTCCTTTAATAGGTGTGTGTGTGTGTGTTGTTTCTTTGAATTATCCACAGTTGAAAATATTGGGTTCAGTACTGATGACTATAGCGGCCATACGATTGGGTGTGTTGGTTTGGAAGCTGGATCCAGTTTGGTGACTGGGAACAGAGATCAAGGTACTACCTGGAACGCTAGGGACCTGGAGTCTGCAACTTTCTCGAACCTGAGCTTGTTATTCAATGATCGAAGACGTGCATGCGAGGGTTAAAAAGAACAAGAGGGGTCTTGTAGATGCAATGTGCATTCAGAATATTAAGCATAGTCATATTTATACAAAATAAATTAAGATGGTTTTACCTTTGTTCGAAGTTCATCAAAGGCAGGTTCTTTAAATATCTGGACAAGAAGCTCTCCAAGCATGTTGTCTCTAACATTCATTTGGCCTTGCTGGTAAAAAGTCTCCACAGCAGAGCTCTTGTGAATGTTATTATTTGCTTGATAGACGTAACTACAGCCTAGACAAGGTAAAAGCTGCATTAGAACAATCAATATAACAGTGATCAAAGCATCCTTCACAGATTCATGATAAGATTGCTCAGAATTATTTATGAGTAAAATGACAATGATAATAACATCCGATAAAGAAGTTTGGAATAAACATAAGAAAATTTGCCATCAAAAAGTTTCAATATTAAACCTAAAGGGAGTTGATATTCTCTTTGCCTGGCAAGTTGCGAGGGCAGGAGAGGTTTCGTGTTGGATTGCAAAAGATGTGAAATGACAATCTTAGAGAGCTTCTCAGCTTGTTCTTGTGATATATTGCCATGAATAAGAAACTCCAAATGAAGATGGGAGAGAAACCGTGGGATGAATTCTTCTAAGTTTTGGACGGTTAGTTCTGTAAGAGATAAAACCAATAACTATCTGCCTTAGATAAATTTACTTTTAACTATGCCATATAATTCATGAACCTTACATACTAGTTGCCTTTCTTATTAACACTAGCAAAATGAAAACTCACTTCCATTACATTTCCCTGGGGAGAAAGCCTCTTGCACATTCCCTCATAAACCACCTCAAGGTCATGCACACCTATTATAGACATCAACTTGTTGCTCTTTCAGTTACCTTACAATTATACATTCAATCAATCAATCCATATTATATGCGGCTTTTTATCCTTCGTACATAGGCACACCACTCGAGATTTCAACGCTATCAGTTTCACACAAGACCGATCGAAACAACACCCACCAGTTTCACACAGGACCAATCGAGACTTCAACATCGACCTCATTCACTTCAATGCCACTATAAAACTACCTGCCTCTCCCATCCTGTTTATGCCCTATTAAGCACATGGCTACCCATCATTTTGTCCATGAGAAGGCCCTTTAGAATGTGGTGTAGGATCGGATGACGACCAGGAAGGATTCATCCCTGGGAACAAGCACCCCCCCCCCAATTACAAGTATACCTTGGGTCAGCTTTCTGATTTGTCTAAAGAACATTGTCATTTACGCCCTTTATCCGGAGAGTCGCCTATCCTCTGACCATAAGGAGGTCTTACTTTAACCTTTTCCTTACCCTGCAAACTTCCCCTCCATTCAATACCCTTCACTTTTCCTCCAATGACTCAACCTGAGGAATCTGGTTCTAAACCCTCATCACTCTTCACATTGAACTTAATAGCGAACCAGATTTACTAAAACACAGGTTTTTATATTTTAAATGCTGAAATAAAGGAAATCAGTGGACTCAATGATGGCAGATTGGCTCAATGAAAAGACAAGTAAAGGGATAGACAGATGAAGGCAAATGGTGAATTAAGATAAAAACAAACATGCAAGAACAAACCTCTTCAACCTTGATACAATGATCGGGAGGGCATTTTACAAAACCTCCTGGGGGAAAGACAAAGAAAGGACAACAATAAGTGTCTGGTTCAAGGTAGATGAAGCAAAAAAACAGGATGCCACAGGATGTCACTAGGGATTGGGAGGTGAAGGATATCTATCAGCAACTTACCATCCACAGAATCCAGCAGTTCTTCCTTGGACCATCCAGTTTGTGAGAGGAGCAATGAAGTGTAGTAAACCAAGTGCTGGTGAGGTTGGTCGGCAGCAAAATTTCGCAGAGCCCTAACATACTGAAAATATAGATGGTATTGTGAGAAAGAAATGGTTTAACCAAGGTGGGTACAATGGCATCCACTTATTATCATCACTTTGGGTCCATCGCTTTTTGATAACAATAATTGACTGACAACATTAAGCAAAGTAGATAAAAATTGACATTATTTAACTTAATTGTTATAAACAACTTTTTAATAAAAACAAAAATCATTTTAAATATTTATCTAGTGTTTTCTGCCATTGTCTGTGTACCTAGGCAAACAGAGTCCAGTTCTTCACTAATTTTTAGTCTGTCTTTATTGACTCATCAGCTACCACAACATTCTCATGCTTTTTCAACCTGTTAAACCATACATCAGTTACATTGAAATCTTCTTAGGTTTTGCAAGCTCTGCTTTTTGAATCATTAAAAGACAATTAATCGAGGCATTTTTTTAAAAATAAATAAATTACAGAGCCAAATTTTTTATGCTGACTTGCCTTGCAAATCTTTCTCAGATCACGTTCTTTTCCACTCCCATGTTTTCATTAAGTGCTGAAATTTCAATGTCTGATCTGATTTTTTAAATCTTAAACAAAGGGTAGCTGTAAATTTTCTAAATGTAGAGCAGCTGTGTGGGTAACTTATCGTAGTACTGAACAATTTTTGCTTCTGCCATAATGCTAAAGGTTATTTAATGAGTTAAGTTGACTCGGAGAAAAGTGAATTAAGAAAAAAACAATTATATGTTTATTCCCACCTGCATTTGCTTGGTTTAAAAGATTTACAGAGGCTTAAAAACAAACTTCAGCAGAGCATTGACTCATCCCCCCCCCCCCATCCAGACAAAAAAAAAAAAGCCCCAGCAGACTATTTCAAACACTTCTACAATAACCTCCCTCCCTCACCACCGCTCAACGCAAACTTAATCAAACCTCCACACTACCTTGACTCAAAGATACTTGAACACACTACTGCCATACAATATCCTAAATTAGCCTAATAATAAACCAATCAGAAGAGCCATTACATAGAACACAGAGTAAACTCATCTCAACTCATGTTAGGCCACTCCATAATACTACAACTATACAACCACATAATAAACCTCGCCCCGACCACAACATGCAAAGATGCAACCAATACATTTTATTTTTTTAATTTAGAGCGCCCATCTGGCGACTACCAACTAGGGCAAAAGTCGCCGTAATTAGCAGAAAGCCTAATACTACACTAGAATACCCCCCCCCCCCTCCCCAAGAAAATAAAGATAAAAAAGGAACAAAGGCAAGAAACAAGCTAAAAAGCAAAGGCAACAAGAAGGAGACTCGCTCCAGCGTGAGGGGTAGGCCCGCCTCCTCCCAGCGCAGGAACATGCGACCTACAACAGAGTCAAACAAAATGGATGAGTCCAACATCCTCCAAGAAGTCCACAAGTCCGTGTACACAAACCTGTCCCGAGTACAAGGCTCAAGCAGTAGCGACCCCGCTCCTTGCCCGATACCGAGACAGGTAGCATACGTAAGATCACCCAGAGTGGGACATTCGACAAGAATGTGATGAACAGTCTGGGGGACAACGTAGTCGTGGCCATAAGGCGCGGGCGACCGCAACATCAAATGGCGGTGCGTCCCGCGAGGTGTCCAAATCGGAGACGACAGAAATCAAACTGAAGCCGTCGTGGCATTGGGGGGGAGGTCCATGGGAACAGTCGCGGTGCAATAGCACAAAACAAGTTCCCCTCGGCCGTCACCCATCTTTGATCAGCTAACTAGCCTAGTTGGATCACCATACAAGCAAGGGTTATCCCATGCCCTTGATCAACTAAGTAGCATATTTTTCCCATAACTTTGGTTACAAGAGCCTGGGTTGTCCCAAGACCTAGTTAGCCAAGACATGGATGGAGCACACAATGAATGCAACCACTAACTTTTTCTATCTTTGTGCATTTATAGTTTGTATAAAAATAAACATGTTATCAATATATATGTTTTTTAATTTGCCCTTGATCATCAAAATGTGTGGTTAATTTTTAGAAACTCTGTAGTCGTACAAATGTGTTGGCTTCAATTGGCATTAAAACAGTTTAATATCTAAAATATATTGTTATTGTAAAATCTAGACTATATATTTGCTTCTAATAAGTATCTGCTGTAGCTGAGGCATAAGTAATTGATAATACCAACCACAGAGGATAGCGAAATATAGATCTGGTTGGCATGACACTGGGTCAAGAAATTAAGACCACTCACCGCATCTTTCAAGATTTCAAATCTCTTTGGGTCGACTTCAAAGGCAATCAATTTCTCAACTATTTTCTTCAAAAGAACTTCTTGTTTGCTATTGTAGCCTTTTATGTTCAGCTGAAAAAAATGGAAGAAACATTAGAATGGTATCTTGCGTTTTATAAATAACATTGCAAATCTTTTACCAACGGATTGTAACAGAGTTAATCAAAATGGAAATGAAGGTATACATGAAGTATGCATGGGATGAAGAGAAAATCAATTTTATATATGATTGTATCACAAGTATCTAAGATTTTTTTTTCAACGCCCATTTGGTGACTGAATACCAGGGCAAAAGTCACTGTAATCATCTTACAGCATAATTCTAGGCTATATTAAAAGTGAAACAAGCAAGAACATGAAAAAATAAAAACAGAAGAATGAATGCCCAACAAATTAATAGGAGGCCAGCCTCCTCCAAAAAGACACATAATCCATAATTCTGTCTGCACTAACTCATCTTAAGTAGGATGGACAAGTGGTAACAACCCTAGTCATCCCTCTATAAGGACGGGTAGCATGCACAAAGATCACCCAGACTGGAACATTCAAAAAGAAAGTGCTGAACAGTTTGGGAGACAACGCAGTCGTCGCATTAAAGTGCTGGCAAGCGCACCATCAAATGGTGGTGCGTCCTGCAAGTGTGGCCAATGTGAAGATGACAGAAAGTGACCTGAAGCAGTCTGGCATAGCGGGGTAGGTGCATGGGAACAGTCACAAGGCAATGGCACAGAAGTTCAACTTCTCCTCGGTCGTCTCCCATCTTCTTTGCCAAGGAACCTGGAGGACTGCAATGATTACTGCCATGTGAGCAAGTGCCAAATGCTGGTCTGGTTGCCCAGTCCTCATAGACTCTTTGGCACCCTCATTCCCCACAATTTCCATATGTCCAGGAACCCAGCAAAGGATAATCTTGACATCTACCCGTGGAGCAGCAACTGTGGCATCACGGATACTGTGAACCAGGATGGTTCACAGGTTTGTGTGTACAGGTGCATAATACACGGCACAGAGCGAGTGGCATCTCGCCCTCCTGTCTCAGGAATTCACCAATTTTAACTAAATAAAGAACTTGTGGGTGACGAAACTGGCGGTTGATAAATAGAACCCATTCAATTGTGAGCAGTTGTGGGTTCTTATTGAACAAAAATGGAGCATCAAGATATGATCACAAATCTGGTCTCCAACATGCCATAACGATTTGAAGCAGTCCTAAAGAACAAGAGCCTTTATTGCAAATATTGACTGCACACATCAATTGACTTTATGAATAAAATAGGTTTGGGCTCTATAAAAATTGATATTCCACCTTCAAATTATGTTACAAACATAAAAAAAAACAAAATGCCACCTTTGATTAGTTATATTAATTCTCTTATATGAAAAAAATATGTCTCAAAACTTTTGCCCATGCGTCTACTATCCCCTGAAGATCTAAAAGATGAAACCTTGGACCCATAAAGAGGAAGCTTTGTGTTTTGCCAATATATCCAAAACAAGGCGCAAATATGGAATTAAATTATTTAACTTATACAAAAGCAATGGAGATCAGGGTGGGCAAATAAAAAAATTGAGCCCTAAAAACCCTGGGTTTTATTCCTGGTTTTGGGGGGGCCTGTTCAAGTGAAATTTGAAAAACCCCGGGTTTGGGTTTTTTTTTCAAGAAATGAATGCTACTTATTATTTTATTCACAATTAATATTTGTTTATAATTTCAACAAATATGTATCAAATTAAGGTTCTTTCTCTGATACTGACTCATGATAATTCATCTTTCCTTCTACAGGTAATGGCTATCATGGGTACCCACAATTCTCGATCAGTGATCTGTTCTTAATATAATATAATATAATTATTAAACTAATTAATTATTATTCTAAAAATTGAGATAGCTATTCTTTTTCTATGTTATTCTAGTGCTTGTAGCATTTGTTTTTTGAAAAAAACCTAGAATAAAACCCGGGTTTTATTGGGCTTTTTCAAAATTTGAGTTTTTTTGCCAACCCTGATGGAGATACCTAAAACCTTTTAATTTAAGCCAGAAAAATTGGTGACATTGTTTGAGAAGTAGATCTTGCAGTTAATGTGAGAGCTTGTAAATGATGGTGCACATTATATTTGGATAACTTTTACAGTAGTTATGACCTGGCCATAAGACTTTTAGAACAGAAAAATGTTGTGGGTACTTAGCATGCAAAAAAATATGCCAAATGAGAACATGACTGCTAAACTGACAAGAGGAGAGATGATAGCAAGACAAGGTAGCAATGGTATAGTAGTGCTAAAGTGAAAAGATACAAGGGATTTTAGAATAATCTCAATGAAACACAGCCCAGTTTTATTTGAATAGAAGAATAAGGTGAGCTGGGACCATCTATGAGAAGAGAGTGCAAAAGAAACTTCCAGAAATGAGTGAATATAAGAAAGGAAAAGGTGGTATTGATTTGTGGAACTAAATGTGTTCTTACACCACCACTCTTAGAGAAAAATGACCAAGAAAAATTAGTGGAATTTCTACACAGATTAGCAGTTGCAAATGCAAATATTTTTTCATAAAAAGACTAGAAAGAAAATGAAAATAAGAACTTATAGAGAAGATCTTGTTTTATCTTTCCTTTAATGTGGATAAACAAGATACAGAAACTAAAAACTAGTTATGATCAAGGAGAAGAGAGATGCTAACAACAGGAGGATCAAGACATATGTAAAGTATACTACGAAAAAATGGCAAAAAAAAAAAAAAAAAAAAAAAATAGAAATGAACCAAGAAGACAGACATTGTTCAGAATGTGAAGGATAGCCATATATGTGCATTTCCTGCTTTGAAATCATTCATTAGTCTAAATGAATATTTTAACTAGTCTTTTTTCTAATTTAATTTTTGTAAAAGGTTATTTCAATAGTAGGAACCATAACTTAGTAAAATGTATACTTTGTTATTTAATTATTAATCTTTAATTTTTATTTTTATATTGTGAATTATATTTCGTATTCACTTTATAAACATGTTTTGTTTGATAAACTGGTATATTTATTCAAATTACTAATTGGATATTACATATTGTGTGTTTAATAACTAAATTGTATATTATGTTGTAAGAAAACAAAGAGAGTTCATATGTTCAACTGGCTCAAAGTAATGGAACTTGGGGTAATAGCTAAGAGGTGAATAAGTCTTTTTCCCCTCCTTTTTTATTTACCTTGCAGGGACATCATACTTATATCAAAATGTTCAGCAGGGGACACATTATTTAAATATCATACCATGTAGTGTAATCCATATAAGGGTGACATGGCTTCAATTTTAGTCAAAGCTGCCACCCATATATGAGTGTTATGGCAGTCAGTGTGTTGAAGGATTTAGCAATGAAACACAAAATAACTTCCCAAACACCTAAATATATTTTTTTTTTCACAAGAGCCACCTGGCCAACTCATGGCGGTAGTTATCAAAATAAGGACAGCTTTGAGGCCTTAAAGTCCTCAATTCCTCGTTTACTCATCCTCAAGGACCTGCTTATCATCCACATTCCACTTATTCTTTTCATACCATTCATCTCTAAGGGAACCTTCAATGAAAAAACATCAAACACTACAACACTCCTGAAATGAAGCCACCTATACACAAGACATTCTAACTACTACTACTTAAGGATAAAGGTGGAGCCATGACCCTACCTCTCATTCCCATGTTTTATCTAGATCATTATCATCCTTAAATTAAACTTTTGCTTCTTCCACACAATGTCTGGTATCCGGAACTCCCCCAAACATGGGGCAAAGATCAATCATCTTTGACTTTCAGTGACATTCACAGACAAAGAGCGCCACCATGGTACCTACAGGACTGAAACCCACTGTTTATAGTTTATCATAATAGGATAGAAATACAAGAGTAAGGTTCTAAGAACCCACCCATCTTCCCTGCCCTACTTTGTCTGAAATGGAGAAAAAACTATTTAATTTTATAAAGAACTTCCAACCTGAGCTCAAAAAAACAGTAAAACAGAAGCATTTTCCTCACGTACTGTGAGTCCGTATTTAGTATTCTGAAGGCTATAGTAGAGCCCAGATAGCTCAGCCGCATAGGCGTACTCAGTGAGAGCATCACGGAAGAGCTGAACAAACATATGAAGAAGATTTGTGTGATGAGGATCAAGGTATGCGAGCCGGCTGCAAGTAAGAAAAAAACATTAAGATTGAATAAACTGAGCATCTCTTCAATTAAAACTTTCACTCAACAGGGATGAAAATATCCATGTCAGCAAAGTACAGTATCATTCACCTGAAGAATTCTATGTAGATGGATGCTTTCGGGAGATTGAATTCAGCATCCAGTTTGTACCATAATCGATAAAAAGGCGATTCTGCTATCAACTTTGGAACTTCTGGCAAAGGCTGAGTGGACAAAAATGAAAGAAATTTTAATGGGCTTCAAATAGACAATTTTCCACAAACTTGATTGTCATTGGTTACAAATAGTTAATTTAGAAAAAGCATAAATGTTGGTAGGAATTTTTTTAGATGATTTCAAATTTCCAATGTAGGAGTCATTTGGCTACACACACTGGCTGATCAAATCATCAAATTCACCTCTGTTAGACAATTGCACCTCACAAGCTTATCAAGGAGCCGGCACTATCCTAGTGGATAAGGTATTGAGTTTCCTCCTATTGCAGCCTACCTAAGTGATGCCAGGTTAACTACGTAGTCACTAAGCATCTTCACCCTGGTCAAGGTTGGTAGGAGAATCCTCTTAGCAAAAAACTTTTTATTTCTTCTTGGGTTGGAAGAACAAACCTCCAGATGCCTCCTGACCTTCCCTTGCAGGTATAAAAGGAAGGGAACGCCTTCTTATCCTCACCTCAACCGGGGATGAATACATGAAGATGTTCAGTGACCAATTACTTTACTTTGTCACTGCCTGGGTTCTCTTTTATTGAGCCCGGCAACACTCAGGAAGGCTGCTGCACCATGTGGTCTTTTTCAGGGCTCCAAGAGAGGTTAATTTTAAAGATGGTTGTGAGATGCTCAGGAGGGGGACAGGGAAATGATGGCAGTGTTTTCAGGTAGCCGAAGATTGCAGCATGCCAGGTCGAATAGGTTCTCCCTCCTGGGGGCCCTACTCTCTTCCGAATGGGTGCCCTAATTCCGCACCTCCAAGGCGGGCCACATTTATTCCAACGCCACCCCCCACGCCCTTGGATGGATCCTTCCCAATCAGGAGCCGGTGAGTTTTGTGTTACGTACTGCCACCCATGCCATGTGAGCTGAATTCATCGCACTCCTGATCGCATATTGCACCCACCCTAACTCCACCCTTTCTGGGACTCAACAGCCTACCTTGCTATTGGTGACATCACGACTTTGGCATAGCTACATCATTAATATTCCGTATATAACGGGCGCTCGGTCTGCCGGCTGGGACTCGTTTGCTCGCCGTGCTCCTGTTAACTTGTGTTTATATAATTAACGTAGGATGACTTCATAATGTGTATTTAATACATCCAGTCATCATTTCTTGTACAAATAGAGGTGCGTGTGCACAAAAGTGAGTGGTTTGGCACCCTTTCCCAGAAGGACCACGTCGATCTCCCCGATTCACTCCAGCATCGCCCCCATCCACTCAGCCATCTGTCTTCAGAGGCTGACCTGGACGACCAGGAGCGTCTCTTGGCTGCAGTCGAGGCGCTTAACATCGCCTTTCACCCAGTTCCGGTAAGTCAGGAGCAGCTCATCGAGGAGGACCTAGGTCTTCGCGCCACCTTGGAAGCGTTGGAGGTTCATGCCCGCCCCCCCTCCCCGCCCGACGCCGCTCCAGGGCTCGATGCTACTCCTCCGGAGGAGGCTCCTGTTCAGGATGCGCCTCCGGAGCCTCAGTTCGACTCATGGGAGGACGAGGGCAGTGAGGTGGGTGACGAGGATGGGCAGCAGGGTAGCGTCTTTGATCCTCTTGCAAAAAACATGTGATTTTATCCTCGGCAACGTGTGCTGTGGGGTCCCCCACAAGTCTAACATCGCAAAGCGGCTGCGGGTAATGGGGTCAAGGTGTACCCAACTCAGTATAAACATTTTGCCAACAGCTCTCCCGATGTTGAGCCGATCCTTTGCTATCACCAGACCCTGGTGATAGC
The DNA here is from genome assembly GCA_963969495.1 of Ceratothoa steindachneri. NCBI lineage: Eukaryota > Metazoa > Arthropoda > Malacostraca > Isopoda > Cymothoidae > Ceratothoa > Ceratothoa steindachneri. The sequence continues at coordinate 85,771,370 of OZ018336.1, read as the reverse complement.
AGGGGTCTTGGAGGAGTCCTCCGAGGTGCGATGTTGTCACCAAGTCTTCCTGGTTCCGAAGAACGCCTCGGAGGATCGCCTAGTGTATGATATGTCCCCCCCTTACTAATTCTTCCCATTACAAGCCCCCTCCTTTCCAGCTCCCATCCTTAGGAAAGGTTCTTGAGGGCGCTCCCAAGTGCTACTGGGCGGTCAATCAAGATTGACCTGTGCCATGGGTTCTACCCTATCCCTCTCCACCCCAATGCCCGGGGTTGGTTTGGGGTTAGTTGTGGAACCTGGAAGTACAGGTTTAGGAGACTGCCCATGGGGTTCAGTGGAAGCCCCTACATAATGCAAGTGTATGGCCCCTATCTTTCAGGCTATGGCCCAGGGTGGGCAAATAAAAAAACCCAGGTTTTATTCCTGGGGGGTTTTGGGGGGCTTTTTCAAGTGAAATTTGAAAAAACCCAGGGTTTTTTTTTTCAAGAAATAAATGCTACTTATCATTATTTTATTCAAAATTCATATTTGTGTTTATAATTTCAAAAAATATGTATCAAATTAGGGATATTTCTCTGATACTGACTCATAATAATTCATCTTGCCTTCTACAGGTTATAGCTATCATGGGTACCTACAATTCGCTATCAGTTATCTGTTACTGTGTTCTGTTCTTACTATAATATAATTATTAAACTAAGTAATTATTAATATTATATAAAAATAGAGGTAGCTATTCTTTTTCTATGTTATTCTAGTGCTTGTATCATTTGTTTTTTGAAAAAAAACAGAATAAAATCTGGGTTTGTTTTTTTTTTTCAAATTTACACTTTTTTTTCAAGAAATGAAGGCTACTTATCATTATTTTATTCAAAATTCATATTTGTGTTTATAATTTCAACAAATATGTATCAAATTAAGGTTCTTTCTGTGATACTGACTCATAATAATTCATCTCTCCTTCTACAGGTTATGGCTATCATAGGACATGGGTACCCCAAATTCTCGATCAGTGATCTGTTACTGTGATCTATTCTTACTATAATATAATTATTAAACTAAGTAATTATTAATATTATATAAAAATAGAGGTATCTATTCTTTTTTTATGTTATTCTAGTGCTTGTAGCATTTGTTTTTTGAAAAAAAACCCAATAAAACACAGGTTTTAGTGGGCTTTTTTGCCAACCCTGCTATAACCCGGGTGAGAAATTGCCTGGTGTTCACATAACTGGACAACATCCTATTAATGGGATCCAGGAAGAATCTTCGTCGCCTGCTGGGGAACGTGGATGCCTCCTCCCTTGAGATCAACGTCGTCAAGAATACCTTGTTGCCCACAAAGTCCTTGACCTACTTCGGGGTGGAGAATGACCTCCACCACCAGGCGACTTGCCTTACAGAGAAGATGGCCCACAAGGTCAGCCAGGCCCTAGAGTGGACCCCCAAGGCCCCTACATCTTCCCCCCCTACTGGGGCAGGCTCGGGGGGCTCCTAAATTTCATCTGCGGGGCGGCCTCCTTCCCTAGGGTCTGGGCCCAACTGGCATATGCCAGGTCCAAATAGGGTCTCCCTCCTGGGGGCTCTACTCTCTTCCGAATGGGTGCCCTGGTTCCGCCTCTCCAAGGCAGGCCACATTTATTCCGACGCCCCCCACACCCTTAGATGGATCCTTCCCAATCAGGAGCCGGTGAGTTTTGTGTTACGTACTGCCACCCATGCCATGCAAGCTGAATTCATCGCACTCCTGATCGCATATTGCACCCACCCTTTTCTCGGACTCAACAGCCTACCTTGCTATTTTGTGTAAAGGATCTATATTGCAATGTTTCCTTGGCCTTCTGCCTCATAGATTCCTTATTTTCTTTCATTATTTGTTCATGTTCTCTATGGGCAAGGACATCTTGAGGGCCAAGAGATCATCCATGTCTGATGAAAACTTTGACATGCTAATTTTCATGAAGGGCAATGTGCATCTCATGAACAAAATGAAGAATGAGAAGAAGAGGAAAAATTAAATTATGTATATATTGTGATTTTCTTTTCTTTCTTTTTTTGGCCACTTTATCAATCATGTTTTTATACTAATAGTGCATTTCATTTAAGTCTTTTTACCCTTTTCTAGCTCTAAAAGCCTTTAAAAACTTTAGAAAAGATTCAACCTTCTTTAGATTTTTTTAAAGTTATAACTATGAAATCAGCCTTTTTTAACTAAAACAAACAAACAACTATAGTTTTGGCACTTTTTAAAGGTAGTTTTAGGGCAAGAGCTGATATTTGTTTTTTCAATAATAAAAATTAACATTAATGACTTATCAATAACTTCTGTAACATTTTTAAAGAATTAACTGATTAATGGTTATCAAAGTTAATTTTTTGGTTAACAGATTTACTTCATTAACTTTTTGATCAATGGTGCCCACCTGTGGGTATGAATCGAGTCCCTGAGCGGCATAGGCATTGTCAAGTGAGCCACGGATGCAGTGAGAGCCATTGGCAACCGAGGGAGGCATCGGGCCTGCATGTATAGTCGCATAATGCACTGTACACAACACAGAGCGAGCGGCATCTCCCCAGCATCGACAAGTAAGTTTTTAATGGGCAATGTGCGGAAGGGACCGGTTAGCAGGCGAAGGCCCATGTGATGGATCGAGTCCACCTTCCACAATACAGGCTAAGGATACGGAGGGATAAAACTTGCATCCATTGTCAAGCTGTGAGTCCACCGCTTCCAGGCGCATCCCATTGAGAAACAAATCTGGGGTGGGTTGAAGCCGTGGATGGGTGCAGAAGTGCAGCACTTTAGTCTTGGCCAAGGAAAATCGAAACCTGTGCGCTTTGGCATAGCAAGATGCAGTTTGATGCCTGTTGGAGCTGACGCTCCAGAGTTGGCATCTAGGGTGAACTAAAAGAACATATAAGCTCGTCCACATAGAGGGTAGCGAGAGCATCTTCTGGGAGAACCGAGTGTAACACAGAGGACACTTCTCTGCAGGACATGCTTGTTGCCCTGTAAGGCCGGAGAGGGCTTCCCCCACCAGTACGTGGAGTCGACAATCTCGCAAAAACTCAAAGAAAGATTGGGAGGCATCCCCTTCCACATCGTGTGGAGTCTCAATGATACTGTATCGCATGGCATAGTGCAAATTTACAGGAGCTGCAACATTTGAAGACAGGTGGCCTCCACAGTCCAGGAAAGGGATAATCTAACATTTACCAATTTCTCCATGAACTTGCACACACATAGGTTCGAGAACTGGCTGGGGTAGAGTGATCTCTCCCTAGTTTTCGAAAAGCGAGCGCAGTATCCATTTGGCAGTAGTCTGGGAGGATACCCTTTGTCCAGATCATGTTGAACAAATCTAAGAGAAAGGGCCTGCCTCGCTCACCCAGGTGTCGAAGCACATGGCGTAAGGGACATCGTCTAGACTAGGACAGTGTCTGTTCAGGAAGCGAGAGCGGAACACAACTCACTCAATGTAAGCCAGTAGTGGAAGGATTCTCCGTCTCTCGCGGTAAAGTCCAGTCGGCAGCCTTCAGCGACATCACGACGTGCATTAAATGGTGGCAGAGCAGCATCCAAGGTAGAGAATGCGGAGAAAGCGGTCGTGAAGGACTGCACTACCATTGCGAAGTCTAAGATTACGGTCCCACTATCGTGGAAAATGGGAGGGGGTCCTGCGAAAACTTGCCCTGACTCCTTTCGACTCACTTCACGCCTTTGCCAGAGGGGTCTTCCCGTTAAGTGAAGACACGTATGCTAGCTAGGAAGAACGGGGGAGTGTTTTAAAACATACCGGAACCTAGCCCTAGCTCTACCAAATTCACCTAGAGTGAAATCGTTGGGACGACGCTTATAGCGTAAGTAGGTGTAATGATTCTGTTTGAGGGTCATCTCACACTCGGCAAACCACCACAGAAGCGGTCAGCGTGCTAAATGGCCAGAACTTCTAGGAATAGTAGTTGGGCCTACGACGATGAGGTTACGGTATAGCTCAACGGCCTCATCCACCAGTCTAAACTCATCAACTGGGACAGTGAAATCAGTCATCTACTGAAGAACGGACCACCGCGCCCGCGGCAAGCACCACTGGGGAAAGGGGGGCATTCTGATGGCAGCAGTCCAGAAAATATTTGAATGGGAAAGTGATCACTACCATGGAGGTTATTGACTACCCTCACTCAAAATCAGGCTGTATATCCGGAGAGCACAGGGATCGATCGAGACAGGTAAATGAAGCGGTTCTCAGGCAGTGATGCATAAACTCATCCACATTTAGGACAACTTTCTCCAACTCATCGATCGGGTCGGCACGGACCTGATCGGGTGGTCTCCTCAAAAGGGAGGGGGTCTACCATTCAAATCCCTAGTATTAGAAACGGCTTCGGCAACCATGCCACGACGCGGCGGAAGTCACCTGCATCGAAGTCAGCTGACAGTGGAATGTTGACGGAAATAACATTATACCTACTATCCAGGTGCAGTTGCACAGCTACTGCCTGAAAGGACGTATCTAAAGCGAAGAGAAGAACGGAGACATCATGCCGAGTGTAAATCGCGCATCCTCCCTGCCCGGCCACCATCCCCTGGTGGTGGGGTCGCAAAACCCTTATACCAGGAGAAAATGGGTAGGGGGCACGCGCCCAACATGTTCTCCTGGAAAAAGATAGCCTAGGGAAATGGGAGGAGACGAGCCTCCACAGCTCCTCCCAGTTGGCCCGGAGTCTGCAGCAATTCCGTTGAAGGAATATGCCCCCTAGGCCTAGCTCGGAGATGCGGGGGGCCCTCTTTGAAGAGAAGACTCTCACGGAAATGACCGTACGCTCCCTGGAGGCAAGACTCTGGGCGCTGTTGGCCGGACAATGCGGTCTTGCCTTCGAGGACTTATCGGGGGAGGTTTAGCTCGCCATGCGAGTTTTTTCCTCCACTTCGAAAGCTTAGGCAGGCGTGGCGGCTTAGGAGGCGGGGATTCCTCTTTTGGAGGATCCACCATCTTCGAGCCACCCAAACTAGCACTGGGTGTGGGCGTAGGAGCCGAAGCTTTGATGGTACTGTTCTCCTTTCGGGGGAGCAGCTTTAGGAACTCTGAATGACGCCTCACGACCACCTTCACCTCCTGGGAACATTACCTCAAAGGGGCCTCCAACTGGCCACCCCCACTCCAAGGTGTCGGGTACCCGACCAGGAGAACTCATAGGAACTATGGCCCATCACTGCCAGCATGCAGACCCACATTTGTTAGCAAAGGGGGCTAGGCGACAAACCTCAGATCGACTTGTTGTGTGGGCAAGGCCCAAGGGATAATGCCGTCTTTTATGCCCCTAAAGGAGTTGTGGTGGTTCACCCCACCCCAACGGAACCACACCCCAACGGGAGGGTAGGGGACCGAGGCGGCGCCTTCTCTGTCCCTGAGAAAACAAAGAGGGACACACTGCATGCGGAGAGAGACCTTTAGGCAATTATGCAAAAGGGGTTAAAGGAAAACTCCTGAACCTGTCACGGGAGAGGAAGAAGCGACCTCTCTACAGACTGAAGCCATCTCTGCCTCACAGAGGTGGAGCCGCCCAGGAGCGGGAAACCCCTTTTATGCACTCAGGAGGTAGGAAAGGAGCTCTCCCACCTCCACCCCCCAGAGTGGTGCCGTCACTTAGATACTCGTCCATCCCAACACCAAGGTAGGGCAAGGAGTGAGAGAGAGGGACGTAGTTGGATAAGGTGAAACTTGAATAACTCTATAAAGCCTGCCAAACACACGGTATTTTCTGACACCTGTGACCACTAGAGAAGAAAAGGTGAGGGGGGGGGGTATATCACGGGTCCAGTCGCTCCCACCTATCCTGTCTTAGGGTTTCAGACTTTTCCTGGGTCTTACCTGGGTGCATTAAAGAATGGTGTTGGCGAGCTAGGATAGCGACTCGCAAAGACCAGAAGTTACCCAGTGGTTGGTCATTTCACAACTGGGCAGCTCGAGAAGGCGGATATCCTTACTGGGACATAATAATCCTCAACTGGACGGCCAAGATCTGAAGATCAGTTGTGGCAAACCCAGAGACAGGACCCGAAACTTTACTTGTCCTGGCAGTCAACAAGGCGGTAAAGCCCGTCCCCCCAAGCAGCACAGCCTAATGCATCCGAGGACAACCACAGGTGGTCAGCCCATTATATGCCGGGAAGTGGTTATTGGGGTAAAACCGATAGTCTCATTAATTGTGCCCGTTCCAACACCCAGGTACCTTCTTCAAGGCCTGGTCTCTTGCGACCTGCGGGCGTTGTTTATAGAGGTCTCAAAGCCTCTCTTCTGAAAAGGCATGAGGTAGGTGGTCAGGTCCTTAAGCCTAGACAGAGAGCTGGGGGATTTTTTTTTTTAATTTTATAGAGCCCATCTGGCAACTGCCCACTTAGGCATAAGTCGCCGAAAAACACGACAGCCTAGAACTAGGCTACTTTAAAATAAAAATATGAAAACATAACAATGATATAAATTGGAAAACTTAACAATCAGGAAGCAATCTCCGGCAGCGGGGGGAGGTCCCCCTCACCCCGGTGCAGGAGAGTGCAACCTACAAAACAACAATAACAAACAAAAAACAAAAAGAACCTTAAATAAAGGGGAGAAGCCCGGCCTTCCCCCAAAAGTCAACAAGTCAATGTACACGAACTCATCCCGAGTACAAGGGACAGGCGGTAGCGACCCCGCCCCTTCCGGTACCGGGACAGGTATCGTGCGCGAAGATCACCCAGACTGGGACATTCGACAAAAATGTGCCGAACAGTCTGGGGAACGACGCAGTCGTCGCAATAGGGCGCTGGCGAGCGCTCCATCAGATAGCGATGCGTCACACGAGTATGTCCGATTCAGAGACAACAGAAAGCAACCTGAAGCCCTCGCGGCATTGGGGGATAGGTCCATGGAAACAGTCGCGGCGCAATGGCACGCAACTTCAAGTTCACTTCGACCGTCTCCCATCTTCTTTGCCAAGCAGTCCGAAGAGCTGCCCGTATTCCTGCAATGTAGTCGGTGTGAGGAAGAGCGAAACGCTGGTCCGGTCGCAGAGTCATCGCGGACTCTTTGGCGCGCTCATTCCCCGCAATTCCTACATGTCCAGGAACCCAGCAGAAGATAATCTCGACATCTGCCCGGCTCGCCATAACCGTGACGTCACGGATATCGCGAACCAGGGGTTGCGGAGATTCCAATGGCCCGAGAGCACTCAGGGCGCTTTGTGAGTCGCTATAGATCACAATCCGGTCTCCGAACCGGGCACGTCGCGTAATCTCCCGTACCGAGTGGTGTATTGCCACCAGCTCGGCCGTGAAGACAGACGCAGCGCCTGGTAGAGTCCCGCTGACTTCAAACAGAGGGGATACGGCGTAAAGCAGACCCCCTCTTGGGACTTGGAGCCATCCGTATACACTGGCACGGTTCCAGCGTGACACGATGTGTGCTCCAAAAAGGTCGAACGCAATACTCCCGGGGCCGTACAAGCTTTGGGAGCAGAGGTGTGGCGACAAATAGCCAAATGTGGTACCCTCCAGGGTGGCGTCCTGGGCAGAACCAGGGGCGCCACCGGCCCGAGAGCTATATCTAGCTCTCGAAGGAGTTTCCTGGCCCTAAACCCAAAGGGCTTAGGGTATGACTGTCGTCTCTCGGCGGCATAGGCACCATCGAGATCAGCTGCGGATGCAGTGAGAGCTGTTGGCGACTGAGGGAGGCACCGGGCTCGCGCGTACAGGCTAGTGATGCACTGCACGCGGCGCAGAGCGAGTGGCATCTCCCCAGCAGGCTCTTAGTGAGGGAAGTGCGGAAGGCACCGGTCACAAGGCGTAGGCCAGTGTGGTGGATCGAATCCACCTTTCGTAATAAACGCTCGGCTGCGGATGCATAAAACTCGCATCCGTAGTCGAGCTTCGAACGAACAAAGGATCGATAAAAAAGTAGGGCAGTAGCCTTATCAGCGCCCCAAGCGCTGAACGTCACGGAACGGAGAATGTCCATGGCGCGGGAACAAGAGACCCTAAGGTTGCGAATATGAGCCTCCCAGGTGAGGCGTCAGTCGAATACAAGACCAAGGAAACGGTGCGATTCCACCACATCCAGGCGCACCCTATTAAGAAACAAATCTGGCTCGAGGTGAAGCCGTGGATGGCGGCAGAAGTGCACCACCTTAGTCTTGGCCAAAGAAAACCGAAACCTGTGCGCTTCGGCATAGCGAGAGACGCAGTTCAATGCCTGTTAGAGTCGACGCCCCAAAGTTGGCATCTGGGCCGCGCCAAAAGAGATCGAAAGGTCGTCCACGTAGAGCGTAGTGAGAACATCTTCCGGCAGCACCGAGGTGATGCCGTTGATGCTAAGGGCGAAGAGTGTGATACTGAGGACACTTCCCTGCGGGACACCCTCTTCCTGCTCCTTTGGGCCGGAGAGGGCTCCCCCAACCCTTACGCGGAATCGACGATCTCGCAAAAATTCAGATATAAAGACTGGGAGGCGTCCCCTCGCCCCCATCGCTTGGAGTGTCTCCATGATACCGCATCGCCATACGGTATCATAGGCCTTTTCCAGATCGAAAAAGACAGTGGCGTAGTGCTGTCTATGAAGGAAAGCCTCGCAGACGGAATTTCCAGTTGGAGCAGAGCATCCGACGTGGAGTGGAAGTTGCGGAAGCAGCACTGTGCAGAAGACAGATGGCCTCCGCTGTCGAAGCATGGCGTACCGGACATCCTCCGGACCATGGGCTGTGTCCGCGCACGAAGCGAGAGCGGAACGCAACTCACTCACAGTAAACTTGTCGTTGAAGGGTTCTCCGCCTCTGGAGGTAAAGTCAAGCCGGCGGCCTTCCGCGACATCACGACGTGCATTGAATGCTGGCGGAGCAGCATCACCGCTAGAGAATGCGGAAAAAGCGGTCGCTAAGGATTCCGCCACGGATGCGGGGTCCGAGATTGCGGTCCCATTCTCCTGGAGAACGGGAAGGGGGTCCTGCGAGAACTTGCCCCGAATCCTTTTGACTCGCTTCCACACCTCAGCTAAAGGGGTCTTCCCGTTAAGTGAAGACACGTATGCCCGCCAAGAAGAACGGCGGGCGTGCTTCGAAATATACATGAACCCAGCCCTAGCCCGACGAAATTCAGCGACAGTGAAATCGTTCGGGCGACGCTTATAGCGCATGTAGGCATAACGCTTCTGTTTAAGGGCCGTCTCACATTCGGCCGACCACCATGGGAGTGGTCGGCGTGCAAAACGGCCAGACGTCCTAGGAATAGTAGTCAGGCCCACGGCGATGAGGTTGCCGGAGAAGAACTCAACGGCCTCATCTACCGACCTAAACTCCTCGACTGAGATAGAGAATTCAGTCATTTCCTGAAATGCAGGCCACCGCGCCCGCGCCAAGCACCACCGAGGTGGTCTCTCAGGCGGCAGTTGCCCTGAAAATGATATTTGAATGGGAAAGTGATCACTACCATGGAGGTCATCGACCACCCCCCAATCAAAATCAGGCTGTGTATCCGAAGAGCACAAAGATAGGTCAAGGCAAGAAAATGAAGCGGTTCTCGGACAGTGATGCGTAAACTCATCCACGTTTAGAACACCCATCTCAAGCTCTTCGATTAGATCGGCATGACTTGTCCCCTGGGATTTATGGAGTAATCTCCCCAGAGAGGATGCCTGCCGTTCAGATCTCCAAGCAAGAGATAGGGCCTCGGCAACCATGCCACGACGCGGCGGAAGTCCCCCGCGTCGAAGTCAGCTGACGGTGGAATGTACGCAGAAATGATAGTATACCTCCTATCCAGGTGCACCTGCACAGCCACTGCCTGAAAGGAGGTATCTAAAGAGAAAGGAAGAACTGAGACATCATGCCGGGTGTAAACCGCGCATCCCCCAGCCCGGCCATCCGGCGGTGGTGGGGTCGCAAGACCCTTATACCCCGGGAGGGCGGGCAGGGGGCACGCGCCTAGCATGGTCTCCTGCAAAAAGATAGCTAACGGGGAACGGGACGAGACAAGCCTCCGCAGCTCCTCCCAGTTGGCCCGGAGTCCACGGCAATTTCATTGAAGAAATATGCCCTCCAGGCCTAGCTCGGAGGAGACGCGGAGGCCCTCCTCGAACTGAAGACACTCACGGGAATGGCCGTACGCTTCCCGGGGGCAGAACCCCGGGCGCTGTTGGCCGGACAAAGCGCTGAAAGCGCTGTCGCCTTCGAGGACTTAATGGGGGAGGTTGGGCTCGCCATGCGAGTCTTTTCCTCCCTCCGCCTCGAAACCTTAGGCGGGCGTTGCGGCTTCGGAGGCGGGGGGCCCTCTTTTCGTGGAACCACAGTCTCCGAGTCACTCGCTCCACCTCGGGGCGTGGGCGAAGGAGCCAAAGCTCCTTTGTTTCTGTCCTCCTTTCGGGGGACAGGTTTAGGAACCCCGGAAGATGGCCTAGAGACCATCTTCAGGGGTGTTGCCTCCTGTGAGTCTAACGACTCGGTGGAGGCGCGTGGCCGTTTCGCCTTACGGGAAACGGTCACGTTGGGGGAATAGGGGGGAACCATGGTTTTAGCCGGGGCTGGGTGTGAACCCATTTTGCTGCAAGCTTTACCAGGGGAGCGCCCGGGTTGAGTAGAGCCCGCAGAAGGGCTCCGAATCTGCGCGGAAACAACCGTGCTCATTGGCCTGGATGGGCCAGGAGCAGAGGGTCCCTTTCTAACTATTGAGGCATATGACGTCCCAGGCAGAGCCGGGCGCGCCACGACCAAGTCCTTAGCCTCGCGGAATGAGAGTCGATCCTGGGCCTGAACGGCCAGGATTTCTTTCTCAAGGAGATATGCACCACATTGCTTCGAAGAAGCGGGGTGCGGCTCTCCGCAATTGACACACTTGGCCACACACGATTTGGACTTATCGTGTGCGGCCTTGAAGCAATTTACACAAACTTCGGGTGACCCCGACTTTGCACGTCTACAAGAACGATTCGTATGGCCGAAGCGGTGACAGTAATAGCACCGCCGCGGCAGTGGCACGAATGCCTTCACGCGGTAGCGGTACAAACCGGCACGCACCGACTCAGGGAGCTTGTCACAGTCGAACGTGACAAAAAGGGTTAGGGGTGGGTCTCGAGGCCCCTCCCTGTTTTCTCATCACACGTTCGACCTTGACCGCCCCATGGTCGGCCAGCTCTAGGGTGATGTCCTCAATGGAGTAGTCAACGAGTTCCCCTCGCATAAACTACTCCTTTCACAAAGTTCATGGTAGAGTGCGGCGTCACAATCACCGGGGTGCCATCAAGTGCCCGAAGAACACTTATCTTGGCCACCTCGGCGGGATTCGCCGCATTCGCCAGATGGCTCTCATCCGAGAAACGGGTCACCTTCGGCTCTCTACCAATTGCACTAGCTAATCCTCTCCTCTGAAGGATCATGTTGCCCTTGGTCAACATGGTGCCATCAGTGGAGCGAATAACGAGGAAGCGTTTGAAGCCAGCGGGCTCGAAAACGCCAGGTAACCTCTGAATCAGGGGCCCTGATGTCATCGAGGCTCCGCCCTGTGCACTTTTCGTCTTTGTCATAGTCAGGGGCTCCGCACCCGGGGAGGCAGAGGGGCCGGATGTGCCGATCTTGGCTTGGTCGCTTGACAAAGTTGCAGCAGACCCATCCGTCCCCATAGCCCCCGCGGATGGAGAGGAGCCCCCAGTCTTTTTAGTCTTTCATGTCTTTTTTTTCTTTTTAGGAGAGGAGGGTGGGGAATGAACCCGCTTCTCACCTCCGCCGACAGAAGCCCCTAGGCCAGACGTACCGGCCTCATCCAGGTCGTTCTCCGAAATGGAAAAGGTCCTGGTGGTCGCAATGAACCGGTCAGAGGAGATCCCTCCCCTCCTTGTACTGCCTCGGAGGACCCAGCCGTTTGAGGAGGACCTTGCATAGGGGCGGATTCGGGTTCGTTGCTTGGCGCCCAGCCCGGATCCCCCCCCATGGGAGGCCCTACCGTCTGAGGCTGGGTTTCCTCAAGGACCATGTCTATGACAGGAGGGGCCTCCAGTTGGCCATCCCCTCCCAGGACATCATAGGTCCCCTTGGCAGCGTCACCAGTCTTTTGTGGGGAGGCACAGGCCTTGACCCCGGCAAGGTTTAAGATTCTTGCCAGCAGGTCTTTTGAGGGAATCGACCGAAGAGGCCTGGCTTCCCTCTCCCCCCTAAGGGGGTTTGCCTTACCGAGCCGCTTCGATGCGAAGCGGCTGCTCAGGGCTGCCTGCAGGCTTTCTTGGCAGTCCCCTTGGAAAGAAAAGAGGGGACTGCCGCTGGAAAAAAGGGAGGTGCCCGAAAGCACCTCCAGAGAAGGGGGTGAGGGGGAGTCCCCTGCACCCGTAGGCGAAGGAGAGGAGTAAGTCTCCTCTCCGGTTAGAGAAATATGGAGGGTCCCCTGCGCAAGCACAGGGGGAGGACCTCCATTTTTTTGCTGGAGCTGCCCGAGGGCTGCTCCGTCGCTGTTTCAGGGGGAGTTAAAGGGGTTTGGTTTTTTGAAAATTCATCCATGGGCATGGTGACCCTATTTGTGCCACGGGACGCAATAGCTCATCACCTCTTGCAGTTGCCCGCACTGCAAGAGGTGCTTACAGGCCTGGCAGAGCCAGGCGCCGCCTGGTGGCCTGGCGGCTCGACCTTGAACACCACGTAAAATTGATAGAATGTGAAGAGGAGAGGGGTGGGGATGAAGCTGGTTGTTAAAAACCAGCCACCCCAGACTGGAGCTAAGGGGGTAGGGAACATTGTCCCCCCCCCCCATCAGCCCCGATCCGGGACGGTTGGCTGAGAAGAAGGTCAGCATATACCCTGTGAAATTAGAGGCTGACGAGAGAAAGTTGTGGTAGAGGTTTTATGAATAGCGACGAAGTAGGGGAGAAATACAGGCTATCTGAAGGAAGGAAAGTTGTGGGAGAGGTTGTATGAATAGCGACGAAGTAGGGAAGAAATACAGGCTATCTAAAGGAAGGAAGAGAGGCTAAGCTGGGGCCGGACGGAGCGCTGGATCCCGTCAGCACGGCTGCCAGGATGGCAAATCGCCGCGCCCCTTACGGGGGGGAGCTGGGGGAGGGTCATTGAGAAAAGTGAATGCCGAGGAGGAAGTGCAAGAGAGTTCAATTCAACCCAGTGGTGGGGGCACTCATAATTTGCACTCAGGCTGGGTGAGAACAGTTCCTCCTGGTACCAAGTGCAGGTAGACCTAAAGGGTGAGGGAAGAGTAAAAAGTAGTGCTGAGAGGGGTTGTTTTTTTGTTTTTTTTAAGGGGCTATCTGGCGACTGGATGTGCTGAGAAGGAGTGAGGGGAAGGGCACTAACAACTTTCCCAGGACCCATCAGAGGTAATGTCAACCCAGTGACAGACTACACAAGGTACCCCTTTGCAGGGGTTACTCATTCAATGAGTAATAAAAAGCTAAGGAAGAGAAACGGCTGAAATGGAATTCTCCTCCTACAATCAACCATTTTCTATAGGTCAACACTCCCAAAACTAATAAAATAAGTTTCATTAAACCTAAATTTCTACAAAAGGAATAGAATGGACAGAGCCATCATCACTGACCTCTTCGGTTGAGTGGAGGTTGAAATCAGTTGGGATAAACTCATTTTGAGGGGGGAACTTCAGCTCTTCATTTAAACCACTCTCTTCCCACATGTGCAATGCAGCTTCATCCAAATTTTCCATGCAGAAATGGGTACCATACCACTTCTCTTTGCAGACAGCGCGATCTGACACCAATTTACCAATGACTGTCACGCGGATCTTCTCAGGGATAAGTGAATTCAACACTGAGGTGATTATTTCAGAATCATAGTCACTCAGGATAAATTCCCCGCACAAAGTTTCCGCCAAGGGGTAGTGCTAAAAGAGAAATGCATGATTTGAGAGAGGAAAGGAAGCAGTTTTTATTCAATATTCATTTACTTTGAGGTGCAGAATATCAACCAATACAGCTGATGAAAATTACAAATTTCAGTGGAAACGAGTATATTTTTCAACAGATTCTTACAGTACTATTTTAATTTTCATCCACACAACCATTTCACTACTAATGCCTCACCTATTAAACTATTCACTCCCTTAGCAAACATTATTAAATCATTTTCACAAATTAACTAATAACCTCCATGGGGTTCTCTCCACACATTCCCTCCCAAACACACCAATCTACTTGGGTAACATCACCTCTTCCTTGCAACCCACATTGGCTCAGGAAGTAAAAGCATCTTTTCTTCGCTGACTCCTCCAACTCCACTTCCTGCCATTAAACACTACAGGTTCAACATCATTTGTCTGTAAGTGGAAGATGAAGAGGATTGCATGGAAGAAAAGAAAGCATTGTCTGGCCCTGCTGTGGTAAAGGCTGAAGAAACTCTCTTAGGCATGGAAAGGGTTGGAGCACCACCATGATGGAACAACATCACTCACTAAACATACTGAATAGAATCCAACCAACATGAATACTAAAGATGGGACAATTCCAAAAAAATTTGCAATTCTGATTCCTTCACAAAATAGAATATTGATTCATAATTCCTTCCATGTAATAAAAATACTCAATACTTCAATAATAATTAATAAAGTTAGTTGTTACATAAACTAAATAGAATATTAAACAAATAAATGTAAGATGAACATTGTGCATAAGTTTACATAGTATCTGCTATAAACTAATCTTCTGATATAGTGCCTATGCTGGAAGTTTGGTATCATCAATCGTCACAACCAAGTGAATTTAGATCTTTGATAGCGAATAATGCACAGTTTATGTGGAAATTGTAATTCAAATCAGACTAATTTGATAATGTTGACTAATAACAACTAATGTATTAAATACTATTAATATTCAGCTATTATGATATTGTTACTCAACATTCAACATAGGCTGGGAGTAGGAAGCGCACGCAGCATAACATACATCTACGGTGGCTGTTAGTCAACTGAACAACAGGGCTGCCCGCTGCCGAAAGAATTTTAGCAATAGTACCAAAACTTACTTTGAAAATGTAACAAAATTGGTAAAATCATACCAAATCTAATTAAAACATAAAACAAAAGTAAAATGGTATCAAAAAGTATTTCTTTGCGGCAAAAAGGGGTCAAATTTGTACGAATGTGCCAACTTCAGTAGCGCTGCTGAATAAAGCTCTAAAATCTTAGAATTGCATCAGCTGTTCTAAATGACACCTGAGCCCTGAGCAGGACTTCATTTCATACATATAAACAATTAATACCTTTCTTATACATATTAAATAGTGATGCATTCTTGTCAACTAATCTAAGTCTATTAGTAAATAACTTATTAACGTTATAATTAATTTCACTGAATAATAGGACAGATGAGTAGATACATTACTTGATTGACACCAACGGGAAATAAATAATGTTTAAAATTTTGATTCAGCTATTTGGCAAGTAGGAAAGAAATTTAAAAACTTTAAAAAACACTGTTGAAAGAGTCTCTGTACTGAAATTTTGAAAGAATCATTTTTGGAATCAGAAAACTGGAGTTATTTTTAGTGATTCTGATGCCATTCCCCCAAAATGAAAGATTCCTGATTCCAATTAATCGCCCCATCTCTAATGGATACCCACATAACTGAGACTGCAGAGGTGGTATTCTTTACCATCCATCACTAGGGACCATTCAAGACCTCAACATCAACCAGTTCACCACAAAGTGGGGTCAGGGCGCCCCTGCCAACCCCCTTTATGCTCCATTATACACAAGTAGACCCATTAATTTATCCATACCAAGGGTCGTCCTTCAGAGTAATGGGGTGCTGTGGGGTGTAGCATCTCGTCCAGTTAGGGTTCGCCCCAGTGCAGAAGCCCCCCCCCCTCCCTCCAGCATGCCCACACCCCTATTATACACAAAATCATCCCTTCCTGGCCAGTGAGCACACACTCAATCATCCAACCCTAAAACTCACTCTCATATAGTATTTATGAGTCTATTTCTAGCCATCACGGAACACTGTCACAACCTCATGTGCTCTTCTTCCCACAATCATCTCTTATCCACTCATCCTTCACTCTAGCCACCTTTCACACACCAAGCATCCTTCTCAAGTTGACCGTTTGCTCTGCTCTCACTCAAGATCTTTCCTTATCCCCCCATACCATAGTCGCACTCCATTACACAAGCATACTCTCATGCAGCTTTCTGCCACATTTAGCATTCACCAATGCTCTAATTCAACCAAGACACTTTCCTACCATTTTAAAAGTTTGCCATCTGCTTCAACAGCACCACTCTCATTCACAATGTATGGTTAAAATTTCGCACTTGTTCAAGGGTGACACTGCATACTTGGATATCATACCCCCCTCCCCCATTCTCACCCCCAAATACCATTACAATACTCTTTCAACCCTCTCACACACAGTGAAAAGATTTGATCAACATTTTTAAATGGCTCTCCCTCAGAGCCAACACCACCAGGTCATCCTATACCAAAATATATAGAACCCATCCCTCATTAATCTCCCATTTGTGTCTCATTCATATTTCTCTCAGTACTCTATTCATAAAGATAAAGAAAGTCTTAGCAAATTGATCTAATCATTAACAAAATTAAAAAATACAAACATGTAAAAGTTGTGCCACGGAGCACACACAAGATTGAGGAACTTCCTTGTCTTTGAACCTGAAAGTCAAGGCACTGATGTCTCGACACTCATCGAATACCCATTTTTGGGGTCCTTCCTTCTTGAGAAAGTTCAAATACTGGAAGAGACAAAACCAGTTATAGATTAAGAATACCCCATTTTAAAGGCAAAATGAAGAGATCTTAATGAAAAGGTAAACAATCAAGTCACTTACAGTATATAGATTTAGGCTGTTATTTTCTATTCCAAGGGGTCAACATATCCACAATGGATCCTATTGGCATCCTTAAAACTGCTGTCCCTGGATTAGGTTCTTACCCAGAAGCATTGTTGTGAGTGGTGAATATGTGAATGGCTTGGATACGGGAGCCAATTTCAACAATCTTTTTAATTGAAGTTTTCACCACTTTGACTTCACAGTCTCTCTCTCAACTACTCCTTTTTTCTATTGTCCAGATAGAATGAACTTTTGAGAGGATTTGGTGATTAATATTTATACAGTGGAATTTGCTTACTATGATTGCAGATAATGTTATCAATTTGATATTGTTATCAAAATCACTGTCCAAAAACACTTCTATTTAAATCCATTAAAAATAATATGCATGATAATCAAAATTCTGGTTGTTATCAAATTCAAGTATTTAGTTATTTTGTACATCAGGTTAAGGATTTTAAGCATTAAGTAGTGAAATTTTGCCAAATTCTGAATTTTCTGTTAATCTTCCAGAAATATTTTAAACCAGGCAAATGCAGAAGGTTATAATGTCTAATTGTGATTTCTCAAATTCACTTTCATTTTCTCCTTCAATGAGATAATTTAAATTAAAGTGCTTTATGGCAGAAGCAAGTAAAAATGTAAAGATTTGAGTCTTCAAGAAAAGCAAGGAATTATTGAGTGCTATGATAAGTAGCATTTACTAATCAGAACATGGATAGGAAGAGAGTACAATCTGGGAAAGTGGTTGAGTCAACATTAGAAATTTGGTTTAGCAACTTTGTGAGAAGAATGCTTTAATTAATGAGCCTTTATTGAGTAAAAAAGGAGAAGAGCTTGCAAATAGTATGAGCAGAAAAAGTTTCCATGCGACTGCTGGATGGTTTAAGAGGTGGAAGCCGTGAGAGAATATTGTGTACAAGAGATTTCATGGTGAAGAAAAAAAGCAAAAAAAATTTTAACAGCTGATAAGTAGATAAAGGGAGAGTGGTGAAAAATTATTGCTGAATATTCTTCTATTTTTATTTACAATGCAGGCAAAACTGGGCTCTATTTATGTACAGTGCCTAAGCTTACTTATTTGTTTAAAAAACAAAGTCCTAAAGGATTTTAATCTTCAAAAGTGCCAGGAAAGGTTCCTTAGTGTGCTAACATGAAAGGTGAGGACCAAGAGCTTCTAGTGATAGATAAAGTAAAAATCTTTGATGTTTTAAAGGTGCCAAAATAGATGACATAACACAATGTTTTTTTAAATTCTGTCTTATTAAATAGTTGTTTATAACATAAAATTAGCTAATAATTTCTTTATATCATTTGCTTATTGTTATCAAAATGCCATTGTTGCAAATTGAGCATAACTTTATGCCAATATATTTAAATTTTCTGTTGAATTTGGTAAGAAATAAAAGTTGACTTGAAAAATAGTTCTTGGTGATTATTGCTTAACTGGCAATTTTAATGTTAATAAAAATGTAAAATGTCATAACACAATGCAGAGGGTGGCCAAAAAACTAGGGACCACAATCAGAAAGAGAAGTTGTCAGGTTCTTTGTCCAACCAGTTAGCCAAGGGAAGAGTGGCACATGAGTGATTAGTGAGATTACTGGTACCTGCCTAACAGAAAGTGGTTTGGCCAGGTCCTTGGTAGAATAGAACCTCTCCTTATACCCTAGCCCCCCTCTCTTCCTTTTCACCTAAGTGAATATTTTCATGAGCTTAAGCTCAAACTTATTTGTAGGTGTAGTGTGCTCTTTAAAGGTGATTATTTTTGCCTCTTCTATGTTTGTACATTTGATTGACCTGTTTTGTTATACAATTATTTTTGAAAGGATTAGATTTGGTATATTTTTTATTGTTAGTACCTTTTTGTTTTTGTATATTTGATTGCCCTACATTTTGGCAACAAACTGTTGTATTTGGTTGTAAATTAATATGTAATTTGTGTTTACACATGTGATTGTCCTGTATTTCTAGAATAGATTACTGTAGTGAAAGACAGTTTGTTTATAAGATTTGCCCCTTCAGTTTGAAAAGAAATACAGTAAACACTTGATATAACAAATTTCAGATATAACGAACCAAATTTCCTAGCTGAACTCCATCGGGTTTAACAGGCAAGCATTACGACCAGCCTGAGTGAGTGTTGGTGTGTCACATGTCTCCTACAGTGCAAGGTTCATATCAATACTATGCTGTGTAGTCCACAACGTCCATCGGCTTTAACGAACAACCCCCCCGCCCCATATAGTTCGTTATATCGAGGGTTTATTGTATATGTCTAATTTTGAATATTTTGTCAAACTATGTAAATTGGACATAATATAATTAGTGGCATTTTTGTCTTTTTTTAGGCCCTTACCTAAACTTACAGTCTTCGGCTTCTTTGTACCTTTACTTTAGCTTACATTTTTTTTTATGTAGCAGCATGGCACTTCAAAAGCTCTGCAGAATGGATGGGGTTCTCCCAAAAGATCAAGAATTCCATCTATATGTAGTTGGATAAAGTGTAGCATGTTGTATATAAGTGAGGTGTGTCAGATTCTTGGTGGCTGTAAATGAATATGGGTACAGTTATTGTCCTTTATAGCTCCCTGGGAGTAGATAGCATTGTGTAGTAGTTAGGTTGTCCGCCTTCCCTCCCCTATGTCTAATCCCTTTTTCTTTTCAGGGTGTGTGGGTAGCATGATGGGTGGGGAACTCAATAAACTTTTATCGTGCCCCCCATTCATCCCTGTCTCTTCCTACAGGCAATTTTCCAGCTTAAAAAAGAAAGATTTGAAAGAACATTTTTTTTATGGATTGATATCAATTAGTCTAAGAAGATTGTGAAGAGACAAGTGAAAGGAGAATAGGTGAGTGTAGCCTGTGTGAAAGTGTGGTTGAGAGTGCTAGGTGTAAGGATGGTTGAGTGCTGCAGTGAGTCAGTGACTGACAATGCCTTCTCTTTTCCAGCTCTGTGGTGCTGGTAATACCTGCCATTCGTCCTCTGGCTTTTAAATAGGTGGTAAAAGCCAGTCTTGACCCTCGTGTGACAGGAAAGTGATTGTCCTGAGGTGTGGGTCCCTGAGAGTGACTCCCACTCTTCATATCGCAGTAATTGGGACTAGCGCCTCTGTCTTCGACAAAGTGGTTGGAATCCACACATCCCAATTCCATAAGTGCGAAACGCTTTGCACCGTAGCTGCAACTCGCGTATCACAGTCAGTCCTCTAGGACAGGACTCCATTGAGGAACCTCCTTTCCCAAAGAATGCGGGTCCACCTCCCCTTCCCCCTCCCTCTGACTTGCAAACTCTAGACCTTTAGTTGAGGGTGTGGCCAGTACTGGATCATATGCGATTGATTTATTTATATTTTGCGGCTGATTCTTTTTCAGTGTTGGTTGGTATATTTTGTGAGGCCATATATATATTTAGTAATTTCACTAACGGTACACATTATTTATTTGTTATTTATATTTGCGTAAGATTTCGATTTTTGTGCTGGTTGATCTTTATTTAGGGTTTAGGTTGTAAGGCTATATATATTTATACTTGGTATCAGTTGAGGGAAGCAGGTTTTTTTATTATATTCCAGTTTTCTAATAAACTAAGTTTTAGAGTAGCCCCTCATTAGCCACCCCCCCCCCCCTCAAAGATGCTTAATATAAGTCAGTCATGAGGAAGCAAGTTAGAGTGGAGGGAAGCTGTTGCATGCTGCGGGAATTTTTATAGCACCTCCTCTGTGCTAACATTCCATGAAACAGCTAGGAAGTGGAACTTGAATTGCAACTTAACACCCACCAGGATTACAACCAAGTAGGGAGGTGATGGTATTGGTGGTGTCATATCCAGGTGGAAATGACTGACCACACTTGACCTCCAGGGTAGCTAAGAGTTTAGAAAACACAGCCTTGCCTGCTGGGTTGTTGTATGGGTCAAGTAACCAATGTGCGTTTCATTAATAGGGGAAAAAACAAACCTGGTGTAATTAAACTGTACCCCAGGGAGAAAGGAATGATTTAAGGACATATGAAAGAAGAGATTGGAAAGGAATTAAAAAAAAAAAACAATATAAAATGCTGAATTTTGGAAGGTATACAACTTTACCTTAAAAATTTTTCGCTTAATTTTGAGACCAAGGAAAACTGAGTGATTTTGAATGCAATATATTAAATACATTTATTCAGATACTAGTTTTGAAAGGTAGAACCTCTTTAAATAGTTACAGAATCAAAGTTTCCTATGTACTGAATTTAAGCCCAAATGTTTGCTTCCTAAGGTGGATTAAGACCACTTTTCTAGACTTGTTTCTGGGGTCACTCATGGTAGAACCAGTTCTGATCAATCACCCCAAAATACATTATGATTTCTCACCTGGAAAATGGCCTGGACAGCATCATCCACATGAAGGATCCCTTCCTCAGTCAGATCAACATCAATGACAAAAAAGGCAAAGCCTTTTGCACCTGACCTTTCACCTGCTACAATTGAGTTGATCCATCCTTGGGCCTTCAAATAAGAGAGGAGGGAACCGGGTCCTTCATGCCCAATTAAATGACCCAAATAGTGGCCTGGCTGAAAGACAAAAACTGCTTTGTAATTATTGAAGTAAAGTATTATTACTAACTTCTTTAGAACTAGGAGGGGGTGAAAGAGCCCCATTAGGGAAGAATTACAAAATTAAAATTAAAAGAATGAAGACTAATATACATCATATGAGGATATAGAAGCCCCCTTCAGCAGATAGTGGTATAGAAAAGTGGTGTGGTGTATGTAGTGTCGGAGAAAAAAATATGATCACCATCCATAACATGTATTTTTTACATATTTCAGAAAGCTGTAAAATATGTTCTAATGTAGATATAGTGTTGGGGTAAACTGCATTTTGTAGAGCAGTCATGCAGCTTGCTGGTCCTGTATTGTGTCGGTTGGCTGCTAGCAGTGGTTGTGAGTGGACATGCCATCGAGTTCCACGCATACTGTGTATTCACAAAATAATAACTTTTGACTAAGTGTTGCATTTTAAGAAAGCCTATAATGGCTGCAAAGAAACAATAATCAAGTACAAAATAGGTGCTATTGTTGAATTACATAAGGCTGGAAAATCACAAAGACAAATTGAAAAACATTTAGATATATCTCAAAGTACTGTGAATTTATGCGTTTCCTGCCATATAAGTGATGATGTTTCTGGTACTCCAGTCCAAAAAAGTGGTAGTGGGAGACCTAGAAAGACAAATTTACGTACTGGTAAATTAATAAAACATACTGTGTTAATGAAATCAACAATAACAGCAAAAGAAATTAAGTCTGAGCATCGCAATTTGCTTAAAGTTGTATCTGAGCGCACACTTCAACATCGGCTGCAAAAGGAGCTAGGGTTGCCATCTCGTCATGCTGCCAAGAAACCTTTCCTGAATGCCAAAATGCAAGAGATAAGAGCTGATGATGGAAAAACAGTTCTCCTTAGTGATGAATCCTATTTTTTAACATTCAGAAGCTGTCCAAGAATGGTGCCCCGCCCGTGTGGCTCAGATAGGATAGATCCTAAATACACTATCAAGACAATGAAACACCTGCCAAGGGGTGATGCTTTGGGGTTGCTTTAGCTATTTTGGTAGGGGGGGGCTTTATTTTTTCTTCCTAAGAACACAACCATTAAACCATGAATGGTGAATGATATTTAGCCATGCTAAAGGAAAAACTTCCACCTTGTCGCAAGGCAAAAATCATTAGTAAAAGGCTCAATGATAATGAAATTTGTGTCCTAGATTGGCCAGATCTCAACCCGATCGAGAATCTAAATGGCTTATAAGAAATAAAGTTGAATGTCACAATACTGGCTCAATCCCCAACATCACAGAAGCCATCATATCACAAGAAATGTGCCCAAATTTGATCAAATCAATGCCAGAACATCTCAAATAAGTCATTGAGAATAAAGGACATGTGATAAAATACTAGTATAAGGTATGAATGTACATAGATTAGGTTTAAATACTTATAAATATTGATTGTGTACAAAAAATAGGTACAATTCTCATGGTGATCAGATTTTTTTTGCCAGCATTGTAAAAGTAGAGGAGAGAGGAGTGGTGAGAGGCTATCTGTAAGTTGAGGTAAATGGAGCGACTTGCACCCAAATGCCAGGCTCAATGTGACTGCCAATAGGTGGATAACTCCTGAAATCTTTTGTGTTACTAAGATCCATGTGACAGAATGCACCAAGTCCCATTTGAACTTTCTCTTTGCACACAGAAGTGAAAATGTAAAGTGTAGAAAAAAAAAATCAGTATTTAGATCAAAATAAAACTTGGCACTGCTGCTTAGCATTTAACATTTCCAAGGCTGAGCAGTACTCTATGCACTGTTTCGTCATAGTAGGAAGAGTAAAATCAGATCTGAGACAGAAATCATGCATTTATGATGAGTGAACAAAGGATTTTTACAAATATCTTTATTTTATTGATTTCATATCTTAGACCAAGCATATAATTAATTAAGGCTATGTTTTTTGTTTTTTTAAGTGATACTTTGTACAGTGCACTTGGTGGAGGGGGTTATTTTCCTCCCATACTTATCTATAAAATGGAAAAACAGATCAAATTTTGTATTATTTTTATTTAGCTTTTTTAGATTAATATCTTTGGATGTTCTCTTTCACTGGTATTGTCTTTAGTAAAGAGTTGCGGATGAATTTGCCAATTCAAACAGTTAGGGTCAATGAAAAGGTTATAATATGTGCAATAGGACAATGGTGGGATAATTATTAACATAAGAAATAGGTTCAGTTCAATGTTAATACATAGTTCAATAGAGTAGGATGAAGTTGAGTCACTGAAAGATTAAGGATATGAATGAATTTATGATAATGGAAATTAGTAAAGTATGTGAAGCTGATGCAGTTGTTTCTTCGTGACTTTAATTTAAACTGTGGACTGGTACTTTTTTTATTATTATTCTATAGACCCTTTTTGCCAACTTTCTAAAGTTTTTAGATTTAATTATCAGTTTCAATAAGCAAGCACTTTTTGAGGACAAATTAAGTGTTTGAAAGAAGAGGACTCCCAATACAAAGTTCATCATTCCTAATGGATAGGAATTGAAAGGACCATTTAGAAACCTGCATTAAAAGTTTGTACAGAGAAAAATAAATGACCTTTACTTAAAACAGAAAATTGCCACCCTAAAGTTTGAGAACAGATTTGTAAAGAATGTAGTAGAGATGGGTAAATTGAAAATGTGTGATATATATAGAGCTAAAAGAAATAGTTTTAAGGAGACTAATTGGAGCATGCAACTTTCCTGAGCTTGCCAAGGCTCTACAATAAAGTCGATTACCCTATGAGCATTTTGGATGGGTAAGCACATAAACCTCTTGCACAACATGGTCACCCATGTAACACACATGATTCCCTCGATGGGAAGAAAAAAAAAAAATTGTATCTGGGAAATTCGGGCCAAATGCACTCACCGATGTTTTGTAATAAGGCCGAAGGTCAGGAATGGGAAAAGTGATGTTGAGCTTACGAATATCCTTTACAGGGACAATGTATATGATTTTCTTGCATTCATTTTCAGTGAATGGGTGATCAAGCCATGATGGAACCTCAACATTATGATTGGCAACCTCTGAAAATAATTCCACTGCCATTTCTTCCAGTTTATCCAAACTCTCTGTAATGTGATAAAGCCAGGTCTTAAAAAACAACAAAAAGTTACCAACTTCTCAAAAAAAAAAGCTCTCAATGGTGTGATATCAGGGTATCATATTGGCTCAACTAGCATGCAATATGCTAAAAGCTACAATTTTGGGGGCGGGGGAGATCAATGAGTATTGTTAATAATAATAGGAGATGAGCGATATTCGGCATGATATTATTGCTAATAGACTTCAACAGTGCCAAACTTACTGAACTAAACTTATTTGCTTTTGTAGGGTTAGAATTATGATTTCTTACCACATATGCACAAATGTCAATATAAAGAGAATGATAGTAATCAATGCAAGTATTTTAGGTGAGTTAAAAAAATATAAAAAGTAATAATTAAGATAAAGAGCTAATAACAAAAATATTCAATTTAAATACAAGGGTGATGTGAATATATTAAAAATAAATTTCTGATAGGGTCACTTCTTAAGGAGTTGCCTCCATCTTCTATCAAACAATCTTCACCACCTAACCACTCTCCCTCTGGTCAGCTTCAATGGAGTCGCTCCACCTCAACTTTAGTAATCCTTTTCTACATCGTCCAAGTTATTTCCAACACAATATCTCAGCATAATCATTCTCTCTTATAATCAGTACCCCCCCCATCCTCGCAGTTAAATTAGCTCAAAGAAAAATGGGGAAGATATGATAATGAAGGATTGGAAATGCTCTTGTGGGTTATTCTACCTTTGCCAAGAAGTGCCAAGCCCATGATATTGGCAGAATAATACTTCTTGTGGAACTCCAGGAGTGCTTCTCTAACATCTATACCCTTTTGCTTGGGAATGATATCCAGTGTGTCTTTATTTCCTGTCCCAAATTTGCTGAAATCATGACTTGAGTTTGCTGTTGATTTCTCCAACTGAGACATTCGCCAGTAGTCATTCTGGAGGTTCTTTTCGTGTTCAGAATTTACAGCATTCACCTCACGATCAACTGCACTTGATGTGAACAGTGGTGAAATAAAAAACTGAGCAAACCTAAGATAAAAAATGAATATATTAAAACAAATCTGTATAGGAATAAAATTGAAGAAATAACAATTTATTTATTATTTTCTAAATGAATTTTTTAACATGCAGATGACCTGCAAAGGACTGTGCTATTAAGATTTTCTTATCTAACGGGAGTTTAAAAACTTAAAGGGTGGTGAAGTATTTAGAAATGGCAATCAGAATATGATTAGATTTTAACCAAATACTGGTAATATGTAGTAATATTAAGAGATGAATATGTAGGCGAAGATGCCCAGACAAATTCCTCATACAGAATTGCGGGCTTGGAAAATGATCCCCAATAAAAAGTGAAAAATAAAAATTTGTTGCTTAGAATACTTTACTAAAATTAAATCAAAATGAAATTACAAAGTAAATCCTTGTATTAAAAAAATTAAAATTTTAAGTTATAGGTTTAATAGGTTAGGTTAAAAGCTATAAAGTTGCAGTTATAGGTGAGAGCATGGAAAGAGATTCTTCTAGAAAAATAAAAATTATTGTTAAAATGATAAAAAAAATTGCATTATCACAGATTTCTTAAGGGATTTGACCATTAACTTAAAATTATATTTGATTTAATAAATAAATTAATTTTTTAATTTGCATTTATTTGGTGTCTTTCCTCATCCTTCCCCCTAAATGGACTTTTTTTAGAAGACTCTTTTGTTTCTCCACTTAATTGTTATACTTTAATGGAATTACAGTGGGGAGAAATAAGTATTCGTACACCTTCAGAATTCAATTTTAATAGACTCCAACAAACCAAACTTCATGAAATTTACACAATAGATGTATATTAATGTAAAGTTAAAAGTTATGTGCATAAAAAGTCATGAAACAGAAATGAAATATTCAGAGTATTGAAACAGTTATGGTGGAATTGCATACAACTGCAAATTCACTGGCTCTGTCTCACATCATCTTTCCCATGGAGCCCAAAGGACTGACCTATTCCATGCCGGTTGACAGGGCCGATTAGTATGGGCGAAGCGGTAGCAGTAATAGCACCTACGTGGCAGTGGTCAGAATTCCTTCACGCAGTAGCGATACCAACTGGCACGCACCGACTCAGGGAGCTTGTCACAGTCGAATGTGAGGATAAGTGCAGGGGTGGGTCTAGAGGCCCCTCCCTGTTTTCTCACCACATGTTCGAACTTGACTGCCCCATGGTTGGCCAGCTCTAAGGTGAAGTCAGCTATGGAGTGGTGCACGAGTTCCCTTGCATAAACTACTAATTTCATGAAGTTCATGGTAGTTGGCTGAGAAGGTCAGCATCTACCCTGTGAAAATAGAGGCTGACCAGAGAAAGTTGTGGGAGAGGTTGTAGCGAAAGTGAGGAAGTAGGGGAGAAATACAGGCTGTCTGAAAGAAGGAGAAGAGGCTAAGCTGGGGCTGGCATGGCGGCCAGGAAGGCAAATCGCCGCGCCCCTAATGGGGGGCTGGGTCTCCACTTAGTTGTAATGATTTGGTGGATGAGCATGAGTGTTTTGATCACCATATAGGTGTGGTGATGCCAATTTCTTGGTCAGGGGATTAAAATGTGATTGGTGAATGATTATATGAATTGCTTTGGATATGGGAGCCATTTTATTTTCCACTTTTTTTTTCTCGCTTTTTTTTAAGAGCTCATCTGGCAACTTCCTACTTGGGCATTAGTCACCGTATTCAACATTGCCTAAAATTAGGCATCTTTTTAAAAGGATGCTGCTATTAACATAACCTTATGTATGAAGGGTCTTGAAAAAGTTTGTGGAAAATGCAAATCAACTAAAAACTAAGCCTTTGATTTCAAATGTTTCCCCAGAGAAATAAATTCCAATGACTATGCTATGATGTGCACAAATAAGTAACAATACAATGGATTATTAAATAAGTAAAAGAGATATAAAAAAAAAAGCTTCCCTATTTGGCTTCTGCTGAAACTGAAATAAGATCTTGATATTTGGGTGGGAAAAGTGTGGAATTATCAATGCTTTAAGGGCAGTGACCTGATCAAATTTCCTTAAAACATTGATTCCTTCTCAAACCACAACTTCTCCATAATTTGTTTTTTCTTGCTTCAATTATAACCTAAATCATATTACTTTTTTTAAACTGTTATTTCTTTGTCAGTGGACCATCCTATCACTTCCTCTTTAACACAACCTAACTTTTCATAAGGGTTGTTAAGAGTTGACCTAAAACTCTAGGTCCCTCCTATAATCATGTCTTGAATGATGCAAATTGGTGGCAAAAAAAATAATTAAGACACAAACAACAAATGTAAGCAATGAAAAAAAAACAAACTTTCACTTACCTATCTAATGCTTCTCTAAAGGCATCGGGTGAAACATCAAAAAAAAAGCTTGTATGATCCATTGCTGTAAAGGCATTGCTGCTACCACTGTGTTCTGACAGATATTTGCTGTAATCATTCTCACATGGATACTTTTCTGTTCCCATAAAAAGCATATGTTCACAAAAATGAGCCAAACCTGGTAACTCCCAAGGGTCACTTAAACTTCCTAAAAGCAAAATAAAACTATCAGTGAAGAAGAATGAAATATAAGAAACTTTTATGAGAATCAAAATTTACTGCAAACAATTGTGATACTGTACCTATGTGAACATCAAGAGCAGCTGCCGATTTGTCAGTTGCTGGATCTGCTATTAACATAACCTTTAAATCATTTTTTAAAATTAAGGCCCGATATTTGCGCTTGTCTTCTACGGATGAAATTATATTATCTTCTCTTACTTTGACTGACATTGCTTGATTGGTGGTACCTCTGAAAAATGTAAAGAATAAACCTTCTAGTCAATTGGGTAAGAAGCAGAGTGAAGCATATGTATCCTACTCAGCAAACCAAGTGGATAAGGCACTTGATTTCCATGGCTGGATAATTTGGTTTAATTCCAAGTGAGAAATATTACATATTTGGGCATGTGTAGGAAACTCTTACCAATCTTGGTTTTGTGTCCACTTTTATGCATATACACAAACAGTTTTATCCAAGCCAATTACAACATGCAGTCTTTCAATCGTTTTCTTTGCACACAAATATCGTTGTTTATAGAAGCCACCAAAGGGGTTTAAAATCAACACTCACCCAATATTGAGTTGTGTTCATCAAGCCTTTGACGCGGCCTCACCACATCCTTGTACCAAAATTACTAGACACTAATGACAAGTGGAAAGCAAACTTCTTTCCAAGAGAGACAACCAAGTCGCTCTCTTTACCACTGACTGGCACAAATCAAACCACTAGCCATACACTATGTTCCACAGCCAACCTCTTCCACCTAACACTAATCAATAAGTACTAAACATCAACTTAGACCCACATATGACCTTTGCTCAGCACATAAAAAACATCTCTAAGGCCATATCCAAATTTGACACCTTCAAGCAACTTCAGACAACACAAAGAAATAATGAACATGCTATAAAGAATTTATCCATAACAGCCTAAATAACATCCCCACCATGGGCACCAAAATGCAAAGCTAATGCAAAGCTACATATAATACAGACACTACAAATTTAGTGTCCCCTGCATCCCAGCTGGCTACATAAAAACCACCCCTAGAACACCATCCTGATGCTGAAACCAAAATTCTCTCCATTAAAGACCACCTAAACAGGGTAGGTACACAGCTTTTCAGCAAGATACTCTGCTCTTCACATCAACTACACACTTTCTCTTCCATCCTAACTGCCCAATATACCAAATTATTCAATGTCTTCCCAACCCCACCGAAGCAGAACACAATACACTCACTTTACCTGCATAGCATTTTAAAACTAGCCACCAAATTCCCTAATCTGGAGTGCACCACTCGGAATTCACCTATCAGAATCCACTCTGGATCACCCTAAATCATTAAAAAATTAGGATACTCCCTCTCCCCCCCTCATGCAGAACATCTTTCCTTTCTCTAAGGAAGCTCTGAGTAACTCCATATGCAAAGGCATCATTCCTAAGTGCTGGCAGATTGGTTTGAAAAGAAATTTGAACAATTTATTCTTTTTTTTTCATTGTGGTCGCCCATCTGGAGACAAAAGTGGAGCAAGTGTGAGAAATAAAGAGAAAGATCTTTGAAACTAATTATTTTACCAGATCAATTTTCCAAACTAATGAAATGATAGTTAATCAGGTGATATAAAAAAAAAAAAATTTCACCTTTTGATGGCCACACTATGTTTTACAGGATAAGGGTATATTAGGTCTTGGTAAAAAAAGCAAACAAACCTTAAGCAACCTATCTAAACTAGTCTCTTGTTTCTAAAAAATTTCAAATCAGACGAAATTTGCTAACTATTTCTTCAGAATAGTGGATTGGTTGCACCATTAGTGTTTGAATGGACTTTTAAGAGGCATAAATAGGCATAACAATGGAGAGCTATAGGATAAATCATCTCATATGGTCAGGGTTTCTCACACACGGGTCCAACATACCCCTCTTAGCTATCATCGACAATATTCACAAATTTGCCCTCAACCAGACACCTTTCTCTTAAACATGCTCTCCAATTTTTTACTTCAACCCTTCACAAGTCAGCACACTTATATACTATCTTCCCAATTTTATTCTCATCTATTATTTTTATAGGCCAGTACCACTTCAGAACCTTCTCACTCACACTTAACTCATACAATAATAGTGAGTTTTTATCTGGTGCTTTTCAAGGCCACAAACGTTCACAAGGCACCTGTACATCAATCAGCTAAGGATGTTTGACATCAGATGGTAACAAACACACCACAATGGAGAGTAACAAGGAGTAACAAGGAAAGGAAGTACCCTAGGAGACCTTACGGGCCCCTTCAAAGAGGGTACCTTTGGACTAGCAATCGAGCAGGCACATGGCTGCTCAATTGTTTTGCATCCCTAAACGGCTACTTTTCAAGACTTTGTCTAGTCTTGACTTGAACTGGTCAACAGATTCACTGTTGACAACTTCTACTGGAAGTGCGTTCCACTCACCTGCCATGTAGTCAGTGTGAGGAAGAGAGAAATGCTGGTCCGGTCCCAGAGTCCACCGCCCAGCTTGCCTAAACCGTGGCATCACGGATATCACGAACCAGGGGATGTGTAGATTCCAATGCCCAGAGAGCACTCAGCGAGCTTTGTGAGTTGCTATAGATCCCAATCCTGTCTCCAAACTGGGCACATCTGTAATCTCCCCTACCGAGGTGTGTATTGCCACCAGCTCGGCCGTGAAGACATAGGCAGCGCCTGGCTGAGCCCCGCTGACTTCAAACTGAGGAAATACATCGTGGAAGCCGCCCCCCTCTTGGGACTTAGAGCCATCCGTATAAACTGGAATGGTTACAGCGCGACACAAGGTGTGCTACAAAAAGGTCAAACATAATACTCCAGACACTGTAGAAGCTTTGGGAGCAGAGGCGTGGCGACAATAGCCAAATATGGTAACCTCCAGGATAGCATCCCAATTAAAATCCGGCTGTGCATCCTGAGACCACAAAGATAGATCAAGGCAGGAAAATGAAACGGTTCTCAGGCAGTGATGCGTAAACTCATCCACATTTAGGACACCCATCTCAAGCTCATTGATAAGGTCAGCAAGGACTTGACCCTGGGGATTGATAGAGTAGTCTCCCAGAGGGGGTGTCTACCATTTAGATCTCCGGGTAAGAGATAGGGTTTCGGCAACCATGCCATGATGCGTCCGTCGAAGTCAGCTGACAGTGGAATGTACGTGGAAATAACAGTATACCTTGTATCAAAATGCAGCTGGACAGCTACTGCCTGAAAGGAGGTATCTAAAGCGAAGAGAAGAACGGAGACATCATGCCGGGTATAAATTGCACATCCTCCCTCCCGGGCCCCATCCTGTAGTGGTGGGGTCGCAAAACCTTTTTACCCCGGGAGGGTGGGCAGGGGGCATGCGCCTAACATGGTCTCCTGCAAAAAGATAGCTAACGGGGAATGGGATGAGACGAGCCTCCACAGCTCCTCCCAGTTGTCCCGGAGTCTGCGGCAATTCCATTGAAGGAATATGCTCTCCAGGCCTAGCTCGGAGGAGATGCGGGAGGCCCTCTTCGAACAGAAGACTCTCACAGAAATGGCCGTACGCTTCCCGGAAGCAGAACCCCAGCCGCTGTTGGCCGGAAAATGCGATGTCACCTTCGAGGACTTATTGGGAGAGGTTAGGCTCGCCATGCGAGTCTTTTCCTCCCTCTGCCTCAAAACCTTAGGTAGGCATTGCGGCTTCAGAGACAGGGAAGCCTCTTTTTGAGGATCCACCATCTCCGAGGCACCCAGCCCACCACTAGTCGTAGGCAAAGGAGCCGAAGCTCCTTTGTTGCTGTCATCCTTTCAGGGGCAGCTTTAGGAACCCTGCAAGATAGCCTGGTGACCAACTTCAGGGGTGTTGCCTCCTGTGAGTCTAACAACTCGGTGGAGGCGTGTGGCCATTTCGCCTTAAGGGAAATGGTCACGCTGGGGGAAGTGGGGGGAGCTCAGGTTTTAGCCGGGGCTGGGTGTGAACACTTTGTACCGCCAGCTTTATCAGGAAAGCGCCAGGTTGAGTAGAACCCACAGAAGGGTTTCCGAATAGGCGCGGAAACAACCGTGCTTGTTGGCCTGTATGGGCCAGAAGCAAAGGGTGTCTTTCTTAGCATTGAGGCATATGACATCCCAGGCAGAGCCGGGCATGCCAGGACCAAGTCCTTAGCCTCACGGAATGAGAGACGATCCTGGGCATGAACAGCCAGGATTTCTTTCACAAGTAGATATGCACAACATTGCTTTTAAGAAGCTGGGTGCGGCTCTCTGCAATTGACACACTTGGCCACACACGCTTTGGACTTATCATGTGCGGCCTTGGAGCAATTCATATGGCCGAAGCGGTGACAGTAATAGCCCTTCCGTGGCAGTGGCACGAATGCCTTCACGTGGCAGTGGCACAAATGCCTTCACGCGGCAGTGGCACGAATGCTTTCACACGGTAGCGGCACCAACTGGCATGCACCGACTCAGGGAGTTTGTGAGAGTCGAATGTGAGGAAGAGTGTAGGGGTGGGTCTCGAGGCCCCTCTCTGTTTTTTCATCACACAATCAACCTTGACCGCCCCATGGTTGGCCAGCTCTAGAGTGATATCTTCTATGGAGTAGTCCACGAGTTCCCTTGCATAATCAATTCATTTCAAAAAGTTCATGGTATAGTGTGGCGTCACACTCACCGGAGTGCCATCAAGTGTCCAAAGAGCACTTATCTTGGCTGCCTCAGAAGGATCCGACGGATTCGCCAGAAGGCTCCCATCCGAGAAACGGGTCACCTTCAGCTCTCTACCAATCACACTAGCTAAAGCTCTCCTCTGATGGATCATGTTGGCCTTAGCTAACATGGTGCCATCAGTGGAGCGAATAACGAGGGAGCGTTTGAAGCCAGCGGGCTTAAAAATGCCAGGTAATCTCTGAATGAGGGGGCCTGATGTAATCAAGGCTCCGCTCTGCACACTAGAAACTTTGCTCATAGTCAAGGGCTCTGCACCCGGGGGGGCAGAGGGGCAGCAGACCCATACATCCCTGCAGTCTTTGCGGATGGAGAGGATCCCCAAGTTTTTTTAGTTTTTTTTTTGTATTTTTTAGGAGAGGATGGCGGGGAATGAACCCTCTTCTCCCTACCACCTTTAGGAGCCCCCAGGCCGGATGGACCACCCTCAGCAAGCTCCTTCTCCGAGATGGAGAAGATCCTGGCAGTTGTAGGGGGCAGTCAATTCGCTCCCATGGAAGGCCCTACCGTCTGAGCCTGGGTTGCCTCAAGGACCATGTCTATCTGGGGCCTCCAGTTGGCCATCTCCATCTCTAGGACATCACAGGTCCTATTGGCAGTAGTGTCATGAGTCTTGTCTTGGGAGGCACAGGCCTTGACCCCCGCTAGGTTTAATATTCTAGCCAGCAGGTCTTTTGAGGGAAGCAACTGATGGAGCCTGGCTTCCCTCTCCCCCCTAAGGGGGTTTGCCCTACCAAGCTGCTTCAATGGAAAGCGGGCGGCAATGGGCTGCCTGCTGGCTTTCTTGGTAGTCCCCTTGGAAAGTAAAGGGGGGACTGTCGCTGGAAAGAGGGAGGTGCCCGAAGGTACCTCCAGACAACGGGGTGAAGGGGAGTCCCCTACACCCATAGGCGAAGGAGAGGAGTAAGCCTCTTCTCCAGTTAGACAGATTTGGAGGGTCCCCTGTGAGAGCACAGGGTGGGAACCTCCATTTTTTCTGTGGAGCTGCCGATGATGGATGAGAAATTGAACGGAGATTTTTTAGTTTTCTCCTCATTGGGCATGGTGACCCTAATTTTCTCATGGGATGCAGATGCTCATCACCCCTCACAGTAGCCCACCCTACAAGGGGTGTGTACGGGGCTGGCAGAGCCAAGTGTTGCCATTCAAGGCTACCCATCCTGCCTGGTGACCTGGCAGTCCTTCGGCATGGCGGTTCCATCTTAGGCACAGCGTAAAATTGATAGAATGTGAAGTGAAAAGGAAAGGGAATGCGAGGAAGGTATGGGTAGAGATGAAGTAGGTTGTTAAAAAAACACCATCCCAAACACGAGCTCAGGGGTTAGGGAACATTGTCCCTTCTCTCCTCAGCCCCGATCTGGGATAGTTGGCTGTGAAGAAGGTCGGCATCTACCCTGTGAAAATAGAGGCTGACCAGAGAAAGTTGTGGGAGAGGTTGTAGGGAAAGTTAGGAAGTAAGAGAGAAATACAGGCTGTCTGAAAGAAGGAGAAGAGACTAGGCTGGGGCCGGATGGGGCGCTGAGTCCCATCAGCATGGCAGCCAGGAAGGCAAATCGCTGCACCTGTAGGGTGAGAAAAGGAATTTGGGCATGGGAGGGAAGGGAGGGGGGGGGGTGACACATTGGTGAAGAAATCCACAAATGGATATGAACTATCTTGTCACAGACCCCTCTCCCACTGAATTTAAAGTGAAAGTTCATGAGGAGATATCTGTAAATGGTGAAGCAAGAGGAAGTTAAAATGTGCGCAAGATAATTTATAGCCACAAATCATCCTGCAGGAATTAAGGCCAGGAGAACACACAATCCTTCAGGATGTCAGCTGCAGCAAACTGTGTGTGTCTACTTTTTTTTTTTTACTTTAAATTTCAAGTGGAATAGTAACGAGGCTGTATCATGCAGAAAATTAGTTGCAAAAATAAAAATAAAAGAGATTTGTAAGGAAAGTAGTAAATGTTGACTACAGGTCTTGACTGCAGGTCTTACTGCAGGAACTGGGGCCCAGAAATATGTGCTGTTCATCCAGGATTCAGTTTTAGCAGGGGTATTAATACCCCTGCTACCTCTGTATACATGACATCACCATATAGGTGCACAAGAGGATGGATTGGAGAAAGAATGATGGTGGCAGTAGGAGAAAGATGTGAAAGAATGCAGGCATGTTGAAAAATTCCACCTTGGCCCCAACTTGGAGTAGATGTGAAACTAAACTTCAGCACCCCCAAATAAGAGGCTTTTAATTAAAGTGGCAAAAAAGGGGTAAAATAAGAATGTCAAAAAGGAATAAAGCCTGGGTATAAGCAAAGGAACTCAATAGAGAGTTATGGCATATGATAGTGAAACCACTGTATAGGATCATAGAATTTATTCATGAGACTAGTTTTGGTATGAAGTTTACCATACCCTCTTCAGTCATTAGCTGAGGGATACAACTGGAGAGGGTATGGTGGTAAATTCTATGCTACTATACAGTGGTTTTACTATCAAAAGCCTGGGTAGGCTAGTTTGAGAGCATTGGGGTGAGGTGTAGGGGGAATAGGGAAAGATGTGCCAATCCTTCAAGTTCTAGGAGCAACAGTCTACATGGGATAAACCTTGCAGGTCTTGTCAAAGAAGGCAGAGACTTTGGTAGGGGTGATGGGGAAAAGAGAGAAGCATCAAAGAGGAAGAAACTTGCAAGAAGCTGGAACATTGTGTGTAGTTTTTGATATCAGCAAAGATGCCAGAAGTATAGCTTTCATGGACAGACCAGAAGGGCAGTATAGGAGTGAGTAGCAGGGAAAAGGGCTAGGAAAGCTGTAGAAATCTCTGTACTGCAAATAAGGGCACCCTGAAGGTGCCTTTTACATTTATTTTGCATTCTAGAGCCAAGGAACTGTGCAGAGCACCTATTGAGCATTGAGAGAAGTTCTTTAAGAAGAGACAAATCTGCAGTACAGGTGCCAAGTAACAAAAGCATGAACGGTGGTATTGAAACTTCTAAAACAAGACGCAAGTGAATATGGAAAAGATTTCAGAAGCAAAGAGAAGACTTACAGACATAAGTAACATGAGCATTGAATGAAAGCTGACTATTGAAGGTTGATGCTGTTGCAGAAAATAGTAATAAAGGGTTCGGTTGACTAGCTCAATGAGTCAGATTTGAAAAATAACACTCAATTTTTCCAATTATATTAAAATATAAATTTTTGCAAAATATTTACAAAAAGGATCATCCATAAATAACTACAATATATTTATCTAGTATCCAACATCTTGTTTCTAGAATGTTAGACCCAATAACAATGAAGCCATATAACAGAAAGCTTGCATGGAGAGATCTGTAAAGGAGTGAAGTTTGAGCAAGTAAAAAGTATGGAATGTATGGATCTGCAGACTCACCTACAAGCATTGGGACCAGAAGGGTAAATTGAGTGTTGGCCAAAAAGCAAACAAAAATTTCAATGATTAGAATTGAAAATGTGACCCTTTTCATTGTATAAATTAAATTGTTTGTTCAAAAGCACTCTATACATATATAGTAAAATTGTTAGCAATTTGGCTTTAATAATGTGGAAGCTGCAATGATGTTAAGAATGAATATTTGTGGTGAAAGCTGGATGATGACCAGAGAGCATGAAAAAGGTACAAGATTTGTTTGAGCTATGTAATCCTAATGGGCAGTCCAACTATATTCACCATTTGGAACAATGTTCAGAAGTAAAAAATGGAGGGTACTGTCTTGATTTTAACAAAGGTCATTAAAGACCTACCAAGTCAGTAAGAACCAAAGAAATTATTGAAGATTTTAGAAGAAGACTTCTTAAAAACTTAATGTATCTGCTAGAATGGAATACAAATACCAAAACCCTCATATAACTGCATTGGAAATGGCCTCCTTATAAGATGCACCTCCAGCATCAGCTCCTTGAGACTGAATTTCCTCACTGTGGAAAACATTTGTCAAATGGTTTCTCATTTTTGGACATGTTGTGATTGGTGATGAGGCAGCATTTTTTTATGCCTGAAAAAGTATATAACTATAATATCCAACGATATGAACCACTGCACCCTCCTCCTTCATCAATTTGACTTGTACTGTGGATCAGGATATGCAGGAATGGCAGTCTTATTGGCTCCTCCTCGTGAATAGAGCTCTACCTGAATATGATTTATGAATAAATAATTGTGGAACTACACTGCAATTATCGCAATAGATTCAATAGACTCGGGCAAATTATAATAATAGAAAGATTAAAATACTTTGTGATTGGAGAGAAATTGAAGGCAGCAATTAAGAATAATTTGTTTTGCTATGTACTTTAAAATTTCTTACCTACTATTGGATTTTAATCAATTTATTAGTTGATTAAAATATCATGCATTTGATTCATTCACTTGCCTTGTGGAAGAAGAAATTTGGTTAACTTCATTAATACCAATGCAGCTTTGCCATTATTGAACTAAACTTGATAAAATTTTTAAGATTTAAAGAGTTTTCCACACATTCGCATTTAATGATAAAAGCATGAATACTTTTTCACTTATAATCAATTTAAGTTTGGTTGACCTTTTTGTGGGACACTATATACAAATAATTTAAAATAATAAAAATATGGATTTAATACTATGGCCTTGACAAAGTGCCTATCTACCAATTGGGGAAAAGCTTGAGAGAAGAGTCAGGTGAGTCTTCAAACTATCAAGGGAGGGGGGTGAGAGTATCCCAGTTCATTCCACATTCTTGAACCAAATTAAAAAGCAAATTTAGAACAATCCACAAATAACCAACAGCAAAATTCATTCTTCTTCTTCAAAATATATATTGTATATTTTTTAAAAATCTAATGCACAAACGGAAAAAAGAAATACAATTGTTAATCAATACAACAAAATAATACCTTCCCTGAAGCACCTTGAATATGAAGATAGACTGAGGGTACTAAATATGTTCTCATTTGAGAGAAGATGTGTGAGGGGAGATATGATTGAGCTTTTTAAAATCTGTTCTGGGATGGATAAGTTGGATTTTAGCAAGTTATTTGAGTTGGAAGGTAGTAATAGGACTAGGGGTCACCACTTAAAAATTAAAAAACAGACGTGCAGGTTGGATGTTAGGAAATACTTTTTCACCAATAGAGTGATAGATTACTGGAATAGTTTGCCATCTGAGACAGTAGACAGTCCAAACTTGAATGTATTCAAATGCAGATTAGATGATTATATGGGGAAGGAGGGTTAACTTTGGGGGGTATTCTGGACTCATTCCTGTGGATGCAGTTTTTTATTATTGTATATTATGATTGATTTGGATTTTGACAAGCCTTGATGATGATGCTTTTTGTTTTTGACACATTCCTGTAGATGGTTCGAATTGTATATTCTTTGATTATGGGCTTATGTACTACCCAGAAGCTGCCTATGACCAAAACTCAATAACATCTTCAGCTTATTTTTTTCATTGCTCCCACATTTAGGTTGTTGTCACCATTTGTATGGCATTAAAAGGTTTTGTTAATATCAAAATATTGGCAGCAATCAAACACAATTCGGCAACATTTTTCTTTTAAGGTAAAAGACCAATAAGGGCATATCCCACCAAGTTTGTCAGGAGAGATCTGTAAAGTGAAAATGTATGCAAGACAGAGGCACAGATCCTCATGCAAAGCATTCAAACTGGGGAGGAACACAATCATCCAGATGTAAGCTGCAGCAAGGTTGCCAATACTAGACCTGACATCTCATTGTGGGTTTGTAAAAGGATAATGGAAGAGAAAGATAGAGGGTTGTAGGAGAAAAAAGAGAGAAGAATGAGGGCATGTTAAAAACAACCTCTCCAACCGGAAAGAAGAGCAAAGGGCAAACCCACCACCACTCCAATCAGAGTGATACTGGGTCAGGAGGTGGTGGCGTAAGAGTTTAAGCTCCTTTGGTGCTGTCCTCCTTTTGGAAGGCATCTTTAGGAACCCCAGAAGACAGCCTCACAACCACATGCAGGGGGGTTGCCTCATGTGAGTCTAATGACTCTCTGTAGGCACACAGACATTTCTCCTTACAGGAAACAGTCACACTGGGGGAAGGGGTAGCCTTGGTTTGAGCTAAAGGTAGGTGTGAACCCTTTGTGCCGCCAGATCTACCTGCATAAGGGTTCTCAATAAGCAAGGAAATGACCATGCTCATAAGCCTGGAAGGGCCAGGAGCAGAACGTCTCTTTTTTTAACATTGAAGCATAAGATGTCCCAGGCAGCGCCGGGCTTGCCAGGACCAAGTGCTTAGCCTCACGAAGTGTCAGATAATCTGTAGCCTGAGCTGCCAGAATTTCCTTCTCCATAAGATATGCAGCACATTGCTTCAAAGAAGCATGGTGTGGCTCCCAGCAATTGACACACTTGGCCATACATGATTTGGACTTATCGTGTGCGGCCTTGGAGCAACTTACACAGACTTTGGGTAACCCCAACTTTGCATGTCTACAAGAGTGATTCATATGACCAAAGCAGTGGCAGTAGTAGTATCTCTGCTGCAGTGGAATGAATGCCTTCACGTGGTAGCGATATCAACCGGTACACAGTGACTCAGGGAGCCTGTCCCAGTCAAACATGATGAAGTGTAGGGGTGGCTCTTGAGACCCTGTAGCGGGTCGAAAATCTATACTCTAATCCCAATCGTTTCAACCTGCTTCCTACACTAATTCAAACATGAGAAATCGAAGGAGAATGAAACAGATTGTATGTACAGTCCTTTATTTACAAGAAAAATATGGGGTAAATATTTATGAGAGATCTCTCACTTATTTACACAACAAAAAAATGGGCTTGATCAATTTGCAATTTCAATATCCAATCATAGGCCTATAACAACCAAGAGACGAAAAGAAAGAAAAAAAAAGATAAATGCGCAAACAAAACTGGTACATGCAAAAGAGAAAAGGCCTCACATGGTACCCCGGGCTGGGGGGAGGGAAAAGTCCTGCGGCTGCCACTCGACTATTTATAACTTTCAGAGGACTAACAAGGATGGCACCGCTGAGATGTCTTACAGAAAAAAAGAAAGCTGGTGCCTCCGAGCTTGATACAATATATATAGTGATCTGGTCGCACCTTCAAGGCTACAAAAAACAGCTCTTCTGTCCCAACAGGATGCACAACTCTGGTGAACCTCAAGCCCTACTGTCTCCACCACTCATTACAAATTTGGCAGGTAATATTATCTATAATTTACTAGAATGGTCTTTCAAAAAAAATAAACATTTAGCTGAGGAAGAGAAAAAAATAATTTTATATAAAACATGAAATCTGAAATTTATATTACTGTATATAAAAAACAACAAAAAACAACCCATTCCCACTCACACACACATTCTTACAGAGGGAGGGAGAGGGTATTGGAAAAAAGGGGTGAGAGAATGGCCCTTCACACACACTCACATTCACTTTACCACACCCTTCCTTCCTTCCTTAGGCAATTCGACCACAGTCATTCACAATACACTCTCAATCCTTACTCACGGTACTTTTTATACTCAATCGCACCCTTCTGCACCCATTCCCACTCATCTACTGGTCCCTAGCTATGTGTAGCAATCTGTCGGGGTCATTTGTCAGTCGTCCTGTCAGTCTCCTCCTCACTATTGATCATATCATCCACCATACTCTTAGCCTTCGTTACCAGTTCTCCCATCTTTCGAAAGAACTCCTTCATACTCTTCCATTCAGAACCTTCATTCATCAGCTCCTCACTCACAGTTCTCATCCAACTCAAGGTACACTCTTGTGAAACAGACAAATCACTCACATCCCCTCTACTCTCAGTGGCTACAGCAGAAACCCCTTCAACTGATTCCCACCAGAAGCCAGAAAAGTCAGTCGCCTCCTCATTCTCCACATCAAACTCACCTCTACCATTCGTAAAACCAGAAAAATCAGCCACACTAGGTTCATTCTGCCCAAACACTATCATTCATACTGTTCCCAAAAACAGACAAATCAGGCACAGGCAGCTCACTCACTCGTCTACTTAGATCAGCCAAATCACTCACTTGCTTATGCAAACACTCAATCTCTCTCTCAAGCTTCCCCATACCAGAAAGAGACTGCTCAAACTTAAT
The DNA here is from genome assembly GCA_963969495.1 of Ceratothoa steindachneri. Lineage (NCBI taxonomy): Eukaryota > Metazoa > Arthropoda > Malacostraca > Isopoda > Cymothoidae > Ceratothoa > Ceratothoa steindachneri. The sequence goes on along the minus strand of OZ018336.1, from coordinate 85,730,545 downwards.
TTCATTCATATTTGCATTCTTCCTTTCACTCTTCTTTGTACATTTTCCTCTCAAGACCAAGACAAGCTCTTTCCCAGACAGACCCATACTATTACATTCCTTCTCATCATCATGCACCTTATCTCTCTCTCTGCACAGTTCATACACCACTCACCAGGTAGTCAGGCAGTTCTCTCCACCTCATCAACTGACTGATGAGCCCGCACTCTTTCAGTCACACCTTCATTCAAACTCTCCAAAACATATGTCACAACATTCTCCCAGACTCTCATAACTCTATACAGTCCTTCAAACTTTTCACTCATCTTCAACATGTTCAACCTACCTTTTACTTCTTTAACCTTCAATACTTTTGCACCTATTTCAAACAAATGAAACCTTTCATGTGCCTTCCTTACGCCATACACTCTGCTCACTTTCACTCAAACGAAACCTATCTTTCACTTGCCTTTCAAAATTCATAACAAACTGACATGGGGACACCCCAGTTACACTATGCACCGTCGAATTATATGCCCATAACACTACCCAACCAATCAAAGTCGTACTCATCATTCTCAACATCTCACACAAGGTCCTAATTGTATGTTCAGCCAACCCATTCAAAGACAGTACATACAGTCATCCTCACATGCTCCACACCATTCTCTCTCAACATTTGCTCAAATTCACAAATTCAGGTCCATTATCACTCAGACATCTAGGCTCCCATACACACATAGGAAAAAACAACTGCTCAACCACACACGCAACAGTCACACTCCTTTTATCTTTCACAGGTGCCACATACACAAACTTGCTTTTATGATCAACCATACCAACATTTCCAGCACAGGTACGCAGTAAAGATACACAATCAATTACTACTAATTCAAACGGTTCTTTCGCATCAACTTTCAACAACGGCGGCTTCACTTGCACCTTTCGCTTCTGACACCTTTCACACATAGTCACAACAGTTCTCAGAAACTCCCACAACTTATACTTACCCATATGCCCATAATTATCATGCACAACTATCACCAGACCAATCATACCAACCAAGGACATCACAGGTACAAACATATCATCCCCATCCTTCATATGCCTCACAAAATATACAACATCCATATAAATAAAATATTTAGCATACCTTTTAAAATCACTCAAACACTCAGGCCATTCATTCAAATCAACATGCATCATTACACACCTCTTCAACTCATTAACAAAAGGACACATCTCTTGCAACTCTAGAATATCATCATCACTTAAAATCTCATTCTCATCATCCATGACCAATTCAATCATACCACAAAATTTTACAACATTCTTTGCACAGTCATTCAACTTCATCACCTCACATTCACCTTTCATAACACAATCCTTATCAGCATCCAAAGACAAATAATTCAATCTCATAAAGTCTACACCAAGCAAGAAACAACATGGCATGTGCTTATCTTTCAGAATCACAAAATCATGCTTCACATTCAGACCACTGCCCGAACTCACTCTCAGACTAACCTGTTCCCATGCTGCTATCATTCCATTTCCCAATCCACTTATCCGTAACTTCACAGGCTTACACTCGCAACATCTAAACTCATCATACTTACTCAGAATCATCTCGTTCACTAACGACACTTGTGCATCAGTATCAATCAAACCACAGAAGAACCTTCCACCAACTTTCACGCTCGCTTCCATCATATCAGGTCCACCATGCTCGCGATACTCAGAAGAAACAAACACACCAACATCAGCACTGTCATCAACTCCCACATCATCACTCACCACACACTCATCTTCATCCAGACAATCATTCTTCTCCCCCTCATATAAGAACACTTTTCAATCACCCAATTGTAGTGCACACCGCTCAAACATTGCAGATGTACCACATTAGGATTCAAACCCTTCATCTTCTCATCCTTGTACACAATCGGCCTCTCACCACCAAAGTGCACATAAACAATCACTCCATACAAACGACTCACTACAATCAACACTTCCTGAAATGGCGGGACCCCTTGCATACACATCGCTCTCAATTCTTTCATGAAGTTCCGCACCTTTGCCATACCAATGCTTTCAGGCTTCCTACACACTTCATTCATTACCTCCTTCCTTAAATCATCCACACTATCGGGCACTCTCACGTCTACTCCATCACTCTTCAAATCTTGCAAACAATTCCTACACTCAAACAAGGAATCGCCACCACCCTTACTCTCTTTTCCATTCATAATCCCTTTCGGCAAATACTCAGGATCCCTCACTCCACACACATTTTCATCATTTGTACCAGGATACCTTGACATCAAATCAGCCACTCCATTCCATTCACCAGGCACATAATCACATAGCCAAAATCACTCAAATCTTCCAAAGTCCTCACAATCCTACTATCGGCCCATTTCATACGGTGCAAATACACAAGAAGTTGGTGATCTGTTTTGATCACAAACTTCACACCATACAAAAATGGACGCAACACTTTCAAACAATACCTTATCGCAGCCAACTCTCGCTCTGCCGCATTCATAGCCTTGGATACATACCCAATTATCCGCCTGACATTCTCTCCATTCAAATAAGAACATAAGAACATAAGAAAAGAAGGAGACTGCAAAAGACCATTCATGGCCTACACTTGGCAGCTCCTGTTCCAGTCAACACACAAAAGATTTATTACCAGAGAAAAGTCATCAACATTGTCACCCTTTACAGGAGTTCGTCAGATCTAATCTACAATATACATAAAATGCATCCAGAGGATTATGTCCATTCATGCAACCGCAAAATATAATCTCCCCACTCCTTAGAAAAATATATACATATGTACATAAAAAAGTCAGTCCCATCTAGCAGCTTCATCCATATATTTATCTAATCTATTCTTAAAACTACCCAGAGAGGAGGCTTCTATCACATGTCTAGTGAGCCTATTCCATTCATCTACCACACGATTTGTAAACCAATTCCTCCCAATCTCCTTCCTAAACCTATAGTTATCAAGCTTAAACCCATTGCTATGTGTCCTGTCATGTTCACTAAGTATAAGAACCTTACCCAGATCCCCTTTATTATATCCTTTTACCCATTTGAAGACTTCAATCAATTCCCCTCTGACTCTTCTCCTTTCCAATGTATGTAGATTTAGTTTTCTGAGCCTTTCACCATAAGGTAAGTTCCTTAGCCCACCAATCATCTTTGTCATCCTTCTCTGCACAGACTCAAGCAAATCAATATCCTTCCTATAATATGGTGACCAAAATTGTACTGCATAGTCTAGATGAGGCCTAACTAGCGCCAGATACAGTTTTAGAATGACTTCAGCACTCTTATTGCTTACACTCCTCCTAATGAATCCCAATATCCTATTAGCTTTATTCTTAGCATTTAGGCATTGCTTTCTAGGACGAAGGTCTGAACTTACCAAAATACCCAAGTCCCTCTCACAATCGGTCCTCCCTAAATTTCTCCCATTTAATTTATAACTATTCATTGGATTATTTCTACCTATACTAAGTACACTACATTTGTCTATGTTAAACTTCATTTGCCATTTCTCAGCCCAATTGGACAGAATGGTCAATTCCTCCTGCATTACAACAGCATCAGAATCAGCCCTAATGGCCCTACCTAGCTTAGTATCATCAGCAAATTTACTCAGGTCACTACTTATACCTATGTCAAGATCATAAATATAAATTAAGAATAGCAATGGACCCAAAACAGATCCTTGCGGAACTCCACTGCTAACACACCCCCACTCAGATTTAACTCCATCTATACTAACTCTTTGCTGTCTGTCACCAAGCCATGACTGAATCCACCTAAATATACTGCCATCGATTCTGTGTGCTTTAACTTTGCTCAGAAGCCGTAAGTGTGGCACTCGATCAAAAGCCTTACTAAAGTCCAAGTATAAAATATCATAGTTTTCATCATTATCTGCTGCTTCATACACCTTACTATAAAAAGACAGCAAATTAGTCAGACAGGATTTACCCTTACTAAAGCCATGTTGTGATTCCTTTATCAACTTATGCTTATCCAAGTGATCCCTAATATTCCTTGCTATAATAGATTCCATCATTTTCCCTACCACTGATGTCAAACTTACTGGTCTGTAATTAGACATATTTGTTTTATCCCCTTTCTTAAATATAGGTATCACATTGGCTTTTTTCCATGCCACTCTCCAATGATTTTCTAAAGATGCATGCTAGGGGCTCACTTAACACATCCTTACATTCTTTCAAAATTCTAGGAAAGACCTCATCAGGACCGGGTGCTTTACTACTTTTGATTTTATCAATTTCCTTTGTCACTATCTCCTTTGTGATCAAGATATCCTTTAATTTCTCTTCATAATTACCCCGAAAGATCATTGACACCTCAGGTATATTTAGAGTATCCTCCTGTGTAAATACTGAGAGAAAAAAGTCATTTAGCATTCCAGCCATTGAGTCCCTATCACTCACTAATTCTCCACTGGAATCTATAAGTGGGCCTATTTTATCTCTAACCTTAGTTTTGTATAATTGATAAAAACTTTTAGGATCTTCCTTTGCCCTATTTGCCACTTTAATTTCATAATTTCTCCTTGCTACTCTAACTAACTTTTTAACATCTCTTGCTAGTTAAATGCTGCTCTTGCATCAGAAAACCTCCCATACAGTACCCACTTGCATCCATATACAATTCAATCATCTTAGCATTCACACTATAGTCCTGATATGCCAATTCAACATCTTCTGCTGCTGCCTCTTTCAGTCTCTCATACCCTTCATTCATTTTATCATTCCACCTAACAATCATACTACCTTTCTTGCCCATCTACTCAGTCAGAGGCTTACTCACACCTGAACAATCATGTATAAACTTTCATTGAAACTCTATCAAACCCAGAAACGACTTCAGCTGCTTCAAAGTCACCGGTTTCAGAAACATTCGCACCTTCTCAACATACTTCAGCGACTTTCGCAACCCATTCTCACTCACCATATATCCAAGGAATTCCACTTCTTTGGCAAGCCATTCACACTTCACTACTTTCACCTTCACACCAACATCCTCAACACATCATTCACCAATCTCATCATATGCTCCTCAAAACTCTGTCATAATCAAAATATCATCTATAAACAGAATGACATTCTTACTCGCAATCTTACTCAACACAACATTCATCACCCACTGGAAGGCTCCAAGAGCATTAGCCAACCCAAAGCTGAGGTTCCAGAACTGATAATGCCTTTTGTAGAGGAAAAAGCAGTCACCAGCCAGCTCTCCTCAGCAATGGGCATCTGGTAATACCCCCGTACCAAATCCAGCTTTGTAAACCACTTCATCCCATGCATATTATACACACACTCAGATACCACACACATTAGAAACCTTTCTTTCGCCTTTTGATAATCCACACACAGATGCAATCTTCCATCCGGCTTACGTACAGGCACAATTAGACTATTCCATGCACTCTCACTTTCTTCAATCACCCACAATTGTTCTAATTCCACACACTGCTCCTCAATCTCATCCGCAACCAGATGAGGGAAATGTCTCGGCCGCTGATAGATTGGGGTGTCTTCCTTCAGGATAATCTTGAATTCCGGAAGCTTTGCGACCCCGAAATCCAGATCACCCTTACTGAGGACCCCCTTTCATTCAAACATTTGATACACATCCTCCTTTTCGTATTTAGTCAAACATCCATCCAATTCCAGCATCCTTCCCACTTCATTATACGTTCATTCAAAAAAATTTACCCTGATGTCTGTGCTATCATCCATACCTACCTCATTGACAGTGGAGGTAACCCAGTACTCTCCATCCGAATTGGATTCCCCTCACCTGCCCTTTCACACTGGGGTCTGCCTGCACATATACAAAAGGATCATTCATTCTCGTCAAGCCATCAAACACACAAGCAACATGCCTTACCTTATAACACACATCCTTTCCATCTAATATCACAGTGTTCTCACCCATATTCAAAATAACATCATTACTCCAACTCACTCTAAAAGACACCCTTTCACCCTTCACAAGCCTTAGACTCTCCATAGCAGTCACCTCAATACTGGTAAACACACTCCTCAAAACACTACCATCTTTCCCTACATACAACTTATACACCCCATTTTTACCAATCTTTCTCTCAACCTGAACACTCGCAGGATGCACAACCATATAGTTCACTTTCATAAAATCATACCCCAAAACCACACCATACTCACTACTCACCTTATCAATCACAGAGAATTCACACTCATTCATCAACATACCATGCATTCGAAGAGCTGACCTTATCATTCCAATCACAGGCACTCTCATACTACCAATCCCTACCAACTTACACTCAGACAGGAGGGCTTTATCACTCAGCTTGTCATCCTTATACACCAAGCTCATTTTGCATCCAGAATCTATCAAAGACAAACACTCAATCCCATTCAATTCCACCTTCACACTCACACTCATACTTCCTACAAACAGCACTTTCACACTAGACAGACTTACCAACACATTACTGACACTCATGCACCCAGAGGATAATTCAGCAGGTACCCTCTTACAATTCAGTTTCCTGCTTCAGACTTTCCATTCACACCTTGCGCTCTCAGTCTAATCCAACACTTTTCACTTGAATGTCCTGCTATCGCACAATAGCTACATACATTCCTCTGGTCATGATACATCCTTGTATAATGATCCTGTTGAACAAATCTAAGAGAAAGGCCATGCCTCGCTTAGCCAGGTGTTGAAGCATGGCGTACGGGACATTGTCCGGACCATGGGCGGTGTCCGCGCATAAAGCAAGAGCAGAATGCAACTCACTAAGAGTAAACCTATCAGTGAAGGGTTCTCCACCTCTGGAGGTAAAGTCCAGTCGGCGGCCTTCCGCAACATCATGACATGCATTGAATGCTGGCAGAGCAGCATACCTGCTAGAGAATGCAAAGAAAGCAGTCACGAAGGATTCTGCCACAGACGCGAGGTCCGAGATGGCAGCCCCATTCTCCTGGAGAACGAGAGGGGAATCCTGCGGGAACTTGCCCCGAATCCTTTTGACTCGCCTCCATACCTCTGCTAAAGGGTATTCATGTTAAGTGAAGATACGTATGCCCGCCAAGAAGAGTGGCGGGCATGCTTTGAAATATACATGAACCTAGCCCTAGTCCGATGAAATTCACCGACAGTAAAATCGTTCGAGCGGCGCTTATAGCGCATGTAGGCATAACGCTTCTGTTTGAGGGTCGTCTCATACTTGGTCGACCACCACAAGAGTGTTCAGCGTGCAAAACAGCCAAATGTTCTAGGAATAGTAGTCAGGCCCGGGGCGGTGAGGTTGCCAGAGAAGAACTCAACAGTCTCATCTACTGACCTAAACTCCTCGACTGAGATAGAGAATTCAGTCATTTCCTGAAATGCACCCCACCACACCCATGCCAAGCACCACTGAGGTGGGCTCTCAGGCAGCAACTGCCCTGAAAATGATATTTGAATGGGAAAGTGATGACTACCATGGAGGTCATCGACCACCCCCCAAATCAAAATCAGGCTGTCCATCTGATGAGCAGAGAGATAGATAAAGGGAAGAAAATGAAGCGGTTCTCGGGCAGTGATGCGTAAACTCATCCACATTTAGCACACCTATCTCAAGCTCATCGATCAGATCGGCAAGGACTTGTCTCCTGGGATTTATTGAGTAGTTTCCCCAGAGAGGATGCCTGCCGTTCAGATCTCCAAGCAAGAGAAAGGCATCAGCAACCGTGCCACGACGCGGCGGAAGTACCCCTCATCAAAGTCAGCTGATAGTGGAATGTACGCAGAAATGATAGTATACCTCTTATCCAGGTGCAGCTGCACAGCCACTGCCTGAAAGGAGGTATCTAAAGTGAAAAGCAGAATGGAGACATCATGGCCAGTGTAAAGGGTGCCAAAAGGCCCCCTCCAAGAAACTGGTCACCTTCGGCTCTCTACCAATCACTCTAGCTAAAGCTCTCCTCTGATGGATCATGTTGCCCTTAGCCAACATGGTGCCATCAGTGGAGTGAATAACGAGGAAGCGTTTGCAGCCAGCAGGCTCGAAAATGCTGGGTAATCTCTGAATAAGGGGTCCCGATGTTATCGAGGTTCTGTCTTATGCACTTTTGGTCGTAGTTAGGGGCTCTGCACCCGGGGGGGGTGGGACAGAGGGGCCAGATGTGCCAATTTTGGCCTAGTCGCTTACTGAAATGGCAGCAGACCCATTGGTCCCTGCAGCCCCAACAGATGGGAGCCCTGAGTCTTTTTTTGTTGTTTTTTTTTCCTTTTTAAGAGAGGATAGTGGGGAATGAACCCTCTTCTCCACTCCACTGGCAAGTGCTCCCAGGCCAGATGGACAAGCCTCATCAAGGTCCTTCTCTGAGATGGAGAAGGTTCTGGCATTCATAGAGGCACCAGTCGAAGGAGGACCTTGCATAGGAGCAGACTTGAGTTCGGTGCTTGGTGCTGAGCCCAGATTCGCTCCCATGGAAGGCCCTACCGTTTGAGGCTGGGTTGCCTCAAGGACCATGTCTATCTCGGGTGGGGCCTCCATTTGGCCATCCCCCCCCCCCAGCAGTGTCTTTAGTCTCATCTTGGGAGGCACAGGCCTTGAGCCCAGCTAGGTTTAGTATTCTAGCCAGCAGGTCTTTTGAGGGAAGCGACCGAAGGGGCCTGGCTTCCCTCTCCCCCCTATGGGGGTTTGCCTTACCAAGCTGCTTCAATGCGGAGCAGTCAGCTATGGGCTGCCTGCTGGCTTTCTTGGCAGTCCCCTTAGAAAGTCAAGGGGGACTGCCACTGGAAAGAGAGAGGTGCCCGAAGGCATCTCCAGACAAGGGGGTGAGGGGAAGTCCCCTACACCCGTAAGTGAAGGAGAGGATTAGGCCTCCTTTCTGGTTAGATAAATTTTGAGGGTCCCCTGCACAAGCACAGGGGGGAAGGCCTCCATTTTTTCTGTGGAGCTCCCGAAGGTAGCTCCGTTGATTGTGAGGGAAAAAGGGTTGTTTTTTTTATATTTGCATCATTGGGCATGGAGACCCTAATTTTCTCATGGGATGCACACGCTCATCACCCCTTGCAGTAGCCCGCCCTGCAAAGGGTGCGTATAGGCCTGGCAGAGCCAGGTGCCGCCATTTAAGACCACCCCTCCCACCCAATAGCCTGGCAGACCCTCAACATGGCGGCTCCACCTTGGACACAGCGTAAAATTGATAGTGTGAAGAGAGAAGGAAAAGGGATGTGAGGATGGTATGGGTAGGGATGAAGCAGGTGGTTAAAAACCCACCATCTCAAACCGGAGCTTAGGGTTAGTGAACATTGTTCCCTACCCCCTCAGCCCCGATCCACGATAGTTGGCTGTGAAGAAGGTCGGCATCTACCCTGTGAAAATAGAAGCTGACCAGAGAAAGTTGTGGGAGAGGTTGTAGGTGAAGTGATGAAGTAGGGGAGAAATACAGGCTGTCTGAAAGAAGGACAAGAGGCTAAGCTGAGTCCTGTTGACAGGAGAAGAGCCCAACATTGTATTCTACCAGAAGCCATATGAGGGATACATTTAGAACAAGAAAATAAATCAGAAGAGGTTTATGATCTGTCACCAATGTAAAATTGTGCTGACCCCACAAATAGAAATGAAATTTCCTTCTATCAAAAATCATTACTAAAGCTTCCTTTTTTCAACTGAGAATAATTACGTTCTGTAGCTGATAGAGTATGAGAAACAAAGTGAACAGGCCACTCTATACCATCGATCAGGTGGCATAGAACAGCTCCGATTCCATAAGCATTGCTGTCTGCAATCACTCCAATAGATTTCTGTGGGTCAAAATGCACTAGCACTTCAGAAGATAGTAGAAGCTGCTTGGAGGTAACAAAAGCAGTTGTTTGAGCTTTTCCCCAAGATCAAGGTACACCAGCTCTTAATAAGCTGTTAAGAGGCTCCAGTATAGAAGCTGCCTTAGGAATGAACCTCCAATAAAAGTTAAGCAAACCTAAGTATGACTTTAGCTGAGTCACATTAGTAGGAATAGGGGCATCTGCAATAGCTTGAACTTTGTCAGAAGTGGAGTGAATACCCTGAGCATCAATACAATAACCCACATAAGACACATTAGGAACACCAATAGCAAACTTCTTCAAACAAAGCTTCAATCCAGCAGTTTCACAAATCTGTCTCTTAACATATCTGTTAGATGGTCACCAAACTCACATGTGTGAGCTAGTGCTTTAATTCCAGCAACAAAATTAGCAATAGTTTCACCAGATTTTTGATTCCTAGAATAGAACTTAAATCTTTCATATATTAGAATTACTTTGGGTTTGTAATGTTCCTTCAGAACTTTAATAATATCAGGATATTTACAAGTCCCTGGCTCCTTTGGTGATAACAGACCCTTAGCTAAGGCAAAAACCTTAGGTCCAGCCAATGTAAGAAAGGCTGGTACCTTCTTTTCCTCTGGGATGATAAGAGTTAGCTAGAAAATAGAGTTCGACTCTACAAATACAAGTCTCAAAATCTTTGACTCCAGCATCAAAACTATCAATAGAACCTATAAGAGACATTGTATTGCAAAAAATAACCTATGAAAAATAGAAATCTATACACAGAAAATAGGAATAGGGGAAAATTTACCCACTGATAAAAGGCAAAACAAATCCTCAATCCTCATCGCTATAACAACTATTATTTAGAACACTCATCAAGGATGATGTGGCACATCAGATGTGGTAGTAATTGACACAATAAGTTATTAGTAGGGGTTAGTAAATAGAATAATGTAATATGTAATTTAGGCCATGATAGGAAACAGTAGGCGAGAGTTGTTGCCTATAGCTTTTTCTTAAGTAGGTCATTGTCTTGATAGAGTGGGTGATGGGCGTGGACTAACTGGTTATTTCTACAGGACCTTAAGAGGACACCTAGTATTGAAGTATCAACAAGAAGACTATAGTAAACCACAATAATAGATCACATCATTACAGAACCTGAATTAAACAAGTAGGTGAATCTATGTACCTAACTCTTTTTTAGCATTAATTACAAATTAACTTTTGTTTTAAATACATTATTATTGATCAGGCACATTTTCTTTGTAAGCTACCATCTATTTCTAACATTTTGCTTTACATAAATAACTTTTAACATCATTTGGGCAAATCAATTTATGAAATGTGCAATAAAAAAAAATAGGTGTTGGTGCCATTAGTTTGCTGACCTGTAAGTGTTGTTTTAGTGTATTTAGAGGTATTGCAGACTCTGAATCTCCATAGAGGGAAATTAATCGCTGTCTGTGACATGAAAATATTGAGGTGAATTGTGAAAATCAAGATACAATTTAAGTTATTAAAAAAAGGATTATACATTGAAGCAGGCTGAAAATGTAGACTCTAACCCCAATCGATCCAACCTGCTTCCTACACTAATTCGGATGTGAGAAAATGAGGGAGAAATGAAACAGATTATATGTACGTCCTGTATTCACAAATAATTACAATAATATTTACAAGAGATAACTAAATTTTCATATAAGAATTCAATGGAAAAAATGTGTGCATACAACAATACAAGGCCAAAATTCCCCAATAAAAAAAAAACAAGATACAAAAAACCTACAATGGGCGAAGAAAAATTTTTTTTACAATTACACCGATGGGTACTGGGTCAAACTATGTACGCGCAAAAATAAAACCCTGAATAGTACGAGATACTCCAATCAACACTGTACGATGCTTTTAAAACAAAAGGGAGGTACGGGGGTATCACTCGCGAGTTAGGGCAAGGCTATCCAAGGCCATATAGTTCTCGGTTCAAGATCAGGGGTGGGGAAACCAGGTGTGGTTGTGGTTTTCAATGAGAGGTCATGTAAACTCTCCTATCAGGGTGGGGGGGTAGAAGCACTCTCAGCCTCTTTCCACTTCCGCTAGAAGTTCGTTGTCCCACGGTTGCGTCCATACGGTCTCCACTCTATGCTTAAACTCAGTAAACCTATTAACTCTTTAACTCTTTTCTCTGAACAAAGAAAACAAACCAATAAAAATTGAAAAAAAAAATTAAATGTCAGTTATTCACACACAACACTTGCACAGAGGGAGGGAGAGGGTATTGGGAAAGGGGTGGGAGAATGGCCCTTCACACACACACTCACATTCGCTCCACCACAACATGACCTAGAAATATAATAATAGTTCCATTTCTTATATATATATATATATATATATATATATATATATATATATATATATATATATACATATACAGTGGAACCCCGCCATTCATCCGCCTTGCTACTCGTACAACTTGTTATTCATCCAACTTGTTCAAGTAAAATTCAACTCATCATTCGTACGCTTGCCTCACAATCCGGACAGCGTAACCTTGCTACTGGCCACGCCGCACGGTCGCTTCAGCTCAGTCTCGTGCTGGCTTTCGTATGCTACGCATCATCCAGGGAAGCTTTGTGAAACTTTGTGCTATTTTAATGTTAGTTTTTGTAATTTTTATAAAAAAAAATAGTGCAGCCAGGGATCCAAAAAAGATTAGTGATTCAGCCAAGCCTAAAAGGAAAGCAGTGAGAATGACAATTGAATTGAAAAAAGAACTGGTTGCAAAGTTTGAAAGTGGAACTCGTGTAACTCTGACCTGGCAACTCAGTATGGCATGGCGAAATCAACCATATCGTCTATACTGAAAAATAAAGACATAATAAAAGAGGCTAATCTGGCAAAAGGAGTGACTGTTCTTATGTGAACAGGTCACCTATAATTGAACAAGTGGAAAAACTTTTGTTAGTTTGGATTAACAAAATTTTTATTTATTTCATATACAGTTCTGTATATTTATTGTTTTCATAGTTTTTATGTATTTTATGCTTAAAATATTATTACAAAGATTTAAATAAGCAATCATCTGTGGGTCTGGAATGGATTAATCCAATTTACATTATATCTTATGTGAAAAAATGATTCGCCATTCGAACTGCCTCCTGGAATGGAATGTGTACGTATAGCGAGGTTCCACTCTATGTATGTATGTATGTGTATGTATGTGTATGTATATATATATATATATATATATATATTATATATATATATATATATATATATATATATATATATAGAGAGAGAGAGAGAGAGAGAGAGAGAGAGAGAGAGAGAGAAAGAGAAAGAGAAAGAGAAAGAGAAAGAGAAAGAGAAAGAGAAAGAGAAAGAGAAAGAGAAAGAGAAAGAGAGAGAGAGAGAGAGAGAGAGAGAGAGAGAGAGAGAGAGAGAGAGAGAGAGAGAGAGAGAGAGAGAGAGAGAGAGAGAGAGAGAGAGAGAGAGAGAGAGAGAGAGAGAGAGAGAGAGAGAGAGAGAGAGAGAGAGAGAGAGAGAGAGAGAGAATGAGAGAGAGAGAGAGAGAGAGAGAGAGAGATGAGAGAGAGAGAGAGAGTCTTCTAGGAATTCCTGAAAGTATTTGTCTGTGCTCAATACACAGTTGGTATTAGTGAGAAAAGATGCAATGATTGAATAAAAAGAGTTTGGTAGAGGTGTATTCATTATTTGAGAGAAATTAATATTAATGAGAGTATGGTGAATGAACAGTCAATGTACATGAAAATATTTCCATAAATCATCTTAACCACTGGACTATTAGATGAATTCACTGGAGATGTTAAAACAGGCACATTTCTATCATAAATTTAAGTATTAATTTTTTCTTTACAACATTTATATTTATTTACCTATTTTTCTTTCAGATTTAACAAACTTATGCAACAACTTATCAATGCTTTCAATGAAACTGACTCATATGAGAGGAAACTACAGATATTAAGCATTTCACCATACTTACATAGGAAAATACTGGAACTCTTTCAAATAACAGATTATATGGTGAAAAAGAGCCGTAAATTAAAGAATTGGTTTGGTATTATTCCTGAGATTCCCCCCATTTCAAAAGGAAAAGCTATTACGAAGGACACAACAGGCTATGTTATGTAAGAAGCTTTTTTTCACAAATAGATGATATTAGCCAACTTTGTCCAGGAAAAAAGACTGTGTGAGTGTAAGAAATTATGACACTGGAGAAGAGGAGTTAGTTCAAAGGAGGTTAATTTTGATGAACTTGAAAGAATCTTACAATATATATAAAGATGATCCATCATCTCCTAGAATTGGATTTTCAACATTTGATGGGTAAGACCAAAGTTTTGTATCCTAGCTGGTGCATCTGGTACACATTCAGTTTGTGTATGTACCCATCAGCAAAATGTATAGCTACAAATATCTGCTCTTGGAATTTGTGACTTTAACTACAAGCAACTCATGAAAAAGTGTGTTTGCAGTTTAACAAATAGAAAATGTATGTTGCCCAGGGGAAAATGCTGTAAAAAATGACCTCAAAAGCCTTGACTCTTTAAATGATATTGAAATATAAACAGTGGTTAACAGTTGATATATGTACCTTAATAGAAAAAACAGAAGAGTTTGAAGAATTTATTTCTTCATTAAGTAGCAAAATATCAAAATTAAGAAAGCATCATTATGTGTCAAAATCTCACTGGGCATTTTTTTTACAAAATTTACAAATAAGTCTACCTGAAAATTAAATTATAATTCTGCTTGACTTTTCAGAAAATTATTCATTTATTATACAGGATGAAGCACAAGGATTTCATTGGGAAAATTCCCAGTGTACTGTTCATCCTTTCATAATGTACCACAGGATAAATGAGAATGTCCCAGAAAGCCAGGTTGTACCTAAAAGCTACTGCTTCTTATCCCCAGATACTAAGCATAACACAACAATGGTGTATACATTTCTATGTACCTTAATACCACATTAAGCGCATCATACCTAATCTAAAAGAATATTACTTCAGTGATGGTTGTGCTGGACAGTACAAAAATTGTTTTAACTTTTTAAACATCTACTTTCACAAGAATGACTTTGGTGTTGACTGTGAGTGGCACTTCTTTGCTACTTCACATGGAAAGTGCTTGTGATGGGATTGGTGGACTGGTGAAAAGGGTTACTTCTAAAGCCGGTCTGCAGAGACCTTTTTAAAATCAAATTATAACACCTCAAGGGGTGTATACATTTTGTAAAGAAATGCTTAAAGATAAAATAAGCTTTTTTACAACTACTGAAGGTGTAAAAGATAAAGAAAAATTTTTAACTTCAAGATTCCAAAATGCCATTCAAATTGTAGGAACTCAGAAATTACATAAACTTGTACCCTTGAGTAATGGAAAAATTAAAATATATGAAAAATCAGATGCAAGTGAGGGAGAAGAAAGAAATATTTTTAAAATGTCCAAAAAAAGAAAAATATGAAGAAGACTTACCTAATCCGAAATATGTATAATGACAAAAAATGGGTTGGATTTGTCCAAACCTTTGATAGTGATTTTGATGATTTCAAAGTACACTTTTTACACCAAGTGGCTATAATAAGTACTACTTACTACTACTACCCAGTTATTGAAGATTCATGTAATTGGGATAAAAAAGATATAATTAAAATATTGGAAACACCATCTTTAAATGCAGGAACACAACCAATTCAATACTGTTTTCCATTAGAGCAACTTGAGTGCAGGCATTAAGAATGTAATTGGTACCTATATTAATTTCTAAATTTATGTAATGTTTTCAATTATAAAGTTTTATGCAATTTTTTTCCATCTCTAATTAAATATATACCTACATTATAGATT
The DNA here is from genome assembly GCA_963969495.1 of Ceratothoa steindachneri. NCBI lineage: Eukaryota > Metazoa > Arthropoda > Malacostraca > Isopoda > Cymothoidae > Ceratothoa > Ceratothoa steindachneri. Next base: position 85,714,828 of record OZ018336.1, on the reverse strand, counting down.
TAAGATTTAACTTGGGTGAAAATAAAAAATGGGTAAGAACACATAGTTATTTTCTTTAATACACTAGTAGGGTTATTATCATTAATATTTTTTGTATTATTTTACTTAAATTACCTTAAAATTTCAATGGAATAACTTCATAGGTATAATTTAATATTTAAATAGGTAATTTTTTTTCTATTGAATTTATAAATATGCCAACTTGGAAAAATGTATAATTAATAATTTTGGCTAATTTTTAAGTATACTAATTAATTAATACCAATTTTTTTAATTTTTATTTTATCTGAAATAGATTGAAATTGATTAAAAAAAAAAAAATTCAGGAGTTTCAATTTCCAAGTGGGGTATGGAGGGAAAATATTTTTCAAATTTGTATAAAAAATTTTGTTAAATTATACAATATTTATAATAGTATAATTAAATTCCTCTTTTTTTCTGATTCTAGCCATATATAATATGTTGCATTTAAGATAAATATTAAGGTAGATATGGATATCTTTTGAAAGGGGGTGGTTCTTCCCCCAAAGATTTTAACCCCTAATAACTCAAAAACTATAAGTGATAAAGATCTCAAATTTGCACCCATTTATTAACTCCAAAGGATAAATCCATAGAGCAATTTTCATTAAAACTGGAGAGGGAGTGGTTAATATTTTTTTTCTGGTGATTTTTCATGGAATGACCCCATGAGGATCTTGGCCTGGTCACTTCCAGAAACAGCAATGGACCCGTTGTGGTGGGGTGAATGTGAGTGTTTGTAGGCCATTCTCCTACCCCTTTTTCTTCATCCGTTGTAGGTTTTCTTGTTGAGGATCTTGGCCTGGTCACTTCCAGAAACAGCAATGGACCCGTTGTGGTGGGGTGAATGTGAGTGTTTGTAGGCCATTCTCCCACCCCTTTTTCTTCATCCATTGTAGGTTTTTTGTATCTTGTTTTTTTTTATTGGGGAATTTTGGCCATGTTTTGTTGTATGCACACATTTTTTCATTGAATTCGTATATAAAAATTTAATTATCTCTTGTAAATATTATTGTAATTTATTTGTGAACACAGGACTGTACATACAATCCATTTCATTTCTCCCTCAATTTCTCACATCCGAATTAGTGTAGGAAGCGGGTTGGATCGATTGTGGTTAGAGCGTAGATTCATGACCCGCTACACTGTATATCCCCAGAGCCCCTGCAGAGTGAGAGGAACCTTTAGTCTTCTTCTTACCTCTCTTAATTTGGGAAGAAGAGGGTGGGGAATGAACCCAATTCCCTCGACTACCATAAGGAGCCCCTAGGCAAAATAAACCAGCCTGGGCAAGATTATTCTCCTAGAGATGGGTGGGAGAGCAACTGTGGAAAGGGGTAGGAGGTTATGTAATAGAGAAGAGGTGATAGGCATAACCACTAACAAGTAGGGTGGGTGATCCTCTATTATTATCATACCCCAGTGCTAGGCAGTCCACCGAAGCACCATGGCTACTGGAACTAACTCTGTACAGGTGGAAACACTTCGCTTGGCGCAAAGTGCTGGGAGAAAAGGTTAAGTGGATAGCTCTAATGACACAAATAAATAATATAATAAATATTAAATAATAACATACTAATAATAATTAATACTAATCATAATAAATAATTATTAATATCAATAAATACTAATATAGAATTCATATTAAATGATAATAAAAATAAATAAAAATAATAACAATAATAATAATAACTAATAATAATAGGTAATACTAATAAAACGGTAAAGTAGTGGTGAGGGGAAAGCACACCAATAACTTTCCCAGAACCCATCAGAGAGTTCAAATCAACTCAGTGCCGGCTGGGGCTTGCCTAATTCTCACTCGGGCCAGGAGGATGTGCAGCTCCTCTAGATACTAAGTCTAACAGGCCACGCAGGCTACCACCACTCTGCGGGGCAAACTCCTTGATAGAAACTTTCAGGTTTCTCAGTCCTTATTTAAAAATAGATTTATGGCATCATCAGCAAATTATTTCTCTGTGTATGCTGTATTAAGGTATGTAAGTTTCTTGATAATTTATTGCATGCATCTTTGTCTGACCTTTTTCAAAGCCGTAGGTAGTAATAGTGCTACTTTCTCAAGCAAAAGATATAAAACTAATCAATAGATTAGGTGTTTTAGCCAGGCTGTAAAAACAAGGCTTTCAATTACCTACACTTTCTAGTTGATGTTACAAGGTTCAAACTCTTTGCTAACTCCTTTTTACTAAATAGATATCCTGTTTTACCTTTAATATTTTTATGTAGAATAATTTATCTTTTATTAATAAGTTACTAGTAAGAACATCCACCACCCCAAAAAAAGCAATTCAGCAGCTTTAACCAAGTGTATCACAAATGATGCTCTACAAAAATATAAAATTTTAATTACCAAAATCCAAAAATACATATAGGAATAATTTACAGGTATTTATATATTAAATCATACTATCATTATATATTCAATCATATGGATTAAAACAATGGATCATCCCTTGTTTCAGGCGTCACCTATATTAATATTTTGATAAAACCTTTCCTACCTTTGAATTAATGCAGTTGGGTCTCCGGGTTATTTTTATAAATTATTTGCTAATAAAATGCTATAAACATTAAGATTAATTAAACTTTTAAATTAAGACTTTCCTTGTTATTTATAGCTTTATATTAACATCCTATTTTACCTAAATAAAAAAAAGCCATTAAAGACATCCCAAAGTCAAATAAAATAATTATATTTCCAACTACATAACTATACAACATTAAATAATTGAATTTATAAATATATATATATTATCATCATTTTAGAAGGCTCCATACATGCTTGCATGTGTCAGCCTTATTTACCTAATGGTGGCGTTCCATGCTGCTCAATCTCTGGCTCTTTCTCTATTCAAACTCATATCTCTGAGGTCCCTCTGTGGTGGAGCGAATGTGAGTGTGTGTAAAAGGGCCATTCTCCCACCCCTTTTCTCTGTACCCTCTCCCTCCCTCTGTAAGAATGTGTGTGTGAGTGGGAATGAGGTTTTTTTTATATTTTCTCTTTGTATATATATGTATTTGATTTCATGTATTAAAACCGGTTTTTTTTCTCAGGTTGTACTTTGCTTAAAATAAATTTTTATCAGATTGTACTTTGTTTAAAATAATCTTTTATCAAAAGATTATATTTTGAGGATTGTTTGGATATACATTTAGAGGTAAGCTAGTCGATAAATTTACTCGGGTAATGCCCACTTATTAGTTTCCCTTCCATGTATAAGTAAATGGGTCATAAACGGAGGATATATCTCTTCTACAGAGAGTGGAACCTTGGACAGACGGCAAGAAGGGTTCTCTAGACGAGTGCTCCGCCCAGCCCTGAGACGGAGGGCTTTCATACCTCGCTAGACAGCTGGACCACCACACCCGCATTGGCTGACAAGCCTGCCTCCTTTTATGTTAGCCTACTACCACCCACCTCCAGCACACAAGTGATAGCACGTGCCCCTTTTCGTTCGGTTGTTGTGTTTTTTTTATGTTTTGTGTAGATATATTTAAGTAAATTTGTTGTATTCGCCTGTTAGAAAATTCTCTTTTGGTATCTTATTTGGATTGGGGAATTTGGCCTCATTTTGAAGTGTGCACACTTCCCTTGTAAATATAAATTACTGTAATTATCATTGTACTTTTTTTTGTAAGTAAAGGGACTGTATATACAATCCGTTTCATTCTCCCTCGATTTCTCACGTCCGGACAGTGTAGGAAGTGGGTTGGATCAATTGGGATCAGAGATATATTTTCGGCCCGCTACACCTCTATATGACCTCATTCCACGTCTTCTCCGGTCTCCCTCTGGCAGCTACAACCGCAACCTCCTAACACCCTTCACCCAATTATTATCCTCCATCCTCTCCACATGACCAAACCACGTCAGTCTGCTACTTCTCAGTGCCACACTAATGCATTCTATCCCTTAATTCACAGTTTATAACTCTGTCACCTCCAGGCATCAAATTCAGAGATGCTCTGCACATCCATCTCATTATTCCCATCTCAGTACAATTTAACCATCTGGATATCCTCTTCCTTCACAGTCCAAGTTTTGCTGCCATACAACATTACACTTCATATGCACACAGTGTACAAACATCCACTTCTAACCCTTGCCACAGAACTCACACCAGCACCTCCCCCTGCACTGATCATATCTCTGAGATAGCACAACTCCTCTACGCATTCAAGCAACACACCACCAAATACAATCATATCCTCTACACACCGTGCACTGAAACTCTCCATCGTTCTGCAGCCTACCCCTGATACCACTACATCTTTTATGCAGCCACAAACCACATCCATTACACAGGAGAGTTATTCCCTACCCCTCTGTGACAGACAGCACATGGCCACATACCCTAAATGATGTCATTACCACCACACATTCTTGAAATCATCTTTATTTAATCCAAATTCACTCTCAGCCCCATGGAATTCATCCCTTCCCTAATATATATATATATATATATAAACATAATTTCATGGATGACAAAAGCCACAAGGGCCTATTAAAGGTCATCTGCATCTGTAAAAACCCAGCCTTTTCTTCTCGGAAATTTTTCTAGCTATCTCTTGATTTTACCACAACAGCTTCTTACATTTCTTCCTAATAGCCTTGATTGAAATACACTGCTCCTGAACTATGTTTAATATAGTCTTAAAAGTGTCACACATCTCATAAGGATTCTTCCCCCTGAATTCTATATCCCACCTAATCTGATTTAGCAAGTTGCATAATTTATCCTAATTGCGCCTATAAAAATTTGGAGTTTTTGTAGAGTTTGTTGATTTTCTACCTTTCACTATTCCCAAGTTAAAATGAACCATTTGTTGATCACTATTTCACAATGCTTCCCCGACAGTCAATTCCTGAACAAGTGATCATCATAAACTTACAACTTGCTCTATCCCTTCCTATCATATTTTCACAGTCCAAAGAATTTAAATTAAAGTCACCAAGAATAACTGGATCTAGTTCACATCCTGTCCTTATTTCCCTAATCATTAGCTCATCAATACAGTCAGTCTGTCTGGGTGGTCTGTAAAAAGATCCCAAATGTATTATCTTATTTTTACTGATCCTAATTTCTATCAACAGTGACTCAACTTCTTCTTCCTTTATAGAATTATTTAGATTTGAAGAAATGCTATTCCTGATATAAATAATCAACCCACCACCAGTCCTCTCTCTCCTTTGACTAATATACATATCATAACCCTGTAGTTCAAATTCACTCACATCGTCATTAAATTTATTTTCATTAACCCATGATTCTATTACACATATTATAATATCTATATCTTCATGAATAGATATAACTAAATAACTCATCTTTCTTATTTCTAAGACTAAGAGCATTGGTATAAAGACAACTCATCCCTCTTATCCCTGAAGCATCTCTTTTAGAATATATACCTTCTGCTCTCTCCTCTGCATCTCTATCCTTTCCGTGCCCCATCCTGTACTCTTATATTTCCCTGACTACTATCAGTAACTAGTTTCCCGCCTGCAAAGACCCAAGGACACTATATAACTCCTGCCACAACACATCAACCCCAGCCCGGCTAAGATGGAGTCCATCCAATACATACAATGCCTTATTCCCATAAAACCCATTCCAAACATCTACAAACACTAATCACGACTCTTCACATACTCATTCAGTCCAATTGCACAAGACAACCATTCCATCCCCACATCCAATCTCGGAAGCACACCCGAAACAATGCCTTTCACTCATCCTTTCAGCTAACCATTTATACCTCTCACAAATCACATGAACCCACCTTCTTTACATCATTTACTCCAACATGCTTAATCACAACTGCATCCCTCTTATACTCAGACACCAGACTATAATACCTGTCAAAAACATCATTTACACCAGCAGCCAGTAAACAAACTCTCACTCTCTTCCATTTGCTTGCACTCAACTTCCTATCTAAATATCTAGGTTGACGGTTTAATTAGCGACTGATGTGGACTGTGTTGTGCCTTAAATCTCGTTTCAGGCTGTTGACTTATTTCCCGGATTTTTCTACAGGTTTTTTTCCTCCACAGAATCAGCGAAAGCTAAGTTGCTCTTTTTTTTCTTATTACTACTTAAGTTCTTTCTTTGTTTGAATAAGTGATGGAGTTCGGGGATGAAAGTGAGCATGAGTGTCGGAATGTATGCATTGGTTGTGGTGTAGTTGGTGAGGGGTATACATGTGTTGTATGTGGGCTGCGTGAATGCATTGTAGATTTAGAGGGGATGAGAATGCAAGATTTAGACAGGATATGTAGGCTGGAGGGGTTAGTTGCTGAGCTCAGGAGGGAACTTAGTGTTAGGCCTAGGGCTGGGAATAGGTTAGGTGGTGAGGTAGGCCAGTTAGATGTTTCAGGTGAAGGTAGAGGAGGTAGGATATGATAGTTCTAGGGATAGTGAAGTTAGCCCCCTTAGATTAGTTAGAAATAGGCCTAGTGAGGATAAGGGACAGTGGAGAGTGGTTAGGAAACGTGTAGCTAGGGAGGCTTCTCCTGTTCTTTGTAAGAATAGGGTTGCCTCTGTTGAGGTGGTTAGCCAGGGGGAGAATAGGTGTGTGAGTCAGAGGGACACAGAACCTATTAGCTTGACTAATAGATTCAGTGCCCTAAGAGAGGAAGTAACTGGAAGTGATATGACTAATGGGGGTGGAGGTGGAGGTAGAGTGACTGGTAGTTTGAATGAGAATAGGAGTGGGGATGGAGTTAGGTCTGTGGGGGTTAGGAATAGGAGTCTGACTGAAGTGCTTGTGATGGGTGATTCGCGAGTTATATATTTAGATAGGAAGTTGAATGCAAGTAGATTGAATGGTTTGAGGGTGTTTGCCGGGTGCTGGAGTGAGAGATCTGTCTGATAGGTATGAGGAGCTGGTGTCTGGCTGTGCAAGGGATGCGGTTATGATTACACATGTAGGAGTGAATGATGTGAAGAAAGTGGGTGCATGTGATTTACGTGAGAGGTACAAGAGGTTGATTGAAAAGGTGAAAGAAAGTAGAATGAAAGGTGTTGTCACAGGTGTGCTTCCAAGAATGGATGTTGGGGTAGAATGGATATCTCGTGCGATTGGGCTGAATGATTATGTGAGGAGGATGTGTGAGATGGAAGGTGTCGTGTTTGTGGATGTGTGGGATAGGTTTGTTGGAATGAAAGAAATGTATGCGATGGATGGACTGTATTTGAGTAGGAGGGGGGTAGATGTGTTGTGATAGGAGTATAATCATGTTATTAGGTCTTTGCGGGCGGGAAACTAGATACTAATAGTGGTCAGGGAATTATGATAGGACATTATAGTACTGAAAGTAGAATGGACTTGGCAGATAACAGAAATAGGTTCCAAGGCAATAGAGGTGAGGTAATTCAAGTTTCAAGAGGTGCTTCAGGGATAGGGGGGTTAAATTGTTTCTATACAAATGCTTGTAGTCTTAGAAACAAGAAGGATGAGCTATTTAGTTATATTAGCAATGAGGATATAGATATATTATGTGTTACTGAATCATGGATTAATGAAATAGAATTTAGTGACACTATAAGTGAATTTGATTTACAGGGCTATAATATGTACATTAGTCAAAGGACAGGTAGGATTGGTGGAGGAATAATTATCTATATAAAAAACAACAGTTTCTAGTTTAAATACTTCAATAAAGCAGGATGGAGTTGAGTCACTTTGGATAGATATTAGGTTCAGTAAAAATAGAATGGTGTATTTGGGAGCTTTTTACAGACCACCTGGGCAGACTGATGATATGAATGAACTAATGATAAAGGAAATAAGTAAGGGATGTGAAACAGATGCAGTTATTATTGGGGACTTCAACTGAAACTCTGTGGACTGGGAAAATATGATAGGTAGGGATAGAACAAGTGGCAGGTTCATAGAATGCTTTGAGGATAATTTTTTGAATCAATTTGTTAATGAGCCAACATGGGGGGACAATATATTAGATTTAGTACTTTCTAACAGTGATCATTTAGTTCAAGAATTGACTGTTGTGGAAGCATTGGGAAATAGTGACCATCAGATAGTTTGTTTTAACTTGGGAATTGAGAAGGTCATCCGCCTCTGTCAAAACCCACCCACAAAAAGCACCATCACCAGGGGAAGGGAGGGTTAACTTTGGGGGGTATTCCTGACTCATTCCTGTGGATGCAGTTTTTTATTATTGTATATTACGATTGATTTGGATTTTGACGAGTCTTGATGATGATGCTCTTTGTTTTTGACACATTCCTTTTTATGGTTCAAATTGGTCGGGGTGAGAAAGTTGATGTGATCTACTTAGATTTCAGCAAAGCTTTTGATAAGGTTCCACATAGAAGACTAGTTAACATAACATAACATAATTTCACGGATGACAAAAGCCACAAGGGCCTATCAAATGTCATACGCCTCCGTCAAAACCCACCCACAAAAAGCACCATCACCAGGGGAAGAGTGGAGGAATGTTATTAGTGGCGTACCTCAGGGATCAGTTTTAGGCCCTTTATTATTTATAATCTATGTAAATGATCTTGGGCAAGGTGTAAATAGCGAAGTGTCAATTTTTGCTGATCGACAGTAAATTGGCAGCTGTAGTCAAAGAGGTTGAGAGTAGCTTTAAAGTGCAGGGTGACTTAAATAAGTTGTTAGCTTGGGCTCAGAAGTGGCAGATGACTTTTAACCTTAATAAATGCAAAGTTATTAACATGGGGAGAGATAATAGGGAATTTAGCTATGAGATGGATGGGTATTGGCTTAATCCAGTTGAAGATGAGAAGGACTTAGGAGTAGTAGTAGATAGGTCACTGAAATTTTCAAAGCAGTGTATTGAGGCAAAGAATAGAGCAAATAGGGTGCTAGGTTACATTAAAAGAAATGTTAGCTACAAGAGTAAGGAGGTCATCCTTAAACTATACAACTCTTATGTTAGGCCACATTTAGAGTACTGCATACAGGCATGGTCACCACATTTTAGACATGATATAAACTTATTAGAGTCAGTACAAAGGAGGGCAACAAAAATAATACCTTCCCTGAAGCACCTTGAATATGAAGATAAACTGAGGGTATTAAATATGTTTTCATTTGAAAGAAGGTGTGTGAGGGGAGATATGATTGAGCTTTCAGCAAGTTATTTGAGTTAGAAGGTAGTAATAGAACTAGAGGCCACCACTTAAAGATTAAAAAATAGAGGTGCAGACTGGATATTAGAAAATATTTTTTCACTAACAGAGTGGTGGATTATTGGAATAGTTTGCCACCTGAGACTGTAGACAGCCCAAACTTGAATGTTTTCAAGCGCAGATTAGATGATTTTATAACATAACATAATTTCACGGATGACAAAAGCCACAAGGGCCTATCAAAGGTCATCCGCCTCCGTCAAAACCCACCCACAAAAAGCACCATCACCAGGGAAAGGGAGGGTTAACTCTGGGGGGTATTCCTGACTCATTCCTGTGGATGCAGTTTTTTATTATTGTATATTACGATTGATTTGGATTTTGACGCGTCTTGATGATGATGCTCTTTGTTTTTGACACATTCCTGTGTATGGTTCAAATTGGTCGGGGTGAGAAAGTTGATGTGATTTGGATGATTATATGGGGATGGAGGGTTAATTTCTTACTTTTTGGTATGTGGATATGTTTCTTGACTCATTCCTGTGGATGCAGTTTCTTTTTATTGTATATTTTGGGGGACTTTTATTTTGTTTTTGACAGACTCCTATGGAGGCTTTAAATTATATATTGTAGATGCATGGTTGGACATTCCTATGGATTGTTAAATTGTATATTGTAGATGCATGATCTGACAAAATCGTATGGATGCATTATGTGGGTGGGATTTGATGGATACGGATGACCTTTGATAGGCCCTTGTGGCTTTTTTCATCTGTGAAATTATGTTATGTTATGTTAAGTTATTAGTTTCCGTTGTCTATATTTCTGGAAGAGTTCGCTTCTCTTTTCAATTTGCGCATTTCTCTATTTATTTTCTTTCTAATTTTTATTTCTTCTTTAATTTCTCTCGTTATCCAAGGGCACTCTGTTTTTGCACCTTTATCTATTTGTATATAGGTTTTAATAGTATTTTATTTGCACTTTCTTTCATTATATGGATTATATCTTGAATTTTTTTAGACATCTTCCTTTATAATTCTCTCTTCTACATGTCTTTTGAAAGTTTTCAAGCTTTGAGGATCCTTTTTATAATAGCTTACTTTGTTCACTTTTCATTTATTAGGTAAATATATAGATTAGCAGCCCGGGCGAAAAAAAATTTGTGTATAAATATTATCGTTCACTCGTGTCGGAATATTCATGCGCGTTTGAGTTCTTTTCGAATTATTATTCTATAAACAATTAGGATTATATACTGGGGGGCTGTGCCCCCCAGACCCCCCCAATTTAATGAAACTCAGGATCATCGTAGTGTAGTCCCCCCCTTGTGTTTACCCCCACATGAGCCCTCAATTTAAATGTACTCTAAAAATGTGAAACATTTTTTAACACGGACGAAATAGTACGTCCCATCATTCGCGCAGATAATCTACATATTTACCTTTTATTAGTTAATTTTTATTGTTTGTGGCTTAAATTCTAAAAATATTAAATTTCTATAAAATTTTGCATAATGTAGTAAAGGTTACTAAAGTAATTTGGATCTGCTTCACTTCTCTTCTTGAAAATGACACTGCATTCACTCTAGTTTCCAGTAATTAGGTATTTCTCCAAACTCTAATCTCCTCATTTTGCTATTACAATGCTTTCAAACCCTTCTTTAAGTATACCTGAACGAATGTTTTAAGGACAGAGGCCTTGTTAACATTTTACTAAATTACTTGTCTTTTAATGGTAGCTAATACCTTTATCTGAGCCTACAGTATTATAAACTAAATAAGTCGATGAAAAGTGAGTCATTTTCTTAGAATTAGATAAAATAGTGATTTTGAATAACACGAGTGAAAACTATCTAAAATTGGAATCAGCAAATCAAATAAGAAAAAAAAAGAGTTAAAATAAAATGTTAATTAATGGACTACTACCTCCAAACCTGGTGGCCCAGTCTTTTCCAATAGTGATATAATGCTCGCGACATGGTTTCAGCAGGAGCGTGAAGTAGCACGTTTAACTGATTCAGGTAGCTTTAGAAGAATGCAAATATTGCTTAATTATTTACCTCATTATTTGCCTCAACCCCCCAGGGGTATTGGCACAAAATGTGCATATAATTTAAGGGTCTTCCACTATATTATTGTAAGGGAAAGGGAACGCCTAGAAGAATACCCCCCCTTCTTTTGTTTCTTAAATTCCTTCCCTTCCTATGTCTACTAACTATAACTCTACGTGGAGTAAAGCTCTGTATCAAATGAGAAAAATAAAAGAAGAAAGAACTTTAATATCAATTAAGTTGAGCGCTAAAAGTCTTCACCTCGCCGATGAATGCTAATCTCCGTAGTCGGGAAAAGGATAGCCGAAAGTTCCCACACACATCGTTGGAGACGATTAAGACCGGTGTCGGGCGACAAAAGCTAATCTCTCTAGGCGCCGGAATCTTTCACTCAAACGTATGTGCCTTCCATCGATTGAACATCACAAAACGGCCGTCATATAAATACCCTGGGTTTTCCAAAGATCGGCCGATGGACGTTTGAGATCTCGTCGCCTTCAGTTCAGAGCGTGTGTCTGTTTCCCCAAGTCCCTGGTATATTCGCGTATAACATCGAGGTTGGATATCACTAGGCATATCCATCTCTTTTGTGAAGGCCTACCGTGTTCAGAACAAGCCTCAAATCGTTTTGTCCCCGAAGGACTGGTCGGGATTCTTCTCGTCTCACCCCCCCCCCCCCCACCCACCCCTCCCTCCCTCCCTCAAGGATCTCCAGTTTCCCGTTTGAGATTTCGCGCCAGCCGCGTCAGTCTCGATTTTTTTAGGCTGCACTTCTCTGGAACAGAGGTGCCATCGTCCGTGTTCAAGGAGGATCGTGAACTTGTCTTCTGCCCCCCCCCCTCCCTTCATCTTCGTCACCATCAGGTATTCGGCCGAGAATCACGACCATTTTCTGTCTCCATTTCCCCGCGCCAACTCGCTAAAGGTGTCCCCTTCCTCGAGGACTGCCTTTAAGGTAAAACGATTGCTCCCGTTAATCAACCCGCTTTCCGACTTTTAAATATTCCTGCTGTATAACTAATTTATAGTATGTCATTTAAAAGCTAATTAACAAGTAATTAACGTTACCCGATTGGCAATTTTTTATAGTCTGTCAATATTATCCTTATTTACATTTCCTATATTTCTCATGTGTATATATATGTTAACTAGTACTTATTAAAATTATATTTTTGGTTTTCACTCTTTAAATATATCATTGAACTGCAACTTGGTAAACCCATTAAACGCTATCGGCCCCTGTATTAAAATCGCACTCTTATACCTCATAATCAACTGAGTACTTTTACGAAGTGAACGTACTTGTACGTAGTGAAGGGCGCGTACGTACATTAGAGGATATATGTGTATATAACTGTATATATACATATTCTCGTGACTTTTATCTCTTTCCTCCCAACCAATAGATACATATATGTATAAATAGACGTATTGTCTTGGGAGGTGACCTATTCCTCGATATATATATATATATATATATATATATATATATATATATATATATATATATATATATATATATATATATATATATATATATATATATATATATATATATATATATTAAATAAATTCTGGTGTCAGGTGATTGGGTTAATTTAGGACTCCTTTCGTTTTCAAGTCTCTCAGTTGAATTAATGTAATATATTGCCTATACATGGTTGTTTACTTGTATAAGATTCGGCACTGTATATATATATATATATATATATATATATATATATATATATATATATATATATATATATATATATATATATATATATATATATATATATATATATATATATATATAGCCTTTAAATATAATAATTCCTTAAACCAATTGATGATGGCCAGGAAACCCAAAGAACATCATAACATAGGAGTATATGCAATACCATGCAACAATTGCAATAAAGTTTATATAGGGGAAACGGGGAGAAATCTAGACAAGAGATTGTACGAACACAAAAGAGATATTAGAGTGGGCAGCGAAAGCAGTGGAATATTTTGCCATGTTAGAGACAAGAATCATACAATCAATTTCAATGGAAGTAAAATGGTATTTAAATCGGCTAACTATGTTAAGAGAAGAATCGTAGAATCGAGCTTGATATCGTCAGTACCAAATTTAAATCTATCTGAGGGTCAATTTTCTTTTAATCCTGTAATAAGAAAGCATATAAACAAAATAGTTAAATGTCAGCCCTTCAATATGTTTAGGCCTTCCCCCCCCCCCCCAAGATTAGCCACAAGTAGGGGATTGGGGGGAAAAAGAGGGGATCTTGCGTTATGCTTATGCACATTTCTCTTATATTTTCTACCCAGTGTCAGTCGAAAAAGGGTGTGAGATACACCGAAATTGTTCTGAATTTAATTGTCTTCGGAGAATGTGGTTTAATTCCTCATCTTTTCTTGCGATATTGCATTAATTTTCAACATATATATATATATATATATATATATATATATATATATATATATATATATATATATATATATATATATATATATATATATATATATATATATATATATATATACATACATTTTCCCATTTATCCAAATTACCCGAATTCGTCGAGGAAGAAGAGAGATGCGCGAGCCTTCTCCACGCTGTACCAGGGCTGCTGAAATTTTTGGGGCAATTGTAACCAAAAAATATTCAAAATTTAACCACTATTCTAATATTTATATTAAAGACAAATATAATTAATGCCATAAAAAAATAATGTATTTACCTTATTTTTTTGCTTATAAAGTAATATCTTCATCCTTTTCTTCCTCTTTTTTTTTTGCACATACATATGCTTTTCGCTTAATTTCTTGCAAAAATCTTGTGCTGGGCTCCACTTTGGGCAATTGATTTCGTGAAGCATTGATTTTGAATCCATCAATGCATTTAATGTGCTTATCTGTAAACTTGAAAGATTTTTTACCTTGATATTATTCAAAAGAGAAAATATTCTTTCTGCAGCTGCTGAAGAGTGGGGCAAAGCCAACATGTGAAACATAAATTTACTTAGCAAAGGATAGCGGGGTTAATCTCCGCATTTTTCCAAGGAAATAAGATGCCAAAATTCTTCAGGTTCAACTTCTTTGAAACAAAATTTATCCTGATGAGTCAGTTCTCTCCATTCACTATTGATGGCTTCATATTGATCTGTACTCAAAAGATTTGGAAACTTCATTGCCAAAGGGATGATTGACGTTGGTTTCACTTGGGAAACATTGGTTGGATCTAATGCTTCTAACTTATTTAAATTAGAAAGCAAATACGAAGATAGGAAGCGATTCATCATTTCTTTCAAAACACGCACATAAAAGTTGAATGTATTAATTCGAAATTCTTGAAGGTCTTCCTTGCTAATGGTTTCTGAATTTTGCATGTAAATGCTTTTAGGGATGGTATCCAAATAAACAGTTTCTAGTTTAATGTAATTTGCAGAATTGCCAATATCAATGTCATCAATTTCAATGGCTTTTACAATTTCTTGCTTTATAAAATTCCCCAAACTGCCTTCCATGCCTCTAGTTATAGAATATCTCAATTTGTGCAGTCTAAATGATTCAGCTTGAAACTCCAAATTAATCTTATTAACAAATGGCAATATATAGGCTAAAAATGCAAAATAAATTTTTGTTATTGGCTTCTGCAATTCCTCAAATATTTTCGTGGCCATTGGAATCTAATCCTCAAAACTAGCTGTGGTGAAAAATAACAAAAGTGCTGGCTATTGATCCAATATTCGATTAACTACAGTTTCCAAAGATAGCCATCTAGTAGAGCTAAGATGAAGAATCTTATGCTGGCTAATCTTTGCAAAACTTTGAAATTCTTGATATTCCGATAAGCACTTTGGGCTATTGCTAATGTATGAAAAAATATTTCTTACTAACTCTTCTAGTTGGCGAGGCAATTCAAGACAGGCTTTGGAAGAACAGAATTGTATAGAATGACACACACATGATTGCACAAATAAATCAGGATTTTTCTCTTTAAGTAGTTTTTGAACCCCACCCTTGTTCCCCATCATCGCACTGGCATTATCACTAGCAAAACCGATTAGGTTTTCAAAAGGAATTTCATGTTCATCCAAAAACTTTATTATAACACTATAAATGCCAATAGCACTTGCATCTTTGATTTCTATTAGGGTCAGAAATTTGTCCACAGTTTTCTTAATTTCTTCATCATAATACCTGACAACCAAAACAAGCTGTTTCAGTGTAGATACGAGGGGTGGTCAATAAGTTTTGCGAATCGGTAGGGCAAAACAGAGGAAGGGGGATGGCTGATTGTGGGGGTGTTAGGACAAGTTATGGCAAGTCAGGACCTGCAGCCGCACGCTCCTGCCTAGTCTATTTAAGAAGCAGTAGCTGATCGCAGATCGTCAGTCACAAATTTTTCCACAATGGAGAAGCTTGAGCACCGCGGAGTGATCCAAATTTTGACCAAGGAAGGCAAGAATGAAAAAGAGATCCATGAACGCAACCTATGCAACCATTGTTCGCTGAAATGGGGAGTTCCGCCATGGTTGTGAGTCCCTTGAAGATGACCCCCGTCCAGGACGCCTGTCAGACGTTACCAACGAGGACAACGTGGCCCGTATGGACAAGATGATCCTCGAAAATCGACGGGTGAAGGTCGAAGAAATCGAGCGAGAACTTGGAATATCACATGGAAGTGTTATTAACATCATCCACGACAATTTGGCCATGACCAAGGTCTCTGCTCGTTGGGTCCCTAGAAACCTCGGACCCCATGATCGACTTAAACGTCATCAAAGTTCGGAGGAGCTGCTGCTCCTGTACAACCAAGACCCAGCGGGATTCGAGTCAGGCATAGTGACAGGTGATGAAACGTAGGTCCATCACAGGGATCCCGAGACCAAGCTCGAAAGCATAGCCTGGAAGCACAGGGGCTCTCCAACCCCCATCAAGTTCTGGACCCAACCCTCAGCCGGGAAGATCATGGCTACCATCTTCTGGGATTCTGAAGGAGTGTTGATGGTGGACTATGCGCCTCGTGGAAGGACCATAACAGGCCAATATTACGCCGAGGAACTGGCTGGGTTGAAGAAGTGCATCCGTCAGAAGCGGCGCGGCAAGTTGGCACGTGGTGTCCTGCTCCTCAACGACAATGCCTCCGTCCACAAGGCCAGAGTTGCACAAGCTGCCCCGCGCGAGTGCGGATTCGAAGAGCTCAACCCTCCCCCCCCCCTCTTCCCTACAGTCCAGATATGGACCCTAGTGACTACTTTTTATTCCGCCAGCTCAAGGCTGAACTGCGTGGACGCCGTTTTGGGGACGATGAAGATGTCCAGCTCGCCGTCTAATAGTGGATTGAACAGAAGTCAGGAGATTTCTGGTTGTCGGTAATTCTAAGCCTCAGGGACAATTGGGGCAAGTGCATTGAAGTCGAGGGTAGTTATATTGAAAAATAATAGAACACTTTTCCTCATATCTCGTTTCCTTATATCCGAATTTCAAAACTTATTGACCGCCCCTCGTATATCGGTTGTTTCATCAATTATAAGTGAAAATTTTGTTGTTTTTATAAGAACATAAGAAAAGAAGGAGACTGCAAAAGACCATTCATGGCCTACACTTGGCAGCTCCTGTTCCAGTCAACACACAAAAGATTTCTTACCAGAGAAAAATCATCAACATTGTCACCCTTTACAGGAGTTCGTCAGATCTAATCTATAATATACATAAAATGCATCCAAAGGATTATGTCCATTCATGCAACCGCAAAATATAATCTCCCCACTCCTTAGAAAAATATATACATATGTACATAAAAAAAGTCAGTCCCATCTAGCAGCTTCATGCATATATTTATCTAATCTATTCTTAAAACTACCCAGAGAGGAGGCTTCTATCACATGTCTAGTGAGCCTATTCCATTCATCTACCACACGATTTGTAAACCAATTCCTCCCAATCTCCTTCCTAAACCTATACTTATCAAGCTTAAACCCATTGCTACGTGTCCTGACATGTTCACTAAGTATAAGAACCTTACCCAGATCCCCTTTATTATATCCTTTTACCCATTTGAAGACTTCAATCAATTCCCCTCTGACTCTTCTCCTTTCCAATGTATGTAGATTTAGTTTTCTGAGCCTTTCACCATAAGGTAAGTTTCTCAGCCCACCAATCATCTTTGTCATCCTTCTCTGCAAAGACTTAATCAAATCAATATCCTTCCTATAATATGGTGACCAAAATTGTTCTGCATAGTCTAGATGAGGCCTAACTAGCGCCAGATACAGTTTTAGAATGACTTCAGCACTCTTATTGCTTACACTCCTCCTAATGAATCCCAATATCCTATTAGCTTTATTCTTAGCATTTAGGCATTGCTTTCTAGGACGAAGGTCTGAACTTACCAAAATACCCAAGTCCCTCTCAAAATCGGTCCTCCCTAAAATTCTCCCATTTAATTTATAACTATTCAATGGATTATTTCTACCTATACTAAGTACTCTACATTTGTCTATGTTAAACTTCATTTGCCATTTCTCGGCCCAATTGGACAGAATGGTCAATTCCTCCTGCAGTACAACAGCATCAGAATCAGCCCTAATGGCCCTACCTAGCTTAGTATCATCAGCAAATTTACTCAGGTCACTACTTATACCTATGTCAAGATCATAAATATAAATTAAGAATAGCAATGGACCCAAAACAGATCCTTGCGGAACTCCACTGCTAACACACCCCCACTCAGATTTAACTCCATCTATACTAACTCTGCTGTCTAAACCAAGCAATGACTGAATCCACCTAAATATACTGCCATCGATCCCGTGTGCTTTAACTTTGCTCAGAAGCCGTAAGTGTGGCACTCGATCAAAAGCCTTACTAAAGTCCAAGTATAAAATATCATAGTTTTCATCATTATCTGCTGCTTCATACACCTTACTATAAAAAGACAGCAAATTAGTCAGACAGGATTTACCCTTACTAAAGCCATGCTGTGATTCTTTTATTAACTTATTCTTATCCAAGTGATCTCTAATATTCCTTGCTATAATAGATTCCATCATTTTCCCTACCACTGATGTCAAACTTACTGGTCTGTAATTAGACATATTTGTTTTATCCCCTTTCTTAAATATAGGTATCACATTGGCTTTCTTCCATGCTCCTGGCACAATGCCACTCTCCAATGATTTCCTAAAGATGCAACCTAGGGGCTCACTTAACACATCCTTACATTCTTTTAAAATTCTAGGAAAGAGCTCATCAGGACCGGGTGCTTTACTACATCTGATTTTATCAATTTCCTTTGTCACTATCTCCTTTGTGATCAAGATATCCTTTAATTTCTCTTCATCATTACCCCGAAAGATCATTGACACCTCGGGTATATTTAGAGTATCCTCCTGTGTAAATACTGAGAGAAAAAAGTTATTTAGCATTCCAGCCATTGAGTCCCTATCACTCACTAATTCTCCATTGGAATCTATAATTGGGCCTATTTTATCTCTAACCTTAGTTTTGTATAATTGATAAAAACTTTTAGGATCTTCCTTTGCCCTATTTGCCACTTTAATTTCATAATTTCTCCTTGCTACTCTAATTAACTTTTTAACATCTCTTGCTAGTTCATTCTATCTCTGCCTTAAGTGATCCACTCCATTTTTTATTTTCCTATAAATGCCCTTTTTAATGCCAATATAATGCTAAATTTTATCTGTCATCCATTTTGGGTCATTATTTTTAGTCCTAATCTCCTTATATGGAATGTTAATCATCTGGCCTGTAATTAATTGCTCAATTATTCTTTCATACTCCTCTTCAATTGTAATCTCTTCCTCCTGGTGATTATTGTCTCCACTAACTGATATCATTGAATCTATTCCTGATTTGATTTCATTG
Organism: Ceratothoa steindachneri; assembly: GCA_963969495.1. NCBI lineage: Eukaryota > Metazoa > Arthropoda > Malacostraca > Isopoda > Cymothoidae > Ceratothoa > Ceratothoa steindachneri. The sequence goes on along the minus strand of OZ018336.1, from coordinate 85,695,736 downwards.
CCTGGTTTCTGTACAACTGCCTCCAGGTAAGTCCTTAGCCCATTATAATTTGCTCTTCTAAAGTCAGGAATTTTAACATTATTCATGCTACTATCAATACCATTCCATTTCATCTTGAATCTAATTTCACAATGGTCACTATTACCTAAATTTCCTCCAATCTCAGTATCCTCAATAACTTCTTCCCTATTTGTCAGAACTAAATCCAGTATATTATTACCTCTAGTGGGTTCGTTAATTATGTGCATCAGAAAATTATCTTGGACAACATTCAAAAATTCCTCAGCCTCCTGATCACCCACAAGAACTTTCCAGTCTATATTTTTGTAATTAAAATCGCCCATACTACACACATGCTTACTTCTACATGCCTGTTCAATCTCCTGCCACAGAAGATTTGAAGCTTCCTTACTAAGATTTGGTGGTCTGTATAATAATCCTATGACAAGCTTGTTTTTACCTTCCTTTACATTTAGCCATAATGACTCTGTGTTATCATCTAATTTAATTGTACTGTTTACACAACACTGGAGATTATCTTTAATATAAATAATAACCCCTCCTCCTCTCTTCCTATTCCTATCTGTATTGGCATAAGGGCCAATCACATTGAAAAAGATACTTGTTCCTTTGGTTCTTGCGCACTTTATATCTTTTGCAATATTTGAATCTGGGCATACATTGGTAATAAGACCTGCCAAATGGTCTAAAAAAGCAATAGGCAAATTGTGTTCACCAATGAATGCACAAAATTTAAGCTCAGCAACTACAACCTTCTAATTCTGAGAAGAATGCTGTGAAGTTATCAAATCAGTTAGCTTTGCAGAGGTATTTATTACTCTTATGTTTTTTTATGCTTTTCCGAGGTTTCGTGTCTTTCTATGTGTGTAAGGGCACCTGAAGTTTCAACATTGCACAATTTACAGAATCCTTTGTTACCGTCATATTTACTCACTTACAGCCATGAGGATAATCTTTTGTCATTGACTATATGTGATGCTATTTTCCTTTCACGTTTTATTCCAGTTATTTTTTGTTTCTTCTGAGTGGTACTGCATTCAACTCTATTATAAGTATCGTCATCGCTGCCACTCATTGAGATGGGGTGATAATTTAAATCTTTAAAAAAATCAAGATCACTCGGCACATAAGAATAAGCAATTTTTACATTGATACCGGAAAGCGAAAGTGAATGTACTGCTATGCAATACTCAATGCATTATGGAAGTTGGAACCTATAAATGAATTGACCAATAGGAGACGAGTTTAAAAATCGCTTATCGTAGCTAGACATTCAAGATTCTTTATATGCATGCCTGTTGATCAATCAACTTACTCATTTGAAAAGAGACTGATTAATTATCAGTCAATTATAATTCACGATAAGCAATTTTAGTTTTAAATATAATATATGATTGGTTTTTGAAACCAAAACAAAAGAAAATTAATAATAATTAATGTTTTTTTTAATTTAAGTTAAATTTTTAAAATATTATGATGAAATGTTACAAATGTAACCAAAAATACCTGAGTTGTAACCACTGTAACCTTTTGAAAGAAAATTAGCAAAATGTAACCAAAGGTTATAATTGTAACCATTTCGGCAGCCCTGCGCTGTACCCGATCCAATCAATATGTGACCAAAAGCTCTCACTTTCTTATGGCTTACTATATTTCCACTTATATATTTAATTACTATCTACCTTGTGTGAAATCCCGTATGAATGGTATAAGAATCCTAATTAATTCCTTTAAGCCTCAGTACTTTCTATTTCTCCTTAATTGTGTTATAGTGAAACAAGTATAGCAATTCCCTCTGGGCACTCCTATAATAAAAACCTCCTGGGAAACTTAAATATATATATATATATATATATATATATATATATATATATATATATATATATATATATATATATATATATATATATATATATATATATATATATATATATATATATATATATATATATATATATATATATATATATATATATCATTTATTATGTATAAAATTCATATCATGAAATTCTTTTACTTAACTTTGTCAATTAAATCGTTCAATTATTTTACTTAACTTTTGTAAATTAAATCATTTATGCAAATTATGCACAACTTAATAATTAATTATTTCATTCATTTTACTTAACTTGTCAATTCAATTAATTTATCCATAACTTTTTACAATTCAATTATTTAATGTAACCTTCAATAATTCAAATATCCTGGGACGAAAAACTGAATTCATTTAATATACTACTGGTTCAAACAACATTTCTTAAAAATATCACGCACACATAAACAAACACACGTTTTCAGCTCAACCAAATTGAACACGACTATAGCCCTTTCGACTCTCGCTATTCTCCGCATAAAGGTCGGTAATCATTCCTTCTACAATGAAATTCTTTTACTTAACTTTGTCAATTAAATCGTTCAATTATTTTACCTGACTTTTCTAAATTAAATCATTTATGCAAATTATGTACAACTTAATAATTAATTATTTCATTCATTTTACTTAACTTTTCAATTCAATTAATTTATCCATAACTTTTTACAATTCAATTATTTTATGTAACCTTCAATAATTCAAATATCCTGGGACGAAAAACTGAATTCATTTAATATACTACTGGTTCAAACAACATTTCTTAAAAATATCACGCACACACAAACAAACACACGCTTTCAGCTCAACCAAATTGAACACGACTTTGCTCTTTCGACTCTCGCCATTCTCCGCATAAAGGTCGGTAATCATTTCTTCTACAATTAGTCATTTACCTCCAAACAAATCATACTTAGTTTAATTCCACATCCTCTCACAATTCTCTGCAAACTGCCATACGAGAGTAGGTCCTAATTCTATTTACTTCTCGTATTGCAGACCCCAATTCACGGTCCATCGTTGTCATCTTTTATTTCATCTTTTATTTCATATTTATTTCACCTACTTCATTTCACTTCACATCTTGTTACTTTAAATCATATTTTACTATATCTTACATTATATACCTAATCCAATTTATCTCATTGGGTATTCGTTGATTCTATGAATATATTTAAATTTGTTTAATTGTTTTCTTAAAACCTAGTTCAGAAGTTCAAATTTATTTCGCTTTAGTCGTAGGCCTAAACACCATCAAACAAATTTATGGTAATGGTTTTCGAAACGCTATTTAAGCTGATTTATTAACCAAAAATAAATCCATTAATAACCATATACTTACAAGCTACCTTAGGCTAGCAAACGACAAATCGGGAAAGTACTAAATTCCTCTATTGATGTTCAACCAAAATACATGAAGGCTCGCTCAGTGCATTACTCACTCCGCACTAAGGTAGACCAAGCCTTAGATTTACTTTTTGCTCAAGACATCATTGAGCCAGTCTAAAACTCGAGATGGGCTTCACGTATAGTACCTGTACTCAAACCTGATGGTACTATCCGCATTTGTAGAGACTATCGTTCCACATATAAAGCTGTTTTAGTGGATACTTACCCTTTGCCTAAACCAGAAGAACTTTTTAGCTCATTGGTTGGGGGTAGATGGTTCACTAAACTGGATATGAGCTAAGCCTATGCCCAGTTGGCTTTAGACGAAGAATCTCGAGCCATTACTACTATTAATATTCCTTGAGGTCTTTTCTGCTACAAAAGACTCTGTTATGGTATTTCTGCTCTTCCTGGAATCTTCCAGAGAGCCATGGATCAACTTCTTAAGGGAATTGCTTTTTGAATGATATACTCATCACTGGTGCAAGTGCTCAACAACTCAATAGTCGAGTTGACGCAGTCCTCCACAGACTTCAAGATGCTGGTCTAAAACTGAGACATGATAAATGCAGTTGGGGTCTAAAATCTATTTCATATTTGGGCTATGTTATTGACCAAGAAGGCATTCATCCAGCCCAGGAAAAGTTGGATGCTATAAAAAGTGCACCAACTCTCACTGATGTTACTTCATTACAAGCTTATTTAGGACTTTTGAACTTCTATAGGAAATTTCTTCATTATACTTCTACATTTCTGGAGCCGTTAAATCGTCTTTTACGCTCCAACACTCCATAGCACTGGAGCTCAGCCCAAAAAACCGCCTTTGGAAAGTCCAAAAATACACTTCTCAATTCCAAAGTTCTAGTTCATTTTGACCCTACACTTCCTATTACAGTTACAGCGGACAGTAGTTCATATAGTATAGGTGCTGTTTTTTCTCATAAAATAGATGGTCAGGAAATTATTCCCAGCTCGAGCGTGAGGTTCTGGCTTTAGTTTTTGCAGTTCGTAGATTCCATTTCTATTTATATGGTCATTCATTCACACTCATTACTGACCATAGACCACTTCTGGGGCTGTTTTCTGCTAACAAAGCTATTTCCACTCTGGCTTCAGGCCGTATTCAGCGATGGTCGTTAATACTTCTTAACTACAAATTTGATCAAATTCACAAATCTGGGGTCTTTTGGGGCACCGCAGACGCTTTGAGCCGCATTTCTGCTCCGTGCGGTGGCTCCGCTCCCATTCATGAGGAATGGATAAACTTTGTTAATTTCTTACAGCTTACCCCAGTGAGTGCTCAAGCCATTGTTCGTGAGACTGCGAGTGACCCACTTCTTTCTGAGGTTCTCAAATGCCTCAAAATTGGTGGGGAACACAGATTCTCGATTCACCCCTTTTGCAAGTAGAGCTTCTGAACTCTCCTTACAGTCTGGTTGTATTCTCTGGTTTCACCGAGTAGTTATTCCTGCTTCTTTACATTCTACACTTCTGCAGGAACTCCACGATAGTCATCCCGGGATGGTTCGGATGAAATAACTAGCTCGTAGCTATTTATAGTGGCCTGGTTTAGAAGCCCAAATTGAGGCCTTTGTGAAAAACTGCCTATCTTGCGCACCCTCACAAAATTCTCCGAAACACAGTCCCCTTCATCCCTGGGATTGGCCTTCCAAGCCTTAGTACCGTGTTCATATTAACCATGCTGGTCTAATCAATAACACATACTACTTAGTGGTCGTTGATGCCCATTCTTAATGGGTTGAAATCGTCCCTACCTCTTCTACTTCTAGTGCTTTCACAGTTGCTATTTTGCGTTCTATTCTCCTGCGTTTTGGGTTACCGGTCGTCCTTGTTTCGGATAATGCTTCTCCCTTTACTAGTTTTGCCTTCCAGGAATTAGTATCTGATAACGGTATCCGTCATATAACTTCTGCGCCTTACCATCCCTCTACGAATGGTTTGGCGGAGAACATGGTTAAAACTTCAAATCCAAATTGTCTCGTTCCACGGGGAAAGAAATCCAGACAGTTTGTGCCAAATTTCTTTTTCGCTATCGCGTTACTCCGCACAGTACAACGGGTAAATCACCAACAGAACTTTTGTTAGGTCGGAGACCTCGTACGATTTTTGCTTTGCTATCTCCATCTGACAATCTGAGAGACAGAGTCATTACAAAACAACAAAATCAGAAATTCTACCACGACCCACTGCGTCCGAAAACCCTGATTGGTTTCTGACACACCCGTTATGATCCGAAGTTACACTCCTGGGGGTCCTTCATGGGTTCCTGCCACTATTTCTGAACGAACTGGGCCTGTATCATACAAATGTATGACACCTGAGAATTCTTCAATTCGTAGACATTCCGACATTCCAACTACTCCGTCTTCACTTAGTTCACCTATGGTTACAAATGAGCCGTTAAGTGATCTTGCACCCAGTTCAACCACTCCACCCACCCATTCCTCACCCCCAGCACTCCGGCACTACTCAAGTATCTTAAACCCGCCGGATAGGTGCAATTTATACGGGGAGGGAGTGTAATATATTGCCTATACATAGTTGTTTACTTTTATAGGATTTGGCACTGTATATATATATATATATATATATATATATATATATATATATATATATATATATATATATATATATATATATATTCTTACGCATACATTTTCCCCCATATTCCAAATTACCCTAATTCGTGGAGGAAGAAGAGAGATGCGCGAGCCTTCTCCACGCTCTACGCGATCCGATCAACATGTGACCAAAAGCTCCCACTCTCTTATTCCTTACTATATTTCTACTTCTATATTTAATAACTATCTACCTTGTGTGAAATTCCGTATGAATGGTACAAGAATCCTAATTAATTCCTCTAAGCCTCAGTACTTTCTATTTCTCCTTAATTGTGTTATAGTGAAACAAGCTACTTTAGGCCTGCAGACGCCAAATCAAGTAAGTACTAAATTCCTTTTATTTCTATTTCAATTTTTATATAATTAGGTGTTATCCTACATTATACAGTCTCAGTTGCTTTATGCCAAAAGTAAATTAACTCCTTTACCCACTAGAACTTTGCCTACTCTAGAATTGCTGGTCATGTGCTTAACTTTGGAAACTGTTTTACTATCATATCCGGCAAACACTTTCAAAAGTATTTAAGCTCTAGACTTGAGTTTTACTCCGATTCACAGGTTGCATTAACTTGGATTTTCGACCGTATAAGACCCCAAAAGAACATTTTTGCGTGCAATCGTGTTAAAGAGTGCAACAAAAGCTTCGCCTCTTTAACGGACCAGCAAATTTCATTTAAAATTTCTTATGTCCCCACGGCCGATAACGTGGCGGACATATGCTAACCCGTCTAATGTCTACTAAAAGGTTTTTGGAAGAGTCTCAGCGGTACTTAACGGGACCAGAATGGTTAACTACTCAAGATCCTCCAGTGTGTCCTTTGGACAGCATTCCATCCCATTTCATATCTCCTGATAAAGCATTAGTCTATCCTGTGCAAGTACCAATAAGCAATGTCATTGAGGTAGAACGATTTTCATCATACCCCAAATTAATTAATTCTTTAGCATATGTATTTTTAGCTTTAGACAAATTAAAAATACTTCAAATTCAGCCCTTTGTATTCTACCAGACTAAAGCCTTTAATCATTTGGTAAAAGAACATCAGGAGAGTTACTTTCCTGTTGAACAAAACTTTGTAAAGCAGAAAAAAACATCCTAAAGCAGTATCAAAATTGGTTGCTAAACTGCGTTTGTACTTAGACAATAATGGCATCCTTAGAAGCAAAGGTAGAATTCAAAATGCTCCTCAATTTACCCGGGATGCAATTAACCAAGTGCTAATGCATGGAAAATCTGCTTTAGTGAGATTAATAATTTTAGATGCGCATAAAAAAACTTGCACATGGGGCTCAATATGTAGTACGCTTCACTACTTACGAAATTCAGACATTTGGCTACTGTGGGTTAGAACTAGTGTTGATTCTGTGCTACGTAAAGACTGTTACCTTTGTAAAAGGTTCCAGAGTCCTCCTTTTCTCCCACAGCAGGAGGGCGACTTGCCTGCAGCGTGAACCAACTTTATTAAGCCATTTGCTTCCACCGAAATGGATTACACGGGAGCATTCACAGTGACTGACTTTTCAGGCCATGTCGTAAAAGTGTATATTCTGTTATTCAAATGCTTAACCACTCGTGCCATTCATTTAGAGATTGTTCCCAATATAAGCGTTGTTGAAATTATTCAAGCGTTTGTACGATTCTGTAATCAACAAGGTACTGATAAATTAATATATAGTGACAATGCCCCTACCTTTATTCAAGGTTCAAAATTGTTAAACTCAGTGATAACTCAAGATATAGTACTAGAACACTTCACTAACCATCAAATCGAATTCCATACGATTCCTGTGTATTCTCCCAATCAGGGAGGAACCTGGGAATGAATGGTAGGATTAGTCAAAAACTGCTTGTTTACATCTTTCGGCAAATTCACCTATTCACTTTCTCAATTCAGAACGATATTATCTGACTTTCAAAATACTATAAACAACAGACCCGTCACTTATAGATCATCTGAAAATGAGTTAAACATAATTTCACCCAACTTGTTGATTTACTCTCGTAGCAAGTTCCCTCAAGTCTGCCTATCTGATCAAACTTTCCAAGATGCCTGGATTGATATAGTATAATTAGTGCAATTAGGGTTAGTTTAGTATAGCCCGCAAGTCGTAGATGTAGGATTGACTTAAGGCACACTATTAAGTTGTAATCAAGATTCCGAATGGGGCTTTTTTGCTCAAGTCGGAAATTGGTGTTCTTTGTTTTTCTTTGGTTTGGTGCTTTTGATTGCAGCGTAGTTTTGGGTTTTACCATAAGTTTGTAAATAAATATGTGTTGCGTTGAAATACCAACTAACTGTTCAGCGCATCCAGTTGTGGGTTGCACTTCATTTTTTGTTGTGGTGAGTATCACTCAGTTATATATTGTTTAGTATTCATAATTTAACTGTACATGTGTTTAAATATGAGTCTTTGCGTCTGGTTTTCCCATGAACTTGGGAAAATCTCCAAGTTGTACCTCGGACAGCCGAAGAAAATGACAACACTTCGGCTGACCTGAGGGAATTCTCGAAAAAGCACTGGTAGTAACTTGTTAACCTTCGTCGCGTAAAATACCTAGCCACCAGTTATTGTGAACCCTGACAAAATGAATTTAATTTGGACAAATTTGTCAAAAATACTTAATTCGTCGAGAATATAACCAACTGAGCTCGCTCAAAATTCAGTGAGATCGAGTAAAATTATCATCTGTATTTTGTACGCCACTGATAAATCCACCTGTCATCGCCATTGTGATATCTCAAGTTGGCCACCTCCTGGGAACAAACCACAAACAGGTTCGTAAACTAGTATAGAGGCATAGTATTTAAACACATTTTTGTTTTGTTTTTGATTTTCTGTAAGTAATTATAACAACCCTTACGCAGATTGTATATGTTTCGTTTGACCTGACTTAGCACGTCTGAAGAAGCGACTCGTTTGGCTTTTCTGTTAGCGTTGTTCAACGGGATTAGTTCAGAGGGTGTCTTCTCATATTCCTAGTGAATGTCTATCCTGTTTGCTTTTCGCCAGTTGCAAAGAAATCATTCCACCCTGGGTAGTTAACACTCAATTTTTCTAATCTCTTGCGTATCCAAGTTGATAGAGAAATTATTTAATATTGGATTAGTTAATTACCTGTGGCTTTATTATGTTCAATTCTACTTCGGATACACTACTTCAGCTTGAGAAGTGTTGCATAGGAGGCTTTCCTTCTCGGACAGCATCTTGTTTGTGGTTTTTTCGATTTGGATTAAGCCCATAATACTACATAACGATGCAATATTATGTAGAACTTCCATTCTCTGAAAAGATTACACCTCAACATTTATCTATTTGCGTTACTAAGAAATCGTCGATTCCGCGTCCGGGTAGAGGATGCCCTCTCCTAGCCAGTAAGGTAAAAGAGAGGTATACAAACTGGAAATACAACGCAGCATCACTCAATTTGCCGCGGACACCATTGGTGCTGCCAATATATGTTCTAACTACGCTCTACGCAGACGAGTTTTTAATAGTCTTCAGCGAGGCTAAGATGCCTGCATACAGTGCCGGTTTCAACAAACTCTCAACTGCTTCCATTGATATTTCAAAACTCATATGTTTCCGTTTTCATAAGCCAATATCAAAGTCCGGCAATTCTAATCTCGTCGATTTTAAAACTCCAACTACTACAACTCCCTTAGTGTGGCTCGCCTGAGCGTCGTAGATTCCCACCGATTCCTTTGTTATGGATTCGACCAATGCTTCCACTGGAAGACTCATATTCGTCACCTTAGGTCTCTTTTATCAATGCCATAGATATGTGGGTTGCTGATTGGGTTATCATACTGCTATTATAAGGAGAACTTTGTTTGCTCAAAACCTTACTACAGATGCGAGATTTACTCATCCGCTTCCGAGCTTATTCTATGGGTGGTGGATTCGATGCAGGGCTACTTTCTACGGTTAGTGACTATTACATTCTGCACTATAGAGAGCCTTGTGTCATCACATATTATTTACCAATCAGTTTGCGTCGTAAATAGTGCATGAGGCGCTTTTACGTGCGTGTTCAGATCGTCTTTCAGTAGCTAACAGTTCAGCTCTCAATACTTCTGCAGCTACCCTAGACTGTACATATGCTACAGAGAGAGAGAGAGAGAGAGAGAGAGAGAGAGAGAGAGAGAGAGAGAGAGAGAGAGAGAGAGAGAGAGAGAGAGAGTTAGAGAGAGAGAGAGAGAGTTACATAGAGTTACATAGATCACACGGGCCTTACGGCCCAGACTAAGGTGATCTGGCCTTAAATCTACTGCCACTTACACATAGAATAGTAGAAGTAAAGGATAGAAAAGTTTTAGGCTCTCCCCACCCTCCACTCCCTCCGGCAAAAGCCGTACATGAAATAATTTGGGAAAAGTACCTTGCAGGTGTAAGAAGACAGTACCTGAAGGAAATTTGCATTGAATAGTAATTAAATGAAATGAATATGAAAACCACTTACATAAACCTGAAAGAGTTATATTTTTGTAATATTATTTTATTTTGTAGCTTATGCTAAACAATTCCAATATTTGTTAAGTGTTTGTCTAATCTCATTTTAAATGAATCTATAGTTCTGCTGTCCACTACTGCGTTTGGCAAATTATTCCAATCATTAATAATCGAGTAAGTGAAGAAGTTTTTTATTACATCCATAGTGGCTCTTTTACCCTGAAGTTTTGAATCATGTCCACGGGTGGGACACTCCCCTGTCAGTGTGAACAAGTTATTGGCATTAACGTTGTTAAATCCTTTAAGTATTTTGAAGCACTCTATAAGCTGCCCCCTTAGTCTTCGTTTTCTGACGGAAAATAGATTGAGTTTTTTTAGCCTCTCGTGGTAAGGTTTGTTACATACTGACGGGATAAGTTTTGTCGCTCTGTGTTGTACAGCTTCTAATTTATCTATGTCTTTTATTAAGTAAGGGGCCCAGAACTGTACAGCGTATTCGAGATGGGGCCTGACAATACTTTTATATAGTGGCATAATTATCTCCTCGCTTTTATAAGTAAAGTTTCTTTTTATAAATCCTAGTGCTGTGTTAGCTTTGTTTGCAGCAGCTGCGCATTGGTTTGATGTTTTTAAGTTTTCTGTAATTATTACTCCTAAATCTTTAACCTGCGGGGTTGTGTTTATTAAGCCGCCTTGCATTGTATAGGTGTATTTTTTGTTTTTGTTCCGCACTGAAGGATTTGGCATTTGTCGATATTAAATGGCATTTGCCATTTCTCAGACCATTCGGTAATTTTATTTATATCAGCCTGCAGGCTAGCCCTGTCATCTTCGCATAGTACTGAGTTACCTATTTTCGTGTCATCTGCAAATTTAGATATGATATTATTTATTCCAACGTCTATGTCATTGATGTATATAGTAAATAAAATAGGCCCCAGGACTGATCCCTGGGGAACACCGCTGGTAACAGATACCCAGTCCGATTCCACGCCATTTATTATCACTCTCTGCTTCCTGTTTTTTAACCAGCTACTAATCCATCCGTATATATTACCGTTAATTCCTAGCGTACGCACTTTGTTCATGAGTTTCTGATGTGGAATTTTGTCAAATGCCTTTTTGAAATCTAGGTAAATTATATCTAATGATTTAGTATCGTTATATAGGTTGAAAAGGTTATGGTAAAAGTCAATTAGGTTTGTTAAGCACGATCTCTTAGACCTAAAACCATGCTGGCTATCACGTATAAGGTTATTGTTTTCGAGGAACTCTACTAGCTTGTCTCTAATGATCGTTTCGAGCAACTTTCCAACTATTGAGGTTAAGCTAATGGGTCTGTAATTACTGGCCTGGTTTTTACATCCCTTCTTAAAGATAGGTGTGACGTTAGCTTTCCTCCAATCATCAGGGACGACCCCATGCTCGAGAGATTTGTTAAAAATGAGAGCAAGTGACTCTGCTAACTCATTATGGACATGTTTTAAGATTCTAGGGTAAAATTTATCAGGACCAGGAGTCTTGTACGAGTTCATTTTCTTTAATTTATCAATTACTAGTTGCGGATTTACTTCCAGACTCCTTAGTGATGGGTGTCTGACCTGTATAGACTCGTTGTTATCGTTATTAGTATATCCTAAGGTGAAGACTGAACTAAAAAAACTCGTTTAAGATATTAGCCATACCCATATCATCTGAAATAATTTCACCCAACTGGTTTTTCAAGGGGCCAATCCCGCTTCTCATTTGCCTATTTCTATTGATATAAGTATAGAAGTGTTTGGGATTAGTGGTGCTTGCTTTTGCTATCTCGATTTCGTATTGACGTTTCTTTGATCTTATGAGAGAGAGAGAGAGAGAGAGAGAGAGAGAGAGAGAGAGAGAGAGAGAGAGAGAGAGAGAGAGAGAGAGAGAGAGAGAGAGTAACAAGGAGTAACAAGGAAAGAAAGTACCCTAGAACAATGGTTCCCAACCGATTTTGCCTTATGGCATCCTTAGGAACCTTATTTTTTCCTGTGGCCCATAATCATTATTTTCAGTAGGTAATATGCGGTTTAACTCTACTTTAAAGGATAAAAGATATTAAAACAGCTATTTGTGTTCATGTACAATTATATTTGTCACATATATAGGACTATAAACATAGCAAAAATTAAACAGTGGTTAACAAAAATGTAATACTATTTTAAAATAAATAATTAGTCTTACAAAAAATAAAATCCTTTAGCAAAATGAAATAAATATATCATCAATATCAGCGTCTATAGTTGTTAGAGACAGATGAAGATTCCCTCTTCTTACTATTTCTAAGCGGCTGCGAGCTTTTGATAGGAGGTGTGACACTTTACTAAAACCCGACTCAACCAGATAAGAAGTAGGAAAAGCAATAAAATATAATTTGACTTCGTCCCAAAGCAAAGGGTATTTCATAGCAATTTCATGACTTGTCCATAAGTTCCTGACACCATGCTTAAATCTAGCCAGAGAAGTTTGATCACTCTGTAACTCAATGAGGCTTTCTTGTAATCTGATATCAACATCAGCTGCATTAATTCCAAATGGGTTTACCACCCAACCTGGAATGTCCAGTTGTAGAAGATCTCTGAACCTAACTTCCATATCACTATGCAATTTCTCCAAATGATCAACGTATACTAAAATATCATATTCTTTCAGCTCACTCTCAATAGTGCGGAGGGTTAGAAACTGTATCAACTCTTTTCGCCCCATATTTGTCTTGAACAGCTTAATTTCCCCCATAAATGCACAAATAGACTATTTGCAAGTTAAAATATTTGCATTTTTACCTTGTAGCTGTTTGTTTAAGATATTTAGCTTTTCAAATATATCTCTAAGGTAGCATATGTCACATTTGGCAGGAATGATTATTACTCCAAGCTGCTTACCATCCAGAAATAACACAACACTATCCCAAAGTGCAAGGAAGCGATTCAGACAATTGCCCCTAGAAAGCCATCGCACCTCTGTATGCAAAAGTAGGCGCTCAAACCCTTCTTAATTGGTAGCACAGAGTTGTCGGAAAAGACGCTCTTGAAGTGGATTTGACTTGATAAGGTTGACTATCTTGATTACACGATCAAGTGAATCTTTCAGACGTCCTCCTAGTTTTTTTGCAATCAGATGTTGACGGTGGACAACACAGTGTATGCAAAAAACTTTAGGCACAGCCTCTTTTAAATGTGCAATAAATCCCCTGTATCTACCTAACATAGCAGCGGCGCCATCAGTTGCACAAGCCATAATATTCCCAAGTGGAATATCATTTTCTTTGAAATAGGTCACTACTTCTATGAAAATTGTTTCACCTTTAGTATCCGTCACGAGGCTGCGAGAAAAAAGCATTTCTTCTCTGAGTTGATCTTTATCAAAAACCTAACATACGCCATGAGAAGGGCTTCGTTATCACGTAATAACGTTTCATCAATTTGTAATGCAAAGGTCTTTATTTGTAAATGTTTAACGAGTTTTTCCTCTACATCCTTTGCCATTTCGTCAATACGTCTTGATACTGTGTTGTTGCTCAGCGGAATGACTTCAGTGATTTCGGGGGGGATTTTGTTGCATGACAGTTGAAATAACCACAGATACTGAAGGCAAAATCAATTCTTCGCTAATATTATGAGGTTTTCCCGAGTTCGCTATTAGCTTGGAAATCTCATAAGATGCAATTAAACCTCTGTCTAGTTTTGCCGCTGTTTTGCTAAATATATCTTTAATAGTGCTCCTTGCTTGGAAATCATCCCGCAGCTTTTTAAAGTAATCTAATGTTTTGTCTTTTTTGTCCCTGTGCTTATTCTCCAAATGTATTTTAAGCTTACTTGGTCGCATACTATCATTAGAAAGTGTAGCCATACATAAAAGACACAATGGCTGTGGTATATTGGCTGGTGAATGTATAAAACCATAAGCTAAATACTCACCTGATTATTTCGACATTTTTTCTTCGTCGCCGTAGCCATGGGTAATCTGTGCAAAAGAAATTTAATATATTAATAATATATATATTACATTTTAGAGCCGAAGCTCACCGCAACAGAATGAAAGGCGCAATTCTCAGCAGCGAAAAACGAAGACTATTTCTGAGAAAAGACCCAGAAACCACCTCCATTTCCTGTGCAGAGCACCGAGTCTGTACCCAACACCAACTCCTATTAGAGTCGGCCACGAAAATTTCAGACATGTCCAATAAATAGAAACGCTAATAAAATAGCTGCATTAAAAATTTGGTTTTCCTTTTTTTGTGCTAAATACTTGCCCTTGATGGTAAATATTTGACACCAAAAAAAGAACCGTAAAACAATGCAACTATTTTTATGAGCGTTTCTATTAATTGGACATGTCCGAAATTTTCGTTGTTGATTGTACATCCAGGTACTCTGTACCTGTACCTAAATGCAAAACAGCAGAAATGTACCCCCTCAGGGGGGTAAATCTGCATTAATTTTAGTAATATATTACATATACATATATATTACTCAAATTAATGCAGATACAAAACGATAAGTACAATCATCAGAATCTAAAATTAAATGCCAATCTCGTAAATAAGCCATAAGTGAAACCAAAGTGAAAAAAATTGATTTAAGGAGGCCTAGCAATGGCACACTTTACTTACAAACAAAAGTGCTCATTTATTTACTTATAAAAATCTTATATTATTGTGCTTGTGGCAATCTATTATAATTTTAAAAACTAGTAAAATTACTACAACTTCGCAGGATTAGGGTAAAAAAATAAAAGTTACTTACATACTATAACGCCGAACCACTTGATAAACAGACTGTAAGGATTTAAAGTTCCACCTGAACTATTTTCATTAAGCCAACAACGGTGCCAGGCCCATAACGAACAAGCGCACAATGGAGTGCGCCGCAGAATAAGCTTGCAAGATGCAAAATATTTGTTTACAGATTAAGGTAAATCCTATTATGCTAATACAATATTTAAAAAAGGGAAAATATATATATTAATATTTTTAAAAATGTAATTCAACTGCATAAATTAAAATTAGGTACTGCCCTAACTATAATTCAGGTTTCAATAGGTTGAGTCCTGTGGCCCCCTTCATGGCTCTGTGGCTCCTCTAAAGTTTAAAATCTTCCTGTGGCCCCCTTCAGTTATGCCATTGCTTCCGGTTGGGAAACCATGACGTAGATGATGAATAGTAGTAGTCCCAGGACAGAACCTTGAGGCACCCCGCTAGTAACGGGTACCCACTCAGAAGCCTGTCCATTCACCACCACCCGTTGCCGTCTGCCACTTAGCTACTTCTCTATCCAGCCGGCTACTTTTCCGTCTATGCCTAGCGCTCGCACTTTGCGGAGAAGGCGGCCAGTGTGGTACCTTATCAAAGGCTTTCTGAAAGTCGAAGTAGACCACATCCACCGCCTTGTCCCGATCGTGCTCACTGAAGACGAAGTGGAAGAATTCCACAAGGCTCGGCAGGCATCACCGTTGCCTTCGGAAGCCGTGCTGGGAACTCCTCAGTAGCAGATTTGACTCTAAATGCGACGTCATTTTTTTCCACCATCATGCTTTCCATGAGTTTAATGACTATCGAAGTCATACTGATAGGTAAGTAGTTCGACGGTTGGCTACGGTCTCTTTTCTTGAAGATATGAGTCACCTCCGCTTCATGCCACTCTCTAGGAACGCATTCGGTCCGGATTGACTTGTGGAAGATTGCGCTCAGGTGTCGTGACACTTGATCGCGCACTTCTTTCAACACTTCAGGTAGAAACCCATCCGGGCCAGGTGACTTATTCGTCATTAGGTCACTGATATTTTTCTATTTCTCCTTCGGTGAAGTCCATATCCTCCAACATATCCCCCGATTAGGAATCTGTTGGCTGCGGGATGGGACCACACTCTTTAGTAAACAATGAAGCGAAGTAGTCGTTGAGGAGGTTAGCATTTTATGCATCTGAGTACTTTAATGTCCCCTCCTCATTCCTCAAAGAGCCAATCGTTCGACGGATTGGTTTACGGCTGTTTACATATCCAAAGAACTCCTTGGGATTCTCTTTACAACGTCTCGCCACTCGGAGTTCCTCAGACCACTTAGCCGCCCTTATGCTGGACTTTACTCTCCTGGATAGACTCCGGTATTCGAACAATTTAATCCGAGATCTTCGATTGCCGGTACACATTTCTCTTCTCACTAAGCAGTTGGCCGATTTCTCGATTAAACCCCTTTGGTTGAACAGAAGACCGACGGGGGCATTTCAGAGGGATGAAACGCGATTGAAGACTCATGAATGAGGTTTTATAACTGTTCCACGAGTCTTCAACAGTCTCGCACACTTCTAGCCTAGCGTCAGTCAGTCAAGCACCTAGACCTGCAAAGTCTGCTCTTCTCAAATCAAGTTTCCTCGGTTTACTAGTTGCAGGCCCTGCCTTCGGGACTTTGACTACAAATCTAATTAGTCGGTGGTCACTGCCACCGAGCTCTTCGCCAACAGAGAGGTCGCCAACGATGTCATCCTCAGAGGCGAAAACCAAATCGAGGATATTTTCTCATCTCGTTGGTACTATCACCCATTGAGTCAGGAACTCGTTGTTCGCGAACTCCAGCAGTAGTGCGTTCTCGTCACAGAGTTCTCTCGTTTCCCAGTCAACTTGTATGTTGAAATCCCCATGACGATACACACTCTGTCTTTTACAAGTTCGCCCAACAGCTGGTACAGACTCCTGCCCTGTTCTAAGAGTCGAGCGGGGAGTCTGTAAAGCACTAGGGTCCTGTATCTGGCAGGACCTATCTCTAGGTCAATACCTAGTAGTTCATGGTCGGATACGATGTTGCAATCCGTCGAGTTGAGAGTATCCATGACATACAACATCACCCTGCCACCCTCTCTGTCTGGCCAATCTTTCAGGAAGAGCTGGTAAATGGAAATCGTGAATTCACCTTCAAAATATCGGCTTGAGGTTTTTATCCACGACTCCGTTATGGCCACCATCTCAGGTTCTTCTGTTGCTACGAGGCCACGAAGTTCAAGAAACTTGTTTCTGATAGACCTCGCATTAAACAGAATAACCTTGAGGGAGTCCCCGACTGTAGGACTCCCTCCGCTCTTCCGTTTCCCGCTTTGTTTCTCTGTGGTGGAGTCACTCCCCTCTTTGTGACCTCGGAAAAGGTCGTTTGTGGAGTAACACCAGTGTACTGGCGTGCATCCTCCTTTACTCGGGGCCTGACACCTATTTTGGTCATCTCCACAACATCCTAGATCATGTTTTCGAGTACATCTTTTCCTTTAAAGGAAAGATGCACTCCGTCCATTTTGTACATGTCGTTTCTCCCGTAAAAAGTGCGTTAGGGGTCTACAAAAAAGACTCCTTCCGCCGTACAAAGAACTCCCAGGCGTTGGTTTATGGGGGCGTTCCTCGCGTGAGCATTGCGGGAAGGACCTCGTCTTGGGAGTATCCTGACCACGACACGTCTCCGGGTTTTCAGCCCACAGTCGTCAACTGCTCCCATAACCTTGCTCAGAATCTTCTCGCTGGCGCCGACTTTACCTCCTCGTAGGTAGAGATCGTTGCCACTTGCGATCAGGGCAACTATTGAGCTCTCACAGATCTGAAGTTTCTCAGTCTTGACCCTTATTTCTCCCTTTCTCCTTCCTGGAAGGCAGTTTACCTTCACAGTGGTGCGAAGGTGGGCCGCTAGCAAGGGTTGCAGATCTCGCGCTTGGGAGTCACCGATCACGATGACCCTCGCGAATTTGGATTCAGAGGACAGAGGCTTCCTTTTCAGTAGAGGCTCTTTCGATTCGTCTTTTTTCTTCACTTTTTTCCTTCTTCGTTTTTTCTTCTGTTTTATCTACGGTTTCTGCTGTCTTTCCTTTTTTACTCTTCCTTTTCTTCTTTTTGACGCCCTGAGTAACTCCAGCAGCAGCTGGCTCTGGGACGTCGGGTGGGTGGCCTGTCTTTGTCGACGCGGTGCTTGAGGACTCAAAAGAGGAGCAGCCTGCATCGTTGGGAGTTTCCTGTTGGTCTACTTTGGTGGCTGTCATCTCTGCAATGCTGGCTTCAAGACGATTGATTTGACTCGCATGCTCAGACTCGAGTAGCTTCACTTTTTCTTCCAGCCGTCGTGATTTTTCCTCAGACGATTTGAACATTTCTTTAAGCTCCTGCAATTCTGCCCTTTGGACGCAGTCCATGCAAGTACTTCCAGGGTGGCATTTTGAGAAACACCCTTCCGGGATATCTACGCACCACTTGTCATTTTGGCCTTTGGAGCACGTATATTTTAACGCACCAGGTCCTTTCTTTCCAGTTATGTTGAACACTTTATATCTCGGAATAATCTGTGACCACTCAATAAAAACGAAGGGGGTGGTGAGTTCGCCCCGCGTGCGTCGCTCCCGCCTATCCATCGGAGAGGATTCGGATCTTTCAGAAGGCAGGCTCCTTGTGCTGCTGTTCGTCCGACCGAGTCGTCAAACCTCGGCGTGCCGTGGCTCGCAACCAAGCAGCACTGGCTTTCGCCGAAAGGGCCATCGATTTCTCACCATGTGAACAACGGAGCACGCCCCGTACTAAACTCCTACTAGTTCCCTTCACGACGGCCAGGATCTCGGAGTAGCTTTCAATGGATATCCCACCACACCAAGAGACTCGACCCGAGGCTTTTAATTGGCCTAGCAACCAACCTGGGAACCAAGGCCGTCACTTCAAACCGATGCTACCAGAGGCACCCGTCAACGCTCACTGGGAATGGTCAATAATTACGCGCCAGGGAGGGGGTTAACGGGGCACTACCCTCATCCCATTCATCGTGCCCCAACGCCCAGGATTCCTCTAGTCCTAGTCTCTCGCAACTAGTGAGCGTCGATTGGCGTTGTTTATAGAGGTTCCAAAACCTCTCTTCTGACGCATGAGGTAGCTGCCAGGTCCTCATAAGTAAATAGAGGGGAAAAAAGGGTAAGAGTGTCATGATAGTAGTAGGGTGTTTTTTTTCTTTTTGTACAATAAGTGGAAGAGATAGGATAAAAGTGAAAAGAGAGAAGGATAGAATAAAAAAAGCAAGGAAGGACGCACTTAGTCTGGAACCTCGTTTCCGACCAAATCGACAAGGGAAGCCCTACCAGGGGTACCGAGAAGAGAGGTACCCCCGCCGACAAAGCTCGAAAAGTCAAAGGTACACACAAGCTCTCTACCCGCGACAAGGGGGCGTTGTAGCGGGCCAAAAATAGATCTCTAATCCCAATCGATAATCGATCCAACCCGCTTCCTACACTGTCCGGACGTGAGAAATCGAGGGAGAATAAAACGGATTGTACATACAGTCCCTTTACTTACAAAAAAAAATACAATGATAGTTACAGTTTATATTTACAAAATTTTATATTTACTAGGGAAGTGTGCACACTTCAAAATGAGGCTAAATTCCCCAATCAAAATAACGATACCAAACGAGAATCTTATAACGGGCGGATACAACAATTTACGTATATTCTACACAAAACAAAAAAAACACAACCACAACCGAACGAAAAGGGGACACGCGCTATGACTTGCTGGAGGTGGGTGGTAGTTGGTTAACTAGAAGGAGGCAGGATTGTCAACGAAGGCAGGTATGGCGGTTCAGGTGGTTAGAGACACGAAAGCCCTCCTCTCAGGGCTGGGTGGAGCACTCTTCTATAGAACCCCTCTTGCTGCCAGTCCACACTTCCACTCTCTGAAGAAGAGATATATCCTCCTTCAGTGACCCATTTATTTATACATGGATGGCGAAACTAATAAGTGGGCATTACCCGAAAATACATCGACTAGCTTACCTCTTTCCAGAATATGACGCTTTGATAAAAGTTAATTTAAACAAAGAACTATCTTATTATAGTGATATTTCAAAATTAGCTATTATCTTTCCAGAATAACGCCTGGAAAGAAAGAAAAACATGGTAATCATTTTATACATGAATTAAACAAAAATAAAACAAACCCATTCCCATTCACACACATTCTTACAGAGGGAGGGAGAGGGTACTGAGAAAAGGGGTGGGAGAATGGCCCTTTTACACACACTCACATTCGCCCCACCACAGCGTCACCACTCCCTCGAGAGAGAGAGAGAGAGAGAGAGAGAGAGAGAGAGAGAGAGCTACAAGGAAAATAAGTACCCTAGAAGACCTTACGGTCCATACAAGGAGGGTACTTTTGGCGCAATCCTCGAAGGTGTCCGTTGGTAACCTCGAAGATCACTCGCGAGGATCTTAACGGTGATTTCGCAAGACCATATCTAGTCTTGACTTGAACTGGTTTAAAAGATTCACTGTTAACAACTTCCGTCGGAAGTGCGTTCCAACTACCACAAATACTGTATGTGAAGAATTTCCCACACAGATCACTGTGGTATCGCTTCAGTTCAAGTTTGTAGCCGTGATTTCTTGTTCTCCCCTCGCTGAGCTGGAAAATATCCCCGTAGTCCAGTCTGTCGAAGCCTCGAAGTATTTTAAACACTTCGATAAGCTGATCACGTATCCTCCGGGTCTCCAGCGAGAACATATCTAATTCCCTTAATCTATCTTTATACCTTTTATGTCATAGAGGGAATCAGTTTGGTTGCCCTGGCTTGCACGCGTTTCAATCTCGCGATGTCCTTTCTAAATGAAGGACTCCAAAATTGTACTGCATACTCCAGGTGCGGTCGGACGAGGGAGTTGTACAGGCACAGTACTATCTCCTGGTTCCGATATCCAAACTGTCGCTTTATATACCCTAACATCCTTTCGGCTTTCTTCTCCGCATCAATACACTCTTTCGAGAACTTAAGGTCACTGCTGATAGTTACACCCAAGTCCTTCTCAGTGTCGGTGGATTCAAGAGCAGTGCCCTTAAGGTTATAGGGTGAATGGGGACTTCGGTGGCCGATATGCATCACTTTGAATTTCCCCACGTTGAAAGGCATTTGACACGTAGCAAACCACTCCCCAATCTCCCGAAGATCATCTTGCAGGTGGGCAGTATTTCCATCCATTGCAACGTTCATACCAAGCTTGGTATCGTCAGCAAATTTGGAAATCTTGGCAACCATGTCACCGTCTATGTCGTTGACGTAAATGATGAATAGTAGTGGTCTCAGGAAAGAACCTTGAGGCACTCCACTAGTAACGGGCACCCACTCAGAAGCCTGTCCATTCACCACCACCCGTTGCCGTCTGCCATATAGCCAGTTCTCTATCCATCCTGCTACTTTTCCGTCTATGCCTAGCGCTCGAACTTTCTGGAGAAGGCGTCGGTGTGGTACCTTATCGAAGGCTTTCTGAAAGTCTAAGTAGACCACATCCACCGCCTTGTCTCGATCGTGCTCACTGAAGACGAAGTGGAAGAATTCCACAAGGCTCGTCAGGCATGACCGATGCCTTCGAAAGCTGTGCTGTGAACTCCTCAGTAGCAGGTTTGACTCTAAATGCGACGTCATTTTGTCCACCATCATGCTTTCCATGAGTTTAATAACTATCGAAGTCAGACTGTTAGGTCGGTAGTTCGATGGTTGGCTACGGTCTCCTTTCTTGAAGATAGGAGTCACCTCCGCTTCATGCCAGTCTCTAGGAACGCATTCGGTCCGGATTGACATTTTGAAGCTTGCGCCTAGGTGTCGTGACACTTGATCGCGCACTTCTTTTAACGCTTTAGGTAGAAACCCATCCGGGCTAGGTAACTTATTCGTCATTAGGTCACTTATCTTCTTTTCTATTTCTCCGTCGGTGAAGTCCATATTCTCCAGCTTTTTCCTGATAAGGAATCTGTTGGCTGTGAGATGGGACCACACTCTTCAGTAAACAATGAAGCGAAGTAGTCGTTGAGGAGGTTAGCATTTTATGCATTTGAGTGCTTTAATGTCATCTCTTCATTCCTCAAAGGGCCAATCGTTCGACGGATTGGTTTACGGCTGTTTACATATCCAAAGAACTCCTTGGGATTCTCTTTACAAAGTCTCGCCACTCGGAGTTCCTTAGACCACGTAGCCGCCCTTATGCTGGACTTTACTCTCCTGGATAGACTCCGGTATTCGAGCAATGTAACCCGAGATCTTCGATTGCCGGTACACATTTCTCTTCTCACTAAGCAGTTGGCCGATTTCTCGATTAAACCCCTTTGGTTGAACAGAATACCGACGGGTGCATTTCAGAGGGATGAAACGCGATTGAAGACTCATGAATGAGGTTTTATAACTGTTCCACGAGTCTTCAACAGTCTTGCACACCTCTAGCCCAGCGTCAGTCAGTCAAGCACCTAGACCTGCAAAGTCTGCTCTTCTCAAATCAAGTTTCCTCGGTTTACTAGTTGCAGGCCCTGCCTTCGGGACTTTGACTACAAATCTAATTAGTCGGTGGTCACTGCCACCGAGCTCTTCGCCAACAGAGAGGTCGCCAACGATGTCATCCTCAAAGGGGAAAACCAAATCGAGGATATTTTCTCCTCTCGTTGGTTCTATCACCCATTGAGTCAGGAACTCGTTGTTCGCGAACTCCAGTGGTAGTGCGTTCTCGTCACAGAGTTCTCTCGTTTCCCAGTCAACTTGTATGTTGAAATCCCCATGACGATACACACTCTGTCTTTTACAAGTTCGCCCAACAGCTGGTACAGACTCCTGCCCTGTTTTAAGAGTCGAGCAGGGATTCTGTAAAGCACTAGGGTCCTGTATCTGGCAGGACCTATCTCTAGGTCAATACCTAGTAGTTCATGGTCGGATACGATGTTGCAATCCGTCGAGTTGAGAGTATCCATGACATACAACATCACACTGCCACCCTCTCTGTCTGGCCGAACTTTCAGGAAGAGCTGGTAACTGGGAATCATGAATTCACCTTCAAAATATCGGCTTGAGGTTTTTATACACGACTCCGTTATGGCCACCATCTCAGTTTCTTCCATTGCTACGAAGCCACAAAGTTCAAGAAACTTGTTTCTGATAGACCTCGCATTAAACAGAATAACCTTGAGGGAGTCCCCGACTGTAGGACTCCCTCCGCTCTTCCGTTTCCCGATTTGTTTCTCTGTGGCGGAGTCACTCCCCTCTTTGTGACCTCAGAAATGGTCGTTTGTGGAGTAACACCAGTGTACTGGCGTACATCCTCCTTTACTCGGGGCCTGACATTTATCTTGGTCATCTACACAACATCCTAGATCATGTTTTCGAGTACATCTTTTCCTTTAAAGGAAAGATGCACTCCGTCCATTTTGTACATGTCGTTTCTCCCATAAAAAGTGCGGTAGGGGTCTATAAAAAAGACTCCTTCCGCCGTACAAAGATCTCCCAGGCGTTGGTTTATGGGGACGTTCCTCGCGTGAGCATTGCGGGAAGGACCTCGTCTTGGGAGTATCGCGATCACGACACGTTCGGGTTTTTAGCCCACAGTCGTCAACTGCTCCCATAACCGTGGTCAGAATCTTCCCGCTGGCGCCGACTTTACCTCCTCGTAGGTAGAGGCCGTTGCTGCTTTCCATCAGGGCAACTATTGAGCTCTCACAGATCTGAGGTTTCTCAGTCTTGGCCCTTATTTCTCCGTTTCTCCTTCCTGGAAGGCAGCTTACCTTAACGGTGGTGCGAAGGTAGGCCGCTAGCAAGGGTTGTAGATCCTGCACTTGGGAGTCACCAATCACGATGACCCTCGCGAATTTGGGTTCAGAGGACAGAGGCTTCTCTTTCAGTAGAGGCTCTTTCGATTTGTCTTCTTCCCCACTTTTGGGATTTTTTTCTTCTTCGTTTTTTCTTCCGTTTTTACTTTCTCTTCTGTTTTATCTACGGTTTCTGCTGTCTTTCCTTTCTTACTCTTCATTTTTCTTCTTTTTGACGTTCTGAGTAACCCCAGCAGCAGCTGGCTCTGGGACGTCGGATGGGTGGCCTGTCTCTGTCGACGCGGTGCTTTTGGGCTCAAAAGAGGAGCCGCCTGCATCGTTGGGAGTTTCCTGTTGCTCTCTCTTGGTGGCTGTCATCTCCGCAATGCTGGCTTCGAGACGACGGATTTGACTCGCATGCTCAAATTCGAGGATTTTCACTTTTTCTTCCAGCCGTCGTGATTTTTTCTCAGACGATTTGAACATTTCTTTAAGCTCCTGCAATTGTGCCCTCGGGACGCATTCCGTGGAGGTACTTCTAGGGTGGCATTTTGAGAAACACCCTTTCCTTTTCGCATGTAGAGCACGTATATTATAACGCACCAGGTCCTTTCTTTCCAGTCATGCTGAACACTTTATATATCGGAATAATTTGTGACCACTCAATAAAAAAGAAGGGGTGTGGTGAGCTCGCCCCGCGTGAGTCACTCCTGCCTATCGATCGGAGAGGTTTCGGATCTTTCAGAAGGCACGTTCCATGTGCTGCTGTTCGTCCGATCGAGTCGTCAAACCTCGGCGTGCCGTGGCTCCCAACCAAGTAGCACTGACAGTCCCCGATTGGCCATCGATTTCTCACCAGGGGAACAACGAAGCACGCCCCGTACTAAACTCCTACTAGTTACCTTCACGTTGGTCAGGATCTCGGCATAGATTTCAATGGATATCCCGCCACACCAAGAGACTCGACCCGAGGCTAATAATTGGCCTAGCAACCAACCTGGGAACCAAGGGCCGTCACTTCAAACCGATGCTACCAGAGGCATCCGTCAACGCTCACTGGGAATGGTCAATAATTACGCGCCAGGGAAGGGGTTAACGGGGCACTACCCTCATCCCATTCATCGTTCCCCCATGCCTAGGATACCTCTAGTCCTAGTCTCTCGCAACTAGTGAGCGTCGATTGGCGTTGTTTATAGAGGTTCCAAAACCTCTTTTCTGACGCATGAGGTAGCTGCCAGGTCTTCATAAGTAAATAGAGGGGAAAAAAGGGTAAGAGTGTCATGATAGTAGTAGGGTGTTTTTTTCTTTTTGTATAATAAGTGGAAGAGATAGGATAAAAGTGAAACAGGAGAAGGATAAAATAGAAAAAAGCAAGGAAGGACGCACTTAGTCTGGAACCTCGTTTCCGACTAAATCAAAAAGGGAAGCCCAACCAGGGGTACTCAGAAGAGAGGTCCCCCACCGACATAGCTCGAAAAGTCAAAGGTACACACAAGCTCTCCTTCCCCGACAAGGGGGCATCACCTCTCTCTCTACTTTCTTAAAAGAGAGAGAAAGAGTGTGTGTGTTTTAATCAATCTCTAAACTTTTTGGTTTCAGAACAAGTATCTCTTTCGACCATGCGATGAAACTTTGGCACCGATAGCGCCGGGTATTCTGAAAGTTATGCTATCATGCATAATCGTCATATCAGTAGAAGCCCCCTTAGATTTTTTGTACCTGAACTTTTTAAATTAAATTTATTATTTTATTACTATTATTTTTGATACTATACAATGCAGTTATGATCATTTATAGTATGAATCAATAAATAAATTAAGATGAGATATATATGGGCATGTATAAAGGATAATACATATGTATTCAGACAGACAGGAATGTGCATGGATATTGCAATTGTCTCTTTACTCAAGATCTTCAGTGTAGTGCAGTCTTATAATATGGATTTGAGTTTAGTAGACGGATGGTCTGAGGGAAGAAACTCCTCTTCATATTTTCAATTATTATATCCAATCATTTGTGACTTTATTATGTAGCATTATGAATTTTATTATCTGAATGGATTAACATTTAATCTTTTAATTTAAGCATCTTAGGTTTTTTGTTTTTTGTAATTGTGCCCACGTAGAATTTTGACTTGCATGACGTACATGCATCATGTATGATACATTCTTGTATGTTTGTATCCATGCATATGCTGCCAAAGCTCTCATAACAACGGGAGCTTTGCGCTCGCATTTCTTGTAGCATGAATCCTAGCACACTGAAGCCCAAACAGTTTACACAGATGCCCCCAAATTCGAAGTGGGGCGGGTCGAGTTTCCATGCTAATATACCCCCTCATTGTTTGCAGCCAGAGGGGGCTATCTGGGCCCTACAACTGTCTCCATGGCCAAGCTATCTTCTACGAACCAGACTTAACGCAGGATGGTATGACATATGATGAAGCGGTCCCATTCAGCTTCCTACTTAGACATCTTGGTACTCCAGACTCCAAACCATTTTTACTTATTCTCTGCAAATAATCCACACAAGAGAGTAGGTCCTAAGTCCTCTTTCTTCTCTCATTTACAGACTCCAATTCACATTCCATCATTAATCGTGTACTTACGTAATTACAATTACATCTTGATATACAATTGTGAACACACTATTCTCGTCACGTCCTTTCAAATATTAACTTTCCAAACGCATAATTTGTATTCCATTTGAACTTAAATCATCTATGTATTCTCCAATATTCTCTGTATAGCCTTCAATTTGTATCCCTTAAATAATAACTTCAAATCATAGATTATTATAAGAGTATAATATATCCCATTTTTGTTAACTTGAATCATTACATTCCCATGATAGCTAGGATAGTTCAAATCCACGTTATCGTTACGGTACGATCAGTAAAAACCAAAACAACAAATTTATGTACCTACTGACTATTGTAATCATGGTATGATTTCGGTCCTACATGTCTGAAACCAGTTCATTCAGGTGCATAAACTAACGGACGCCGTTATTGATAAATTCGTGAGTTATTATTCCTTTGCAATAAAACGGAGCATCAAGCTCGCGAGTAAACAAATTAGAAATAATACTTTAGCAAGTTTTCATCACTGTTCAAGCACAGATAAAAATCCCAAGCATCATGGATGTCCTGAAGGAGCAGATTCATGGTGTTTTAATTTAAAAGACCTAGCTCTTGACATCCCAGTAGCTGAGCGAAAACGCTCCGAGATATGAAAGTAAAATTTAATTTGTTCCCAACAGAAAATAGATTAGTTCTAGAAGTTTATTTGGAGATGACAAAGGACACACTTCTTGATAGATGTAGGAAGGGTAATACCCAAAATTTGAATGAATCCCTTCATTCCAAAATATGGACAAAGCTTTCGAAAACAAAATACCACGGAATGCATTTGGCCAATATAAATATTCCATTAGCCATTTTCCGAGCATAATGTTGTCTATGAAGCATCTAACATTATCGCAGAATGAACAGATTCCTTTGTGCATGAATTTCAATTACGGGAGAAGAAAGAAGTAACAAGAAAAGAAACTTCAGCTATGGGCCCCAGGAGAAAGAAAAAAAATTGCTGCATCTACGGAATACCAACCTGGAGCTTTCTAAAAAGTAGTAACTGGTGATTCAAAAACTGTATATATATATATATATATATATATATATATATATATATATATATATATATATATATATATTATATAGGTAGGAGAATATCATAATGCTCCCAAGTTTTCCCCACCTCTCTTCTGAGCGGGCCGCTTATCAACCCTTGCCCTTCCGGCCCAATATCTGGTGGTCTTCAGCCGGAAGAAACCGCCGGCCGTTTCAGCTAACCACCGAATTCCTTCCCGGACTGTTTATCGATAAATGGGAGCCCATCTTTGCTTCCGATAGTTGCCGAAAGTTTAAAAAGGACGAAATTTAGTAGCTTGACATCTAATCTACTTCCGGCGCCCTGAGAATCTCCTGAGTTTCGAGTATAAATGACGAATTCTTTTAACCCTCAGTAGTAGAGCTTGCACAGCGTCTGGCGGTGCAGGAATTGCCATCTATCGGTGTAGTGGTAATTCGTCGAAGCATCAAGTCTTCAGAGAAGAGATCGGTCTCAGTTAGGAAGGCTTCTTACACCTTTCGTCTGCAAGGCAGTGCGAACCCAAGCTCGTACACACGTGTAGGAGCCGAAGCTACAAACGGCCTCACTCTGGTTCCCTAAACGACAAAACTGCATCTTAGCTTTTCTCCGTGACCCAACGCGTCGATAGGTCACTTCACCCCCCCCCCCCTCACAGAAGCACCCAAGATTCTTCGGAGTTCACGAGCGTGTGGGGCCCTCTGTAACAGGAAGCTCCCGTCACCACCTTCTTCCAGCAAGAATCGTGACGTAATTGTGGGATCAGGTCGGTCCCTGGAGAACCTGCCCCATCGTCTCCACCCCTTACCTCACCACCTTCACTTACCAGCGCCACCCGAACATCAGGTTTCAAGGTAACCCCTCCCTTTCACATTCTCCGACTTCAATGCGAAGCTTACCAGCATTACAAGTGTATAGGGATTTGTATGGTGAATAGTAATTTTTAAGCCAAATGAGATATCGGAGATTCACTTAGTAATTTATCTCTCAAAGCACATTATTTGAATATATATATATATATATATATATATATATATATATATATATATATATATATATATATATATATATATATATATTTGTTTAGTGTTCATTAAAACTTTATTTTCATATTGTTGTGTATCTAACTTCCTTTGAGTCGCTTGCTGGCAAAGTTCATTCAAATCCCTCCGTAGCCAACCTCTAAGCACTCTGACTCAATAAACCCATTCAGGACACGGGTCGAATGAAGTATAAGGAGTAGTACGACGACTCCTCTGCATTCGGGATCATAGGATGTGTATATATATATATAAGAGTCGGGGAAATCTCCAACCACCCCTCAGCTTATTCCTAGATAATATATATATACACATATATATATATATATATATATATATATATATATATATATATATATATATATATATATATATATCTATATATATATATATATATATATATATATATATATATATATATATATAAGAGAGAGAGAGAAGATAGGTGGGGGGGTGAAAGTTGTGTTATGTTTCAATTTATGATGTTATGTTTTGTTTTGTGCAAGAATGTAATTTTTGTTTATGATGCAATGTGGAAGTTCAGCAATTTTTGTTTAAATTTAATGCAATGTGGAAGTTCAGCTGCCTAAAATAAATATCCTGTCACCAGCAGTTGTTTACAATCACCAATGGGGGCGGAGGGCGCATTTTTCTAATTGAAATAAATAATTTGCCGTGATTGTAATATTTCTTTGTTTTTTTGGAGATGTTGGCCTGTTTTTGATTTTTTTTAAATATCTAATGAGCATTGTGTATTTAAAATAAGTTTTATCCCAATTTTCACTTATATTATAGATAAAAATCGTTGGCGGTCCGCGCTCCACCCAGGGCCGCTCTGAAGGAGCTACCGATGACCACAAACGCTCGACCTTATAGACATTTCTTACAATCGCGTCTCTCGATTCGCCAGCGGCTTCAAAATTTGAAATTTTAGGAGGTCTAGAATTGTATGTTGTTTAGAGGGGGCAGCAAATTCAATCACCGCCCTGAGCAACACGAGCGTCAATTTCGTCATATTTAACTATAAATATTCTTTGTAACCAGGTAGAAAGGCCAATAACAAATACTCCCATCTAAGAGAGTTATTCACCCTTCCGATGAATATATAACTTCATTACAGTTTCTAGTCCATGAAATGACTAGGCTTTCGGACCATCCGGCCGGAGCGTGTCGTGACACTTTGAGGCTGACTACTATCATGGATCGTCAAAGGTCAATAGCGCTTTCGGTGAGATGATATCCTTCTTTCTATCTGTTGGTTCTTCGAAGAAAAAGAATAGGCGCTAGCATTTGGGAAATAGTAGTAAGGTCAATAGAGCGGATTGAGGACCGTAGAATCGTTTGATACCTCCGTCGCTCTAATCGAGATAAGAGAGCGCAACATTAGTTTGAAAATTTGTCTTCGCTGTTTGAAACTTGCCCCGTCGTGAAGGCGACCAACATAATTCCAAAATGAATACATCATCTCTACTCCAGAGGCTTCGCTCGCCGGTAGTAGTAGAAGACACACCAATTATTGTTAACGGGCCATGATGGCAGTGTTCTAGGTAGGCTGGATGCGCTCAATGAAACCGTTGATACATTGGTGGTACAGGTGAGGTTCGTAAATAGTGGAAGCCGACTAGTGAAGAGTTCTTGAACTAGTTCTGCTTCAAAATGTTTTCTGTTGTCAGTAAAGAAGTAATGTGTACGAGAAGGCGTGAACCATGGATACTAGAAGGATTTTCGATTAGTGTTGATGCATTAATCTATTATTCGGCATATTATATTTGATACATGTAACCGTTACCCATATAGGAAGGCGTAAGTTTCGTTACGACAGTAGATGGGATCGGGGGGCGGACTCCGATGATGTCAAGATACACATCCTCTCCATAGTAAAAGGGAACTGAAAAGGGAACTTTATATTTCTGTCACTGTCAGGGACACACAAGCCCTGTGCTCGTGGGTCCATTGTTTAATATATGAGAGATTATTCAACTGCTCCCGCAAGCGATCTCACAGTCGAAAGATGTCTTGCAATCTGCCGAAGATTAATGCTCGAAAAAATTATGATACAAATTTTAGGGGAGGTATCAACTTCGTACCCAACCAAATACTTATTACACAGGGCTAATAATTTCAGTTTTTCTTGAAATAATCCTCGCCAGCTTGTTTATATAGTGATAGAGCAGTTAGGTCGAATATAGTATACTAATATTGAGCAGGCAGGGAGAGAAAGGCATTCAGGGAAAATAATATCAGCGCACAGAGATGTTGTTTTGATGAAATGTATTACTTTATAATGGGAAAATGGCGTTGCTACTGGGGCCCTCCCACCCCCAGTATCCCCGACAGTCTTAATCTAAAATGATGCTCGTTCTTTTTAGACTTTCACTTTACCATTTTTTTGCCAATTTTTTTACAAATTTCTCACCTATATTTATTTTTTACTGACGTCTCATATCACAGCTTATTTGCCAAACCAGCTTTATTCTATTCATCTGTCCGGGGCGAGGTGGAGGTATGGCTAGCTCACCACTCTTATTTGGCTTCGGTTAGGGTGGTGGGTTTTAACATATCTGCATCCTTACTACACTGTTCTCCTCTATACTGCCTCCCCATTCTTTCTTGTCTTTATCAATTCTTTTATGTACCCATAAGGCGATGTCAGGTTACATCTAGAGGTTTGTGTGTCATCCCAACCACAATACTCGCAGTTTGACCTCCCAGCCCCAAGTCTGCAGGAAGATGTGTGGATCTGATTCTGGAGTGAGAAGGGGAGGTTTTTTTATGTGTAAATTGCCTTCATTTTAAAGTAGCTAAATGAATAGTTTTCAAAAAGTCACGATGGTTTTTAAAGCAATATTTGGAGCAATCTTGGGAATGCAGTATATCTAGTTAATCTTAACTCAGTTGGACCTCTGATAGGCTCTTGCGGCTTTTGTTATACCTTGAATTATATGCATCTTCCGCTAATTTCCACTTTTCCTAGCTTCATCACTTTCTTTACAGATTTATTCTTACAACTTTTTTTGCATGATGCTGCTTCAATGCTATTATATTTTAATTTTGCTTTGAATACATCTGGGGAACTGCAGATGACTACAGCTGACTGCTGTAACTGCTGCTAGGTTTAAAAAAGAAGAAGAAGAGAGTATAGCAATGCCTATGGGCATTCCTATAATAAAAACCTCCTGGGAAACTTAAATATATCATCCTTTATTATGTATAAAACTCAATTCTTTTGTCATTTAAATAATTCATGCAATCCTATAGCTTTGTTAATTTAATCATTCATTTATTTTACTCTAACTTTGTCAATTTAATCTTTCAATTAATTTACTTCAACTTTTGTAAATTAAATCATTTTATGTTAAACTTAATAATTAATTAATTCATTTAATTTCTTGTCAATTCAATTAACGTATACTGTTTCAAACAACATCTCTTAAATTTCACACACAAATTAACAAACACACGTTCCCAGCTCGATCAAAAGAGCACACTAATCTGCCCACTCGACACGCTGCTTTCTTCGCATAAAGCCCCAATCTAGTCCATTATAGATACTCTAAATTACTACTACATTATTTACTCTACATCAAAGATACTCTAAATTATTTACTATATTTACTCATAGTTACTCAATATTATTTACTCATAGTTACTCAATATTATTTACTCAAAGATACTCTATATTATTCACCTTATTGTTTCACCATATTATTCACCATATTTACCTAACCTACTTATCTCATTGTACATTCGTTGATTTTGTGAATATATTTATATTTGTGTAATTGTCTTTCTTAAAACCCAAGTCATTATTCCAAAATTTACTTCGCTGTCGCCTTTAGGCCTAAAGCTAACGGCAGACATCTTCGATCAAACAAAATTTATGGGTATGGTTTTAGAAACGCTATCTAAGCTGATTTATTAAACGAAGATAAATCACATTGATAACCATACACTATAGAGAGAAACGGGCGGTTTGTACGCTCGATTTGAATCAAGATTTTTTACGCTGAAGGAAAGCAGAGTGGAAAAGGAGCTGCGACTGTAGCGTACTGAGAAGTGCAACGGTTCAAAGGCTTTGCTT
Source organism: Ceratothoa steindachneri (assembly GCA_963969495.1). Classification (NCBI taxonomy): domain Eukaryota; kingdom Metazoa; phylum Arthropoda; class Malacostraca; order Isopoda; family Cymothoidae; genus Ceratothoa; species Ceratothoa steindachneri. Next base: position 85,663,004 of record OZ018336.1, on the reverse strand, counting down.
GAATCAGTCTTTTTGACTTAGAGTAACGCAGTTGATTCGCCAACGGTGATCCGGGAACACACGAAGCCATTCGCACCTCACTTCACGCTACTTTACATCTTTATTTTTTCATAGCCCTTTTCCTACAATCCTTCTATCTACTCGTCACTTTGATATCAGCAACGCGAAGTCAGGGTTCGATTTTCATTATCGTTTCCTACTTATTTTCCTTTATGTCCACTATCTTTACAGTCACACTATTATAGGAGCGGGGGATACGCAGAGTGCGCGTAGGGGAGTGGTTAGGAACGGAGGGGGAACGGAACAACAGTCAACCCTCAACGAGGTAGGAGACCTCCTTGTGGCCACGGGTGGATTCGCTCTCGTTGGTCCTCGACTTTTCCCACAATGGCTGTAGGGAAGGACACTCGTTATGTTCCTTTACAAAAGACTCGTTGTTCAGAGTCTCGTATCTGGGGGGAAAAGGGTGTTCTAAAGTCACAGGAAGTGTCGCGTTCTTTATGGCTTGGGCCTTCGTGATGTCGGTCTGAGCAATGGGACTCGGGAAGAGCTGCGGGCTCTGGCAAACTAATATGGCGCATAATTTAATAGGGGCTGATACGACGTCAGCCTAACCCGTGAAATATCGGCATTCGACGAAACAACGGAACGCTGGGAAGCGGTCGGCTCGTCACAAGTAGTCCTGGACTACTACAAATTTATCATGGTCGGAGCTCACAGGGGCGGCCACTTTTCCGATACCACGATGCACGTGCATCCCGTATCTCTGACTAGGGTTGAAACCCGGAAACCATTAACCAATCCGGTTTCAAATTCGAACCTACCGGGACCGCTCCTGTTAAATAAAAAAATACTTTGAGGTCCCGGGGGGCTATTCGCTGGATAGGGGAGCAGGCGTTTCGGGGCGAGCAGACGGAGGAGAAAAAGAGGCGCTTACTTGATGGACTTGGTGGCTGGGAGCAGAACGGATCTGAGAATTTGGGGGACAGTTTGTCCTCACATTCCCGGGGATTCCACAAGAAAAACAGACAATGGGTCGTCTGAGGTAATCGAACGCAGGAGGATTAAAGACGGTTGGCTTAACATCCCTAGGTTCAGACGGGAGAAAATATTTCGGGTTGAAGGGACCTGGGACCTTTACGAATTTGAGAGCGTTCTTCAATTGAAATTTAGGGAAGTGGCCTTTACTCTTGGGGGATGGAGGATGGCTCTTCTTGGGATCTTTGGGGTAAAGATTATGACTGGACGCATGCAAATCCGCATCTTCGATGCATTCTTTGAAGGAAAAAACTCTTCGGTCCTTCACGAATGTATGGATTTCAGAGAGCAGTGTAGCCATCAATTGGTCCCGCAAAATGAAATCGAACAGAGACTCATAGTCGTCGCTTACTTGGGCGGAGTCCAACCCAAACTGCTGACTTCTTATGAGGGTGAATCCGAACTGGCGGTAAGTCTGGCCAGGTTGCAACCTTGCCTGGCGAAACTTTGTCCTTTAGAAGTACGGATTCATGTTGATCGCAGCCAAGAGTTCAGACTTAAGGGTCAAACAGTCGAAGGTAGCCTCGGCGGGTAGCGAAATGAATATTTCTCGCAGCTGCGTATTGAGGAGTGGCAAGAGTCGGGCGACTCCATCAGTTTGGATATGCCAGTGATTTACCTCAAAAATCTGTTCGAAGTGAGTAAGGTAAGCACTGAAATACTCACCGTCCTTAAATGCTGGAAGCTTTAAAGCGGGGATCTGAGGGAAGGGGGGGGGGGGGCTTCATTCCTGGAACTAATTGAGAGGGTTTCTGATTTATTCCTAGTTAACTCCCTTTCATGGTGCCTCACCCTTTCTCTTTCTTCAGCTTCAGCTTCTCTTCTCAGCTTCAGCTTCTCTTCTTCTCTCCTCAGCTTCAGCTTCTCTTCTTCTCTCCTCAGCTTCAGCTTCTCTTCTTCTCTCCTCAGCTTCAGCGTCTCTTCTTCTATCCTCGGCTTGATCTTCTCGAATTTCTTTTTTCTCTGCTCTTTCGTATCTCTCCTCATCCTGAATAAAGGAGACTAGCTCTTTCCAGAGAGACAAAGCATCTCACCCTGTTGCCTAAATCTCTCGAAGGACGTCATCTTGTTTCCTTATGCGAGCCTTAGCCACTCGACGCGTTCAAGAATCTTACGGCAAAAAAAATGAGGCTCTCGCAATTGTTCCCAAAATTCTAAATAAAATCTTAATTCTTGTGATCACACACACGGACAAAAGCAATAAATTATGATAAATATAATAATTCCTATATGAGTACCTGATATAGAACCTCTTAATCCGGCACGGGGATTACAAGGAGGGGAGGTTGAAAGATTTTCTCTCAAAACACACTAATATATTGCCTATACATGGTTGTTTACTTGTATAGGATTCGGCACTGTATATATATATATATATATATATATATATATATATATATATATATATATATATATATATATATATATATATATTCCGACACATACATTTTCCCCTATATTCCCAATTACCCGAATTCGTCGAGGAAGAAGAGAGATGCGCGAGCCTTCTCCACGCTGTACTCGATCCGATCAACATGTGACCAAAAGCTCCCACTCTCTTATTCCTTACTATATTTCTACTTCTATCTTTAATTACTATCTACCATGTGTGAAATCCCGTATGAATGGTATATGAATCCTAATTAATTCCTCTAAGCCTCAGTACTTTCTATTCCTCCTTAATTGTCTTATAGAGAAACAAGCTACCTTAGGCTAGCAAACGACAAATCGAGTAAGTACTATATTCCTCTTATTTCCATTTCAATTTTTATATAATTAGGTGTTATCCTACATTATATTGGCGACGAGGTCGTTCCCACGCGAGGACGGATCTGTATTTCCATACATTTCCTCAGATTACAATAAGTTAGGCCTATTTTGATCTCCCCTAGCCTAAGTGCAAAAAAAATAAAATAATAAATATTCTCATTTCTGCACCCATTCTGGCCGAATTTCTTTTGTCATGCTTCAGTTCAGGGTTCATTTTAGATACTTCAGTTATTTCTTTGCTTAAATATTCTCAAAATACCCCATATAACAAATATTCAAAACACACTGGGTGTTTTTGATTCCAATAAAGAAACAATGAAAATTATTTAACACGAATGGATCTTTGTTTCACAGTCCATAAAATCAACGACCCAGATAAATTGCCCATTTTATTAACTTTTATAGGTGCTGAGATGTTCTCTTTGCTTTGCGCTCTCCTTTCTTCCATCAAGCCCCAGAACAGTACTTTTAATGATGTCATCAAAACCCTTAAAGATCATTTTAAGCCACGTACAAACATTGTTTTTGAACGTTGTAAATTCTTTGAGCGTCTACAACTAAGTGGTGAATCAATCTCAGACTATGAAGCTACCCTCCGAGGCTTAGCCCCCAAATGCGATTTCGGCAACATGCTACAAGATCTACTAAGGGACCAATTTATTAGAGGCTTACACAACAAATGAACACAAGAGGAGTTGCTCGCTAGTGCATCTTGTACTTTCCCAATGGCCTTACAAGTAGCCAAGTCTAAGGAAACGGCTTCTCGGCAAGTAAACATTGTCCAAAAACACACTACGGGAAATACTTCCACAATTCAATTTCAAGGTTAGGTAGTAGGGATAATTCCACATATACCACTTATCGTTAATCTTACAACTCTACACAACCTAGTACTACTTCTATGAATTTTAATTCGCAGTATCACAAAACCCAAATGCACAAAGTTCTCAGTCCTTGCACAAATCCAGCTGCAAAGGTTGTCGGAAACCACATTGGCGTTCAGTGTGTCATAGAAACTCAAAGTGTTTGAACTGTGGCACGGTGGGTCACATATGATCGGTGTGTATGTAACGCTCGAGCGTGAGGCTCTGGCTTTAATTTTTTGCAGTTCGTAGATTCCATTTCTATTTATATGGTCATTCATTCACGCTCATTACTCACCATAAACCACTTCTGGGGCTGTTTTCGGTAAACATGTAGACGAGCGGCCCGGCCGGAAAAAGATATTTTGTGTAAATATTATCGTTCACCCGAATAAATGATTTCTGACGTCATACCCCACCCCCAACCCCTATTATAATTCGTAAAACGATTAAAGGCGCTGACATGATGTAGTTAAAGCATTCACCTCTCTAAACGTCAGAACATAATAAAAATTAGGATTATATACTGGGGGGCTGTGCCCCCCAGACCCCTCCAATTTAATGAAACTCAAGATAATCGTAGTGCGGTCCACGCATCGTGTCCCCCCCCCTAGAGCCGTCCCCTATAAATGTACTCCAAAAAGGTGAAACATTTTGGAACACGGACGAAGTAGTACATTTTATCGGCCGGGCCGCTCGTCTACATATTTACCCTGTTTTCTGCTATCAAAGCTATTTCCACTTTGGCTTCAGGCCGTATTCAGCGATGGTCGTTAATACTTCTTAACTACAAATTTGATCTAATTCACAAATCTGGAGTCCTTTTGGGCACCGCAGACGCTTTGAGCCGTCTTTCTGCTCCGTGCGGTGGCTCCGCTCCCATTCATGAGGAATGGATAAACCTTGTTGATTTCTTACAGCATACTCCATTGACTGCTCAGGCCATTGCTCGTGAGACTGCGAGTGACCCACTTCTTTCTGAGGTTATCAAATGCCTCAAACTTGGTGGGGAACACACCAAAGATTCTCGATTCACCCCTTTTGCAAGTAGAACTTCTGAACTCTCCTTACAGTCTGGTTGTATTCTCTGGTCTCACCGAGTAGTTATTCCTGCTTCTTTACATTCCACACTTCTGCAGGAACTCCACGATAGTCATCCCGGGATGGTTCGGATGAAAGAACTAGCTCGCAGCTATTTATAGTGACCTGGTTTAGATGCCCAAATTGAGGCCTTTGTGAAAAACTGCCCATCTTGCGCACCCTCACAAAATTCTCCGAAACACAGTCCCCTTTATCCTTGGGATTGGCCTTCCAAACCTTGGTACCGTGTTTATATTAACCATGCTGGTCCAATCAATAACACATACTACTTAGTGGTCGTTGATGCCCACTCTAAATGGTTTGAAATCGTCCTTACCTCTTCTACTACTAGTGCTTTCACAGTTGCTATTTTGCGTTCCATTTTCGTACGTTTTGGGTTACCGGTCGTCCTAGTTTCGGATAATGTTTCTTCCTTTACTAGTTTTGCCTTCCAGAAATTCGTCTCTAATAACGGTATCCGTCATATTACTTCTGCGCCTACCATCCATTTACGAATGGTTTGGCGGAGAACATGGTTAAAACTTCAAATCCGAATTGTCTCGTTCCACGGGGAAGGAAATTCAGGCAGTTTGTGCCAAATTTCTTTTTCGCTATCGCGTTACTCCGCACAGTACAACGGGTAAATCACCAGCAGAACTTTTGTTAGGTCGGAGACCTCGTACTATTTTTGCTTTGCTATCTCCATCTGACAATCCGAGAGACAGAGTCATTACAAAACAACAAAATCAGAAATTCTACCGCGACCCACTACGTCCACGAAACCTTAATTTGGTTCCTGACACACCCGTTATGATCCGAAGTTAGACTCCTGGGGGTCCTTCATGGGTTCCTGCCACTATTTCTGAACGAACTGGGCCTGTATCATACAAATGTATGACACCGGAGAAGACTTCAAATCGTAGACATTCCGATCAAATTATTCCTAGTCCAACTACTCCGTCTTCACTTAGTTCACCTATGGTTACAAATGAGCCGTTAAGTGATCTTGCACTCAGTTCAACCACTCCACCCACCCATTCCTCACCACCAGCACTCCGGTGCTTCTCTAGTATCTCAAATCCGACGGATAGGCTCAATTTATAGGAGGGGAGGGGGAGGGGGAGTGTAATATATTGCCTATACATGGTTGTTTACTTGTATAGGATTTGGCAATGTATATATATATATATATATATATATATATATATATATATATATATATATATATATATATATATATATATATATATATATATTCCTACACATATATTTTCCCTATATTCCAATTACCCTAATTCGTGGAGGCAGAAGAGAGATGCGCGAGCCTTCTCCACGCTGTACCCGATCCGATCAACATGTGACCAAAAGCTCCCACTCTCCTATTCCTTACTATATTTCTACTTCTATATTTAATTAATTTCTACTTTGTGTAATCCCGTAGGAATGTTACAAGAATCCTAATTAATTCCTCTAAGCCTCAGTACTTTCTATTTCTATTTAATTGTGTTATAGTGAAACAAGCTACCTTAGGCTAGCAGAAGACAACTCGAGTAAGTACTAAATTTCTCTTATTTCCATTTCAATTTTTATATAATTAGGTGTTATCCTTCATTATAATTAATAGGAAATTTACCAAGTTGGGTCAAGTTTAAAGATGGGAATTATTTTTTTCTAATTGTTTTTATTTTATTTTGAGTAATCAGTCTTTTTGTGGTGCCCGTGAGGCTATATTTAGTAACAAGCGATTGATTCTGTGTGTGTATAATGTAGCCATCCTCTAGTTTATGAAAAAAATACAAACACCCTTGTATAAAACTGTTTACTTTACAGTTCAAGCGACGCGGTGTTTGGCTGTTGTGCACATGCTCACATGTCCGAGATAAGAAGCTGCACGCTAGGGAGAGAGAGCACTGTTGCTCACGCAGTGCCAACCCTGGAGTTCTAGTGAAAGGTAGAGTCTCTTTTTGACTCCATGTGCGTTGTTCTAAAAAATGTGTTTATATTATTGAATGTGATAAAGTGTAGAATTTAATTATATTTTTTATACAGTTCTTTTATTTTACAGAAAATTTAACCATGGCCTCCTTGCATCCCCAAGAAATAAGTTCTGTGACTGTAAGTGAACTTCAATAGTTTAAGTTTTCACAGTAGTCTCTCCATGAGAAAGTTGTAGTATTATATAATTAATTAGTGTTTAGAATTCAATGATAAGTCTAGGCCTAATCAGCGCGTAGATGGATAGTATAGGTTTTGGATGAGTATTGCGGCAATATCCTAGATAGCTCTGATCACAATAAACATAAAAACCTATATTTCGTTATTCAAGGAAATGAAGTTAAATGCTAACGCGAAATCAAAATTTTGCAGACGAACTTCCTTTGCTTAAATTTGAGGGACGTTGGGAAACGTGTATTAAAAAGAAAGAGTTAATAAAAATATATATTATTGAATAAACAGTTATTATTATTGAAAGGCGAATTTATAAAGTAACAGTTTATGATTGAATTGAATTACGCGTGTGAATTAAATTTGCATGAGTTAACGAGAATGGATTTACAATTGAAGAATATGGTTTGGTAATTAGCGTACAACATATATTGATTGATAATTAAAATATAATTGGTAATTGGATAATAGTTAAATAGATTGTATTATAAGTAATGTGTAAGTAGTAATTGTTAAATAGATTGGATAATCGTTAAATAGTAATTTGTAAATTGAGTATAACAATTGTTGATTGATAATTAGATTGGGTAGTGTTAAATGGTTTTATAAATTAATTGTTAAATTGGAATTATAATAATTTGGAAATTGATGGACAATTAGTAATTGATTTATAGTTGATAAATAGTAATTGGTAAATAGTGGTAACTTGATTGGTAATTAGTAATTGGTAACTTTTTAATAAATAGTAATTGGTTAATATTTGGATAAATATTAAATAGATTACAAAGTTGGTAAATGAGTAAATAGTGGTGAATCGTTTGATAAATATTAAATAGATTATAAATTGGTAAATGGGTAAATAGAGTTAAATCGTTTGATAAATATTAAATAGATTATAACAGAGTTGAAGGGGTCTGTAAATGAGAAAAGAATCATGCATAAATTCGGGATTCTTTTGAGAAATTTTTAGCTAACCAATTACAATTCAGATATTTACAGACTTAACTCACCGATGCGAGGACAGCAATGCGAATGAACCTCATGGGTTAATTTAAGACGATTGAGAGAGTGGGTGTACCAATCTCTCGATTTAAGTCATGGTTACCAATCCTTCTTTAAATTATATATATATATATATATATATATATATATATATATATATATATATATATATATATATATATATATATATATATATTTATATATATAAATATATATATATATATATATATATATATATATATATATATATATATATATATATATATATATATATATATATATATATATATATACATATATATATATATATATATATATATATATATATATATATATATATATATATATATATATATATATATATATATATATATAGTTAGTTAGTTAGTTAGGAATAAATATTTACATTTTATAGGGGTGGAGACCGCTACAAAAGTACTGAGGCTTAGAGGAATTAATTAGGATTCTAATACCATTCATAAGGGATTTAACACAATGTAGATAGTAATTAAATATAGAAGTAGAAATATAGTAATGAATAAGAGAGTGGGAGCTTTTGGTCACATGTTGATCGGATCGGGTACAGCGTGGAGAAAACTCGCGCATCTCTCTTCTTCCACGAATTCGGGTAATTTGGAATATAGGGGAAAATGTAATGTGTAGGAATATATATATATATATATATATATATATATATATATATATATATATATATATATATATATATATATATATATATATATATATAGTGCCAAATCCTATACAAGTAAACAACTATGTATAGGCTATATATTACAGACTGAGAACTTTGCACTATATATATGGAAATTGCCAGCAGACAGCTGGAAGTATCTGCAAAGACATGCATTTTGAAAGGGCTATCATCTTTATAATCACAACGAGAAATTTGCAACGGGATTTGCCATTGATTGAACTGAGCACAAACAGTTTTCCATTCATTAAGAAGTTTTGCAAAAAGATGTTGTTCCATGTCACGTGTTGTTGGGATATCTTCCTCATGAACAATTTGCATGCACCCATTGCTGGAGCGATTAAACCAGTAGGATCGTATATGGAGGTTAAACTTGACAAAACCTCGCGTTTAGTGGTCGCCTCAACATTTAGACTCAATGATTGTGAGACAGCGTGTCGGTGTTAGGGTCTACCAAGTGATCTAGTAATTTAAAAGCTTGATTTAAATCATCAGTTTTATCAGCACAAGGTAACTGATCCAATATTTGTGGTTCATTAGTTCACCATTCATGAAGGTGAAAACCACCCTGATCGAACTACCGAGATGCATTATTGGTAGTATTTTTCAGAACATAAATTTCATTATCAGTATGAATGTAATTGTCTACATACAGATTGTTAGAATTAACATAGGTGGGCGTTATCGCGATAACGATATCGGGTTATTGGTTATCCGATATTTTTTCCGCGCTATTGATTCATCGGTATCGCGGATACTTTTGGTTCCAAACTAGCGATAATCGATAATTTCAGCTTTTGGTTCCAGTTTAGCACAGGGGCGAGCCGCGCGTGCCTTGGAGGCAGAAATAGGTAGGTCTGAGCTGGGAACCGAACGTATACTGAACGGAGTGCGGAGCGTCCGGTCTTGGCGTCTTCTCAAGACGTTCGCTCAGCTTTAGTCTCTCACCAGCTGTCGGGCGAGAGGTCACGAGGTGTTGAACTTGCGCACTACCGGTTTTACGCGTTCTTTGATGAGTTTTTCCCTATGTTCCCGTGCTTCTTCTGTTCCATTTTTTGTGCACGTGTATATGAATGCATGTACTATTCTTTAATATCCCTTTATTAACGTCTTGAACACTTACTAAAGTTATGCCCCTATTCTAAACTGATCCTATTTTTATTGTAATTTAGTAGTGCAGTGCTTTGCTATTTTATAGTATTGAATTAGTGATAACGTCGCAAGAGACTGCAACCACATCGAGCCACAGAGACTCAGTGGAGTCTATTGACTCTGAGCTCACTGAGGCTGAGCCTCAGTCACCCTGGCTATTCTTTGGCAAGTGGTTGAAGTACAAAAAGATGGTTGGCGACAGCTACATCTTCCAGTGCTTGTCCTGCCTCCCCAAGATCACTGAGGTAAAGGTGAACAATGGCACCAAGGGCAACCTTTGGCATCAGGGCCCAGGGCATGATGCCCTGGGAATTTTGGATTTATCAGTTATCACCTTATCGGGCGATAAATTTATCGCCTGTTATCGATTATCGGTTATTGTCGATAAGGTTATCGTTATCAATTTATCGGTTATCGTGATACATTTTTTCGTTATCTTGACCACCACTGGTAATTAAGCTAGCTAATTGAGTGCTTGGACACTGCGCTGCGTGAAATTGAAGCACACTGTGAAGGAAAAATGGAGATTTAACGAATCCGAAAATTATCGCAGTATATCTGAAACGAAGGCACTTTTTCCCCTCAAACAAGACAAAGGAAAATTTATTGCGATCAGACACTCTTTTTAATTTGATGTTCAAATATGCCTTTTATTATTTCAAAGATGGCAAAATATTTGTTGGTACGAAAATAAAGAAAAAAATCTATCAAATCTGCCATCAGATCAGGAGTGAAAGCAACACAGTCATTTCCAGAGGGAGGGTTTATAACTCGCAGACTACAATTAAACACTGCTCTATTTTTTGTGGTTTTGACCAAAGGATCATTTCTGATTACTGGGCGATGGGGTAAAATTTCTGGTCTTGAATTCGAAAATTGTTGGGCAATTCTTAAGTGACTTCTTGGAGTTGATCAGTAAAAAGTTTTATATATGTACTCTACATGCACATTGTCTCGGATATTTTCATGATTTACCTTTTTTGCTAACAAGCAACACAGATTGCAGTTGTTGGAACCTTTATCAAGCACCTCCTCATGCCAATTTATGAAAATAAAATATTGAATGCTATTCTTTTCAAAGGAGGTTTGTAACTCATCTGGGAATACATCAGTTCCGAATAAATCTTCTAAATTTTCTCCGTAGGTATCCAGGGAGAAAAAATGTTGTAGAGCTTCATCTTCACCCGAGGAACTGAAAATTTAATTATTGGAAATAACACTATTAGTGGGCTCTGTTTTGAATACCACTGCTACAGAATAAGCTACTGCTGTAGGCTTTACTACTGGTTTCAATTTTCTACAGGTTTTAGTTTGTGGAACAGACTTCAAATTTGGTTTTCTCCTTTTTTTTGGATGCCATAGGGTTCTTCTCCCTCTACCTCACATGTTCCAGGAGTCAGGCTACTAAATGGAATAAATCCGTTGCTGACGAGAATGAAATGATATCCATCAATGGTGATAACTCCAAAGGGTCGAAGATAAGGAATAAAATCAGTTTCGAGAATTCCGTGAATAGTGATGGTATCGTACTCTCCGGTTAAACACTGAGTAAAACTTGGAGATGACGGTTGCTTAAGTGACTTAACATGCTGACTCAATCCCGGAACCTGCAACGTGATGGCTAGCTCAGGCAGTATAGTGAAATCTGTTTGCATTTTATCTGATGAAGGAAGCAAAACCAATGCACGGGTTTCCCAACATTCAGTCTTAACTGTTCGACTGAAGCACTTTAGTTTCTTGTGAAAGGTACGTGACAGTTGACTAATGTTTGCCACAGCACTTTCACTAATTAAAGAAAGTTGAGCACCAGAATCTATTAGAAAATTAACGGGTAGATGATTTACGAATAAAGTTAGCTAGGTTAAAGAATGTTGTCATGCTTTTAACCTTTTGAAATGAGCCTATGGACAAGGTAGTGGACGCTGTTGGCTGATTTTGTTGTCATGCGGCCTGTGATTTTTCACAAAATGGCTGTATGGGATTTTTGGATCTGCACAAATTACATTTAAATGGAAAAGGTTGGTTGGTACATTTACTTTTAATGTGTCCTTCAACTAAACAATTAAAACAGAGATTTAGCTGTTTAGCTCTGGTTTTTCGGTCTTCAATTCTTGTATACTTAGTGCACTTGGGGGACGGATGTTCATCACTTGAACAAAACTTGCAAGGTTTTGCTACTACTGAGTTAGTTTAGGCAGATTGACTTGAGGAACTGGACACTTTCATGACCACAGGGAAGGGAACAGGTGCCTTAGTCATGGATGCAGCAGTCTGGACCTTGGTGCCATCTTAGGCTATCTGAGCGTAAGATCCAGACTTAGAACCCGAGGCTCTTTGCCTCGATCATTACTCCGCAGACTTGGGGTGTTTTACTTTGAACATGGTGAGAATGTCGTCAATGTGTTTTAGAATGTCAGCTACTGAAAGATAGCTGTTGCTTGTTCGTCGTGCCAGTTCTTGGTTAATGTAACCTGGCAATCTTCTTTTGAGATTTGCCATGAACTCGGAAATTGCTTTGTGATCTTTCAAAGGAGATGTATCAATACAGGATTCTAATAAAAGATCAATGATCTGGTCTGGGTTGTAGAAATGCTTTTTGAGCAAGATCCATGCAGTTTTAAAGTCAGTGTAGGTAGCAACCAGCGCCAGACTAGTTCCCTTTAACAGTGATTTTAGAAACACTAATTTTTGTTCTGAAGAGACGTCTGTGTAGCACTTCAGAGCATTGTCAAAAGCTAAGGTAAACTTCCGAAATGCCAGTGGGTCTTGATCATTATTATCAAACGGCGGCACCTTCAACTCGGGTAGTCGGACTGGAATTGGGAGGGGAGGGGGTATCTGGCGCAAGCTGTTGCTTCTCCAACTCAACTTGACACTTTAGAACTATACTAGCCAAAGCCGAGTATTCTCCTTTGGCAGTAGCCAGAACTATTTGGTCATTTTCAGTGAGTTCTACCATTGTGGAGTGGACTCGGTCTTCCAAGTAAGTATCTTGAACTCGCTTAAACATTTCTGCAAGCCGCGTAGCATATGTTTTGGCAGTAGAACTGTCCAAGTAATTTTTAACAGATTTGAAAAAAATCATTTAACTCGCTAGCCAAAATAGTGTACGTTCCGGTGGCGCGTTTGAACAGTTCTGGGGGGCTCGCCATTATGTTACAATTAAATTACAGTTTAGAAATAAAAGATCTGATAGGATGGTATAGCAATGCCTCTGGGCATTCCTATAATAAAAACCTCCTGGGAAACTTAAATATGTATATACATACATTATTGTGTAAAATTCATTATGCATTACTTTAAATTTATTAATTTAATCATTTAATTATTTTACTTTAACTGTTAATTTAATCATTTTACTTAACTTTGTCTATTTAATCTTCCAAATTAATGTACTTCAACTTTTGTAAATCAAATCAATTTATGTTAAACTTAATAATTAATTAATTCATTTATTTTACTTGCCAATTCAATTAACGTATACTGTTCCAAACAACATCTCTTAAATTTCACACCAAACAAACAAACACACGTTCCCAGCTCGACCAAATAAACACGCTTTCTTCCCACTTCACTCGCGGCTTTCGTCGTCTAAAGGTCGGTAACCAATTTTTCTACAATTATTCGTTTACCTCCAAATAAATCATACTGAGTTAATTCCTCTCTCACATTCTTTGCAAACTACAATACAAGAGTAAGTCCTAATTATATTTGCTTCTCATTGCCCCCCCCCCCAATTCACAGTCCATTATAGATACTTTAAAATACTCTAAATTGCTACACTATATTACTTACAACTCAATATTATTTACTATATCAAAGATACTCTATTATGCTCTATATTACTATATTATTATTTACTCTATTATTCACTCTATATTGTTTCACCATATTTACTTAACCTACTTATCTCTGTACATTCGTTGAATTTTATGAATATATTTATATTTGTGTAATTGTCTTTCTTAAAACCCAAGTCATTCTTCCAAAATTTACTTCGCTGTCGCCTTTAGGCCTAAAGCTAACGGCAGACATCTTCGATCAAACAAAATTTATGGTTATGGTTTTCGAAACGCTATCTAGGCTGATTTATTAACCGAAGATAAATCACATTGATAACCATACACTACAAAAGATGGCTTCTTTAAAATTTACGAAATTACTAATATTTAATGTTTATGTTGATTATAATGATTGAATGTTCTTTTGGATGCCTTCAATAAAATTTATGGTAATTGATAAGGGAAATTATGGGAACAGAGAGGGGAAGTAATTGCAGAATAAAAAAAGGGGGATTTATAGGAACAGAAGGGGAAATTTATGGAAACATAAAAGATTAAATTATAAACACAGAGAGCACCGAAATCTAATCTAATTGGGGAGGGGGAAGAAAGAGGAAAAGCCGGTTAAAACACAACTATAGGCAGGATAACGACTTGGTCCCACTCAGCAGATAGCACCATATTATTTAAAAAATTTCAATACATCAGTATAAAATTTATTTAAATTTTGCACTGCCCACAACCTAATGTAAACGATACGAACACAATGATTTAACTATTCAATTAATATCAATAAATTTGCAGGAATAAGAAACCACACAATTTTAAAAAACAAAAATGAGTGGTCAGGATTACAGAGTAAATTACTTTGGACTGGAGATTTGGTCACTTTGAGCTCAGACATACTATTTTTTTTTAGTTAATATATTATACCAATATTACAACAATTATTTAATGTAATTTACTCTAATCTGAAATAGCATAGTGTGGTACTACAATTTAACATAACCTATACTTAAATCAACTAAAATTCTAAACAGAAAAAAACACTGCAAAACAACCATAGACCGTCAGCTGATGAAGCGTTGCCAAATGTCGCCCCACTCAAAACAAACCGATGCCAGATACAGCCAACCCAACGAAGCAAACAACCCTGACAAAAGGGGGATATATGATTCAATTATTTAAAGGGTCAAAAGGAACGTGGAGAAATTTGTCAAATTTTGTAATAAGTACTTAAAGAAAATCAAAAAACAAAAATCATGTGTTTAAATACTATGCCTCTACACTAGTTTACGAACCTGTTTGTTGTTCGTTCCCGGGAGGTGGCCAACTTGAGATATCACAAATGGCGATGACAGTGGATTTATCAGTGGCGTACAAAATACAGATGATAATTTTACTCGATCTCACTGAATTATGAGGGCGCTCAGTTGGTTATATTCTCGACGAATTAAGTATTTTTGACAAATCTGTCCAAATTAAATTCCTTTTGTCAGGGATCACAATCACTGGTGGCCAGGTGTTGACGCAACGAAGGTTAACAAGTTACTACCGGTGCTTTCGCGAGAATTCCTTCAGGTCAGCCGAAGTGTTGTCATTTTCTTGGGCTGTTCGAGGTACAACTTGGAGATTTTCCGAAGGTCATGGGAAAACCAGACACAAAGACTCATATTTAGACACATGTACAGTTAAATTATGAATACTAAACAATATGTAACTGAGTCAGGGTCTTACATACCAAGCTTCTATCATGTGTAACTAGGTGTATGAAATCCGACACTAGCCAAAGGATTCGAGGCAGATGTGAGAAGACTTGCACTCGGAGTACACTCTCCCACAGTAAACCCTCTAACGAAGCGAGGCTTTCGGCACGTTGGTCGGGCCTAAGCCCCGGGAGTTCTGCCTCCGGGAATGCTACGGCCATTACAACGATAGTATTATTTTTATAGAAGAGGGGCTAGTAGATACTTTGAGCTAGGCCTGGATGTCATTTTTCTTAAATTGAATCACCGTGAACACCGAGCTAAATAGGAGGAGCTACAGAGATTCGACTCTTTCCGCTCCCCTACGTTATTTGTTTTCGTAAGACCATGATGGGCGTTTTCCCCTGCCGAGCCTCATGGGGTATAAGGGTTTTGTAACTACACAACCACGGTACTAGGATCAGGCAGGCTGATGACAATTTTAAATCAGTGATGATGTCGCCATCCCCATTCTTTCTTTAAATACCTCTTTCCAGGCAGCGACAGCTAGATAGCAGTGGCACTTTTATTTCACCGTTGATTCCACCGTCAGCCCGCTTCGATGTGATGTCCTTTCTCGTCCTCAGGGATTTAAATGGTAAGAACCTCCTCTGGAGGAGTACACGATCAATTCCAGGCGTCATTTCCATGCCGATCTAATCAAGAAGTCGGAGATTGGTGTCATAAATGTGGATGAGTTCACGCATCACTGTCTGCTTCATTTTCTATTATCGATATGTACCTGTAATCTCCGGATGTACAGCCTGATTTTGGGTGGGATGTGGTCGATGACCTTTATGGTAGTGATCATTTCCCCATACAAATATCTTTTTTATGGACCATTGTAGCCTGAGAAGCCACCTCGGTTGTTTCTGGAGCAGGCGCGGCGGCCCTCATATCAGGAAATGACTGATTTCTCTATCTCAGCCGATAAGTTTAGGTCAGGTAACAAGGAAAGTAAGTACCCTAGGAGACCTTACGGTCCATTCAAAGAGGGTAGGTGATGACGACGTTGAGTTCTTCTACGCCACCTTCATCACCGTGGACCTAACTATCATTCCTATAACTTTTAGTCATTTTAAACACCGGCCGGTTCCTTTGGAGCTCAGGTGAGTGTGAGATGGATCTGAGGGAGCAATATGTGGTAAACCACCACTCGACCAATTTCATCTTTGGCGAATTTTGTAAAACCATGTTTAGCCTCCGAGATGTTTCGAAACACAATAATTTAGGGATGATATGTCGATTTCAATATATTGAGGATAAGGCGAAATTTATAATGAGATGAATTAATTCTAGGGTAAACGAAAATTATATGATAATTAATTCTGGGGTGTAGGAAATTCTATGATAATGATTTGGGGGAAAGGAAATTTTTATTCTAATGGTTAACGTGAATCTTGGGGTCTGTTAATAGCGGGAGCACAATTGAAATGGGCATATCATCCCTAAATTATTTACATATCAATCGCCTATTGTTCTATTTAATAATTGTCCACAATCTTCATCACCATTTTTAAGTCCCCCCTTATTAAGTGAATTTTCCATTCATTGATCAGAAGTTGCCCGTTTTCATAACACCATAACTGTCGTACTCTAAATTCTTAATTTTGTGATAAAGGACCTATAACTTACGCTCTCTCCATATTATATTACTTCAACTCATATATATATATATATATATATATATATATATATATATATATATATATATATATATATATATATATATATATATATATATATATATATATATTAAAATATTATTTCTCAAATAAATATATTGTTAAAACTTATAATTAATATCCCTCTTACTTTGGCTGGTTGCCCTCAGACTCACTAGGCTAATTACCATTAAAAACGTTCAACTTATAATTATTATTAACCACGTTATAAGCTACACACCTACCGCTTTATTGGTTACCCAGACCCGTTCGATAAGTTACAAAATTGAGTGAATTTCGGTACGACGCGTAAGCAAGACGCCCCTTAGAGTTAACGCCACCCCCCCTCCTTCTTTAGTCTTTCTCACAAATATATATATATATCAGTGGTAAAGCGTCTGTTATAATGGTTAACGTGATCTCAACCACTGCGCTGACGTCCACCTGTCACTACCTCACTGGCGTCTCTAAGCAGCAACACTGCCATCATCACTTCCACGTTGAGCCCGCATAAAAGCATCATCCCGCCCCAATCAATTCTCCAGCAGCCTGCCCTCTCACCTCCATCTTCCATCATTCTCCCAATTTTCGATGCAGAGAATCCCATCGCATGGTTGGAAATGGCCGACTACATAATGATCAACCACGCCATCCCCAACCAACACAAAACTCTTTGCATCGCCCAGAAATTACCCCTAAGTATTTTTTTTTTCCATTTTTAAACACATAATGCTCGAAGTCGGTAATTCTGGGTCTTGGAAGAATTTGCAAATGGCATTTAGGGAGGAATTTGGAAAGTCTAGAATTGAGGATCTGCGGACTCTCCTTAACACGCAGAAGATGGGTGCTAGGCGGCCCTCACGCATTCTCGAACATCTCAAGAGTTTAGCTCACGCTAAGGGTGAAAATTTTGAACAGCTTGATCAATTATAAACATAGATTTTCAGGCGTGGGGTCCCCGAACAGGTTAGGCCACTTATCCTAATGACAGCACCCTCGAACGTGGATGAAATGGCAAAATCTGCCGACCAAATTTATACCAATCCCTACGTTACTTGGGGAAATGTAAATACTTCTAATCTTAATTCCGACCCAAAATTAAATTCATATATTTCACAGGTTAGGGCATCGAGCGGATGTCCTGGCAACCAGAAGGAACCTCCACGCGGCGCACCTCCCCAAGCACAGGATATTTCTTCTGTCTTGGGGAGGATCGAGGATGATATTCGGGCCCTGAAATTACAAAATGGGTTTCGGCGAGAGCACAGTCGCGGGCAGAACGATGTTGCCAGACGCCATTCGTTCCACGTTCAAGGCACAACCAACGAGGGAATTCCAGCACAAGAAGTGAGGCATGGCATGTTCATTTTCAACATAGACCTAATTTTCCCTATCCTGACTTCTCTCAGGGTAGCTGCCGGTCCCATTCTAAATATGGGAGCAACGCTGTGTACAGCCTTGCAACTTTAAACCTCATTCTGGTCGTGCTGCTCAAACTGCTATCTTTCAGCCTTTTTGGTATCATTTCAAATTTGGCTCCAGAGCATAAAAATGCTCTGCTCCTTGCAACTACCAGCAAAATGCTCATCTTTCACCTCAAAATCAACATAGCCTTACGTCACCACCATCAAATCTACAAAACTCTACGGGTTCATTACCCAATCTTCACCTTCAGCACAGGTAACTTTAAACTGAATTCGCAAGTGATACGTGGGTCTTTAACCTCTGCAACCTCATCCCTTCATCAGGTCGATCCTCCCTTTAGTGTTCATGACCCACTCTCTCGTTTCTCCTTCCTGGTTAACACTGACGCTCAATGCAGTGTCATTCCAGCCTCTTCAGTCGAGAAAGCTTGCACTTCTTCTGATCTTAGCCTTAAAGCTACCAATTCATCGGATATAAGGACTTATGGGAGGCGTATCCTCGAACTCTCTCTAGGGTTACGTCGTGTTTTCCCATGGACTTTCATCGTTGCCGACATCGACACGCCAATTTTAGGCCTCGACTTCCTTTCTGCTCATGACATTCTGGTAGATTCTCGTCACCGCAAGCTTATCGACAGAACCACGACACTAACTGTGGATGGTTCATTCTTTCCTTCCACCAGCTATCTCCTCTCTCTTCGTTTCCCTGCTACTGATCCCCGTTTCCAGCAACTTATGTGGGAGTTCCCAAGCCTAAGTCTGCCTCCTTCTAAGGACAGGCCCATCAAGCACAATGTAATGCATAAGGTAGAGACGACAGGGGAGCCAGTATTCTCACGCCCCCGTCGACTGGCCCCGGATAGACTTGCCCTAATGAAGCAAGAATTTAAATACATGATGGAAGCCTGGATGGCTTCCTTGTGGGCTTTACTGCTTCATGTAGTACCTAAGTCTATTCCGAGATAATTTAGAGCTGTAGGTGACTACAGGCGACTCAATGCCGGTACAGTTCCGGATAGATATCCCATGCCTTTCTTATCAGATTTTAACTCCGCTCTCTTCGGTTGCTCCATTTTTTCTCGGCTTGATTTGGTTCGAGGACGAAGTTGAAGATTTCCGGGCTTTCCCCCCGACCTTCTTGGCTAAAGCAGCTTCGTAGATTCTGTGGGATGGCAAACTTTTACCACAGGTTCATATCAAACCTCTCTACGAATTGCTTTCCTGGTCACCCCAAGCATGCGAGGCCTCCGCTGTCTCCCTGGCCCATCCTTGCCCGGGAACTTCCATAAGCGTTGCTTCGGACGCGTCCGCTACTCATGTCAGTGCGACGCTACATCAGAAGGTTGGTGACTTTTGGCAACCTCTCGCTTTCTCCTCCCTTCTCAAAAGAGGTACAGTACGTTCTCCCGCGAATTACTGAGCATATACCTGGCCCTCCGTCACTTCCAACAATACTTTGAAGGGCGTGAATTTACTGTTTTTACCGATCACAAGCAATCGGTTGGTGCGCTCGCCTCTAGCAGCACTTATTTTGTGCAATCTACAGTTGATACCCGTCACATTGACTTCATCTTGCAGATGACAAACGATATTCGCTACGTTCCTGGTTCTTCAAACGTCATACCAGATGCGCGCTCTCGCATTTCATCATTTCCGGGCACGCAACTCTCCCAAATTGCGCGATTAGATCACGCGACACTAGCTCTTGCCCAGGAACAAGATGAAGACACGCAAACACTGTGTCACTCTTCTCAACTCGTCGTTTGCGAGATCGACTTGCCGGATCCTCCTTCCAGGCCTATCCTGCTTGACTATTCATTGCCTGACTGTCCTCGCCCACTCATTCCTCTCGCTTACCGTCGGCACATTTTTTACCAGACTCACGGTCTCTCTCATCCTGGCATTCGAGCAACTCGCAAGTTCATCACACAACATTATGTGTTGCCAGGTATGAACGCCGACGCGGCCAAATGGACCTGCGCATGTCTCCCTTGTCAACATGCAAAGGTTCAACGCCACACAAAGTCCCGTCTGGCTGTTTTTCCACTTCCATCGGCACATTTTGACGCCATTCACATCGATCTAGTTGGTCCTCTGCCCTTTTCGCGTGGTTGCACTTACCTTCTCACCATGATCGATCGTTTTACCTCTTGGCCAGAGGCAGTTCCTATCTCAGACATTAGAGCTTCCACTGTAACTCAAGCCTTCGTCTCAGCATGGGTCGCTCTTTTTGATGTCTCATCAACGATCATGACTGATCGAGGTAGCCAACTTGAATTCCACCAATAGGATGCATTCATGTCAGTGCTTGGCTCCTTTCGTCTCCGTACCATTAGCTACCATCCCCAGAGTAACTCTAAGGTGGAACGTTTACACATGACTCTCAAGGGAAGCTTACGCTCCACTGACCCCAGCATCACTTGGGTGGAGAAGCTACCCTTAATTCTCCTGGGAATTCGTGCCTCCTTAAAAGAGAATTTAAATTGCTCTGCTGCGGAACCCTTTTATGGTACGCAACTTCGCTTTCTAGGACGATTCTTTTCTCCCGCTTACTGTCCTCTTCCTTCAGACATACATCCTCCTGCATACGTACACACTTTAGTACAGGCGATGGCTGAGGTTAAACCGACCGCCACAAGAGTGCCTACTAATCAGAAACCTTTCGTGCCAACTTATTTTTTGTAACCTTGAATTCATATCCTATTTTTCATTTAAGCATCCTTCTTCAAATTCTTTCATTGCTAAGATAGTTAGGATCTTAGCTGGTGCCCTTAGTTATCTAAGCTCAATATAATTTAACTTAGCATCCAATAAATTCTCACAAACCATCCCACTAAAGTCGTACCGTTTCCTCGCACTCATTTTTGACCGACATCTCACTTGGGATGTCTATATCCAAAACTTTAGGGTCTCTTGTACCCGCACTATAGACATTTTTCGTTGAGTGATTAGTGTGCTGATAAAACCACCACTTTTTTTCTCTTTTAGACTACGGATGCAAGTCATAAGCCTCTTGGGCAGATTCTGGGGATATACCGCTCGGCCCACGCCGTACTGCGAGCCCAGAATCTCCCTCGGTGGTTAACGGCTATCATTATATCTGTGACCGATCTCAACAATGCCTATACCGCTGAGACGACAATCATACTCTGAACATTTTGGGTTTAGAGCTAAGCAATTACTCAGAGAGCTCATTGTAGTTCTCGTTTCGGTTGTGCCCAGTGGTCTCCCAGTTTATATGATTTCCTTTGTTGTAGGTAGCATTTTCGTGCGGGTGGGGAAGGCGGGCTTCCCTTAGATGCCGGAGTGTTCTTACTTTTCTTCTTGCCCTTTTTTTATTGCTTCTGCATGTTTATTTTTAATCTAGCCTAACAGTAGACTTTGAAAAAAATACGGTGACTTATGCCCAAGTAGGCAGTCGCCAGCTGGCTGATAAAAGGGGGAAAAAAAAGTTCTGCCTAGGACGCCTCCCTCGAGGTTACTAAGTTTGACCATTTGTCAACGCGCTTCTGCTTACAAAAGTTATACAACGACGAAGAGAATTGCGTTCTACTTTTTTTTTATCACACACAGTGACATATGGAGCCGCGGCAGTGTACACGGATGATTCCAAGGCTAAAAAGGGGGCCGAATTTCAGGCCGTGTCCACCATATTTGGTCGGCGGGGCTCTACCAAAGTGGTGCATCTGTCATTACGGCCGTGCTGGTTGTAATACGCCGCTTGGTAAGGAAGATTACGAGTCTTTTCCTGTTCGGAGACCGGATTGTGATTAATAGCGAATCACAGAGTGCCCTTATTTCTCTCTAGGCATTGGAATTCCTTCTGTCAGGTCGGCAGGACCCATGACCCAAAGGCTGCCTCGAGTTAAGTGAAGGTCGAGATTGTGTTTTCAGTTTAAGTTTGAGGGAAAAACCAGGTGGCAACTGCCCAATCCTAATGGATTCTTAATGGCAGCACTGCTAAAACGGGGTCGCCCGAAAAAAAGTCAGAAGAGGCGTGGGAGAC
Source organism: Ceratothoa steindachneri (assembly GCA_963969495.1). Lineage (NCBI taxonomy): Eukaryota > Metazoa > Arthropoda > Malacostraca > Isopoda > Cymothoidae > Ceratothoa > Ceratothoa steindachneri. The sequence continues at coordinate 85,640,600 of OZ018336.1, read as the reverse complement.
ACTCAATAAAAATGGGAAAAAGCAAAGGATTAGAAAAAACAGTACAACACACTTAAATTACGGCATACGGCATTCATTCTAAAAACAATGGCGGCTGGGGCAATAAACAAATGACATGCGCCAGTGGCAGGGACGGGCACAGGCTAAAAAATAAAATAATAAACCTAAACACAAAAATGGAAAGAATTTATAAAAAGGGTTAAACTCCGCTTCGTGATAGAAATGTAAGGAGGGAAGACAACCAAAGGGAGTCCTCTGATAAAATAAAGCGAAGTCAATCAGGGAAGGCGACGCCAGAAAGGGTAGGGAAGCAAGGCGGAGACAAACTACTAAAATGTGAGCTACAGACAGCTCACCACCGCAAAAGGGACAACCAGGGTCAACTCGGCCTCCACCCGAAACCAAATAGCCATGGGTGAGTCGCGTGTGCCCAATTCGCAACCTACCAAAAAAATACGGTGACTTATGCCCAAGTAGGCAGTCGCCAGCTGGCTGATAAAAGGGGGAAAAAAAAGTTCTGCCTAGGACGCCTCCCTCGAGGTTACTAAGTTTGACCATTTGTCAACGCGCTTCTGCTTACAAAAGTTATACAACGACGAAGAGAATTGCGTTCTACTTTTTTTTTATCACACACAGTGACATATGGAGCCGCGGCAGTGTACACGGATGATTCCAAGGCTAAATAGGGGGCCGAATTTCAGGCCGTGTCCACCATATTTGGTCGGCGGGGCTCTACCAAAGTGGTGCATCTGTCATTACGGCCGTGCTGGTTGTAATACGCCGCTTGGTAAGGAAGATTACGAGTCTTTTCCTGTTCGGAGACCGGATTGTGATTAATAGCGAATCACAGAGTGCCCTTATTTCTCTCTAGGCATTGGAATTCCTTCTGTCAGGTCGGCAGGACCCATGACCCAAAGGCTGCCTCGAGTTAAGTGAAGGTCGAGATTGTGTTTTCAGTTTAAGTTTGAGGGAAAAACCAGGTGGCAACTGCCCAATCCTAATGGATTCTTAATGGCAGCACTGCTAAAACGGGGTCGCCCGAAAAAAAGTCAGAAGAGGCGTGGGAGACACTCAATAAAAATGGGAAAAAGCAAAGGATTAGAAAAAACAGTACAACACACTTAAATTACGGCATACGGCATTCATTCTAAAAACAATGGCGGCTGGGGCAATAAACAAATGACATGCGCCAGTGGCAGGGACGGGCACAGGCTAAAAAATAAAATAATAAACCTAAACACAAAAATGGAAAGAATTTATAAAAAGGGTTAAACTCCGCTTCGTGATAGAAATGTAAGGAGGGAAGACAACCAAAGGGAGTCCTCTGATAAAATAAAGCGAAGTCAATCAGGGAAGGCGACGCCAGAAAGGGTAGGGAAGCAAGGCGGAGACAAACTACTAAAATGTGAGCTACAGACAGCTCACCACCGCAAAAGGGACAACCAGGGTCAACTCGGCCTCCACCCGAAACCAAATAGCCATGGGTGAGTCGCGTGTGCCCAATTCGCAACCTACCAAAAAAATACGGTGACTTATGCCCAAGTAGGCAGTCGCCAGCTGGCTGATAAAAGGGGGAAAAAAAAGTTCTGCCTAGGACGCCTCCCTCGAGGTTACTAAGTTTGACCATTTGTCAACGCGCTTCTGCTTACAAAAGTTATACAACGACGAAGAGAATTGCGTTCTACTTTTTTTTTATCACACACAGTGACATATGGAGCCGCGGCAGTGTACACGGATGATTCCAAGGCTAAAAAGGGGGCCGAATTTCAGGCCGTGTCCACCATATTTGGTCGGCGGGGCTCTACCAAAGTGGTGCATCTGTCATTACGGCCGTGCTGGTTGTAATACGCCGCTTGGTAAGGAAGATTACGAGTCTTTTCCTGTTCGGAGACCGGATTGTGATTAATAGCGAATCACAGAGTGCCCTTATTTCTCTCTAGGCATTGGAATTCCTTCTGTCAGGTCGGCAGGACCCATGACCCAAAGGCTGCCTCGAGTTAAGTGAAGGTCGAGATTGTGTTTTCAGTTTAAGTTTGAGGGAAAAACCAGGTGGCAACTGCCCAATCCTAATGGATTCTTAATGGCAGCACTGCTAAAACGGGGTCGCCCGAAAAAAAGTCAGAAGAGGCGTGGGAGACACTCAATAAAAATGGGAAAAAGCAAAGGATTAGAAAAAACAGTACAACACACTTAAATTACGGCATACGGCATTCATTCTAAAAACAATGGCGGCTGGGGCAATAAACAAATGACATGCGCCAGTGGCAGGGACGGGCACAGGCTAAAAAATAAAATAATAAACCTAAACACAAAAATGGAAAGAATTTATAAAAAGGGTTAAACTCCGCTTCGTGATAGAAATGTAAGGAGGGAAGACAACCAAAGGGAGTCCTCTGATAAAATAAAGCGAAGTCAATCAGGGAAGGCGACGCCAGAAAGGGTAGGGAAGCAAGGCGGAGACAAACTACTAAAATGTGAGCTACAGACAGCTCACCACCGCAAAAGGGACAACCAGGGTCAACTCGGCCTCCACCCGAAACCAAATAGCCATGGGTGAGTCGCGTGTGCCCAATTCGCAACCTACCAAGACCGGAGTCGCTGAAAGCTAGAGGACCAGGAGCGGAGAGAGCGTTTAATAAGGGACAGCTTAGAAGGGAACGAATCCCATTCTCTCTGCCACAAACAAAAGACATACGTCCTGGTTACAGGGTAGGAATCCCTAAAGGGCACAGGGGTTGTATCCGGCACCTCGAGGGCGGCCGAGCAGGCCAGCCGCATCGTTGCCCGGGGCCCCAACAGAACGCCACCCTGTAACGGGAGGCATTTCTGACCAACCAGGAGCGAATACGTAAAACAAAAGGGTGTGCGGACGTAAAAGAACGAACTGTCTCTAACGCAGGCCGGGAATCGCTAAAAACAGTAAAATCTGAAGAATCGAGGGATAAAATCAAATGAAAAGGCAAAATAATGGCTGTCAAATCTGCGGTAAAAACGGATGCCATAGGAGGGAGGGCGGACCAAAGAGACTCCGTAGAGGACACCGCGACTGCCCCAGTACCAAGGTCCAACTTCGAGCCGCCAGTATAGATGGGACGCTGGTGAGCATGAGAACACGCATGTTCAAGAAACAGGCACTTTAATAGACGAAGGTCAGTAGACCCTTTGTCGAAATGCCAAAAAGCAGTACAGACCTCAGGAGGGCGGACGCCCCAACACGGAGCCGGCGGAAATGGGAGGGCCAACACTCCGGAAGGAGAGATGATCCCAAATCCAGAGGCCGGGGTAGAGATGGCCGCCGATCAAAAGATGCCGAAGAGGACGGGGCAAAAAGGCATTCATGGACTGGGGATGAAGGGTATTGCTATACACGAAACAGGGATCTTAGGCACACTTACAGCCGGTGGTATCACAAGGGAAGCACGCCACCCTCAACAAAGAGGCTAGGGATAGGCGAGGTGCGAAAGGCTCCACTACTAAGACGGGCTCCAAGCGAACGAACAGGGTCAAGTATCTTCAAGGCTGAAGGAGACGCTGAAGAATACACCTGGCAACCGTAGTCCATCCAGGATTGGGCCAGTGCCGAATAAAGTGACCACAAGGTGCGCCTATCACCACCCCAAGTGGTGTGGGATAAACTCTAAACAAATCCATAGCCTTCGAACAGGACGCCCTCAAACGACGCAAATGGGGTACCCAAGTGAGCTTGCTATCAAGCGTTAAACCCAAGAACTTAAAAACGGGGACATATTCAATCGCCGTGCCATCCAAGAAGAGTGGAAGGGGATCAAGTACACCACGACCCCGATAAAAATGCATGGCCTTCGTTTTGGTGACCGAAAAACGGAAACCCTTTGAGACAGCACGACCCGACACGGCATCAATTGCCAGCTGTAATCGACAGGCAAGCAGAAGGCCAGCGAGGAGATGAACAAAACAGCGCCAAGTCATCCCCAAAGAGGGAAGCCCCCCCCCCCCCTCCCGGAAGATTGGACACCAGACTATTGCGAAACATGTCACACTCAGAACACACCGTTGGGAACACCCTCCTCTTGAATCCGCAAGCCTGAGAAAGTATCCCCAATAGACCTTAAAATTACGGGACGATAAAAATTCTTGAATAAAAACTGGTAAAAATCCTCTCATAGCCCAATCATATAACTCACGTAAAACACCATATCTCCAGGTGGTATCGTAGGCCTTCTGAATGTCGAAGAACACTACTAACACCTGATGCCTGGAAGAAAAGGCCCGTAAAACGGAGTCTTCCAAAGGAATGAGGTAGTCAAGAGTACTACGACCGCTGCGAAAGCCGCACTGAAATGGAGCGAGGAGCGAGTTGGACTCCAAAAACCAAGTGAGGCAAACTTGGCCCATCTTCTCGAACTTACTGAGGCAGCTCGTAAGAGAAATCAGACGATAGTGACTGGAGCCAAACCGTCCCTACCGGGCTTGAGAAAGGGTAGAACAACCCCACACAAAGGAGGACGGATAGATTCCTTTGACCCAAAGCAGATTGTAGAGGTCAACCAAAAATAACTCCGAGTGGGGATGGAGACGACGGAGAAAGTTGTAGTGGATGCAATCATCACCGGGAGAGGTGGAGCCACAGTAAGACAAAGCAGCCCGCAGCTCATAGACGGAAAAGAGAGCATTATAAGAGTAGGTGGCGCACGTGGTAAAATCGAAAAGGCGAGATTCTATGGCGACCTTATGATCGAGAAACCGTCGAGGATAGCTACCAGCACTACTCACCGAAGCAAAATGGTCAGCCAAAGCTTCGCTAACCAACCGGCCATCGGACACAGGTAAGCCTCCGATGTCCAGAGTGGGGATGGCATGACCAGCGTAGCGACTAGGGATCTTATTGACCCGCTTCTAAACCCGATTCAGTGGCGTGGACGAAGAAATGGAAGATACGTACCGGCGCCAGGACTCCGGGATGGCACGAGCCTGGTTCCGATCGACCCTATTCGAGACGGTCGGGTTCCGCCTATAACGGGAATGGGACAACTGATAGGTAAAAATAGCCAACGCGCAATCCTTCGACCACCAGGGGACGGTGGAGCGCCCCACAACAGGGCACCTCCGCGGAATGAACCGCTCAGCAGCCTCTAAAATATAAGACCGCTGAATCTACGGTATCGAAGGAAACTCGGGAGGCATCAATAAAGGAAGCCTCCCGGAACCCAACGCAATTTGCTTGGCGCAGATCCCAACGAGGAGGGAGGGAAAGGCACGGGCCAGAAAGGGCGGCTAACAGGACTATCGGGAAGTGATCAATCCCGGAAAGGTCGTCCCGAATCGACCACCGGGAGTCGAGGAAACAGTCGGGTGAACATAAGAAGAAGTCTACAGCACTAAACGAATCCGTTTGAAATGGTAAGAAGTAAAGTCACCGGAATTTAGAAAACAAAGGGAATCGGATAATAAGAGGGACTCAACCACTCCGCCCCGGGGATTACGGGCAGTATCACCCCAACATGGGTGGCGAGCATTAAAATCACCAAGTAATAAAAACGTGGTAAGTATCTGACTTGTGAGCTCTAAAAGGTTGGACCGACTCAAACTAAAATCCGGGGGAATGTATACAGAACAAACGGTTAAAAGCTTGGAAGTAAAAACCTCCGCAGCAACAGCCTGCAAGGTAGTACAGACGGGAAGTGGCGCAGAGAATAGCGAAGAGGAAATTAAAAGCGAAGCAACACCATGGGACACGCCCCCGGCCGGGAGGGTGGAATTAAACGCCCGGAAGTTCGGAAGTGCAGGGAAGGGGCGAGACCCAAGCTTATTTTCTTGCAAACAGACCACCGAGGGCCGAGCGCTAGAAAGCAAGAGCTAGAGTTCCTCCCATTTGGGAAGAACCCCTTGACAATTCTACTGTAGGACGACAGACATTACTGTCGTCTGACACCAACGTCAGGATTCTAGTGACGGAGACCGTCGAAGGTTCCCGACTACTAGAAGGCCCAGAAGGGGCAAGCGTCAAATTACCATGAGACGGAGACTCACCCAACACGGACTTAGCAGCATGAACGGCGGGAGGCGACAGCTGAGAGCCAGACCGAACCCCCAACGTGGAGGGTTCATAGCCCGGAGGGAAAGGGAGATCGAGCAGAGACGGACGAGAACTAAGATGCGAAGATGGAACAGAAGGCGGAACATGGAAAGAGGGTGAGAAGGAAACAGGGTCAGAGAGTAAGAAGGTTTAAGGTAAGGAACTAGTGGGTTGCTGCCCAATCCAAGTGGATTCTATATGGCAGCTCGGATAAAACGAGGTGAATTATCTTTAAAAGGTGAAGACCACTTTGTGATAAAAATTAAAAAACGAAGGGTTAAAAAATTCCTCTGCCAATATGAATCAAATACGGGTGTGTTGAGGGATAGTTAAAAGGGTCAGGAAACAGGACAACCGGAGTTTGGCGAAATGGGTGCAATCTAATATTGGGTTGAGGAATAAGTTCTTGCGGTTTTATCAAATTTATTCATTACCATTAACGATTTTAGAAAAACTACATTTTTAATTGATAATAATATGCAATTTATTAATAATGTATTCTCCGTTGTTATTTACGACTTCTTCCCAACGTTCAACTAGTTTTTCGATGCCTCTGCAATAAAAAAACTCTGGATTTTGACTCGAAGAATTCGTCTAGCCAGGTTCTTAATTCCACATCAGTATTGAACGAAACGCCGCGCAAATTGTTGGAGAGCGATCGGAACAGGTGGAAATCCGATGGAGCCAAGTCTGGCGAATATGGAGGATGCAGCAGGATTTCCCAATTAAGCGTTTGGATGGCGTCTTTTGTCATATTGGCAATGTGAGGACGAACATTATCGTGTTGCAGAAGGACTCCATAACGTCGATGAGGTCGCTTTTCACGAATAGTTGAGGCGAGTCGATACATTTGTTGAACGTAGAGTTCTGCATTGACAATCACGTTGTTCGCAAGGAGCTCATAAAGAATGATTCCTTCACAATCCCACCACACACACAACATCATCTTTCCTGGATGAAGTCCTTGCTTCAATCGCGGAAGTGGTTTTTATTGGGGCTAAGCCATTGTTTTCGATGGTTCATGTTGACCCAAACACACCACTTTTCGCCAGTGATGATGTGGTGAAGAAATCTGTCCTTATATCCACGAGTAGCCTTGTGACGAGCAAGCAAACCTGCGGCAATCGTGGAGCGTTGAAATTTGTTGCTTTCGCTCAAAGCGTGCGGAACCCATGCACCGAGTATTTGAACTTTCCCCATCGAATGAAGGTGATTCACTACAGTTTTCTAATTACACGCCAATTGTACAGCCAATTCTCTAATCGATTGACGAGGATTTTCATGAAGGTCGTTCAATCGATCTTGATATAACTTAATGGGGCGACCAGAACGTTCTTCGTCATTAAGACTGAAGTGACCGTTTTTGAAACGTGAAAACCACCATTGAGCTGTCCTTTCTGATAAAGCATTTTCTCCGTACACAGCACAAATATCGCGACGAGCTTTGGCGGCTTTTGCATTGTTCCCGTCTCGATTGAAAATGAATAACAACAAGTGTCGAAAATGCGTCTTTCTTTCAACTTGACATTCCATTTTGAGGGTACATAACAAAAATTAAATTAACACAACTTTTAAATAAACCGCAATGACTTATTACTCAACTTCAAGACGTAGCTTAAGCAAAAGCCTAATAGTCTACGCTGTTAAGAGACGTAACCTAACCTTTGCAAATTTTGGTCTCATTATTTATTTTTGTTTCTTAATATGTGTACAAATCACGCCGACAAAACTTAAATAAACACAACATTAAAAAAAACGCAAGAACTTATTCCTCAACCTAATAAAAGATGGGCAACCGATTGGTCCCCACCACAAAACCGACAGCAAGGGCTGATTTGAACATCACCCGAAACAAGATGGCCGTTAGTCTTGTGTGGCCAATACGAACTCGGCAATGGGCTACCTCCAACGACTGCAATCTATGAGGGCTCGAGGGACAAAAATGAATAGAATTTTTAATTTTTTACAGTTTGGATGATGGAACAGTAATCCCATTCATTCTGCCACACCTGAAAAATATATTTTCTTATTGAAGGAAAGTAGTCCCTAAAAGGCAGAGCCGTGTTCTCAGGGGACACAAAATATGCTGAGCGGGCCAGCTGTCCAGCCCTCTCGTTGCCCAGGACCCCAACATGTACAGTGACCCAGCAAAAAAATAATTCTATATCGGGACGCATTTTGGACCAGCCAGTTGCAAATTTCTGTGACTAAGGGATGGGACGCATTAAACGATCTAATTGACTGTAAAACACTCCTTGAGTCGGAACAAATGACAAAATCATTAAGAGGTAAAATTTGGATGAGTCTAAAGGCTAAAAGGATTGCTGAAAGTTCAGCGGTAAAAATAGATGCTGCTGGCGGCAAAGATGAAGTTAGGAATTCTCCTCCTGGGTAGATGGCTGTGGCGTCCACGTCACTGTCCGACTGAGAGCCATCCGTGTATAATGGGCAGCATTGTTTGTGTGAGGTCGAATGCTCTAAGAACAGGCTCTTAATGATGCGAGGGTCCATGGAAGACTTCTCCAGGTTCCACATATTGGTACATACTGTGGGGAGAGGACTACGCTAACTAGGGGTCAGTAAGGATGGAAGGGTAAGGACCCTTGGATGATCTCCTATGCCAAGGTTCAAGGGGCGGGGTGAAGATGGCAAACTTATCATATGCCGCCGTTGATTCGGCAGCATACAGGCATACAGGGGCTTGCTGTACGCGGCAGAGGTATCGCATGCAGATTTGAAGTCTATGGTAGGGCAAAGGGAGTACCCCACTCTTGCAGTAAAGGCTGTTGACAGGAGAAGTACGGAAGGCTCCACTGGAAAGGCAAACTCAGAGTTTTCAAATGGGGTTCAGAATTTTAAGAGCTGAAGGGGAAGCCGATGAGTAAATTTGACAGACATAATCTAATTTTGATTGGACTTGAGCTGTGTATAATGTCCACAATGTTTGTCGGTCGCTGCCCCACGAAGTGTGTGAGAGGACTTTCAAAATGTCTAGAGCCCGCAGACAGCCCGTTCGAAGTCGGCGTAGGTGTGGTAACCAGGATAAATTTGGATCGAGAGTAACGCCAAGAAACCGAAACTCGGAGACAAACTCTATATCTTCGCCTTGTAGGGAGATAGATGGCGGAACAAGAACCTCTCTGCCCCGATGGAAATACATTGCTTTGGTTTTGTTCGTAGAAAAGCGGAATTCCTTAAGTTGTGCTCTTTTGGATACAGCCTCGACCGCCAGTTGTAGCCGACGCGCTGTTGATGGCAGGCGAGGTGAGGAACAGTATAGTGCTAAATCATCGACGAACAGAGTTGCCGATATACCCTCTGGGAGAGACAAAATAATATCATTGATGGCAATTATAAAACATAAGACACTTAAAACACTGCCCTGAGAAACTCCCTTCTCTTGGAGTTGCAGGTCAGAGTATGCGTCTCCAACACGTACCTTGAAGGATCGAGATGCTAAAAAAATTTAAATAAGTGACGGTCAAAGGCCTCTCATCACCTAGACGTATAGTTGCTTCAAGATGCAGTATCTCCATGTTGTGTCGTAGGCTTTTTCAACATCGAAATATATGGCAAGGACTCGGTGCTTTAATGAGAAAGCTTTCCGGATCGATCCCTCGAAACGTACTAGTAGGTCAAGGGTACTATGACCTTTGCGGAAGCCACATTGAAATGGAGGGAGAAGGTTATTGGTTTATAGGAACCAGTTTAGGCGCTCCAACACTATTTTTTCCAGCAACTAACTCAAACAGCTGGTGAGAGCTATAGGGCGGTAGTGATCTGCCTCCAACCAGTCCTTGCCCGGTTTGACAAAGAGAAGGATGATCCCAATGCGCCATGATGATAGGCAAAAACCCTTCACCCATATAAGGTTGTACAAATCAAGTAAGAAGAAAGTAGAGTGTGGATGTCGGTGTTGAATCATATCGAAATGGATCTCGTCAAGGCCAGGGGAAGTAGATCTGCAAAGTGACAAAGCGCTACGCAGTTCACGGATGCTGAATAGAGCATTATATGGAAGGTTAGATTTTGTTGTGAAGTTGAGAGAATGCGACTCTTCCTTTGATTTGTAGGATATAAAAGCCTTATCGTAACGACTGACACTGCTAACGGCGCGGAAATGGTCAGCAAAAGCATTGCTGACCGCCAGGCTGTAATTCTCCAAGGAACCGTGTAAGTTGAGTGTGTGGGTATGATGATCAGCACCACAGTCCCTGATCTTATTAATCCTCTTCCAGATCTTAGCGGTAGAAGTCATAGAGGAAATTGATGAAACGTAACGGCGCCATAAATTTCGGCGAGCCTGACGAAGAGTTCTTTCGCAAAGCGCACGAGTTCGGTTTCGGTCGACCTTGTTGCACAAAGTTGGGTTCTTTCGGAATCGGGCATGGGCCAACTTGTAGTTTTTTACAGCTGTTGCACACGCCGAGGTCCACCAGGGCACGGTTGAGCGGGTCACCTCCGTGGGATGGTCTGTGTTGCTGCATTGTAGATAGTTGATGTAAAGTATTCTACTGCCGCGTCCACTCCATTGAAGGTCTCCAAGGATGCACTTGTGAAGGACGCAGAGGGTAAGGAGGAATTAGGATCAGATGGAGGAAGGAGCAGGGTCAGAGGGTGAGGAGGGAACAGTTTCAGAAGATGAAGGAACAGGGGTAGAAGGCAAGGGAGACGAAACTGGGGTAGAAGACATAAAGACTGCACAGAGGTAAGGGGCAAGGAAGACGGAACCTGGTGAACTTCCGCCCGGACAATGACATCGGTGATGCCAACGAGGAAGGCCAGCGAAGACCGGGGAGTAGAAGACGCCTCAACAACCGAATCGAGGGCCAAAGCAGCCTCATCAGAGGCAGCGCTCTTGGACTCCGAACGGGGTGAGGAGGAACCCTTTCGTTTGCGTTGAGGCAAAGGAACGGGAGGAGCAGCAGGGGCAGACGCTCGGTCGGTCTCACGGTCCGCGACAGAGGGAGGAACACGAGAAGAGACCAATGACAAAGGAGAGGGCGTAGTGGAGGAACCGCGTCGAGGTACCAAAGGCAGGGAAGAAGGAGCAACAGAGGGACCGCGAGAAGACAAAGGAGTGGGACGACCGGGAGTAGGACGGTGGGACGCCGCATCCCGGAGAACGTCAGAGAAGAGGCGGCCAGAGGGGGTGAACTGCGCCCGCACCCTACGGCGGGTCTCACGGGTCCAGCCTGAGGGAGTCCAGAAGAGCCAGGACCTACTTCTCAAAAAGGAATACGGGACAAGAAAGCGAAGCGGCGCTATGGGAACCCCCACAATTGGCGCAACATTTATGATTCCCACAAGAGGAGTCATTATACGCCAACGCACAGGCCACACAGCGACGAGCCAGCCTACAATTGCTGCTCATAATGGACCAAACTAGTGGCAATTAAAACAATGTCGAGGAGATGGACATAACGGGACACGAAGATAACCATCACGAACAAACTGGGGCAGATCCTGACGCTCAAAGGTAATGATGAGCGTACTCGTAGGAACCTTAGCGGGACCAACAGACTTAAACCCTATAAACGTTCGTAACCCTCTGGGACGAAAGTTTATTTTTTAGTCTCGAAATATCATATTGCAATAATTCGTTAGAGCGAATCACTCCCTTAACAAAATTTAAGCGAGGGTGGGGCACAACAGAAACCGGGACCTCTCAAATGGAGGACAAATCCCGCACGGCACTACACTGCTCTTGCAAAGATACCTCAACCACTAAATCGCCACTACCACGGGGCCACCACAACAGGACTCAAACTCGCCATTCAAATCAAACACGTCCAATTTAGAAAGCGGGGACCCGGAACTGGAATTAGGCACCAGGAAACGAGGATAATCGAAATCAGGATGTATCTCTTCTGCGAAGGGATCTAACAAGCGCGGAAAAGAGGACTTATTGACAGGCGTAGTATAAGAACCAGAAGTCGCGGAGAGAATTTTTTTTATTATTACCCATATGAAGTTGAGTATAAAAGGGGGTGCGAACTCGCGCAGCGCAGTCACTATCTACCTTCGAGACACCTTCACGGAGCGCCGGCCCAACTATGGGGGGTAAGTCCGTCGACCCCTGACCCAACCATCGTTTTAAAAATGGCCGGCCAGCCTCGGAAATTTACCGGTTGGCGAAGCAAAGACCCCCAAGATCGCCACGGCGGCTCAGGTACCCACCTACCAACACAGGCAGGAACAGCTCTGATACACCGAGATCGACAAACGAACGTAGATGGAAGGACGATGCAGGGTGAAAGAGAATTGGTACAGAAGACGAAGTAGGGGTTAGCAGAAGGAGAAAAAAGATGCCAAGCTGGGGCCGGACGCGGTTCGAGATTGTGTTTTGCTGGGCTTCTGCCAATGTATAGATTTGGGTAAATGACGCAATGAAGTAGGCACCAAGCAGTCCGCGAGGATTGGATGAGCGGAACAGCATTTCTATCCCATTCAAAATTGATAAAAGAGAAGAAATTAGGTAAGAATTTGAGGTTGCCTGGCAAAGGTGATGGGACACGGCCGACGGGAACCTAAAATTGCGCGTCATTGATCCGCGACTGCTCCCGTGGACTTACCCTCTATGTAATGACTCTACAGCTTCAGGTAGTATCTAGTCCTCTCTGAATCGGTCACTCGTACTGCGTATTACCACGTGATGGGGATGGGGGGGGGGGGCTCACCTGCGTAGTCCTCCAGACTTCCCGGTACTTTCATGTTGGTTATCTGGCGTACGTTAACATTACCGCTACCTGGATGAACGGGGTCGTTACCGCTTGGCCTTGTACTCGAGATGGGTTCGTGTAAACCTGATTGAGGAATTTTAGTTTCTGGAGCCATGATAATCCATTGTATGTATATAGTTGTTTTCTTGTGTTTGGATCCAAACCTAGGCTCGAGGGAGCCGACTCCATCCGTCACCTGATTTATCTTGTTTCCTTTTTGGTTTTGTTTTTTTTTCGTTTTTTTTTTTTAACAGCCAGCCTATTTGTAAGCTAAAAAATGAGAATAATTTTGGCGGTCTTCCCTTGCTGGTAGTCGCCAGTATAGACTCCGCAGAAGAAACAAAAAAACAACTGTCTGTAGCTACGAAGTGTTCCAATATTACTGGGTGTTAAAAATATACAATTCGACCCGGAACCCCTCCGCCCCTCCACAGGCACGCACCAATGAGGACCGGCCCCACGAGGCCTTCTATCTCTTCAGTGATTGTCATTTTGATCATGATCTACATTCCATTATCCAGTCAGACAATCTCCTCCACGATACAAAGGTCGAAAGCGCAACCTACCTACCAATAACACGTAAGTAACCTTAAGAAAAGGACAATTATAAGATTTTTTGAATGACGTCATTCATCATCCACCCAAAGTTAAATAAAGAAAAAAAAAGAGAGAGCTTATTTTAAGAGTGCCAGTATTAAATGCATCGCGATTTTTTCTTTTAGGAGCCCATCTGGCGACTGCTTAGTTGGGCATAAGTCGCCGTACTCACTACAGCCTGCGACTTCTCTGGAGTGTTAGGTTCCCTTCCACATTACTTACTGAAAAGAACAGCTTAACATCCTAAAAAAAATTCAGTTTTGCATCCAAAACCAGAATCAATATCATTAATATAAAGGATAAAAAGCAAGGGTCCGATCAGAGATCCCTAAAGCACTCTAATCTCCACCAAATTCCATGTGGACTTAGACCCATTTAGTATTACTCTCGATTTTCTTCCTGATACCCAAAGTTTGATCCACTTCAGGACTCTTCCAGAGATTCCATACTGCTCTAGCTTATGCCCAAGTCTCTCGTGAGGGACCTTGTCAAAGGCTTTACTAAAATCAATATATAATACATCTACGAGTATCTTCTCAAGAGCTACTGCAATACTATCTACACCTTCTTTGAGTAACCTAGAATAAATGTCTGGGCCAGATGACTTACTAGTATTTAACTCAAATATAAGCCCTTTAATTATTTCCCTGTTCACATTAACACTATTTCCCTTGACCTAGAATTAGCATCAATTAATCTATCTGGATTCTCTTCTGTAAATACTGAAGAAAGATGATTAAGAACCTCTACTATTTCCTCATCAAGTTCTTTCAAAATCCCTTCATATCTAATAGGCCCTATTTTATCACTGTTCAATTTGTTATTAATTCTATAATAACTTAAGAATTTGATTGGATCTTTATTATTATTTTGAGTTAAATCAATTTCTGCTGCCTTTTGCTCTTCATAATAATCTTATTTAGCTCATTTCTGGTTGACCTATAATGATTTAAATTGTTAAAAGTACTTTCTTTCTGTAATCTCTGGTACACTCTATTCTCCTGGACTATGTTTAATATAGTCTTAAAAGTGTCCTATATCTCATAAGTATGCTTTCTCCTGAATTCTATAGCTCACCTAATCTGATTTAACAAGTTGTGTAATTTAACCTAACATAATTTGTAATTTATCATAATTGCCCCTATAAAAATTTGGAGTTTTTGTGGAGTTTGTTGATATTCTACTTTTACTATTCCCAAGTTAAAATGAACCATTTGTTGATCACTATTTCACAATGCTTCTCCGACAGTTAATTGCTGAACCAGGTGATCATTCTTTGAAAAATCTAATATATTGACACCGCTTGTTGGTTTATTAACAAATCAAGTCAAAAAATTATCCTTAAAGCATTCTATAAACTTACTCTATCCCTTCCTATCATATTTTCCCAGTCCACAGAATTAAAATTAAAAGTTGCCAAGAATAACTGTATCTACTTCACATCCTCGACCTATTTCCCTGATCATTAACTCATCGATACAATCAGTCTGTCCCGGTGGTCGGTAAAAGGCTCCCAAGTGTATTATCCTATTTTTATGACCCTATTATCTATCTGCAGTGACTCACCTTCTCTTTGCTTTATAGAATTTTTTAGATTTGAAGAAATGCTATTTCTGATATAAATAATCAATCCACCACCAGTCCTCTCTCTCCTTTGACTAATGTACATATCGTAACCCTGTAGTTCAAATTCACTCACATTGTCATTAACTTTATTTTCATTAACCTATGATTCTATTACACATATAATATCTATATCTTCATCAATAATATTACTAAATAACTCATCTTTCTTATTTCTAAGACTACAAGCATTGGAATAAAGACAACTCAGTCCTCCTATCCCTGAAGCACCTCTTTTAGCCTGTATACCTTCCGCTCTATCTCTTTCCTTTTCCTGACCACTATCAGTAACTAGTTTCCCACCTGCAAAGACCGAACGACACTATCTAATTCCTGCCCCAACACGTCAACCTCAGCCCAGCTTAGATGGAGTCCATCCAATGCCTTATTCCCATAAAACCCATTTAAAAAATCTACAAACACTAATCCCAACTCGTCACACGCCTTTCACATACTCATTCAGCCCAATTGCACCAGACAACCATTCCATCACATCCAATCTCGGAAGCACATCTTTCCCTCATCCTTTCAACTAACCTTTTGTACCTCTCTCGTAACTCACAAGAACCTACCTTCTTTACATCATTTACTCCCACAATAGTAATCACAATTGCATCCCTCTCACCAGGCCCATAGCCACTGGGCGGCTTAGCCTAAAATAATAATATCATTTCAGTTCCACACAAGGGAGAAGTTCTCCCTTGCGTGAAACATTACACAGCAAGAATGTACATTTACTCGCAGATATCTTCTGGAAGAGATTATTTTGTTTGTGGCTTCAGCTTCATATTACAACTTTGGTTTTATGAACTGCCTAGTTGACTTACTGGGTGGAAGAACTGACTGCATAGTAAAGCTCTGTATTTGTATTTTGCCCCTAGCCATTCCATGACGTAGCAGAATGAGGTCAAATGGCGACCACATAACATAACATAACATAATTTCACGGACGACAAAAGCCACACGGGCCTATCAAAGGTCATCCGCATCCATCAAAACCCACCCAAAAAAGCACCATCATCATGGGAAGACAAAATCAAAGTCCCCCACAATATAATATAACAGATGACAAAAGCCACAAGGGCTCATCATAGGTCATCCGAGTCAAACGGCCTCTTTTTTAAGGCACCCAAACTCCCAGGAAAACTACATCCAGAGGATTGCGTCCACAAACAAGGCTTGTCAAGAACTAAATCATGCAGCTATAGATATATACAAACAATATTAATATATACAAAACTTAGCAACCATCACAACCTTCCCTCCCCATAAACTCATCCAACCTACTCTTAAATACATTTAGATTTGGACTACCTACTACCCTCGGCGGCAATTTGTTCCAAAAATCTACCACTCTATTGGTGAAAAAATATTTTCTTAAATCCAACCTACACCCTTGCTTTTTAATTTTCAAGTGGTGACCTCTAGTCCGATTTCCATCATCTAACTCAAAAAACTTGCTAACATCCAATTTATCTATCCCGGAAAGAATTTTAAAGAGCTCAATCATATTCCCTCTCACACACCTCCTTTCGAACGAAAACATATTTAATACCCTCAGTCTATCTTCATATTCAAGGTGCCTCAGGGAAGGAATAATCTTTGTTGCCCTCCGTTGCACTGACTCAAGAAGGTTAATATCGTGTCTAAAATGTGGGGACCATGCCTGTATACAGTACTCTAGATGTGGCCTAACATAAGAGTTATAGAGTTTATGAATAACCTCCTTACTTTTGTAACTGACATTTCTCTTAATAAAACCCAGCACTCTATTTGCCCTATTTCTTGCTTCAATACACTGCTTAGAAAACCTTAATGACTTATCTATTACTACTCTTAGATCTTTCTCATCCTCTACTGAGCTCAGCCAATGCCCATCCATGAAATCTGCCAGTTAATCGGCAAGTATCCCCATTGGTGAACTCTGCCATAGGCAATCGGCAAGTATCGACATCAGTGAACTCTGCCATAGTCAATCAGCAAGTACCTGACGAGGATTCCCGACTCCGAGGCTCGAAAGTGTTCCCTCGTCTGAAGCAAGAGGCAACCTGACTTCTTTCGTCGCATTTATCGTACCCTAACTGGCCCCTTTTCGGTAACGAGCATTTAAGTTAATTGTAACCGTTGCTGCCTGGAGATTGATCTTGAATTTGGCTTACCTCATTGCTCCATTATTTGTGTGAACTTCCCGGTTTAAAATACCCCTTTAAATCACCAAACTGAATCTGACCTCTTTAATACCTTATTTAACCTACATGTATCTAATGTGTACCTTTAACCCTGTCTGCGCGACCATTCCCTTTAAACCCAATTTTTGTGTAAATA
Source organism: Ceratothoa steindachneri (assembly GCA_963969495.1). Taxonomy (NCBI): domain Eukaryota; kingdom Metazoa; phylum Arthropoda; class Malacostraca; order Isopoda; family Cymothoidae; genus Ceratothoa; species Ceratothoa steindachneri. Next base: position 85,623,278 of record OZ018336.1, on the reverse strand, counting down.
TAAATATCCTTTTGTCGTTAGTAAAGATATATTTTCGCCATTGTATTTCTTTTGCAATCCCAACACGTACCAGCTACCTGTTAATCTTTGGCCAACTTGCACTCTGAAATATTTGTTTAAAAGGACCCCACAAAGTTAATAATAAACCATCCTCACTGGACTCATAACAATTTTCCCTTTCACTAACGGTCTTCACAAGCCCCAAAGTACCTACGTATATATATATATATATATATATATATATATATATATATATATATATATATATATAGAGAGAGAGAGAGAGAGAGAGAGAGAGAGAGAGAGAGAGGAGAGAGAGAGAGAGAGAGAGAGAGAGAGAGAGAGAGAGAGAGAGAGAGAGAGAGAGAGAGAGAGTCACAAGGAAAAGAAGTACCCTAGAAGACCTTACGGTCCATACGAGAGGGTACTTGTTACGAGTCACGGACTCGTGAGCCTGTCAGCGAACCAGGACTTTATCCAGGCGCCTTTTGAACTGCTCCACAGAGTCGCTGTTCACGACTTCTGGCGGAAGCGCGTTCCACTCGTTGCAGATACTGTAACTGAAGAAGTTCCCGCATCTGTCCCGGTGATAACGCGGCAGCTCAATTTTGTAGCCGTGGTTTCTCGTTACGCCCTCGCTTAGTTGGAACATGTCCCCGTTGCCTACGTGGTCAATACCTCGGAGGATTTTGAAGACCTCGATTAATTGACCGCGCCGTCTTCGGGTTTCCAGTGAGAAGAGGTTTAGTTCTTCTAGGCGGGCTTCGTAACTTTTGTGCCTGATCGAGGGGATCAGTTTGGTCGCCCTGGCTTGTACTCGCTCCAGTCGGGCGATGTCCTTCCGAAGGGATGGACTCCAAAACTGGACTGCGTACTCCAGGTGAGGTCGGACCAGGGAATTAAAGAGAGTGAGAACGATTTCCCTGTTCCGATACCCAAACTGTCGCTTGATATACCCCAAGATTCTCTGGGCTTTCTTCTCCGCCTCGATGCACTGCTTGGAAAACTTGAGGTCGCTGGTGATCACGACTCCCAAGTCTTTTTCCATGTCTGTGCTCTCGAGCGCCGAGTTTTTGAGGCTGTAGACGGCTTGGGGATTTCTGTGGCCGATGTGCATCACCTTGCACTTTTCGACATTGAACGGCATTTGCCATTTGTCTGACCACTCCCCGAGTTTCCCAAGTCGGCTTGGAGTCTCTCGACGTTTTCCGCGTCTGCCACGTTCATACCTAGTTTGGTATCGTCGGCAAATTTGGAAATCCTCGCAGTTATGCCATCATCTATGTCGTTTACATAGATGATGAAGAGTAGGGGGCCCAGCACGGAGCCTTGGGGAACGCCGCTTGTTACCGGTAGCCAACCGGACTTTTGCCCGTTCACCACTACTCGCTGCCTTCGACTATGCAGCCAGTTTTTGATCCAGTCACCTACAGCTCCGGCGATGCCTAGCGCTCGAACCTTTTTCAGCAATCGGCGGTGGGGTACCTTGTCGAAGGCTTTCTTCAAGTCGAGGTAGATGACATCCACCGCCTTCTCCCGGTCGTGTTCGCTGAACACGAAGTGGAAGAATTCCAAAAGGTTCGTTAGGCATGACCTGTGCCGCCGGAACCCGTGTTGGGAATTCCTCAATAGGTGGTTGGACTCGACGTGCTGCGTTATTTTGTCAACCAGGATACTTTCCATCAATTTTCCTACTACCGACGTCAGGCTGATCGGCCGGTAGTTAGATGGCTCGCTCGCGTTACCCTTTTTGAATATGGGGGTGACTTCCGCGTCTCGCCAGTCCTTTGGCACGCATCCAGTCTCGAGCGATTTCCTGAAGATCGAGCAGAGATGTGGGGAGACCTCATCTCGCACTTCCTTCAGCACCCGTGGTAAGAAGCCATCGGGCCCTGGCGACTTGTAGCGGTTCAAAGCGTCGATCTTTGAACGCACTGTCGTCTCTTCGAAGTGAAATCTCTCCAATTGCTCTGAGCCTTCGTACTTGTCACGAGGCTCAGGGGTGGTGTCCTTCTCCTCAGTGAAAACTGACGAGAAGTACTTGTTGAGGATGGTCGCATTCGCTTCGTCACTGAGCTCTAGCTCACCATCCTCTTTCACCAAGGGACCGATCCGTCTACGTGTCGGCTTACGGCTGTTTACGTATCCGAAGAATTCCTTGGGGCTCTCTTTGCAGAGTCTCGCCACACGGACTTCTTCGGCGCGTTTCGCCACCCTTATCATGGACTTGACACTTCGGCATAGACTTTTGTAGTGCTCGAATTCTCCAGTGTTCTTCGCTTGGCGATAGGCGGTTTTTCTCTTCCGTAGGGTTCTCCCGATTTCGGGGGTGAACCACTTGGGTTGAGTAGCTCCCACTCGGCCGCGTTCTGATGGAATGAATCGTGACTGCAGGGCCATGAATGAGTTTTTGAAATTCTTCCATGGTTGCTCGACGTTGTCACTATCTACCACCTCTATCGCTGCCACGCCAGAGAGCTGACAAATGTAGTCCAGAAAGGATTTTAACCGAATGTGGTTGATTGGTGTCGCGTTCAACTTTCAAAGTATGGCCTTGTTTTTGCGCGAATTTTCGAAGTAAAAATTAATATTTACGCATTAGCGCGAATGACTAATTCGACAAGTAATTGTGTTATTCAATTCTATTGTATTCCATGATAGGTTAATAAATCTGAACATTGTCATAACTTTTATACATGACCTCTATTTTGGGGAGGTGAGAAACCCACAGGTTTGGTCATCATTTTTGCTTGCAAACGTTTAGACCATAAATAAACTAAGCAACCGATTAAAAGCAATTAATGCGTGCCAATTTTCAAGAATACACACAGCCGCGAAAGAAAGCTATTGCTCTCTCGTTCGATTCATTACGAAAAACCAGCTTTTGCAGGGTGAATAAGAATCCAATAAAATGCCCATTGCCCGGGTATACGCGTCTTTCTCCACATTAACAGCCCTTATAAATTATTTAAAAGGAGAACTAACGAAGGTATCTTCACCACAAAGTTTTGTAGAG